>JAPVLO010000045.1:20980132-21693949 GCA_027257055.1 Cephalopachus bancanus | reverse complement strand
CCTAAACCAGCCTGGGCAACTTGATGAGACCTACTCTCTACAATAAATTAGAAAAAAATTAGCCAGGCTTGGTGGTGCATGCCTGTAGTTTCAACTACTTGGAAAGCTGAGGCTGAAGGATCACCTGAACCCAGCAGGTCGAGGCTGTGGTAGCTGTGAGCATGCCACTGCATTCCAGCCTGGACAACAGAGTGAGACTCTGACTTTAAAAAAAAAAAAAGTTCATTTATATACATACCTGATTTGAAGACAAAATTGTAAATCAGGAAAACTTTTATTTTACTCCCTTTCTTTGCCCCTTAACAAGAGTTACCCCTGTCTGCAGCCCTTCATGTTTCTTGCTTATTTCCCCCCAGACCTTACTAAATCTAGCAAATTATTACTTGAAAAAACTGTGATTTGTGTTTGTGTGTGTGTGTGTGTGTGTGTGTGTGTGTGTGTGTGTGTGTGTGTGTTTTATTTTTTTATTTTTGCCATGGACCCCTTTTAAAATCCTTTGAAAGCCATGTACCCACTCCACAGAAAAATGCACATACCCATGAAATTGTATATTTCAGAAAGTTACCTGGTCCTAGAAGTTCATCCATCAACAAGATAAGAACATCTTTACTGAAGTGGTGAAGATGAATACCAGCTCAATCTCCTGCCCTTCCAATATTTGTCTATCTTTTATGTGAACATAATTTCATAACACTTATTTTCTTTTTATTCAATTGTTTGTTCTCTTGTCTTTCTAAAAAGCAGGATACTGTATTAAAAACTCTAGACTGGAAACCAGAAGAGTTGAGTGCTTCCTTTACTCCTTCCTAGAAGTTATATTAAACTTAATGAACAACAGGTGTGGCACAGGTACCAACCATTCATAACAGAGGCTGTTCATTGCTGGGGCAGGGTTCTGGAAACTCTCTGCAGGATAGACTGGGTATCTTTAGATCATGCAGGACTCGTGAGGGCAGGGGAGGGGTTCAGAGGCCAGGGAAAGGCAGTTCTTTGCAGTTTTGAGGGCATTATTTACTAACAAGTACTCTACAAGTATTTTAATGTTATCTTTTTGGGGTGGTGGAAATATTCTAAAACTGGATTGTAGTGATGGTTATCCAGCTATATAAATTTACTAAAAATTACCGAAAACTTAGAATGGGTGAAGTTTATGGTGTATAAATTATACAGAGCTGTTTTTTATTATTTTACTTTATCTTATCTTATTTTATCTTATTTTTTATTATTTTTAGTTGCAGCCTCACTCTGTCGCCCAGACTGGAGTGGAGTAGCACACTCACGACCACCACCTGCTGGGTCAGGCAATCTTTCCACCTCAGCCTTCTAAGAAGCTGGAACCAAGCTGGGCTCGGTGGTTCAGCCTGTAATCCCACGCCTTTGGGAGACTGAGGTGAGTGGATTGCCTGAGCCCGCGGGTTCGAGACCCGCCTGGGCAGCGAGACCTCATCTCTACAATAAGTCAAAAAATCAGCCGGGCATGGTAGCTCATGCCTGTAATTCCGGCTACTTGGAAGGCTGAGGTGGAAGGATCGCCGGAGCCCAGCAGGTCGAGGCTGCAGTGGCTGGAAGTGGCCACTGCACTCCAGTCTGGGCGACAGAATGAGACTCCAACTCAAAAAAAAAGAAGCTGGAACCACAAGCGCGTGCCACCACGCCCGGCTAATTTTTTGATTGATTGTAGAGACAAGATCGCCTCATGTTGCTTAGGTTGGTCTCCAACCCCTGAGCTCAGGCAATCCTCTCACCTCGACCTCCCAAAGTGCTGGGATTACAAGCGTGAGCCACCATGCCCAGCATAAAACCATTTATAAAGAAAGAGAGTCTGGGTGCATGGTTGATGCCTGTAATCCAGTGCTCTGGATGCTGAGACAGGAAGATTGTTTGCTTGAGGCCAGGAATTTGAGATTAACCTGGGCAACATACCGAGATCTCTTCTCTACAAAAAAAAAAAAAAAAAATTTTTTTTAATTAACTGGGCATGGTGGTGTGTGCCTGTAGTCCCAACTACTTGAGAGGCTGAGACAAAAGGATCCCCTGAACCTAGGAGGTCATGGCTGCAGTAAGTGGTGATCCTGCCACCACACTCCAGTCTGGGTGACGGAGTGAGATTCTGACTCCAAAAATTTTTTTAAAATGAAAATAAAGGGGGCATTTTAATATTTTAACACTACTATACTAATGAATCCTGGATGGTCTTCTATCTGGCTTTCCCATTAGTGATAGGAGTCCTACGGCTCTTCAGACATCTCCCTGCGTCTGGATTTCTTAATCTCTAAAATGGATGATCTTATCTCTTGTGGCAGGGGTACTTGGGGTTTTGATCAGGAATTGGTAGCCAGTTCCAATTTCCATGAGGATGTCTCTTGCATTTTCTAGGTTTCTTATAGTTTAAGTTTTTAAGTGATAAGACAGACAAGTGGGACCTCATCAAACTGACAAGCTTCTGCAAAGCAAAAGAAACCAGAGCAGGGAGACAGCCTACAGAGTGGGAAAAAATTATTTGCCAACTGCATGTTGACAAAGGCCTAACATCTAGGGCTACAAGGAACTCAAATGTGCCAAAAAGAAAAAAAAGGAACAGCCCCATTACAATGTGGGCAAAAGATGAATAGACACTTCTCAAATGAAGATATATGAGCAGTCAACAGATACATTTTAAAAAGCTCAGCCTCACTAGTCATCAAAGAAATGCAAATTAAAACTACATGAGATACCTAACTTCAGTCAGGACAGCCATCATCAATAACTCAAAAAAACAACTGATGCTAGAGAGGATGCGGTGAAAAGGGAACACTTCTACACTGTTGGTGAGAGTGTAAACTAATACAACCTCTGTGGAAAAGAGTTTGGCGATTCCTAAAAGATCTAAAAATCGACCTTCCATACAACCCTACAATCCCCTTACTGGGAATATACCCAGAGGAACTCAATTCACTGTATGAAAAAGATACCTGCACACGTATGTTTATTGCAGCATTGTTCACAATAACAAAAACATGGAACCAACCATGCTGCCCATCGGAAGAGGACTGGATTTAAAAAATGTGGTACGTATACATGATGGAATATTACGCAGCCATAAAGAAGGACAAAATGGCTGGGTTCAGTGGCTCAGCCTGTAATCCCAGCACTTTGGGAGGCTGTGGTGAGTGGATTGCCTGAGCCCGCGGGTTTGAGACCTGCCCGGGCAACTTGGCAAGACCTCATCTCTATAATAAATCAAAAATTAACCGGGTGTGGTAGCACGCACCTGTAGTTCCAGCTACTTGGAAGGCTGAGGCGGAAGGATTGCTGAAGCCCAGCAGGTAGAGGCTGCGGTGACTGGGAGCAGCCACTGCACTCCAGTCTGGGCAACAGAGTGAGACTCCAACTCAAAAAAAAAAAAAAAAAAGGACAAAATGATGAACTTCACAGCAACTTGGACGGACTTAGAGTCTATAATACTGAGTGATCTATCACAGAAACAAAAAACTGAGTATCACACGTTCTCACTCATAAGTGGACCTTGAACAATGATTGTAATACTATAAGAAAAGAATTTCAGTAATGGGAAACTGCCGGAGTGAGGGGTGAGGCAGGATTGGCAGTAGTGGGAATATGCCAGGAGAGGGAGGGCACACCTCATCAACAAGGGTACCTGTATAATGAAAATTTGTATACCTAACCCTGAATTGTACCCCACATCTTTAAAATAAAAACTTTTTTAAAAAGATACAGATGTAAGCCGGGCTCAGTGGCTCAGCCTGTAATCCCGCGCCTTTGGGAGGCTGAGGTGAGTGGATTGCCTGAACCCATGGGTTCGAGACCCGCCTGGGCAGCAAGACCTCATCTCTACAATAAATAAAAAAATCAGCCGGTTGTGGTAGCACATGCCTGTAATTCCGGCTACTCGGAAGGCTGAGGTGGAAGGATTGCCGGAGCCCAGCAGGTGGAGGCTGCGGTGGCCGGGAGCAGCCGCTGCACTCGTCTGGGTGACACAGTGAGACTCCATCCCAAAAAAAAAAAAAAGATACACATGTTTAGCCGGACTCAGTGGCTCAGCCTGTAATCCTGCGCCTTGGGAGGCTGAGGTGAGTGGATTGCCTGAACCTGCGGGTTCGAGACCCACCTGGGCAGCGAGACCTCATCTCTACAATAAATCAAAAAATTAGCTGGGGGTGGTAGCGCACGCCTGTAGTTCCAGCTACTTGGAAGACTGAGACAGAAGGATCGCCAGAGCCCAGCAGGTCAAGACTGCGGTGGCCGGGAGCGGCCACTGCACTCCAGTCTGGGTGACAGAATGAGACTCCAACTCACACACACAAAAAAAGATACAGATGTTCCTGTAACATCACTTAAAGATCAGTAAATAAATACAGTACAAAGTTAAAAAAATAAATATTAAAAAAATAAAATGGATGATCAATGATTTATTTGAAGCTTTCCAGATAAAGTCTTTGTGATGTCAAAAAATTCCATAATGTGTCATCATAATTTATATTGCCCCTTTTGTACCTACTCACAGGGCTCTCTCCACTCAAACACATATTCATTCTTCCTCTGTTCCTTACAGGTGATGGCAGCCCTCATGACTGTCCCTGCCAGACTGTTCTTTTTTATCCTATGACCTTACCTCCTGCCTATATTTCCCATCTCTTTTTTGTACCCCTTTTTGCCACATCTCTGCTTCACATGTGTCAGAAAAATCATTAGACATGGAATCAAAAGGTTTAGGTTTGACTCATAGCTCAGTTTTGTGTTAGCTCTGCAACTGGAAATTGATCACTTAAACTTCTCTAAACCTTAGCTTCCTAGCCAGGTGCAGTGGCTCACACCTGTAATCTCAGCACTTTGGGAGGCTGAGGCCACAGGTTCCAGACCAGTCTGGGCAACATGGCGAGACCTCATCTCTACAATAAATCAAACTATTAGCCAGGTGTGGTGGTGCACTGCTGTGATTCCAACTACTTGGAAGACTGAGGCCGCGGTGGCCATGAGCGTGCCACTGCACTCCTGTTGGGAGCCGGCCACGGAGGCCCACTGAGCGTTAGGGATCAGGAAGGGCTGTTGACCCCGAGACCACTAGGATGCATTCAGGAGCTATTGACCCATTCTCCCCCTTTCTACTCAGCACTAACCAGATTAAGCTCCTGTGAGCTCAAAACATAAAAACTCTGAGACTGGAACGAACACAAGCTAACTTTAGAAGCTCATTGCTCCCATTCTTCCGCAAACTGCAGTTTTGGTTATCACACAACTTATAATTCAAACTCGTGTCACATTTAAGAGCCTTAGTATTGGTCACAGGCTTCTGGGTCATGATCTTAGGATTTATTGAAGGTGTAAATTGTAGAATATAGTTTTAGAAGACAGCCATTTTGTTGAAAGAATGCAGCTGGGTTACTTGCAAGACAAATGGAACATAATAGTAAACTCAGAAATTAATTCACATTTCTACAGCCAATTAATTTTTTTTAATAAAGGTGCCATGAACATTTATTGAGGAAAGTCCAATCTCTTCAATAAATGATACTTGGAAAACTGGATATCTGAATGCAAAAGAATGAAACTAGCTTCCCACCTCTCACCCTATACAGAAATCAACTCAAAATGAGTCAAAGACTTAAATGTAAGACCTGAAACAAAACTATTAGAAGGAAACAAAGTGAAAATGCTTCAGGACATTGGTCTAGGGATTTTGTGACTAAAACCTCAAAACACGGACAACAAATACAAAAATAAACAAATGGAATTATATCAAACTCCAAAGCTGCTGCAGAGCAAAGGGAGTAATCAACAGAAGGAAAACACAGTCTACAGAATGGGAGAAAATATTAGTAAACTATTAATATGTATCTGATTCAGGATAGATACCCAGAATATATAAAGAACTGAAATATGTCAACAGCAAAAAACAAACAATCCAAATTAAAAACTGGGCAAATGCATGTTTGCTGAATTCACATAAAATATGCATACTCTTTTTTTACTATATTTTGAAAGGGTATTATATTTGAATTAATAGAAGGAGAAGTTTGATATATTAAGACTGTGAGCTGAACAAAATGCAGATTTAGTTTAATAATTTTGGCAAGGGGACATAATGGCTTCAACCCTTTCCTCCACCTATCATCCATTGTTGTCCACTATGATATCTCTGGCCTGGAGTATTATTATTATTATTATTATTATTATTATTATTTTGAGTTAGAGTCTCACTCTGTCACCCAGGCTGGAGTGCAGTGGCACACTCACAGCCACCGCAGTCTTGACTTGCTGAGTTCAGGTGATCCTTCTGCCTCAGTCTTCCAAAAAATTGGAGCTACAGGCGCATGCCACCACGCCCAGCTAATTTTTTGATTTATTGTACACACAAGTATCACCAAATTGCCCAGACTGGTCTTGAACCCGTGGGCTCAGGCAATCCTCTCACTTCCACCTACAAAGTGCTGAAATTGCATGTGTAAAACACCTGGCTGCATTTTTACATTAGTGTCATATGTTCCCAAGTTATTAATAGAGTCCTAAGCTAGACTGTATTCATTTTTTAATTTCCTTTAATCAAAGGCAATAACACTTTTTCTATTTTTATGACAGTATATTTAATGTGGACATGTTTTACGGTATACATTTATTCATGATGGGCTACTTCTGTTATATAATTCAATATATTTTGATTTTGAAAAAAGAAACTAAACTTTATCTGGAGGAATGCAAGTCCTTTTAAATTGTCAGGCCCAGACTGCCTGCTGTTGCTACAGCTAACTATATATTAACCTGATAATGCCACCCTGGACACTACAAGCCACACCCTGTAGCTTAAAATGTATACCCACTTAATAGCTTATGGTATTTTAATGTAGGTTCTTGATAAAAACCTCAGAAACTGCCTCCATCTATCTGTCTGTCTATCTATTTTTAGTTGGAGTCTCACTGTCGTCCAGGTTGGAGTGCAGTGGCACACTCATAGCTACAGAATCCTTAACCTGCTAGACTTGGGCGATCCTTCCACCTCAGCCTTCCAAGTAGCTAGAACACGCCTATAATTCTATAATACTTTGGGAGGCAGAGGTGAGAGGATTGCCTGAGCCCAGGGATTCGAGACCATCCTGGGCAACTTAGTGAGACCTTATTTCTACAATAAATCAAAAAAAGTAGCCAGGTGTGGTGGCGTGTGTCAATTTCTGTTGGGCAGCTCCAATCTGTTTGTTGTCCCCTGTGAATACCAATCACCTGGCCCAGTTTATGCTTCCTCTGTGGATGCCTTGCCTCTAGCTCTTTGCTCTGCTACTCAGCTAAGATGTCCTTAGCTCTTAGGCAGTGTCAAATACGCCTCCCTTGTGCTTCCATCATAGCCAATAAGTAGCTTTGACCATATTCTGTCAAAACTCTCTCTTGTATCTGTCTTCTTGACTGTAAGTAAAGTGAGGACAGGGCTGTATCTTATTCATCTTTTTATCCCTAGTCTCTGGTGTTCAATATATGCTGGTTGGACAAAATTGACACTTTTTGGTGTGTGTCAAACTCAAAATCCACCAATTAGATATACTTGGGGGCATCAGATGCTCTTGGTAAAATATAAAATTCACCTTACCTATTAAGTTTTAGTTTAAAATGAATCAGCTTGATCACAGTTACTTTTTTTCTAAAACCTCATTGATATGGGTCATTAAGAGAATGGATTTTGAAGGATAATATGTTTTCTGGTTAAATAATTCAATCTTTAGAATCATAGAGTTAGAATTCCCAAGGTAGAATTCAGATTCTTCTATTCATAAACTGGGTGACTTTAGTTAGCCTCTCTAAGCCTGTTTCCTTACTTGTAAGATGAAAATCGTTTTATGTACAGCATTTGAGTGCTGTTTTAAAGATTAAATAATACAAATGATAGGATTCAGGACATGCAACCCTGAAGTATGACTGTAGAACAGAATATGCCACCCTAAAATATGCCTTTTTAGCATATTGATTATTTTGAGCTGGTTATTTTGAGAAACTGAAGATAGATACAGAAAGTCTGAAAGGTTACCATCTTGTAAAGAAAATGTACATTTATAAAATAAATTGTCATTAGTAAAGATATCTGTACCAAGAAGAGAGCTACTCTGAGACGACTTTTATCACCTGAGAGACTTATCTGCATAACAAGGCAAGCTTTATTTATTATACATTCTTTCCCTCACTCTCCATAATTTGTCTCTGCCACCCCCAGAATCCCCAAACCCTTATTTTTTTCTGGAACTCAGGATGCCATATAAGCCTCAATTGTCTGGCCACTTCTTTAGGTCTCATATTTTCTTTTTTCTTTTTTGTGTTGGAGTCTCTCACTCTGTCGCCCAGACTGGAGTGCAGTGGCCGCTCCCGGCCACCGCAGCCCCGACCTGCTGGGCTCTGGCGATCCTTCCGCCTCAGCCTTCCAAGTAGCTGGAATACAGGCACGTGAACCCGCAGGCTCAGGCAATCCACTCACCTCAGCCTCCCAAAGCACGGGATTACAGGCTGAGCCACCGAGCCCGGCTAGGCCTTTTTCTTTTGAGTAGGAGTCTCACTCTGTCACCCAGGTTGGAGTGCAGTGGCAGGCTCATGGCCACCGCAGCCTCGACCTTTGGGCTCAAGTGATCCTTTCACCTCAGCCTTCCAAGTGACTGGACCTACAGGCACGCACTACTACACTTGATTAATTTTTTTGATTTATTGTGGAGACAAGGTCTCACTAAGTTGCCCAGGCTGGTCTTGAGCCCCTGGGCTCAGGCAATCCTCTTGTCTCTGCCTCCCAAAGTGCTGGGATTACAGGCGTGAGCCACTGCCTCCGGCTCCTATTTATTTCAGAAAGAGTTTATAGAGTATTTTTATTGACTAAAGGGAGTCAATAAAGAGAAAGATCACAGCCCACCGGAGACAGAGAGCTATCTGAAAATGCTAGGAGTTTGAGAAGGGAAGTCTGTATGGGTGACATATATTTGATTTCAATGTGGAGGAAGACTCTTAATAGCTTTTCTTCTTCTTCTTCTTTCTTTGAGTAGGAGTCTTACTCTGTTGGCCAGGCTTGAGTGCAATGGCACAATCATGGCTCACTGCAACCTCGACCTCCTGGGCTCAGGCGATCCTTCCACCTCAGCGTCCTAGGTAGCTGGGACTACAGGTGTGTACCACCACGCCCATCTACTTTTTTTATTTTGTATGTTGTGGAGATGAGCTCTTGCTGTCTTACCCATGCTGGTCTGCAACTCTCAGGCTCAAGCAATCCTCCCGCCTAGGCCTTCCAAAGTGCTGGGATTACATGTGTGAACCACGACGCCCGGCTGCCTGAATAGCTTGTTATATCATAACACCATAGGACTGGGGAACATATTCTCCTAGGATATGGATGACATAGGGTTTATACAACCACAGGATAGGCTGGGCATGGTGGCTCACACTTGTAATCCCAGCCCTTTGGGAGGCCTAGGTGGGAGGGTCGCTTGAGCCCAGGAGTTCGAGGCCAGCCTAGAATAGCAAGACCATGCCTCTACCAAAAAAAAAAAGATTAAAAAAATAGCCAGGTGTAGTGGCACATGCTATAGTCCCAGCTACTTGGGAGGCTGAGGCTGGAGGATTTCCTGAGCCCAAGAGGTAGAGGCTGTGGTGAGCTGTGATCATGCCACTATATTCCAGCTTGGGCAACAGAGTTAGAACCCAACTCAAAAAAGTGCACACAAACAAACACAACAAACCCACAGGATAGACATGGTACATTTTGAACTAGAATTTTACTGTTTGGTAAGTTAATTAACACAGAATGTTCTTCAGAGCCCTTGGGACTCAAGTTCACACTTAGGATTACTTCAGTGGAAACAGAATCATTGAGGTGGATGTTAAATTTCATCCTGTTGCTGGTTGCTTTCACTTAATTGACTGTATCAAGTGAAATGCAAAAGAACAAAGTTTAAAAAGATTAGAGAAGCCAACCTTGATGGTGTTCTGAAGATAAGATGGTTTGAGCAAAAAAAGCAAGTATGGGCTGTGATCAAATGAAATACATAACTAAACACGTAGAAGTATATAGGTGTGTATGTGTATATACATGTATATTGCATATGGATGCTATGAAAGAATTAGAGAGTAATGACTTTGTACACCCTGGTAAAATAATAGATCCTGGCACTGATCATCAGTTGGTATTAAAACAATTAGATGAGGCCAGGCGTGGTGGCTCATACCTATAATCCCAGCACTTTGGGAGGCCGAGGTCAAAGTATTACCTGAGGCTATGGGTTCGAAATCGGCCTGGGCAACTTGGCGAGATCTCATTCCTAAAAAAAAAAAAAAAAAAAAAATTAGATGAAAAATTGAGGATGAATCATGCTGATACACAGGAACCTATTGATTAATTTTAATGTCAGTAAAAGTGGGACGGTCAGATATTATGTGCCTCCTGAAGATGGTAAAGTAGGAAGTAACAGATGAAGTACTCTTGCCAAAAGAATCTAGCCAGGGTTGGTCGCGGTGGCTCACATCTGTAATCCCAGCATTTTGGGAGGCCGCGGTGAGAGAATTATCTGAGCCCCCTGGTTCGAGACCAGCCTGGGCAACTTTGCGAGACCTCATCTTTGCAATAAATCAAAAAATTAGCTGGTCCTGGTGGGGCATGCTTGTAGTTCCAGCTACTTGGAAGGCTGAGACAGAAGGATCACCTGAGCCTAGCAGGTCAAGGCTGTGGTGGCACTGAGTGTGCCACTGCACTCTAGCCTGGACGACAGAGTGACATTCAGACTCATTAAAAAAAAAGAATCTAACCAAGACCTATATCTCGGCGTGTTGGCTCACCCCTGTAATCCCAGCACTTTGGGAATCTGAGGTAAGAGTATCACTTGAGCTCAGGAGTTCGAGGTCGGTCTACACAACAAAGCAAGACCTCATCTCTACAAAAAAATAAAAAAATATAAGCCAGGTGTGGTAGCACAGCCTTTAGTCCTAGCTACTTGGGAGGCTGAGGCAGAAGGAAAGCCTGAGCCCAGGAGACGGAAGCTGTGGTGCCTTAGTGATAGAGTGAGACCACAACTCAAAAAAAAAAAAAGAAAAAAAGAAAAAAAAAGACCTACATCTCATGATCAGTTTATAGGAAATATGGGGTGAGAGAATTGCAAAATGGAGGAACTTGTTAAACCACATCATGAGGCTGCAAAAACCGAAGTCAGGTTATAAAAAAGTCTACAGGACAAGTGACCCAGTTTCTTCACTAAATGGTATAAAAAGGAGACAGAGGGAGAATGTCATAGTTTAAAAAATACTTAGAGACATATTAAAGATATGCAATACATTAACCTTGTTTGAATTCTGATTTAAACAAACCAACTGTAGAAAGACATTTCTAAGACAACTGGAGAAATTGCAACACAGACTGAATATAATTTTAAAAAACAGATTAAAAGAACATTAGAGAAGAAATGACAGATATTAAAATCATAAAAGTGTTATTAAACATAAAAGCATTGATGGTGGCTTTTGAAGAAAAACAGAGCAAATGGAACAGAAAAAATATTAAAAGATAAATAAATAGACATAAAGATAAATAAATAGGCTGGGCATGGTGGCTCAGCCTGTAATCCCTGCATTTTGGGAGGCCGAAGGGAGAGAATTGCCTGAGCCTGGGGGTTCAAGACCAGCCTGGGGAACCTGGTGAGACCTCATCTCTACAATAAATCACAAAAACTAGCCGGGCGTGGTGGCATGCATCTGTAGTTCCAGCTACTTGGAAGGCTGAGGCAGAAGGATCACCTGAGCCCAGCAGGTCGAGGCTGTGGTGGCTGTGAGAATGCCACTGCACTCCAGTCCAGGCGATAAGAATGAAACTCCAACTAAAAAAAAAAGAAAATATATATTTGGTCTTTGGCTTCAGTTCCTGACACAAAGCTCCTAAAATCCTTGTAATTTCTTGAGTGATAGGAGCATCTTTTGCTCTAATATTGTGACTTTTAGCAGTCCCCTAGACAGAAACTCCACAGAAAGATCAGAATGCTGGGTCTAGAGAGCTTCCAAATTCACAAATGCATCCACATGCTGGTAGAGTGGCACATCCCAACTCCCCTAGACAGAAGCTGCTGTGTTCTGGCCCTTCCAGACCTTACTTTATGTACTTTTTCATCTGGATATTCATGTGTTTCCTTTATAATATCCTTTATAATGAACCAGTAAACACAGGTAAAGTGTGTTCTGAATTCTGTGAGTCATTTTAGCAAATTATAAAACATGAAGGAGAGCTGGACACAGTGGCTCACGCCTGTAATCTCGACATTTTGGGAGGTTGAGGCAGAAGCATCACTTGAACCCAGAAGTTTGAGACCAGCCTGAACAACGTAGGGAGGCCTGTCTCTTCAATAATTTTAAAAATTGCTGGGCTCGGTGGCTCAGCTTGTAATCCCAGAGCTTTGGGAGGCTGAGGTGAGTGGATTGCCTGAGCCCGTGGGTTCGAGACCCGCCTGAGCAAATTGGTGAGACCTCGTCTCTACAATAAATCAAAAACTAGCCAGGCATGGTAGTGCACACCGGTAGTTGCAGCTACTTGGGAGGCTGAGGCGGAAGGATCGCTGGAGCCCAGCAGGTCGAGACTGCGGTGGCTGGGAGCGTGCCACTGCACTCCAGTCTGGGCGACAGAGTGAGACTCCAACTCAAAAAAAAAAATTAGCTAGGCATAGTGGCACGTGCCAATAGTCCCAGTCCTGAGATTGGAGGCTCACTTGAGCCAAGGAGTTGGAGGCTGCAGTGAGCTAGGATCATGCTACTGTACTCCAGCCTGAGCAACAGAGTGAGACCTGTCTCAAAAACAAACAAAAAAATAAAGTATGTTCAGCAATTTCAGTTCTTAAAAAACTCATTTGGAAATAACCCAGACATTTATTGAATATACATATCACTACATTTGATATAAAATAACTTTAAGATTTCAAGTCTGTAATCCCAGCACTTTGGGAGGCTGAGGCGAGAGGATTGCCTGAGCTCAGGGGATTGAGACCAGCCTGGGCAATTTGGTGAGACTTCGTCTCTACTGTAAATTATAAAATTAGCCGGGCGTGGTAGCGCAGGCCTGTAGTTCCAGCTACTTGGAAGGCTGAGGCGGAAAGATTGCTGGATCTCAGCAGGTCGAGGTTGCAGTGGCCGGGAGTGGCCACTGCACTCCAGTCTGGGCAATGGAGTAAGACTTCAACTCAGAAAAAAAACAAAACAAAACAAAACAAAACATCAAGGTGAGGCAAATATAAAACTGTCTTGATCTGTATACCCAGGCAAAAATGTGTGCTGACAATTTGGAAGACATTTCCATTTTTTTATTAACAAATTTAAAACCAGATTATTTATCAAAATTTACTTAGATCACATGGTAAAAGGCAATTAATTATTTACTATATATGTTACATAAATGCTCATTTAAGCCAATCTGAACAGTATTTCCTAGGGGATTTCTAGTCGACTATGCCTTTTTTTTTTTTTTTTTTTGTCAGAGTCTCACTGTTGCCCAGGCTGGAGTGCAGTGGCATGCTCACAGCCACCATGGCCTCGATCTGGTGGGCTCAGACGATCCTTCCGCCTCAGCCTTCCAAGTAGCTAGAATTACAGGCGCATGCAACCATGCCCTGGCTAACTTTTTGATTTATTGTAGCAACAAGGTCTTGCCAAGTTGCCCAGGGTGGTCTCGAACCCTTGGGCTTAGGCAGTACTCTCGCCTCCATCTCCCAGAGTGCTGTGATTACAGGTGTGAGTCACCTTAGTGGTACTATGCCCTATTTTAACATGTAGTCACAACATATAGTGTAATACATGTACATATGTGTAAACACATACACACGTCAAGACCACATAGTTTTAATTTTAGAATTTTAGTCATGAGATAATAATATAAACTCCTAGGTTTACAAAAGACAGTTGGACCCAAATTACATTCCTGTTAAAAATAGAACTTGTTTATATGGCTAAATTTTAGATGCCTTGAAAGATAATCTAATGAAGGCTATGGATCGAATTTTGGGGTAAAGCACTTTCTATAGAAGTTTTACTTATTTATTTGTTTGTTTGTTTATTCATTTATTTATTTTGAGTTGGAGTCTCACTCTATCGCCTAGGCTGGAGGGCAGTGGCATACACCCATGGCCACCCCAGTGTCGACCTGCTGGGCTCCAGTGACCCTTCCACCTCAGTCTTCCAAGTACATGTAACTACAGACACATGCTACCACACCTGGCTAATTTTGGATTTATTGTAGAGACGAGGGCTCACCAAGTTGCCCGGGCTGGTCTTGAACCTGTGGGCTCAGGCAATTACTCGCCTCAGTCTCCCAAAGTGCTGGGATTACAGGCTGAGCCACTGAGCCCAGCCCAGTTTTACTTCATTTATTTTTATTTTTATTTATTTATTTATTTTTTTGTTGGAGTCTCACTCTGTTGCCCAGACTGGAGTGCAGTGCTGCTCCCAGGCACTGCACCCTCGACCTGCTGGGCTCCGGCGATCCTTCCGCCTCAGCCTTCCAAGGAGCTGGAACTACAGGTGCATGCTACCACGTCCGGCTAAATTTTTGATTTACTGTAGAGATGAGGTCTCGCCAAGTTGCCCAGGCGGGTCTCGAACCCATGGGCTCAGGCAATCCACTCACCTCAGCCTCCCAAAGGCGCGGGATTACAGGCTGAGCCACCGAGCCCAGCTCAGTTTTACCTTAAAAAACAACAGCCGGCTCGGTAGCTCAGCCGGTAATCCCAGCAGGAGGCCGAGGTGAGTGGATTGACTGACCCCGAGGGTCCGAGACCCACCAGGGCAACTTGGCGAGACCTCATCTCTATAAATAAAAAATGAACCGGGCATGGTAGCGCGCGCCTGTAGTTCCAGCTACTTGGAAGGCTGAGGCGGAAGGATCCCCGGAGCCCAGCAGGTCGAGGCTGCGGTGGCCGGGAGCAGCCACTGCACTCCAGTCTGGGGGACAGAGTGAGACTCCAACTCAATAAATAAATAAATAAAAACCAACAACAACAACTTTTATCTTTTTTTCCAACAAGTTTAGGGCTAAATATGCCAATATTTACATTTTAGTTAGAACTGCCCAGATGATATAAGAAACACCAAAGTCTTTAGGTGGCTTTGAATTAATAATCCAACTTTTTTTCTTTTTGATTCAGGGTCTCATTCTGCCACCCAGGCTGGAGTGCAGAGGCGTGATCATCGATCACTGCAGCCTGGACCTCCTGGACTCAGGCGATCCTTCCACCTCCTTCTCCTGAGTAGCTGGAACTACAGGTGTGTCCCACCATGCCCAGCTAAATTTTCTATATTTTATAGAGAGGAGGTCTCATTGTGCTGTCTAGGTTAGTCTTGAATTCCTGGGCTCAAGCAATCCTCCTGCCTCAGCCTCCCAAAGTGCTGAGATTACAGATGCAAGACACCACGCTCAGAGTACCAGTGTTTTTAGGTAGTCAGGACTGTACTCGTGGCTTTTAATTAGCCATTCTGCACCCACCAGCTAGAATGTTTGTTTTGGTTCTTGGGAGATTTTTTAAAACAAGCAAGAAAAAAGAACCAAATAATTTACAGACACACATAACCCAACCAAAATTAAACCAAAATCAAAGTGCTGACAAAAATAGTAACCCAGGCATGCAGAGAAAACAAAATACCAAATCAGGTGTGCAGAAAGAACGAAAAGTAAATTTACCAGAAAAGACATGCCTCCAAGTCAGAATGTTAAGTTCTGTAGAAACTAGAGTACTCAGTCTAGAACACTTGACTGTGTATGAGAAAGGACTTGCCAGAAAAGATTTTTTTAAAGTCTTTTATCATCCCAGGAGGAATGCAAGATTCTTTTAAAAAAATTATTAGAGGCAGGGTCTTGCTATGTTGCCCAGGCTGATCTCAATCTTCTGGCCTCAAGCAATCCTCCCAACTTGGCCTCTCAAAGTGCTGGGATTATAGGTGTGAGCCACCATGCTCAGTCAGGTTCTTTATTAAGGTGGCCTTATAAATAAAACAAATCCAGAATAAAGTCAAAGTGCTTCTACCAAAAAATAAAAAGAAAGGCCTGGCCTGAGAGAAGGCTCACTAGGCAGAAAAAAAAATAAATACATAAAGCTGTGGAAGTGGAGAGCCCAGAAGGCTTAAGTGAGTACTGCACACCAGTTCCCAGAATTGCTGATTTCTTCTCACGTTCTCTTGCTTCAGATCTCGCTTCAGACACGATTTATATCAAACTAAATAACAGAGAGAGACTCTGAAAAAAAAAAGACGTTTATTTGGAGATACGGCATTGCAATGGGACTATGTGTGCCATAGTAAACTATGTGAGTATTCAGAGAGATAAAGAAAGTCAAAGTCTTTTATTTTATTATGTATGTATGTATTTATTATTTTTTAAAATGTTTATGTATTTTTGAGTCGGAGCCTCACTCTGTCACCCAGGCTGGAGTGTAGTGGCATGCTCACGGCCACCACAGCCTCAACCTGCTGAGCTCAGGCAATCCTTCTGCCACAGCCTTCTGAGTAGCTGGAGCTATAGGTAAATGCCATCGTGTCCGGCTAATTTTTTTATTTATTGTAGAGACGAGGTCTCACCAAGTTGCCCAGGCTGGTCTCAAACCTCTGAACCCAGGCAGTCCTCTCGCCTTGGCCTCCCAAAGTGCTGGGATTATAGACATGAGCCACTGTGTCTGGCGTTCTGTTTTTCTTTTTTTTTTGAGTTGGAGTCTCACTCTGTCGCCCAGACTGGAGTGCAGTGGCCGCTCCCGGCCACCGCAGCCTCGACCTGCTAGGCTCCGGCGATCCTTCCGCCTCAGCCTTCCAAGTAGCCGGAATTACAGGCATGCGCCACCACGCCCAGCTGATTCGGTCTGTTTTTCTTAATAGGGCCTATCCTTAGGAGAATACCTGATAGTTTATGTGCCAGAAAGTAAGAAATTGCTTAGAAAATGATGGGGACGGCTGGGGGTGGTGGCTCATGCCTGTAATCTGAGCATTTTGGGAGGCTGAGGTGGGAGGATCGCTTGAGGTCAGAAGTTTGAGACCAGCCTGGGCAACATAGCAAGACCTCATCTCTGTATAAAATTTAAAAATTAGCCAGGAGTAGTAGCATGCATCTATGGTCCCAGCTACTCAGGAGGTAGAGGTGGGAGGATTGCTTGAGTCCAGGAGTTTGAGGCTGTAGTGAGTTATGATCACACCATTGCAGTGGCGGAGAGAGAGAGAGAGAGAGAGAGAGAGAGAGAGAGAGAGAGAAGAGAGAAGGAGAGAGAGAGAGAGAAGGAGAGAAGGAGGGAGGGAGGGAGGGAGGGAGGGAGAGAGAGAGAGAGAAAGAAAAAAAAAAGATAATGATGAGGACATATAAAAAAGATTCATGATCCATCTTTTTTTTTGAGTTGGAGTCTCACTCTGTCGCCCAGACTGGAGTGCAGCAGCCGCTCCCGGCCACAGACTCGACCTGCTGGGCTCCGGCGATCCTTCCGCCTCAGCCTTCCAAGTAGCTGGAACTACAGGCGTGCGCTACCACGCCTGGTTAATGTTTTGATTGATTGTAGAGATGAGGTCTCGCTGCCCAGGCGGGTCTCGAACCCGCGGGCTCAGGCAATCCACTCACCTCAGCCTCCCAAAGGCGCGGGATTACAGGCTGAGCCACCAGATCCATCTTAAAGGGATTCCCACTGGGCTTTTTTAAATTTTTTTTTTTGAGTCAGGGTCTCACTCTGTCACACAGGCTGGAGTGCAGTGACACAATCATGGTTTGCTGCAGCCTTGACTTCCTAGAATCAGGCAATCTGCCTGCCTCAGTCTCCCAAGTAGCTGGAACTACAGGTGCATGACACCATGTCCAATTTATTTTTGTGGGTTTTTGTACAGATGACGTCTTTCTATGTTGCCTAGGCTCAAACTCCTGGGCTTGAGCAATTCTCCTGCCTCAGTCTCCCAATGTGCTGAGATTATAGGTGTGAACTACTGCACCTGACCCCATTGGCCATATTGAATGCTTTGAGTATAAAAAACAAGCCGGGCTCGGTGGCTCAGCTCAGCCTGTAATCCTGCGCCTTTGGGAGGCTGAGGTGAGTGGATTGCTTGAGCCCACAGGTTCGAGACCCTCCTGGGTAGCAAGACCTCATCTCTACAATAAATCAAAAAATCAGCCGGGCGTGTAGCGCGCGCCTGTAATTCCGGCTACTCGCAAGGCTGAGGCGGAAGGATCGCCGGAACCCAGCAGGTCGAGGCTGCGGTGGCTGCAAGTGGCCACTGCACTCCAGTCTGGGCGACAGAGTGAGACTCCGACTCAAAAAAACAAAACAAAACAGGGCAGGTGTGGTGGCTCATGTCTATAATCCCAGCACTTTGGGAGGCCGAGGTGAAGGATTGTCTGAGCCTGTGGGTTTGAGACCAGTCTGGGCAACTTGGCAAGGCCTCATCTCTACAATAAATTAAAAAATTAGCCAGGCATGGTGGTGTGTGCCTGAAGTTTCAGCTACTTGAAAGGCTGAGGTGGAAGGATCACTTGTGCCCAGCAGGTCAAGGCTGTGGTGACCATGATCATGCCACTGCACTCTAGCCTGGGCGAAAGAGAGAGACTCCAACTCAAAAAACAAAACAAACAAAACAAAAAAACCAATAATAATGGTAATGGAAGCCGGGCTCAGTGGCTCAGCCTGTAATCCCACGCCTTTGGGAGGCTGAGGTGAGTGGATTGCCTGAGCCCGCAGGTTCGAGACCCGCCTGGGCAGGAAGACCTCATCTCTACAATAAATCAAAAAATCAGCCGGGCGTGGTAGCGCATGCCTATAATTCCGGCTACTCGAAAGGCTGAGGCGGAAGGATCACCGGAGCCCAGCAGGTCGAGGCTGCCGTGGCCGGGAGCAGCCGCTGCACTCCAGTCTGGGTGACCGAATGAGACTCCAACTCAAAAAAAAAAATAAATAAATAAAGGTAATGGATTATAAAACACTGATTTAGAAAAAAAATATGAATAACAGCAAAGCTCCAAAAGAAAGAGGGAAAGAGAAAGCTCTTTTTTACAGAAAAATGTCAGGTAACAAATGAAGTAATTGTAGAATTAGAAAATCACCATTTTGCAACCTTCAGTGTAACAACTGATTTAGGAAAGATCATTAATGAATACTAATACCATTAGATGAATTTTTTTTTTTTTTTAGCCAGAGTCTTACTCTGTTGCCCAGGCTTGGGTGCAGTGGCATGCTCACGGCCACTGCAGCTTTGAACTGCTGGGCTCAGGTGATCCTTCCACCTCAGCCTTCCAAATAGCTGGAACCACAGGTGTGTACCACCAAGCCCGGCTAATTTTTTTTGTTTTAAATTTTGGAGAAGAGATCTCGCCAAGTTGCCCAGGCTGGTCTTAAATCCCTGGACTCAGGCAGTCCTCTTGCCTCTGCCTCCTAAAGTGCTGGGATTACAGGCATGAGCCAGATAGTGGGGAAATTTTTTTTTTTTTTTTTTTGAGTTGGAGTCTCACTCGGTTGCCCAGACTGGAGTGCAGTGGCCGCTCCCGGCCACCGCAGCCTCGACCTGCTGGGCTCCGGCGATCCTTCCGCCTCAGCCTTCCGAGTAGCCGGAATTACAGGCATGCGCTACCATGCCCAGCTGATTTTTTGATTTATTGTAGAGATGAGGTCTCGCTGCCCAGGCGGGTCTCGAACCCGCGGGCTCAGGCAATCCACTCACCTCAGCCTCCCAAAGGCGCGGGATTACAGGCTGAGCCACCGAGCCCGCGGGGAAATTTTTAATGTTATTTTATCAAAGTTAAGTGATGACCTTGTTGCACTAAAAGTTCTGTAGTTAAAAATAATGTCCTAGCTGGGTGCGGTGGCTCACACCTATAATTCCAGCACTTTGCAAGGCCGAGGTGCAAGAATCCTTCCACCTCATCCTTCCAAGTAGCTGGAATTACAGGTGTACACTACCACACCGAGCTAATTTTTGATTTATTGTAGAGACGAGGTCTTGCCAATTTGCCTGGGTGGGTCTCGAACCCATGGGCTCAGGCAATCCACTCTCCTTGGACTCCCATAGTGTTGGGATTACAGGCTGAGCCACCGAGCCCAGTTTAAATAAATAATATATTTAAATAATGTCCCTAGGAGAAACATGTTTGACATATTTATGGGTAAAGCATCAAGATTTTACAACTTACAAATGGTCCGTGAAAAATACAAATTTTACAGACACATACATACATATATTTGCATTACATACAGTAAGAGAGATATAGGTATATAGAGAAACATACACAGATAATTTTGATGATTAATTTGAAGTGTCAATTCTTTTAGGCTATAGTACTCAGTAATTTAACTAAACATTAATTTAGGTGGAACTGTGAAGGTATTTTCTAAATCTGGTTAACATCTACGACTGGTAAAGCTTACCTTTGATAATCTGAGTAGGGCTTCAGTAAATCAGTTGAAGGCTTTAAGTGCAAAAACAGATATTCCCAGAGAAGAAATTCTGCCTCAAGATTGCAGCATCAACTTTTTTCTGAGTTGCCAGCCTGCCACTCTGCCCTACAGATTTCAGACTTGCCAGACCCCACATTGCATGAGCCAATTCCTTAAGACAAATGTGCATATGCAGATTGAAAGAGAGTTATATCTATGTAGAAATACAGATGGATGATAGTGATATCAGTCTGGAAAACCTTGACTGATATAATAATATAGATGTATATATACATAATATATGTGGATATAAAAAGAGATAAAGCAAATGTGACAAAATGTTAACAACTGATAAGCACAGGTGAAGGGTATTCATTGTACTAATGTTTTTAACTTTTCCTAAAGTGTGATTTTTTTTTTTTGAGTTGGAGTCTCACTCTGTCGCCCAGACTGGAGTGCAGTGGCCGCTCCCGGCCACCGCAGCCTCGACCTGCTGGGCTCCGGCGATCCTTCCACCTCAGCCTTCCGAGTAGCTGGAACTACAGGCGCACGCTACCACGCCCGGCTAATTTTTTGATTTATTGTAGAGATGAGGTCTCGCCTGCCCAGGCGGGTCTCGAACCCGCGGGCTCAGGCAATCCACTCACCTCAGCCTCCCAAAGGCTCAGGATTACAGGCTGAGCCACCGAGTCTGGCTTGATTTTTTTAATATTAGAAAATATAGTTTAAAGTAAATTAGAAAAAGAGAGAGAAAAAGAGGAGATTCACCTCCCCAAGATAGGGGAGGGGGCCAAAGCTTAAGAAAACATGGTCTGTGCTGGGTTTGGTGGCTCAGCCTGTAATCCCAGGGCTTTGGGAGGCTGAGGTGAGTGGATTGCCTGAGCCGGCGGGTTCAAGACTCACCTGGGCAACTTGGTGAGACCTCATCTCTACAATGAATCAAAAATCAGCTGGGCATGGTAGCGCATGCCTGTAATTCCGGCTACTCGAAAGGCTGAGGCAGAAGGATCGCCGGAGCCCAGCGGGTCGAGGCTGCGGTGGCCGGGAGCGGCCACTGCACTCCAGTCTGGGTGACAGAGTGAGACTCCAACTCAAAAAAAAAAAAAAGAAAAGAAAACATGGTCTGGCCATAGCTCAAAGAGCACATGGTCACACCATACCTTAGCAAGACAATGGCTGATTTTTTTTTTGACAGGGTCTCTGTGTCACCCAGGCTGAAGTACAGTGGTGAAATTATAGCTCACTGCCACCTTGAACTCCTGGACTCAAGTGATCCTTTCACCTCAGCCTCCTGAGATGCTGAGATTATAGGCACAAGACATCATCACACTTGACTTATTTTTGTACTAAAAATGTATTTTGGCTGGGCTCAGTGGCTCAGCCTGTAATCCCAGCACTTTGGGAGGCTGAGGCAGGTGGGATTGCCTGAGCCTGAGGGTTCGAGACCAGCCCAGGCAACTTGCTGAGATCTCATCTCTACAATAGATAAAAAATTAGCTGGGTGAGGTAGCGTGCCTGTAGTTCCGACTACTTAGAAGGCTGAGGGAGAAGGATTGCCGGAGCCCAGCAGATCAACGCTGGAGTGGCTGGAGTGGCCGTGAGTATGCCATGGCACTCCAGCCTGGGCGATAGAGTGAAACTCCGACTCAAAAATAAAAAATAAAAATAATAAAAATAAAAATGTATCTTAAGCCGGGCTCGGTGGCTCAGCCTGTAATCCAGCGCCTTTGGGAGGCTGAGGTGAGTGGATTGCCTGAACCCGCGGGTTCGAGACCTGCCTGGGCAACTTGGCAAGACCTCATCTCTACAATAAATCAAAAAATCAGCTGAGCGTGGTAGCGCATGCCTGTAATTCCGGCTACTTGGAAGGCTGAGGTGGAAGGATCGCTGGAGCCCAGCAGGTGAGGCTGCAGTGGCCGGGAGCGGCCACTGCACTCCAGTCTGGGCGACCATGTGAGACTCCAACTCAAAAAAAAAAAAAATGTATCTTGTGGTTTATGCCTGTCACTTTGGAACACTACAGTGGGAGGACTGCTTGAGGCCAGGAGTTTGAGACTAGCCTGGGGCAATACAACAAGACCTTATCTCTACCAAAAAAAAAAATATTAGCCAGGCATGGTGGCATGCACCAATAGTTCCAGTTATTCAGGAGACTGAAATAGAAAGATCTCCTGAGTTCAGGAAGTTGAGGCTATGGTGAGGCGTGATTGTGCCACTGCACTGCAGCCTAGGTGACAGGGTAAGACTCCAACTCAATCAAACACACACTCACAAAATCAAGAACAAGACCAGGCATGGTGGCTCATGCCTCTAATCCCAGCACTTTGGGAAGCTGAAGCAGGAGGATCTCTTGAGGCCAGGAATTTGAGGCCAGCCTGGGCAACATAACAAGACACTTCTCTACAAAAAAATGTAAAACAAAATTTTAAAATAACAACAAATCAGTCTGGCAACAGAATTCTCCATTTTAGTACTAGAAAACAGTTAATCCATATCCAAAAATTCCTCAGGGAAAGAAAAATGTGATCGATCCCCAATCTTAAAACCATCTAAGCAAAAGCTCATGGAATTTAGTTCTCAGAGAACTTTTTATTTTTAAAAATATTTTATTTAAAAAATGTGGGGTACATTCAAGATTAGTATACAAGTGAACATCGTACAGGTAAAGTTTGGCCTCCCTTTGGTCCCCACCTTGCATAGTTTGAGATCAGGTACCCTTATTGATGTTGTGTCCCCACCCCCATCTCGGCAATATCCCGCTACTGCTGCCCTTTTTCAACCAACTAAAATTTGAATGAAGAAGTTTCGAGGTTAAAAAAAAAGTGGTGATGAGTATTGAATTGATTTACATTGTTTAGTAATTAACTTGGTAGTTATTCATTTAGCACCAGGTTAGGCTCTGGTGATCCAACTATACTCCAAATGAACATGGCCTCTTCCTTCTTGGTGCTTCCCATCTAAGAGGAAGACAGACTGATTAAACGAATACATAATCGTTACACGTTTCCAAGTTCTAGGAAGAAAACAAAGAGGCTGGCAATACAGCTAGATGATAGATTAGACAGACAGACAGATGGTAGATACAGATGTAGACATAGATATGTACTCGACCTAAAAAGAAGAAGCTGAAGTTAAATTAATATTAGTAGAGAGTTTATTTGGGCCAAATTTGAAGATTGTAATTTGGGAGAATGAATTCAAGCTGTCCTATATATATATATGCTCTGATTAGCAGCAGTTACAAGTGGATTTTTAAAGACCAAAAGTGGGGCAGGGAGTGGGCTGATACTAAGTTGTTTGTCAGGAATTTTCTTTGGTTTATAGAAATAACATTGATTAGTGATTGTTAAGCTACAAGGTGTGGGATATAGTGTCTAGTGCAGCATTATTAGGTTAATTTATAGCTACTTGTGGCAATAGCAAACAGTTTTAAAAGATAAATACATAGCTTAAGGGGGAAGTAGGATGTGATCTCTGTCTCATTTTAACGTCTCTCTGAGCCTGATCATTTAAAAGGACTCACTTTTCTCAGATAAAAATTATCTTCTTTTCCCAATATATGAGGGGAGACTCCTAAAAAACTGGAATTACTTTTTGGATGGTAGGCCCCTTGTAGGCAGTCTTCCCCCACTGGGTAAGTTTTCTAGGAACCCATCTGCATCAGTATATCAGCTAGTGTTGTTGTGAGAGGCTGCATTTGGCTTCAGTGCATTTATTTTTTGAGATACTCTTAACACATTTGCCTATTTCATAATGCATGATTTACGAGCATACTTGTCCACACCACACTGAGTGTTCAGCAGTTTTTGACCAAAACAGCATAACCCCCATGCCCTACCTTCCCTATTCACCTGATATCAACCTAAGCAACTTCTTCTTTGTTTTCCTGGATGAAAAAAGCCCCCAAAGGGAGACGTTTTGCCGATGTGGAAGAGGTGAAACAAAAAACGGCAGAAACACTAAGAGGCTTCAAAATTGAGACGTTTAAAACCTGTCTGAGCAGTGGAAAAAGAGTCTTGATAAGTGTATTGCATCAAACAGAGAGTACTTTGAAGGTGACTGCCGTTTATACATGTAAGACTACACAATTTTTAATAAATAAATTCTTGGTGTTTTGGGTCCCCCCCTCATATAGATACGGTAATGGAGAATTAAGCATGGGGAGGTACCTATTTTAGAGTAGCTGTTGAACCCGCGACTCTAATGAGAGAGATAGAGACCACAAAGAGCCAGCTCCGATGCAAACACACGAGGGTCTTTATTCAGGCTCGAGTCTGGGCTCACGCATGAAGCCCGTAGAGGCTTCATGGACCAGAGCCCCGATTCACAATGGCAAGCAGTTTTTATGCACAATTACAGAAGGAGGGGAAAGAACTTTAAACTTGATTTTACATGATTGGATAATTTCTCCTAATGGGTACGGGAACACTTGGTATGGTGGATGCTGCCCGTGATTGACAGAAACCCACTTAATGGGCAGAGTGGAATGTTAGATAAGTTAGGCCCATGCAGTCCCTGGTATGAAGTAACCTGAGCCGCAGGCAAAGGGTTACATTAGCCCTTTAAGTTTCCATCCCAAGGTATGCTTAGGAAAGCTTGTTTGCTTAACATTTACATAACATAACATGGTCGTTATGGGACAACAAAAGCCAAACTTAACAAAGTTTTAACTATGAATGCTGCAAACACATACAGTGAATGTGGGGTAGAAATTCATATACTAATTCTGGGAATTTATAAAATATCACAAGCGTATTATAGCAAGGCGGTTTCTTTTATAAAAGTCTTTGTTCCCTTCAGGTTTACATAGCCACTGCGTGTAAATTATCACTGGGATAAAAACCGGTGATAGAGAGCAGCTGGCGCCTCTGAGTCTGCTGCCACCTCGTAGGAATGTCTGAAAGGGGTTTATCGCTTTATCATTTACATCCCGTTGTAAAAGCAGAAGTTAGCCTACTAATTTGGGGCTGACAATGCTTAACCCAAGAGTTCTAAATACAAACACTACTTAAGCCATTATACAATTGGTCACGATCCGGCACCTGACATATGCCTAATTCTACAGGGTCTGAGGTAGGATTTAAAGTACTAAGATTTCATTTGAGGTAGAATTTAAAGTACTAAGATTTCATAAAATACATGAGGTAGGAATACACAAAATATATAGTAGACATGAGGTGGGGATATATGAAATAGAGTGAACTAAAGACTACTTTTACAGCAAATATGGTTTTTTTAAAGTTTCTTGGTTTCGTGGGTCTCTCAATAGCATGCTCTTAACCTAAATCTATTGTTGTCCTCTCATAGCCAGAGAAGGCAGCTATGATTGCAGTATTCAAGTTGGGACTTAAAGCTTGAGAAAGTCAGCCAGTGATGAGCCAGTGAAAAAGAACCCTCTAGGTGGAGAAAATAGCCAGCTCAGATATAAATAAGGCCTGACAGTGTGGGTAACTTGGGTATGCAACAGAAGGCAAAGGTTATGAAGCAACCCCACTCTTGCTGGTGATGGCAGAATATACTAACTTCCATAGCTGTCTGGATGACATTTCATTGAGTAGAAACAACTTGCCTGTCCAATATCCTGGTGGAAATTATATACTTACAGTTTTATTTTCTCTTCAAATAATTATTTCCTATCACATAGATGCTAATTTATATATTCACTTTTGCTGTTGAAATATATAGCTGTGGATCAGGCTAATGTCTTAAATCAGATACCCCTGCTGTAATACGATAGGACAATTTTTTTTTTTTTGAGTTGAAGTCTCACTCCTGTCGCCCAGTCTGGAGTGCTGTGGCATGCTCACGGCCACCACAATCTCAACCTGCTGGGCTTAGGCGATCCCTCCGTCTTAGCTTTCCAAATAACTGGAACTACAGACACATGCCACCATGCCTGGCTAGTTTTTTAAATTTATTTATTGTAGAGACGAGGTCTCACCAAGTTGCCCAAGGTGGTCTTGAACCCCCGGACTCAGGCAGTCCTCTTGCCTCGACCTCACAAAATGCTGGGATTACAGGCTAAGTCACTGTGCCCAGCCAACGATAGGATAATTTTTTATCAGACATAGAAAATGATGAAATTTTAGCTAGGTGCAGTGGCTCACACCTATAATCCCAGCACTTTGGGAAACCGAGGCGAGAGGATTGCTTAAGCAATATGGTGAGACCTCTTCTCTACAATAAATCAAAAAAATAAAAGTTAGCCAGGTGTGGTGGCACACACCTGTAGTTCCAGCTACTTGGAAGGCTGAGATGGAAGGATCACCTGAGCCCAGCAGGTTGAGGCTGTGTGGCCATGAGCAGCGTGCCACTGTACTCCAGCCTGGGCGACAGTGAGACTCCAACACAGAAAAAGAAAATGATGATATTTTTAGCATAAGTATTTCCCAATTATTTATTTCTGGAAAGCTCCTGTCATTTCACATGCATTAGCTCCAGTCTCCTTTATGTAGCTAAGAAAACTTCATATTTAAAAAAAATAATGTGAGACCACTATGCTAGGTACTTTTATACATATTATGTCATTAAATCATTAATTATTTCTATCTTACTGTTGAGAAAGTAGACTCAGAGAAATTAAATGATTTGCCCATGGTCACACAAGCAGGCAAATAAGTGGTAGATCCAATATTCAATTCCATATTTTTCCCTAAATCATATAGCCCAGGGCTCAACTCAAAGTTAGTAAATATTTATCAAGTCTGCTATACACAAAGCCCTGTACGAGGATTTATGGGGAATAAAAATGTTGTCCAGTGTTCCACAATCTCTAAGAGAAACAGATAAATGCAATTATAGAATTATATAGACATTTATAATTACTTATGATCTAAGGCTAGTTGTGGTACAGGCTGAAATTAATGCGCAAATAAAAGCAAATGAGAGGCCGGGCATGGTGGCTGATGCCTGCAATCCCAGCACTTTAGGAGACTGAGGATTGCTTGGGTCCAGGAGTTCAAGACCAGCATGGGCAACATAGTGAGAACCTGTTTCTACAAAAAATAAAAATAAGCCAGTTGTGGTGGTATATGCCTGTAGTCCCAGCTACTTGGGAGGCTGAGGCAGGAGGGTCCCTTGACCCCAGGAGCTTGAGGCTCCAGGGAACTGTGATCATGCCACTGTACTCCAGCCTGAGCAACAGAGTGAGATCTTGTTTCTTTTCTTTTCTTTTTTTTTTGAGTTGGAGTCTCACTCTGTCACCCAGACTGGAGTGCAGTGGCCGTTCCCGGCCACCGCAGCCTCGCCTGCTGGGCTCCGGTGATCCTTCCGCCTCAGCCTTCCGAGTAGCCAGAATTACAAGCATGCGCCACCACGCCCGGCTGATTTTTTTTTATTTATTGTAGAGATGAGGTCTTGCTGCCCAGGCGGGTCTCGAACCCATGGGCTCAGGGAATCACTCACCTCAGCCTCCCAAAGGCGCGGGATTACAGGCTGAGCCACCGAGCCTGGCGAGACCTTGTTTCTTAAAAAAAAAATAAAGCAAGCCGGGCTTGCTGGCACAGCCTGTAATCCCACGCCTTTGGGAGACTGAGGTGAGTGAATTGCCTGAGCCTGCGCGTTCGAGACCCGCCTGGGCAGCGAGACCTCATCTCTACAATAAATCAAAAAAATCAGCCAGGTGTGGTGGCGCACGCCTGTAGTTCCAGCTACTCGGAAAGCTGAGGCGGAAGGATCGCTGGAGCCCAGTGGGTCGAGGCTGCGGTGGCCGGGAGCGGCCATTGCACTCTAGTCTGGGTGACAGAGTGAAACTCCAACTCAAAAAAATAAAAATAAAATAAAGCAAATGAGACAACAGAGATTGGGAAAATGAGGAAAGAAGGAAAAGCAATAACCTTTTTTCTTTTCTTTTCTTTTAATTTGGAGTCTCACCCTGTCGCCCAGGCTGGAGTGCAGTGGCATGCTGACAGCCACCCCAACCTCGACCCGCTGGGCTCAGGCAATCCTTCCACCTCGGGCTTCCAAGTAGCTGGAACTACATGAGTGCGCTACCACACCCAGCTAGTTTTTTTTATTTATTGTAGAGTTGGGGGTCTTGCCAAGTTATCCAGGCTGGTCTTGAACCCCTGGGCTCAGGCAATCCTCTTGCCTCGGCCTCCCAAAGTGCTGGGATTAAAGGCTCGAGCCACTGCGCCCAGCACAATAGCCTCTTTTCATGGAGAGCGGGGGAGTTGGAGTGTCTGGAAGTGATGACTAGATGTCACAGTTGCTTGTGATGGTGGGAAGATGGCATAGATGTTGTAATACATCCCATTTTGGCTGTGAAGGAGGACAAAGCACGAGTGGTGGACTGCATGGAAAGGTGGAGGGAAAAGAGAAACTGGGGGGCAGGGGTGGCAGAAAGGTCTGGTTCTCGGGCTCTCCCCTCAGCTGAGATCTGCAGTCGACATCACATCACATCTGCAGGGGACACAAGACCTGGGACTGGAACAACACCCATGGAGCCTGCTTTGTCGTGGACACCATGGCCAGTATCTCTAGGCAGAGTTCACATGTGCAGCCAACAGTGAAGAGACATCATTGTTTCTAGGAGTGTTTGAACCAGATCCCACTCAGTGGTTGGAGATTCTATGGAAATGTTTTTAGCCTCATGAAGAACATCTTGACAACATTCAGTCATGGTGTTAAGGCCCCAGTCAAGCAGGAAGTCCTGGTCTGTACCATAGTTGTTAGGAGAATTAAATTGGAATTAGGGCTCTGTGGCAAATGTGAACTCAGACAAATCAAGCATGAAGCCAGGGATCTAGGGACAAGCTGTAATGCCACTAATATATCCCAGACCCGCTAGATGTCAGGTTTAGAGCAGCAAGATTCATTCCATTCACTAGGCAGTAATGTGGATGAGGTTTCTAAAATACATGATTTAACCAGAATTGGAACAAGGAGGGACTCAGCAGGACTGAACCTACACATGTCAGTTTATGCTGGGATTTAGTGTTAGAAATACAGGTGGAATTCAGGTCCAGGGCTGAGGCTCACGCCTGTAGTCCCAGCACTTTGGGAGGTTGAGGTGGGTGGATTGCTTGAGGCCGGGAGTTTGAGACCAGCCTGGGTAACATAGCAAGATCTAATCTCTACAAAAATAAAAAATTAGCCAGGCCTGATGGTGTGTGTCTGTTATTCCAGCTACTCAGGAAGCTGAGGTGGAAGGATCACTTGAGGCTGTGGCGAGCTGTAATCACGCCACTGCACTCCTGCCTGGGCGACAGAGTAAGACCGCAACTCCAAATAAAATAAAAAAAAAAAAAAGAAAGAAGGGTTGAATTCAGATTGGAGTTGGTCTTTGAAAACAATTTTTTTTTTGAGTTGGAGTCTCACTCTGTCTCCCAGGCACAGTGGCACATTCATAGCCACCACAGCCTCTACCTGCTGGGCTCAAGCAATCCTTCCACCTCAGCCTTCCAAGTAGCTGGATTCACAGGCGCGCACCACCACACCCGGCTGATTTTTTGATTTATTGTAGAGACAAGGTCTTGCCAAGTTGCCCAGGCTGGTCTCGAACCCCTGAGCTCAGGCAATCCTCTCGACTCCACCTCCCAAAGTGCTGGGATTACAGGCATGAGTCACTGCACCCAGCCGAAAAAAATTTTTTCATATGTATTAGGGGTAACCCCATGATATCTGCACTAGGGAGACAATTCTGAAAGAAGTATGGAAGAATCACAGGAAGGAAAGGTTATAGGATGCAGGGGCGTCATTTCAGTGGTCTATAAGAATGGAAGAATCCAGATAAAATCCCACACATACACAGTAACTGGATTTACAAAAAAGGCAACTCTACAGTACAGTGGGGAAAGAACTGCCTTTTTAGTCAATTGTCCTGGGTCAACTGGACATTAGCATGGAAAAAAATAAATTTTGACCAACCTCTACCTAATACCACCCATAAACATGAATTCCAGACGGATTGTTGTTCTAAATGTGGAACAGAAAACGGTAAGTCATGGTTTTTTTGAGTTGGAGTCTCATTTGTCGCCCAGGCTTGAGTGCAGTGGCACGCTGGTCAGAAGCTTCGATTCTCTGGGCTCGGGTGATCCTTCTGCCTCAGCCTTCCAAGTAGCTGGAACTACAGGCATGCACCACCGTGACCGGCTAGTTTATTTTTTTAATTGTAGAGACGAGGTCTTGTCAAGTTGCCTAGGCTGGTCTCTAACCTGTGGGCTCAGGCAATCCTCTCACCTAGACCTCCCAAAGTGCTGGGATTATGGGCATGAGCCACTGCACCAGGTCTAACAATACACTTTCTAGAAGTAAGCAAGCGTTCTGACCTTAGGGAAAGCAAAGCTAGCTTGTTTTCTTTTCTTTCTTTCTTTCTTTCTTTCTTTCTTTCTTTCTTTCTTTCTTCTTTCTTTCTTTCTTTCTTTCTTTCTTTCTTTCTTTTTTCTTTCTTTCTTTCTTTCTTTCTTTCTCTCTTTCTCTCACTCTCTCTCTCTCTCTCTCTCTCTCTCTCTCCCTTTCACTCTCCCTTTCTTTCTTCCTTTTCCTTCCTTCCTTCCTTCCTTCCTTCCTTCCTTCCTTCCTTCCTTCCTTCCTTCCTTCCTTCCTTCCTTCCCTTCCTCCCTCCCTCCCTCCCTCCCTTCCTCCCTCCTCTCTCCCTTCCCCCTCCCTCCCTCCTTCCTCTCTCCCTCTCTCTCTTTCGAGTTCAGCTGTTTATTAACACATTATAAAAGGTTTAGTCAAACAGGCCAAAGCCCATGTGACCGTCAGACTCCTCGGAGTCTTCCTTCTTGGCGTCCACTTTCCTCCCCTCGGCTGGGGCAGCGGCGGCAGACAGGGCGGGACAGAGCAGATGAGGCTCCGATGTTCCCGTGGGCCAGGGTCTTTGCAAACAAGCCAGGCCAGAAAGGCTCCACAGCCACACCGGCGGCCTTAACGAGGGCGTTGATCTTGTCCTCCGTGGCGGTCACCTCGTCGTCGTGCAGGATGAGGGCAGGGCCGAGGAGACGCAGGCGAGCTCGGACACGGAGGCCATGGCGCAGCCGGTGCGGGAGGGAGCTGCCGGGAGCGGCGCTGGTCGCCGGATAGAGTGAGGGCCTCGTCCCCAGGTGGCCTCAGCTCCCTCGGAAGGACCGAGCACCTTGGTGGCAGCTGGGGAAAGGAGCAGCAAAGATGGAAGCAGAACACAGGAAGTCATAACATAAAGGAAAAAATAAATTAAATCACATTGTCATTTGAAACTTCTCTACACAAAAATCAATATTAAGGGAGGGAAAGGCAAACCACAGACTGATAAAAGATATTTTTATTTTTAATACATATGGTAGCCGGGCTCGGTGGTTTAGCCTGTAATCCCGCGCCTTTGGGAGGCTGAGGTGAGTGGATTGTCCGAGCCCGCGGGTTCGAGACCCGCCTGGGCAGGCGAGACCTCATCTCTACAGTAAATCAAAAAATCAGCCAGGCGTGGTAGCGCATGCCTGTAATTCCGGCTACTCGGAAGGCTGAGGTGGAAGGATCACTGGAGCCCGGCAGGTCGAGGCTGCGGTGGGCGGGAGCGGCCACTGCACTCCAGTCTGGGCGACAGAGTGAGACTCCAACTCAAAAAAAAAAAAAAAAATATGGCAGAAAAATATGTATATATAGAACATATAACATTGTAAATCAATAAAAGAGGCCCACTAGAAAACTGGGCAAAAGAGGCACTTCACTAAACAGGAAATTTACAAGTACTTCATAAGAGAGAATATCCAATTTGCCAAGCTGGGCGTGGTGGCTCACGCCTGTAATCCCAACAATTTGGGAGACTGAGGCGAGAGGATTGCCTGAGCTCAAGGGTTCAAGATCAGCCTGGGTAACATGGTGTAACCTTGCCTCAACAATAAATAAAAAAAAATTAGCCAGTCGTGGTGGCACACGTCTGTAGTTCTAGCTACTTGAAAGGCTGAGGTGGAAGGATCACCTGAGTCCAACAGGTCGAGGTTGCGGTGGCCTTGAGTGTGCCAGTGCACTCCAGTCTGGGTGACAGATTGAGACTCCTACTAAAAATAAATAAATAAATAAATAAAATCTAAATTGCCAACACACGTTTGATTTCATTAGGCAATAAAAACAGTGGAAAATACAATACCACCACACCCCTACCAGAATGGCTAAAATAAAAATGGTGATACTTGGCATGGGTGAAGATGTAAAGTAACTGGTATTCTCATATACTGTAGGCAAAGATGTAAATTGGTACAAGCACTTTGGAAAGCCATTAGCCTCCAAGCTGAATACACGTACTTCCTATGTGTCAGCATTTTTATTTCTGGGTACTTACAAAATACAATTTGAGCACCAGAATCTATGTAAAAACCGTTCATAGCAGCTTTACGAGTAACAGCTCAAAACTGAAAACAACCTAAATGTTCCTAAACTGAAGAATAAATACATGTGTCACACACACACACACACACACACGCACACACACACACACACACACACACACACAATGGAATACTTTTCAATGAGAACAGATTATTTCTAAATGCTATATTGATGACTCTCACAAACGATGCTAAGCAAAAATGCCAGATGTATTGTATGATATCATTTATATAAAATTCCAAACCAGGCAAAATTAATCTATGGTATTAGATGTCTGTGGGACAGATTAGGGAAGGGCAAGAGAGAAGTTTCTAGGGTGATGATCATGTTATATTTGTGGATCTGGGTAGTGGTTACACGGTTGTGTACACTTTGTGAAAATTTATTGAGCTATGCTCTTATGATTTTGTACTTTCTTGTATGTATGTTATATTTTAATAAATACTTTATCCTAAATTAAAAAAAAAAAAAAAGCCGGGCTTCGTGGCTCAGCCTGTAATCCCAGCACTTTGGGAGGCTGAGGTGAGTGAATTGCCTGAGCCCGGGGGTTCGAGACCCGCCTGGACAACTTGGCCAGACCTCATCTCTACAATAAAACAAAAATCAGCCGGGCGTGGTAGCACATGCCTGTAATTCCGACTACTCGGAAGGCTGAGGTGGCAGGATCACCGGAGCCCAGCAGGTCGAGGCTGCGGTGGCCGGGAGTGGCCACTGCACTCCAGTCTGGGCGACAGAGTGAGACTCCAACTCAAAAAAAAAAAAAAGACAAAGCCGGGCATGGTGACTCAAGCCTGTAATCCCAGTACTTTGGGAGGCGGAGGCAAGAGGATTGCTTGAGCTCAGGGGTTCAAGACCAGCCTTGGCAACTTGGTGAGACCTCATCCCTACAAAAAAATAACAAAATTAGCTGGGCATGTTGGCGCGTGCTTATAGTCCCAGCTACTGAGGAAGCTGAGATGGGAAGATAGCTTGAGCCCAGGAGTTCATGGCTGTGATGAGCTCTGATTGTGCCACAGCACTCCAGCCTGGACAATAGAGTGAGACCTCAACTCAGGAACAACAAAGTAACCATTCCACTGTCAGGCTATAAACTATAAAGGTTAATTCTTCATGTTCTCCATCCTGTTTTTTTATAGGTGCACTGAAAGCATCTAAAGCTCTGTCCTCAGTGGGCATTGTATTTTAAGAAATAACTTAAGTGCTTATTTAACCCTCCTGAGCTCTAGGTTTTATGAATATAGTAGAATTACTACAACTTTCAGCCCAAGCTAGGGTAATCAAAATCAGATTTCCCTCTGCCCAGGCCTGAACTTAGGAGGATGAAGTGGGAGGATTGCCTGAGGTCAGAAGTTTGAGACTGCCTGGGTAACAACGAAACCCTCATCTAAAAAAAAAGAGAGAGCTGGGCTCGGTGGCTCAGCCTGTAATCCTGCACATTTGGGAGGCTGAGGTGAGTGGATTGCCTGAGCCCGCGGGTTCGACACCTGCCTGGGCAGCTTGGCGAGACCTCATCTCTACAATAAATCAAAAATTAGCAGGGCGTGGTAGCAAGCGCCTGTAGTTCCAGCTACTTGGAAGGCCAAGGCAGAAGGATCGCCAGAGCCCAGCAGGTCGAGGCTGCAGTGGCCGGGAGCGGCCACTGCACTCCAGTCTGGGCGACAGAGTGAGACTCCAACTTAAAAAAATTTAAAAAAGAGAGAGATTGCCGGCAACCTATCCTTACCAGCAATTTCTGTGAGAATCATGGTTCCAACTGACAGCAACTAAGATCAACTGGAATTGCCTAAGTAGAAAGGAAAAGACAATTATTGGAAGAATGTGGAAGGCTTCTTGGTCGTATTGCTATGTCTTGGTAGTTAAGAGGCAGAAAGTCTTTTTTTGGCTGCTATAGTAGGAAGGTAGGGCCCACTATCACCTCGTTTCAGATAATGAGGTATATCCCAAATCCAGGATGGAGATTTCTCAACCAGGATGGAGGTTTCTATGCTGGGCAGCTCAAACAAAAATAACTCACAAACGTGCATCACATTTTCTACTTATTTTTTCTAAATTTCAGCATTTTTCAGTTCACACTTTTGTGATTTTTCTGAGACACCATATTGTAGGCAGATATTTTTTGTTCCTTTCTAATATTTATACCTAACTTTTAAAAATAAATTACAACATTGTCTGGAAACTTTTAAGACATGCTAAATTGCCGGGAGTGGTGGCTCACGTCTATAATCCCAGCACTTTGGAAGGCTGAGGCTAGAGGATTGCTTGAGTCCTCGGGTTCGAGACCAGCCTGAGCAACACAGTGAGCTCTCGTCTCTACAATAAACCAAAAAATTTGCTGGATGTGGTGGCACACCCCTGTAGTTCCAGCTACTTGGAAGGCTGAGGTGGGAGAATCACCTGAACCCAGCAAGTTGAGGCTGCGGTGGCCATGAGCGTGCCACTGCACTCCAGCCTGGGTGACAGAGTAAGACTCCAACTCAAAAAAAAAAAAACATCCTAAATTGATTGCAAGTAATCTTATGTTGGTCCTCATCTTTAATGAGAATGCCTGACAAATGTTGTTAAGTGTGAGTTAACTGTTGACTTGAGACTATTTTAAAATCATGAAATATCCTATTCCTAGTGTATTAGTTTAAAATCAAGAGTGGCGATTGTATTTTACCAAATGATTTTTAAACATCTTTTGAGATTATCCTTTTCCCCCCTTTGGTAAATTTGGCAAATCTAATGTAATATTTGCTTATCTTAAACTATTCTTGTTTTCTTAGAATAAACGTTACTTAAATACGGTATAGCATTCCTTGACTACAGCCTGGGTTTGATCAGTTAGTATTTTACTCAGGATTGTTGCTTCTATTGCCTAGGGATCTCTTTTTTAGGGGTGTTCTCTCAGAGCTTGATATTAGGATCATACCAGCTAATTTGTCAAATCTTTTACTATGGGCTAGCACAGTTTAGTGGGGGAATCATGTTCCATAAAGATTAAAAACAGGCCAGGTGCAGTGGCTCAAGCCTGTCATCCCAGCACTTTGGGAGGCCGAGGCGAGAGGATTGCCTGAGGCCAGGGGTTTGAGACCAGCCTGGGCAACTTGATGAGACCTCATCTCTATAATAAATCAAAAATTTATCCAGGCGTGGTGGCACACACCTGTGGTTCCAGCTACAGGATGAGGATGAGATGGAAGGATCGCCTGAGCCTAGCAGATTGAGGTTGCAGTGGCTGTGAGAGTGCCACTGCACTCCAGCCTGGACAACAGAGTGAGACTCCAACACACACACACAAAAAAAGATTAAAAACAATTGGGCTCGGTGGCTCAGCCTGTAATCCCGCACCTTGAGAAACCGAGGTGAGTGGATTGCCTGAGGCCATCGGTTCGAGACCCGCCTGGGCAACTTGGCGAGACCTCATCTCTATAATAAATCAAAAAACTTAGCCGGGTGTGGTAGCACATGCCTGTAGTTCCAGCTACTTGGAAGGCTGAGGTGGAAGGATTGCCAGAGCCCAGCGGGTCGAGGATGCAGTGGCCGGGAGCGGCCACTGCACACCAGTCTGGGTGACAGAGTGAGACTCCAACTCAAAAAAACCCAAAAAACAAAAAACAAAAAAACAATTGGGTGTGGTGTCTCATGCCCATAATCCCAGCACTTAGGAAGGCTGAGGCAGGAGGGTTGCTTGAGCCTGGGAGTTCGAGACCAGTCTGGGTAACATGGTGAGATGTAGTCTGCACAAAAAATTTTAAAAATTAGATGGGCATGGTGGTCCCAACTACCTAGAAGGCTGAGGTGGGAGATCACCTGAGACCAGGATGTCAAGCCTGTGGTGAGCTGTGATCGTGCCACTGAACTCTAGTCCAGGTGACAGAGCAAGACTCTGACTCAAAAAACAAAACAAATGGACAAACAAAAAAACCACTCAACCATACATTAGTCTGGTGTCTTTGCAAGGAATCTCTTGACAACTACTTCACTTTCTTCCTCGTTTAACAGTCCATTTGCATTTTGCCTTGGGTTAATTTTCATAATTTAAAAATTTTATGTATTTGTTTATTTATTTTGAATTGGAGTCTCAGTCTGTCACCCAAACTGGAGTGCAGTGGCACTCTCATGGCCATTGCAGCCTCGACCTGCTGGGCTCCGGCGATCCTTCCGCCTCAGCCTTCCAAGTAGCTGGAACTGCAGGCGCGCGCTACCATGCCTGGCTAATTTTTGATTTATTGTAGAGACCAGGTCTCACCAAGTTGCCTGGGCGGGTCTCAAACCCACGGGCTCAGGCAATCCACTTGCCCCGCCTCCCAAAATGCTGGGATTACAGGCTGAGTCACCGAGCTGGCCTATAATTGTTTTTTTTCAAATTTATTGCCTTTTCTGCGAAAGTCTTGCTGTTTGCAAATTATTTTTTCCTTATTCGCTTTTTTTTTTTTTAAGTTGGAGTCTCACTATGTCGCCCAGACTGGAATGCAGTGGCCGCTCCTGACCACCGCAGCCTCGACCTGCTGGGCTCCGGCGATCCTTCCGCCTCAGCCTTCCGAGTAGCCTGAATTACAGGCATGCGCCACCACGCCCAGCTGATTTTTTGATTTATTGTAGATCATTTGATGTATTTTTGATTTATGAGGTCTCGCTGCCCAGGCGGGTCTCGAACCCACGGGCTCAGGCAATCCACTCACCTCAGCCTCCCAAGGCGCGGGATTACAGGCTGAGCCACCGAGCCCGGCCATGTTATTTTTAATTGAAAAAATTTTTTCTTCACTTCAATAGCTTGAGGGAGTAAAGATAGTTTTTGGTCTGGGCTTTAAGTGTACCCACTACCCCCGCCTGTGCACATTGTACCGGTAGATGATTTTTTGTTCCCCTCTTTTCATGTATTGTTGGGGGTTACCTGGCTATCTTCTTTGGAGAAATGTCTGTTCAGAAACTATCATTTTTCCTGGAAGAACACCAGGAATCTGGATCAGCAACCAACAATCTGGAGTTCAGCTTTCTTGCCTTCCAACTGATATTCTCTCCTATAAGTAAGGAACTGGATGATGTGTAGATATCCTCAGGCTACTAAGGAACAAATATTTTATTCAGGGTTTATTATTATTTTTTTATTTTTAGTCAGAGTCTCACTTTGTTGCCCAGGCTGGAGTCCAGTGGGACACTCACAGCCACCGCAGCCTTGACCTACTAGGCTCAGGTGATCCCTCCACCTCGGCCTTCCAACTAGCTGGAACCACAGGTGCATGTCACGCCTACCTAATTTTTTTTGATTTATTGTAGAGACGAGGTCTTGCCAAACTGCCCAAGCTGGTCTCGAATCCCTGGACTCAGGCAATCCTCTTGCCTTGGCCTCCCAAAGTGCTGAGATTACAAGCGTGAGCCACTATGCCCGGCTCAAATCATGTAGCTTTAAATTGTGATTTCACTTGTCTTGTAAGTTTCTGGCCATTTATAACCCAATCACAGCCATTCCATCAGTCCATGTAACTAACATCATGGACTCAACTCCTTAGGAATAGGTGCTCATCAGACATTATGTCTAGTATTGAAGGATGGGGCAATACTTTATCAGGTAGATCCTGTTCTTGTCCAGAACAGGAAAATTGCCTTTTTTTTTTAATTGGAGTCTCACTCTGTCACCCAGACCGGAGTGCAGTGGCCACTCTGGGCCACCGCAGCCTCCACCTGCTGGGCTCTGGTGATCCTTCCACCTCAGTCTTCCAAGTAGATGGAACTACAGGCGCATGCTACCACACCTGGCTAATTTTTTTGACTTACTGTAGAGATGAGGTCTCACCAAGCTGCCCAGGCGGGTCTTGAACCCGCGGGCTCAGACAATCCACTCACCTCAGCCTCCCAAAGCGTGGGATTACAGGTGAGCCACCGAGCCTGGCCAAAGATTGTCTTTCAACGTGATGTTGCAAAAAAACCCAACACGCTGGAAGCACAATGTTTAAACTCTACTTTGAGCAAAGTAACAGCAATAATATTTTGCATTATAAGAGAAATTTTATAAAACCCATTTAATCACTCTGATACAGACATTTTCTTTAAAAAGCAAATGTTTGGTGACTGCCTTAACAAAGAAAATTGGATATTTGCTGAAGACTAGTTCTTTAAGCTCTGACATCTGATAAATCCCAAATGGCAGTATGTCATTGTTTACCTAGCTTTTGAACTTTCTTCATAGGAAAGAATACTACTATCAAGTGTAAATAATCAATATATAACTGTATTATATGTATTATATGTGACTGTGGACAATGTTATATCAGAGGAACAGAGATTACAGTAAATAAACTTGATTTACTGTAAAAAAAGAAAATCGAATAATTACCTTATGAAATTAGTGTTTTACAGAAAAAATTATTTGACGTCATGCAAAAAACAATGCAACTACTTTTATCTCCAAGGTTAGGTTTGCAACTTTAAATTTGGCTCTGTGACACATGCTACCTGAGCCAGGTTATTGCTACACTAATCCCTTTAGTTATGTGTCTCTTCTTCCAACCAGCCTGGCCATTCATCTTTATTCATTAGGTTTGGATCAGAAGAAAAAGCATCTTCCCCACTGAGGCTATTCAAAAGAATATTTATTATAAGCTTTAAAGGCAGTTCCTAGTAAGGGATGATGTTCATTTGGATAGAAACGTTATATATTTCTTACTTGTTAGAGGCACACCTCATGCACTAACTCCCTACCTCAACTCACCATTTTATTCTATTTTATTTTAGAGTTGGAGTCTCACTCTGTCTCCCAGGCTGGAGTGCAGTGGTATGCTCGTGGCCACTGCAACCTCGACCTGCTGGGCTCAGGCGATCCTTTCTCCTCAGCTTTCCAAGTGGCTGGGACCACAGGCATGCATCAACACGCCCAGCTAATTTGTTGATTTATTGGAGAGACGAGGTCTTGCCAAGTTGCCCAGGCTGGTCTTGAACCCCTGGGCTCAGGCAATTCTCTCGCCTTGGCCTCCCAAAGTACTGGGATTACAGGATTGAGCCACCACCTTGCCTGGCCAATTCACCATTTTAATATTCTGTATATTATTTCAATAATTTAACAAAGATGTCTTTCACTTCTGGGTACAGTTTTCTAGAATCCAAGAACCATGTTTGTTCTAATTAACCTGAACTACAATCTGGATTCGATCTCATTGCAAATTAGTCTGTGACCTTACCCTCCTATGTTTTGTCTTGGATGCTTGTTTAAAATAAACACCCCCAGCTGGGCTTGGTGGCTCAGTTTGTAATCCCGCGCCTTTGGGATGCTGAGGTGAGTGGATTGCCTGAGCCCGCGGGTTCGAGACTCGCCTGGGCAGGCGAGACCTCATCTCTACAATAAATCAAAAAATTAGCCGGGCGTGGTAGTGCGCGCCTGTAGTTCCTGCTACTTGGAAGGCTGAGGCGGAAGGATCGCCGGAGCCCAGCAGGTCGAGGCTGCGGTGGCCGGGAGTGGCCACTGCACTCGTCTGGGCGACAGAGTGAGACCCCAACTCAAAAAATAAAAATAAAAAAAATAAAAATAAAAAAATAAACACCTCAAGTCAAAAACCAACAGGGAACATAGTGGCTGATTTGAATAGTGTCTGTAAGAAATTAAAGAAACCTTCATTTTCAAAAATAGTTGAATAAAATTATGGAAAGACAGAATTTTGATGGTCTGAAGAAAACACACTTCCCGTTTCAAAACTATATACTTCATGGATGCACACTCTTGCAGTATTCTAGAAAAGAATGACACTACACTGACTCAAAAGTAAAATATACTTGGTAAGTCTATGCCAAAATTTATGCCTACAATTAAAAATCCTATTGATTAAAACACACACACACACACACACACACACACACACAAACCTCCAACAGTGAATTTGGGCCAGTTAATAGGTGTAGGCACAAGCTTTGTTTCAAGATGTAAAAAGGAGGCTCTAGTACAGTTTTTTAAAAAAAACTTGAGTCGGAGTCTCACTCTATTGCCCAGGCTGGAGTGCAGTGGCACGTTCACAGCCACTGCAGCCATGACCTGCTGGGCTCAGGCAATCCTTCCGCCTCAGCCTTCCAAGTAGCTCAACTACAGGCACACACCACCATGCCTGGCTAATTTTTTTTTTACTTATTGTAGAGATGAGGTCTTGCCATGTTGCCGGGACTGGTCTCGAACCCGTGGGCTCAGGCAATCCTCTCACCTTGGCCTCCCAAAGCACTAGGATTATAGGTGTGAGCCACTGTGCCTGGCCAAATGAAAAGATTTTAGGCAATTTTGATAAAGTCACCACATTTGAAATTTCATTATTCTGTCAAATTACATATACTTTTGTTTTTTGTTGTTGTTAGAGTCTCACTGTTGCCCAGGCCAGAGTTTAGTGGCCCGCTCACAGCCACCTCAGTCTCGACCTGCTGGGCTCATGCGATCCTTCTACCTCAGCCTTCAAACTGGAACTACAGGCGCACACCACCATGCCTGGCTAATTTTTTGATTTATTGTAGAGGCAGTCTCGCCAAGTTGCCCAGGCTGCTCTCGAACCCCTGGACTCAGGCAATCCTCTCGCCTCTGCCTCCCAAAGTGCTGGGATTACAGGTGTGAGCTGCCACACCTGGCCTATACGTGGTTTCTAGCTAATGAAGAAATAGCACCTATCTTAAAGGTCTTAGCCATATAAACGAATCTAGGTCAGATGTAAAAAATATATAATTTAAAAATTTTTATCTTAAAGATGTGTGGTATGGGCCGGGCTCGGTGGCTCAGCCTGTAATCCCAGCACTTTGGAAGGCCGAGGTGAGTGCATTGCCTGAGCCTGCAGGTTCGAGACCCGCCTGGGCAGCTTGGCAAGATCTCATCTCTACAATAAATCAAAAATTAGCTGGGCGTGGTAGTGTGCGCGCCTGTGGTTCCAGCTACTTGGAAGGCTGAGGTGGAAGGATCGCCGGAGCCCAGCAGGTCAAGGCTGCGGTGGCCGGGAGCGGCCACTGCACTCCAGTCTGGGTGACAGGAGTGAGACTCCAACACACACACACAAAGATGTGTGGTACGATTCAGGATTAGGTATACAAGTGGTCATCGTACAGGTAAAGTTTGGGCCTCCCTTTGACAAGAGATTTTTACATTAAAAACTACAAGCATCTAGTACCATAAAGAGAGGGAAAATCTAACTCTGATGTACCTGTTTCCTATATGAGAATAACATATAAAAATACAGAATCTATAGAACAATTTGATGATTGAGACCAGGAAGTTTATCTCAGAGCAACTTTTATTATTCCAGTTGGGTACAGTGGCACATGCTTGTAGTCCCTGCTATGGGAGGCTGATAGGAAGGACTGCTTGAGGCCAGGAACCTGAGGCTACAGTGTGCCTTGATTGTGCCTGTGAAAGGACACTGCACTCCAGCCTGGGTAACAAAGTGAGACCTGCTCCTTAAAAAATAATCCTAATTTTAAAAACTTGGAGGGTGAAGAAACCAACCTAGAGAATACAGAGGATGTAAACTGAATATTCCATAGGGCATTAAAAATTAGCCTTGTTTTCAGCTACAGAGATATGAAGCTATCATGTACATACCCAATCTAGGATATATTATTAAATGAGCTCATGAATGAAAACGGGTTTCTGGCTGACCTGGTATTAGATATGCTGGTATGAAATCATAGCACATAAATTTCTCCTTATATCAGTAACTACTGATAACTAGAGCTAAAACTGGATTTTCTCTTTACAGTAGGCAATAAACAACTACAATTCTAAATTGATCTAGTTAATATATTTGGTACTAATGTGTAGAATTTAATGCCTAGTCCAGAAACAGCAAAAAACTCATTTTCTAATTCAAATTCTTCTAATCTGATCATCTGCAATGTCACAATCTTGGGTTTAAGCAACATCTACAAACACAGTCTTATTCATTAAAAATAAGGTGGTAAATATCCTACAGACGTGCAACTTTCTAATTCTATATATGTGAAATGGAGGCCCAGGGACTTGTTCAAGGTCATGTGGCTACTTAGCATAAGATCCCAGACTCACTTTTTTTTTTGGAGTTGGAGTCTCACTGTTGCCCAGGCTGGAGTGCAGTGACATACTCATGGCCACCACAGCCTCAACCTGCTGGGCTCAGACAGTATTTCTGCCTCAGCCTTCCAAGTAGCTGGAACTACAGGTGTGTGCCACCACACCCGGCTAATTTTGACACATTGTAGAGACGAGGTCTTGCCAAGTTGCCCAGGCTGGTCTTGAACCCCTGAGCTCAGGAAAGCCTCTTGCCTCTGCCTCCCAAAGTGCTGGTATTACAGGCGTGAGCCACCATGCCTGGCCAAGATCCCAGACTATCTAACTCCCAGATTGGAGCTCTGTTTAATATACAAAATACTTCTAGGCTAATAAATATTTGTTCAAGCCAACAAACCATTAGGCATAATACTTAGAAATCTAGTCTAATAGGAATATAAAATCTTAGAACTAATATGACTGACCTGGAATTAAACCAGATTTATATACTGCAAATAAAACACAAAAAAGACCAGTGGCATTTTCTGATTACCAGACCGTCATTGTTTTTACCAAACTTAGATCCAGCCAATAAGAGGCTCAACTTAGCACTGTTAAACCTGGACAAATTAAAGCTTTGTTAATTTGTACAAAATTTCCTCTATAGATAGGAATTACTTGAGTTAATCTAAATATCCTTCAATCTTAAACAGTAATTTTATATTATTTCTTAGAACATGTGCATGTGCTCTATTTTCAATGAATAACTGATAAGCTTAGCAAAATGACACACTAAGATGACAATTCCATGCATAGCAAGATGTCTCTAAATTTGTTAGCATGATCTGAACTCACTCCCACTAATAAATTATTTCTCAATATCAGTAAGTATCTTTAAAAGTGGGAAAATTATCTGTTGACAATACCACATGAAAGATAAGCAATTTAAAAAACATCACCTAGACAGTACAAAATGAAACATAAATGGAATAAAATAAAGGATTTTGTAGTAATATTTTCTATGCAGAAAAAATACAATGGGGAGATATGCACATAATTTGAAAAGTAGTGTCAGAAAACTGCTAAGGTTTCAAAATAAGTATCTTAAATTTAACCAAATAAAAATTTCCAGTATTCAATGACGTGGAAAGATGTCCTGAAGCAAAGTTTCACAAATTCTCAGAAAAAAAGAAATTAAGGCTAAAAAGATCAAACACCAAGTGTTCATCACACTTTTCAGTCAATACAGCCTTTATTAACATGCAAGTACCATTTGCTTCAAGGTATACAGGTTTACCTAGTCTTTGTTTCAGTTTTAATGTCTTAAACCTACGGTTACTTCTGGATCTAACCACATAAAGTAACCCATGAAAATTGGACCAAGTTAAACTTACTTTCTAGTTATCACCTTGGCTTTTGAAATCATCATCTAGGTTTATACTTGGCATTATTTGTCACCAAGTGGTAGAATATAATTCTTGTACTTGATAAATAACCTTCTATACTAAAATATGTACCAGTATATCTTAAGAAATTACTAAAAATATGCAATTTATATTTAACTGCTTTCAATAAGCTGGAAAGCACAATGCTTAGATATTCTGAGAAAAAATTACTTTTGCTTATGATTTCTGCAGTTTCCAGAAAAGCTAGTCCATATTAAGCCAGTCTTGAATAAGCTGAAGACTTAAATGTATAGACCCTATAGTGAGAATGTTGTTCTGCTACTAAGATAGAGACAATACTAAACCCATCTCCGGTGCTTCGTTTCCCATGCCTAAACAGAGATGCTGTATTGTTTTTCAAATATTTTTTGCCTGCTTAAATATAAAAGCTGAGTGACTTCCTGATGAGTCTGACTTCAGTAGAAGGCCCACTGATTATGAATATCATACTTATTGGAACATATTTTAATTAGAAGATAATTCATGTATTATATCTAAGTGCATTATAAGATTTTTACTGTATCTCTCCATATGTTATTTCATAACATTCCAACTGGATGAAGGAAGACTGAGATAGTTCAGAAAATTCTAGCTTTTAAGATCTGGATAAAGTTCATAGTAAGTCTTTCAAAACAAATTTAAGCAACCAGAAAGTGTAATCACAACAAGGGATCATGAAAGAAGGATGGAAGTTGCAAAGGAAGCTTTATAGTCAATGAAAATACAGTACTTTGAATTGCCCAAAATACACAATCCACAAAAACTCCAAGTCATGTAGTTTACTTTTTGGCCATCTGGCTACAGTTCAAACAGTTACTTCTCCAAGATCTGTAACCAGGAACCTTCCAACATTGTTTTTAAATAAAGTTCTTAAATTGCAGCAATAAACAAAATGACAAGATACACTTAAACAACACTGCAGTTTATCAAAAGACATAAGAAATTTCAACTCTTATCCCTGGAGAGTTATAAAAATCAATGTTTTGGCTAAGTTATAAACATGTTTATAATGCAATTCTTTGTATAACTCTAGTAATGCTAATGGCAGCTATAAGATCAGAATAAATTTAAAAAAAACATTAAGAACAAAAATACTTAGCCCCATTATTTACCTGTAAAACGTGTTCATTTATGCCTAAATTTCAGCATTTATATCATCATTGCTTTAATTTTAAAAGTCACATCCAAAGGATAAGGCAAAACCACCTACGAATTGGCATATCTGTTTATTTCTCAGTTTGTGAAAATGTCCTTAATTTGTTGATGTAGCAAACAAATTTCAACTCTGATTGCTATGCAAAAAAAACACATAATCTGCTTTGCAATGAACTTTACAGTTCAATTGCATACAGGCAACATGCTATATATGAAAAAATTACTAACTGAGCTACAGGTATTAAATACTGAAAAAAGTTAACAGTTTATTATAATTTATTTTATTTAACAATCTAGGAAGTTCGCAGCCATCAGCAGTTCCAGTGCAATTTCAGGTGCAATTGGGAATTCAGGAATCTCGGTGGAGCTGTTAGTGTAGCGAACCTTGTAGGTAAAATACATGCATACTTTTGATAGCACATGTGAAGGGATCTCTCTAAAATTGACCTCATTGGTTTCATTCTCAGCAAATTGACCTGTAAAACAAAAGAATTACATATGTTACATGGCCTGAAATGTGCAATTCAAATTCATGTTGAAGTCTTAACTCCTAATACCATAGAATGTGACTCTATTTGGAAATAGGGTCTCTAAAGAGGTAATTAAGTTAAAATAAATCATTAGGGTGGCAATCCACTATAACTTGTCTTTTTTTTTTTTGAGTTGGAGTCTCACTCTGTCGCCCAGACTGGAGTGCAGTGGCACACTCCCGGCCACTGCAGCCTCAACCTGCTGGGCTCCGGTGATCCTTCTGCCGCAGCCTTCCAAGTAGCCGGAACTACAGGCATGTGCTACCACACCCGGCTAATTTTTGATTTATTGTAGAGATGAGGTCTTGCCAAGCTGCCCAGGTGGGTCTCAAGCCTGTGGGCTCAGGCAATCCACTCGCCTTGGCCTCCCAAAGTGCTGGGATTACAGGCTGAGCCACCGAGCCTGGCCTACAACTTGTCTTTGAAGAAGAGATTAAGACATAAGACAGGCACAGAGGAAGACCATGTGAAGATACAGGGAGAAGACGGCCATCTACAAAGTAAGGAAAGACGCTTCAGAAGAGACCAACTCTGCCAATACCTTAATCTTCAACCCCTAACCTCCAGAATTGTGAGACAATAACATGTTTGTTGTTTAAACCAAGGATCCCCCAACAAAACTGAGATGCACAGCAGGAGGTGAGTGCAGTGACAGTGTCAAGGTTCATCTGTATTTACAGCTGTTCCCCATTGCTTGCATTACCATCTGAGCTCCACCTTCTGTCAGGTCAGTGGTGGCATTAGATTCTCATAGGAGTGTGAGCCCTATTGTGAATTGGGCATGCAAGGGATTCTAGGTTGTGTCCTCTTTATGAGACTCTAATACCTGATGATCTGAGGTGGATCTGAAGTGGTGATGCTAGTGCTGTGGAGCGACCGCAAATATAGGATAACATTAGCTGTGAGGTTTGACTGCACAGAGACCATAATAAATCAATTGTCTGTAGACTCATATCAAAACCCTATCAGTGCAGGGCTCAGTGGCTCATGCATATAATCCCAGCACTTTGGGAAGCCACGGTGGGAGAACTGCTTGCACCCAGGAAGTTCAAGACCAGCCTGGGCAACATAGTAAGACCTCGTCTCCACAAAAAAATACATAAATTAGTTGGGTATGGTGGTACATGTTTGTAGTGCCAGCTACTTGGAGGATGGGGTAGCTGAGGTAGAAAGAATACTTGAGTCCAGGAAGTCAAGGTGGTGGTGAGACGGGATTGTGCCACTGCACTGCAGCCTGGGTGACAGTGAGACTCTGTCTCAAAAAAAAAAAAAAAAAAAAGGTAGTACTTGAGATTCACCAATACTGAATTTTAAAATTCCAATTCTCTCCTTGTGGAAAACTTAAGTAGCTTTCCCTAAGAACTTTGGTGGCAAGATTACTGAAAAGTGAGCAGGATGGCAAAAACTAAATAATTCTTTTAAAAGATTTAGTCCAGGCTGGGCTCAGTGGCTCAGCCTGTAATCCCAGCACTTTGGGAGGCCAAGGCGAGAGAAGAGGATTGCTTGAGCCTGTGGGTTCGAGACCTACCCAGGCAAATTGGCAAGACCTCATCTCTACAATAAATCAAAAATTAGCTGGGTGTGGTAGCGCGCGCTTGTAGTTCCGGCTACTTGGAAGGCTGAGATGGAAGGATCACTGAAGCCCAGCAGGTCGAGACTGCGGTGGCCGGGAGCATGCCACTGCCCTCCAGCCAGGGTGACAGAGTAAGACTGCAACTAAAAAAATAAAATAAAATAAAAGATTCAGTCCAGGGAATCAAGACTTTATGGATCATCAGGAGCCCTGTGGCATACTGAACTGACATGTAAAAATAAAGTTAGAGGCCGGGCGCAGTGGCTCACACCTATAATCCCAGCACTTTGGGAGGCCGAGGTGAGAGGATCGCCTGAGCTCATGGGTTCAAGACCAGCCTGGGCAACTGGGCAAGACCTCATCTCTACAATAAATCAAAAAAATAGCTGGGCGTGGTGAGCATGCCTGTAGTTCCAGCCATTTGGAAGGCAGAGGTGGAAGGATTGCCTGAGCCCAGCAGACGGAGGATGCGGTGGCCATGAACATGCCACTGCCCCCCAGTCTAGGCAATAGAGTGAGACTCCAACTCAAAAAAAAAAAAAGTTAGGACAAAGAACAGATCTTCTGTTTTTTTTCTGGTAGTAAATGAATATATAAAGCATAAAATAATAGAATATTACTTTTTTTTTAAGAGACAGGGTCTCACTCTGTCATCCAGGCTAGAGTACACTGGTATAGTCATAGCTTAACCCAGCCTCCTGAGTACTGGGGACTACAGGCATGTGCCAACACGCCCAGCTATTAAAAAATATCACTGTGCCCAGCTGAAAATACTGTTTTAAAAAATATGATCATGTTAATGGGATCTCCTCACAAGACATTTCCATTGAAATGTTGTGGAATGATCTTTCAGTCATTCCACAATGTAGCTACATATAAGTCACATAATTTAGTCTTTACTCATTGGGATAAAAAATATTCTCAGCAGACTAGTACTAGCACTGTGTACTGAATAAAAAAAAAAGCATTTCATGTCTAAACATATACTTTCTGAAAATGCAGTATTTTTAAAGTTTTCTAGAAACTGTCTATTAGCTGGGGGTATAGTGGGGAAGGGAGAAAGGAGACAAGCAGGACTCAGCAAATAATTCACAAAAATAAGGTACATTTTGGTTTACCAATAACTAAAGCTCCCTTTCTTGAATATGTAAAATATTACTAGCAAGTACTCATTAAGTCTTTGATACTAACAAATAGCAGTGTTTTTTTCCGAGATGAAGTTCATACGGCATAAAATTAACCATTTTAAAGTGTATATTTCAGTGACATTTAGTACATCCACACTGCTGTGCAACCATCTCCTCTATTAAGTTCCAAACATTTTCATCACCCCAAAATAAAACCCTGGGTCCACTAAGCAGATTTTCCCCACCCCCTAGCCTCTGGCAAACATCAATCTACTTTCTATCTCTATGAATTTACCTACTCTGGATATTCATATAAATGGAATCTTAAAAATGTGGCCTTTGGTGTCTGCTTTCTTTCACTTAGCATGTTTTGGTGGTGCATCCACACTGTACATGCATCAATCTTCATCCCTTTTTATGCAAACAGTTTTACATTAGGCTGAATGTTTTCCTGATCCTTCAAATAAAAATCTTGTGTTTAAATGAGATCAAAGTAACAAAAAGCAAAAGTCCTTTAATCTTAATTTTTAATTAAAATTTTGTTAGTGATCGTGATTTTTTTTCTTCCTGAAGTAACACTGTCCCATGGAAAAGACTAAAAGCAATTCAACCTGGGAGCAATGAGCACCTCTGGCACCCAGGCGGAGGCCCCTAAATACCATTTTCTACTAAAAGAAAACAAGTCTTGTTAGAAAAACAGCTGTTTTCAGAACTGGGAAACCAACGTACAGACAAGCCTGAGAAATCTTATTACAGAAAGAAATACAGCTATTCAAGACTAACAGAGCCATGGCTAAAGGACAGAGGAGCCAACCTGATGTGGCTTTTTCTGGCATAAAAATAGAGCAATCTGAGCACCAGTAAGAATGACTGCAACAGACTAAAAAACATCTAATATAAAAAGTCACATGCTTTTGATGATATACAAACACTCAAAAAAACCCAAAACAAGCCAGGCTCGGTGGCTCAGCCTGTAATCCCGCGCCTTTGTGAGGCTGAGGGGAGTGGATTGCCTGAGCCCGCGGGCTCGAGACCCGCCTGGGCAGCGAGACCTCATCTCTACAATAAATCAAAAAATCAGCCGGGCATGGTAGCGCGCGCCTGTAATTCTGGCTACTAGGAAGGCTGAGGCGGAAGGATTGTCGGAGCCTAGCAGGTCGAGGCTGCAGTGGCCGGGAGCGGCCACTGCACTCCAGTCCAGGCGACAGAGTGAGACTCCAACTCAAAAAACAAAACAGAACAAAACACTCAACTATTGGATGATGCTGGAGAATCAATTATCATTATCATGAAAAATTTTATGCAAAGGAAAAAAAAACTAAGGCTTTATCTTGTCTTTCCTATATAGACTGTATTTCAAGGTAACCAAATAGTTCCTTATAGGAGAATTCTAGCTAATGAACACAGAAGAAATTACAGAATTAGAAAATCACTATGATCCCAAATGAAGTAAATCACAGCATAATCCCAATGAATGCTAAATTGGAGTGGGGAATTTTTCATGGATGAATCAGTTTGACTGTCCTGAAACCCACTAATCAAGCCTGACATTGCTAAAAGATAAGATACAACAGGAATACAATAGTACCACCTATAAAGTATTTACTTAGAAAAATAAACCAGAGTCTAATCAAGCCTCTGGAATTCTAACTATAAGTTTACAAAATAAAACATTAATTTGGGGAAGGCATACCTCATCAATAAGAGTACCTGCAAAATGAACATTTGTATACTTAATCCTGTATTGTACTCCACATCTTTAAAATAAAATTAAAAACAAAACAAAAACAAACAAAAAAAACATTAATTCAATCTGTCATGTGGACATCATACACGTGACATTGTTTCTTTGTAAAACTGATGACCTGGGGAAAAAAGGAAAATGTAAGGGAGCTATCATAGATTTTGCAAGTGAAATGACACAATATCAGGGATGTGCTTGAAATACTCTCAAAAAAGAAGACAAAATGAAATAAGATTGGCAAAATGTTAATAACTGTTAAAGTTGGTTGATGGGTACATGGAGGTGATTATACAATTGTGTTTATTTCTGTGCACCTTAAAAACTCTCCATAGTGAAAAATGTAGGAAAAAAATGGCAAGGGTCCCTAAATAGCTAAAACAATTTTGAAACAGAAAAACAAAGTTGGGAGGTCTCATACATTCCAATTTCAAAACTTACTACAAAGCTATAGTACTCAAAACAGTGTTGTGTGGGCATGGTGGCTCATGCCTGTAATCCTAGCACTTTGGGAGGATGAGGCAAGAGGACTGCTTGAACCCAGGAGTTCGAGATCAATCTAGGCAACAAAGCAAGATCTCCTCTCTTAAAAAAAAAAATTAGCTGGGTGTGGTGGCATGTGCCTATAGTACCAACTACTTGGGAGGCTAAGATGGAAGAACTGCCTGAACCAAGGAGGTCAAGGCTCAGTGAGCTGTGATCATGTCACTGCACTCCAGCCTGGGTAAGACTCCAACTCAAAAAAACAAAACAAAAACGTGTGGTACTGGCATAAGGATAAACATATAGATCTAGGAGATAGAATTGAGAGACCAGAAATAGACACACACTTATGATCTACTGACTTTCAATAAGTGTGCCAAGACTAAAGACAAAAGAATAGTCTCTTTAAATGTTAGTGGTATATCCACATGCAGAAGAATGAAGCTGATCCCTCATTTCATAGCATAAACAAAAATTTCAAGACCTAAATGTAAGAGCCATAACCATAAAACGCCTAGAATCTACATGTTGGATTTGTCAATGGATTCTTATATATGATATAAAAACAAAAGAAAAAAATAAAGAAATGTTTTAATAAAAATTAAAAATGCTTTTGCTTCATATGGCAATGCCAATCTTTGGAAGAGAAGAAAATATTTGCAAATCATACATCTAATAAGGGTTAAATAGTGAGAATTAATAAAGAACTCTCATAACGCAACAACAAAAAGACAAACCACTCAATGCAAATTGGGCAAAAGACTTGAATAGATACTTCTCCAAACAAGACACGTAAATGATCAGTAAGCGCATGAAATGATGTTCAACATCATCAGTTACCAAGGGAATACAAGTCAAAACCACCAGATATTCACTTCACACCTACTGAGATAGCTGTAATAAAAAAGACAATAATAAATATTGGCCAGGAAGTATGAAAATTGGAACCTTAGGACACTACTGGTAGAAATGTAAAATAATTCAGCTGCTGTGGAAAAACAATTGGTGGTTCCTTCAAAAGTTAAACCCAGGATTACCATATGACAAGGCAACTCCACTCCTAGGTAGAGACCAACAAAAACTGAAAGCAAGTAATCAAACAAATATTTGCACATGAATGTTTACAGCAGCACAATTCATGGCGGCTGAAAGGTGGAAAAAACCCAAATACTCACCAACTGAAGAAGAAAAAAAATGTAGTACATTCACATATGGCTGAATGGAATATTATTCAGTCATAAAAAGAATGAAGTATTGTATAAGCTACCACACAGATAGCCTCAAAAGCCAAGAGACAAAAATCAGACAAAAAGGACATAGATTGTATGATTCCATTTACATAAAATGTTCAGAATAGGGAAAGCAGAAAGGCAGCTGTTAGACATAGGGGTAGGGGATACAGAATGGGGATGGACAGTGACAGCTTAATGGATATGGGGTTTTGCTTTTGGAGTAACAAAAATGTTTTAAAACTAGTCAGAGGTGGTGGTTGCAAAATATAGTAAATACCACTAAATGGTACACTTTAAAACAGTTAATTCTATGTTATGTGAATTTTACTTTGAGAAAAAAGGAGTTAATAGAGATTTGGAAGGTAGTAATTGATTTTTTTTTTTTTTTTTTAGCCAGCGTCTTGCTCTGTCACTCAAACTGGAGTGCAGTGCTAAGATCATAGCTCACCACAGTCTTGACCTCCTGGACTCAGGAGATCCTTCCAGTTTAGCCTCCCAAGTAGCTGGGACTACAGGTGTGCACCACCACGTCCAGTTAGTTTTTTGATTTTCTGTAGAGATGAGGTCCTGCTATGTCGCCTAGGATGATCTCAAACTCATGGGCTCAAGCAAGCCACCTGCTTTGGCCTCCCCCAAAGTGCTGGGATTACAGGTGTGAGCCACCGTTCCTGGTGGTGGTAATGGTAACTTCTATAGACAATTGTCATGTCTAACTAGGTACAAAAACCAGTCTGTAGATAATAAGTTGGCTATGAAAATTAATGTGGGGAAAAAAGTTTTCTTATTACTAAATAATCAATTCAGTCTTCTTGAAACTTACAGGGTAAATACCTGAAAATAGAAAATGGCAGAAACCAATTTTTTCCAATATAACAAAATCAAGCAATAATGTTAGAAGAGTTATTCTTGGCTGGGTATGGTAGCTCATGCCTGTAATCTCACACTTTGAGAGGCAGAGGTGAAAGGATAGCCCAAGTTCAGGGGTTTGAGACCAGCCTGGGCAACTTGGCGAGACCTCATCACTACAATAAATAAAAAAATTAAGCCGGGCTCGGTGGCTCAGTCTGTAATCCCAGCGCTTTGGGAGGTCGAGGTGAGTGGATTGCCTAAGCCCGTGGGTTCAAGACCCGCCCGGGCAACTTGGCGAGACCTCGTCTCTACAATAAGTCAAAAATTAGCTGGGCGTGGTAGCGCGTGCCTGTAGTTTCAGCTACTTGGCCAAGGCTGAGGTGGAAGGATTGCTGGAGTCCAGCCGGTCAACGTTGCAGTGGCTGGGAGTGTGCCACAGCACTCCAGTCTGGGTGACTGGGTGATGGAGTGAGACTCCAACTCAAAAAATAAATAAATAAATAAAATTTAAAAATTAGCTAGGCACGGTGGCGTGCACCTGTGCTTCCAGCTACTTGGAAAGCTGAGGTGGAAGGATTGCCTGAGCCCAGCAGGTTGAAGTTGCGGTGGCCATAAGCATGGCACTGCACTCCAGCCTGGGTAACAGAGTTAGACTCTGACTCAAAAAAAAAAAAAAAAAAAAAAAAAGGTATTCTCTCTTTAAATGTCATGGGTCATTTAATTCAACTTAAAAACATACTCTTCAAACATTAAAAGTAAAAACGTATAAAGAAAAAGACAGAATTGTACTTACCTGGGCCACTCAACATGGCTTTTATTGTTCCTGATGTTAGTGCATGTTCTCTTTTTACAATAAATTCATGACCATCAGAAGATATCAATTTGACATACATGGCATCAGGGCCTTCACAGCCACCATAGGTTTTCTCCTCTCCATCTAAAGTAAAGTAGTGAAATGAATTTTAAATCACATAATGTATTAAAAACAAAACAGTTGGGCACAGTGGTTCCTGCCCATAATGCCTCTACTTTGGGAGGCGAGGCAGGAGGACCATTTGAGCACAGGAGTTCAAGGATGCAATGAACTATGATCATGCCATTGCACTCCAGCTTGGGCAACAGAGTGAAGCCCTATCTCTAAAAAAATAAAATAAGAAGCGGGGCTCGGTGGCTCAGCCTGGAATCCCACGCTTTGGGAGGCTGAAGTGAGAGGACTGCCTGAGCCCGCAGGTTCGAGACCCACCTGGGCAGCTTGACGAGACCTCATCTCTACAATAAATCAAAAATGAGCAGTGCGTGGTAGCGCGCGCCTGTAATTCTGGCTACTCGGAAGGCTGAGGCAGAAGGTTCGCCAGAGCCTAGCAGGTCGAGGCTGTGATGGCTGGGAGTGGCCACTGCACTCCACTCTGGGTGACAGAGTGAGACTCCAACTCAAAAAAAAAAATTAGATAAAATAAATTAAGTAAAGTAAAAAGTAAAGTAAAATAAAATAAAACTGGTTGAAGGCTTCTTTTACTCAGCATTACACGCTGGATTGATAAAACAATGATCAATCTACTCATTTAAACTATGCTCTGCTTAAATTATCACATAAGTGAAATAATGAACATACACAAACTACTGACCTTCAAAAATTCAAAGTCAAGGTGTGAGACATAGATGTTACTTTGGTACCAGCTATCCCCATTGCCGCCGTATTGGTTTCAGTCACAGTCCCCAGCTCTGTATAATTTTGCGTGGAGGTATATACATTTTTCTATATCTCCTTAAGGTCTTTCCTCATACATAATTTTTGCAATTTTGTACTATAACAGACTTTTAATTTTTATAATTATCAATATATGAAAGAAATATCTTAAGGGGTGTTCTAAAAATTTAGGAAGCCCTAGAAAGGAGAAGGATGAAGTTGAAGTACACTTCAGCCACAACTATCTCTTTGTTAATAGTTAATTCAGAAATCCCTAAAATTAAGATAATATCAAAATCACCTATGTTCTACTGCTGCCAAAAATGTTTACTATGAATCCAGTCACGAGGAAACTTACCGGGTAAATACCTGAAAATAGAAAATGGCAGAAACCAATTTTTCCAATGCAACATAATCATGCAATAATGTTAGAAGAGTTAGAGTTAGAAGGAAACAATTAAACAAAAACCGAAGACTAGTCTTTAAAGTAGGAAACTGTTTAAAGGAGACTGAAGAGGTAAGATAATTCAACAAGTAATCCTAGATTGGATCTTGAATTTTAAAAATACACTCACTGTAAACAACACTATGAAACAATTGGGAAATTCTGAATATAGGCTGAATTAGGAGATGCATGCTGATGTGTTCAGGTATGATGCATTGTTATATGAGCAACTAAATCTTTTTTTTTTTAATTTTAAAGATATGGGGTACAATTCAGGGTTAGGTATACAAACACTGATTATGCAGGTACCCTTGTTGATGAGGTGTGCCCCTCCCTCCCCCAGCAGTTTCCCTCAACTGCCAATCCCACCCCTCCTCCCCTGGCAGCTTCCCACTACTGCCAATCCCTTTCTTACAGTATTACGATAATTGTTCAAGGTCCGCTTATGAGTGAGAACATACGGTACTCTGTTCTTTGTTTCTGTGATAGATCACTGAGTATGATTGACTCTAAAAATCTAAGTCGTATAGAAAAAAAGCATATTATGTGAATGAGCATATGTGTGTATAATGGAGTTAAAAATGTACCACTCTGACATTTGGGTTAGCAGCACTTGGAAAACAGCATTAACAAGATCATTCTGACCTTCATGCTGTTTTTGAAAGCAAAAGATGAAATTCACATGAGAAAGATTCAACACCCTTACCCTTAAAGAAAAGTCGAGACTGAGAGAATTATGCACATTCTTTACTAAAATAACTCTTTTAAGTGTCTCTACATAATTTAGTTGTTTCTTCATAACACACTACTCTTAGTCCCACTCACTATATAAGTAACTGACTCTAACTACTTTGTTGGGGGGGATCTTTATTTACTTTTCCTTTTTAGAGACAGGGTCTTGTTATGTTGCCCCAGCTGATCTTGACCTCCTGGGCTCAAGTGACCCTCCTGCCTCAGCCTCCTGAGTAGCTGGGACTGCAGGCGTGCACCACCACATCTGGCTTTGGTCTTCATCTTTTTATGAGGGCTTACACGCCATGTAAAACTTGCATTAAGTAAATATGTATGTTTTTCTCTTGTTAATCTACATTATGTAGATTTAATTCTTGGACTCAGCCAGGACTCCAAGAGGATTGAAGTAGAGTTTTGCTGCCCCTACAATATAAACGCACACACACAGAGAAAGTAAATGCAGCAAACCATTAACAAATCCAGTGAAAGCTCTGTTAGAATGTTTTCTTTGCAATTTTTCATAATAAAAAGTTGGGGGACTCAAAAGATGTAGGTTCTAAATTATGGACTATTCAAGCATACCAATTTTTAGCAGTTTTTGCCAGCCTCTGACAATAAAAATGAAAATAGTTATCAATTTAAAAAATTTATGCTTCTAATATTTGCTGTGCTAAACAATGTTATGTTTGTTGGGAAAGTTTCAAATTTCTTTGAGTACAATTACTTACTAGAAACCACAAATCAGAGTTAGCACAATACTGTTACTGATCTGCCTTGCAGGAATATCTAGTCATGTGTTGCTTGCTGATGGGAATACCTTCTTTATTTCTTTTTCTTTTTTTTTTTTTTTTTTTTTGAGTTGGAGTCTCACTCTTTCGCCCAGGCTGGAGTGCAGTGGCCGCTCCCGGCCACCGCAGCCTCAACCTGCTGGGCTTCGACGATCCTTCCGCCTCAGCCTTCCAAGTAGCTGGAACTACAGGCGCGCGTTATCACGTCCAGCTGATTTTTGGTTTATTGTAGAGATGAGGTCTCGCCAAGTTGCCCAGGTGGGTCTCAAACCTGCGGGCTCAGGCAATCCACTCACCTCAGCCTCCCAAAGGCACGGGATTACAGGCTGAGCCACTAAGCCCGGCTACCTTCTTTATTTCTTAAAAAAAATGTTTTTGTTTTTTATTTCTTTTGGTTTTGTTTTGATAGGGATTCCATCTGAGAAAAGCATCATTAGGCGATTTGATCATTGTATGAACATCGTAAAGTGTACTTACACAAACCTAGACAGTATCCACCTACTAAGCTACACACTTACACTACATGGTATAGCCTATTGCTCCTAGGCTACAGACCTATACAGCATGTTACTGTGATGAACACTGCAGGCAACTGTAATACAATGAAAGTATTTGTGTATCTAAACATAGAAAAGGTACTGTAAAAATATGGTATAAAAGGTTTTAAACGATACACCTGCACAGGGCACTTACCGTGAATGGAGCTTACAGGACTGCAAGTTGCTCTGAGAGAGTCAGTGAGCGAGTGGTGAGTAAGTGTGAAGGCCTGTGACGTTACTGTACACAAATGCAGACTTCATAACCACCATACATTCAGGCCACACTAAATTCAATTACAAAATTTTTTTTTCTAGCTGGGCTCAGTGGCTCAGCCTGTAATCCCGCGCTTTGGGAGGCTGAGGTGTGTGAATTGCCTGAGCCCGTGCGTTTGAGACCCGCCTGGGCAACTTGGCGAGACCTCATCTCCACAATAAATCAAAAATTAGTCGGGCGTGGTGACAGGTGCACTAATTTATTGTGGACAGGTACACTCCAGTCTGGGTGATAGAGTGAGACTCCAGCTCAAAAAAAGAATAAAAAATTTTTTTTTTTCAAGTTGGGTGCGGTGGCTCATACCTATAATCCCAGCACTTCGGGAGGCGGAGGTAAGAGGACTGCCTGAGCTCTGGGGTTTGAGACCAGCATGGGCAACTTGGTGAGATCCTGTCTCTACAATAAATCAAAAAATTAGCTGGGTGTGGTGGCACACACCTGTAGTTTCAGCTACTTGGAAGGTTGAGGCGGAAGGATCGCCCGAGCCCAGCAGGTCGGAGCCGTGGTGGCCGTGAACACGCCACTGCCCTCCAGCCTGGGCGACGGAGTGAGACTCCAACTTGAAAAAAAAAAATTCTGTCTACAATAAGTTAACCTTACTTAACTTTTCTACTTTATAAACTTAACTTTTAAAAATGTCTTAAATTTTTTACTTGACATTTTTACTTCATCAAATTTAATTCTTTAAACTTTTTGACTCATTTGTAATAATACTTAGCTTAAAATAAACTCATTGTACACTTCTCAGCTCTGTCATAATCTTATGGAATCACGTTGACTATGTGGTCTATCATTGACCAAAATGTTGTTATATGGAGCATGACTGAACAGTAAGCATAAGCTGCTGATGTAAACAACTAATTCCAGTCACTCTGACCATATTCTCACTTGCATACACTGATTTTGAAGATTTTTTTTTTTTAGATGAGGGTCTCACTTTCACCCAGGCTGACCTCAAGGAATCTTCCCATCTTGGCCTCCCAAAGCACTGGATTTACAGATGTGAGCCATCATTCCCAACCTGAAGATCTGTCTTTAACGGAGAAGAAAAGCCAACTTCTACTCAAAACACAAACGCACCTTTATATAACTTACCCATTATGTTCTTATGAAACTCTACTTTGCTTCCCCAGGAACTTTAGTAGTTTCTGAAAATATAACAACACCATATTAAGATTAATGTTGCAAAAGACACGTTTTCACCCATTGTTATTTAATATGTCCTTGGTGATCAAACAACACTATATTAAGATTAATGTTGCAAAAGACATGTTTTCACCCATGGTTATTTAATATGTCCTTGGTGTTCAAGTTTAAAGACCCCCTCTCCCTACTTGTTACATAAGAGTTCACCATTCCAAAATAGCAAAAACACACTTTTCTTTCAGGTGGGATCTCACTGTCACCTGGGCTAGAGTATAGTGGCACAATAATGGCTCAACATAGCCTCAAACTCCTGGGCTCAGGTGGTCCTTGTACCTCAATCTCTCAAGTAGCTGGGACTACAGGTGCACACCACCACATGGGCTTATATTTTTATTTTTTTTGTAGAGAAAAGATCTCACTATGTTGCCTAGATTGGTCTCAAACTGCTGAGCGCTGATCCTCCCACCTCAGTCTCCCAAAATGCTAGGATTACAAGCATGAGCCAGTGTGCCTGGCCAAAACACCACACTTGTATGAATCAAGTGAAGAGTACCAAAATGCTTGATCAGTTGGTGCGTTTGAATTAGAAGAAGACTATTTAAAATAGAAACATAATCTAGACTGGGCGCGGCAGCTCAAGCCTATAATTCCAGCACTTTGGAAGGTCAAGGTGAGAGGACTACCTGAGCTCACAGGTTCAAGATCAGCCTGGGCAACTTGGCGAGACCTCATCTCTACAATAAATAATTAGCCAGGTGTGGTAGCGCACACCTGTAGTTCTGGCTACTTGGAAGGCTGAGGCGAAGGATTGCCGGAGCCCAGCAGGTAGAAGCTGCGGTAGCTGTGAGTGTGCCACTGCATTCCAGCCTGGGCTACAGAGTGAAACTTCAACTCAAAAAAAAAAAAAAAAAAAATCTAGCCAGGTGCGGTGGCTCACATCTGTAATCCCACCACTTTGGGAGGCGGAGGCCAAAGGATTGCCTGAGCCTGTGGGTTCGAGATCAGCCTGGGCAACATGGCGAGACCTTGTCTCTACAATAAATAAAAAAATTAGCTGGGCATGGTGGCTCACGCCTATAGTTTCAGCTACTTGGAAGGCTGTGGTGGAAGGATTGTGTGAGCCCAGCAGGTCAAGGCTGCAGTGGCCATGAGCAGCATGCCACTGCACTCCAGTCTGGATGACAAAGTGAGACTCGAATTCAAAAAAAGGAGAAAAGAAACAAAACATAATCTATAATTACTGTACACTGATTGGGAATGGGGTTGTTGAGAAAGCTATAAAGTGTATGACATGTTAAGAGTAACAGACACGTAGAAAAGTTCAGTCCATTAAGATGCACATATACATCATAATTATCAAAAAAAACCTCAAACAAACCCTGCTATACTGAGATTTTTTAAGATAGTGGTCTGTTTTTTTTTTTTTGAGTTGGAGTCTCACTCTGTCGCCCAGACTGGAGTGCAGTGGCCGCTCCCGGCCACTGCAGCCTCGACCCGCTGGGCTCCGGCGATCCTTCCGCCTCAGCCTTCCAAGTAGCTGGAATTACAGGCATGCGCTACCACACCCAGCTGATTTTTTGATTTATTGTAGAGATGAGGTCTCGCTACGCAGGCGGGTCTCGAACCCGCGGGCTCAGGCAATTCACTCACCTCAGCCTCCCAAAGGCGCGGGATTACAGGCTGAGCCACCGAGCCCGGCTAAGACAGTGGTCTTTTATTCTTTTCTGGGTAAAGATTTCTGCTGAGAATCTGAAGAAAACTATGGGTTCTGTTGTACAATAAAAAATTTGGCTAGCTTTTGACCCTGGTTTTGGGAGGTGGCCTCTATTCAATCCTAGGAATTTCCCAAGTGATCAGTGTTTTGGTTATTGATGGTGGTCCCTGATAGTTTATGTTAACCAGGTAACTCATAGTGGGCTTCTAGTTAGTTGAAAACTATCAAGAGGACTCAGGACAAAGAGCTTGAGTGCCCTGATAGCAGGATGATCTCCAACCAGAGGGGAACTGAAGACTCAGTTTAACCTTGATGACCTTACTTCATCAATCATGTTTACATAATGAAATGTCCCCCAAAAACTGGACATCAAAGCTCAGATGAGCTTTTGAGGTTAACAATATTTTGTACACATCAAAGTGCTAGAAAGGCAACGTGTCCTGACTCAACACAGTGAGGCCACAAGAAAGTCTGTATCCTACATTTAGCAGATAATGGTAGACACTAAGTAAATATTTGCTTGATACCACCTGTGACAACTGAGAAGTGAAAATATATAGCTACATTTGCTTGAATGAATAATGTAGCCAAGGACATAAAAATGTATATACTGGCTGGGCTTGGTGGCTCAGCCTGTAATCCCAGCACTTTGGGAGGCCAAGGTGAGTGGATTGCCTAAGCCTACGGGTTTAAGACCAGCCTGGGCAACTCGGCAAGACCTCCACTCTACAATAAATCAAAAAATTAGCCGGGAGTGGTACTGCAAGCCTGTAGTTCTGGCTACTTGGAAGGCTGAGATAGAAGGATTGTCGGAGCCCAGCAGGTCGATGTTGGGGTGGCTGTGAGTGTGTCACTGTACTCCAGCCTGGGTGATGGGGTGAGACTCCAACAACAACAACAACAACAAAAAGTACACATCAATAATTTCACTGTTCCATCCCTTCCACATAGACTACCAAAGTCCTGAAATTTAAAAAGTAAATCTTAAATTACTAAATTTTAAAAATTAAGATTTTTGAGAAATCTTAAATCTTACAAAATAATAAGATGATTGCTAAAGAAAAAGGTTTGTTTTCAGTAATTTATATTTTAACGCATTACAGCATTTCTTAAAAGGAGGATCTTACTTGTACTGATATTCTTTTTATGTCTTAATAGAAAAATAGCATATCCTAAGTATCCTGCTCTCTAAGACCTTCCTGACCAGTATTTTAGTTCTAGTCTTAAGGGTCAAGAAAATAAACCGTATCATTTTAGAGCAGGAAAAGAATTGCAGATAACCTCTCTAATCCCTTAGCTTGATAACATCATTCATGTATAGAGAGGCTACAATTTATTCCAGCAAAACAAATTAAATCTACCTTAGTCTGAAACATTTGCTAAGCATGGAGGGAAATGTTTAAAGTACCATTTCTAATGTGAGATAAAACAGAGAAAAAGGATAGCAGTGACAATAAAATATTATCAATAATTTGCAGGCCTAATATGCCTTGTACACATCATCTTATTTAAAATAATTCCTCCATAGGGAATTATTATTCTCATTCTACAGACAGGGAAACACTGAAGAGGCTGGTACTTGCTCAAGGCTTCTAGAGCTAAAGAGGCACGATGGAGTTACATGTAGGTAGCTTTGACTTCACAGCCCACACTCCATTCCTTTCATTACTCCCTACTGCCATAGTAAAAAATTCTGGCTCCAGTTAAATTTATTTTCAACTATTCCTGAGAGTTGCTGATATAAATCCTTATATAGTTCTCTAAAATTTAAAAATAGTACTGTCATTTTATGATAATAGTAAGCAATTAACTTCATCAAGGATATTATTATTTTCTTCTCTTTATACTGCTTTGTAATTATTATTATTATTATTATTTTGAGTTGGAGTCTTACTCTATCACTCAGGCTAGAGTGCAGTGGCCCAATTGTATCTCGCCATAGCCTCAAACTTCTGGGTTCAAGCTACCCTCCCATCTCAGACTCCTGAGCAGCTAAGGCTATAGGCATGTGCTACCATGCCTGGCTAATTTTTTGAATATTTGTAGAGATGAGGTCTAGCTATGTTGCCTAAGCTAGTCTAGAACTCCTGGGCTCAAGCAACCCTTCCACCTTGGTCTCCAAAAGTGCTAGACTTACAGGCATAAGCCACAGAGCCCAACAAGTTATTCTTTCAAAAAACAAAAGAGGAAAAATGCTAGAAAAGTTTGAAGTATAAGAATTTCAAAGGTCAACTTTTCTATCTGGAAAATCTCCAGAGTAAAACATCTAGGATATTTACTTCACTAGTAGTAGCTAAGCAACCATACAAAATAACATCTCAGAAGTCCTTTGGGTAACAACAGCTTCTCTACAGACTTAATATAGTAAATCAATTCAGTCTACGGCCATACCACCTTGAACGTGCCCGATCTTGTCTGATCTCAGAAGCTAAGCAGGCTTGGGCCTAGTTAGTACTTAGTACCTGGATAGGAGACTGTCTGGGATTACCAGGTGCTGTAGGATTAAATTAAAAAAAATTAAAAAGTAAATTAATTCTACCATTTATACGACAGAGGTCAAGGTGGGGGGTGAGGGAGACCGACCCTTTTTCCTAAAAAAGAAAGGGAAAGTTAACATTAAGAGTCAAAATTACCTTGCTGTGGTGGCTCATGCCTATAATCTCAGCACTTTGGGGATGAGATGAGAGGATTGCCTGAGCCCGCGGGTTCGAGACCAGCCTGGGCAACATGGCAAGATCTCGTCTCTACAATAAACCAAAAAAGTAGTTGGGCGTGGTGGTGCACACCTGTAGTTCTAGCTACTTGGAGGGATCGCCTGAGTCCAGCAGTCAAGGCTGCAGTAGCCGTGGCTATGGCACTCCACGAGACTCTGACTCAAAAAAAAAAAAGAGTTAACATTTCCTAATTCTTAGGCAGAAGTTAAAAATATTTCAAGGCTGGGTGTGGTGGCTCAAGTCTATAATCCCAGCACTTTGGGAGGCCGAGGTGAGAGGATTGCCTGAGCCCATAGTCTGGGCAACTTGGTGAGACCTCATTTCTAGAATAAATAAAAAAAATTTTGAAATATGATTAAGTTTGGGGAGACACATCTCAGTTTGAACATTAGAGCATCTATTCCATTACAGAGTTGAGTTCTGGAAATAGGAATTACACAGGTAAAAGCCAGTGTTAGGGGAGCAGTGGGATGAAAAGAGTTCTCGGCAGGAGAAAGAGCATGAACAGGCTGGGTGTGGTAGCTCACCCCTGTAATCTCAGCACTTTGGGAGCTGGAGGGTGGCAAGACCTCGTCTCTACAATAAATCGAGAAAAATTAGTCAGGCATGGTGGCGTGTGCCTGTAATTCCAGTTACTTGGAAGGCTGAGTCCAGCAGGTTGAGGGTGCGGTAGGCGTGAGTGTGAGCATGTCACTTGTACTCCAGCCTGGGAGACAGAGTGAGAGTCTGACCAAAAAAAAAAAAAAAAGAAAAAAAAAAGGAATGATGTCTGAGACATCACTGTGCTTTTAGGGTAACACTTTTTTTTTTTTTTTTTTTAGCTGGGGTCTTATTCTGGTCACCCAGGCTGGAATGCAGTGGCACAATCCTGGCTCACTGCATCCTCAACTTCCTGGCCTCAAATGATCCTCCTATCTCACCTTCTGGTGCACCACCATGCCAACTACTTTTAAACATTTTTGTAAAGACAAGATCTTGCTATGTTGCCCAGGCTAGTCTCAAACTCCTGGACTCAAGTGATCCTCCCTCCTCAGCCCCCAAAAGTGCTGGGATTACAGGCATGAGGTACCATGACAGCCCAAACTGATTATAACCTTACCACTGGGGCAGAGACCGGGAAAACGAGATGGTTAACAGAATGTAGGCTTATCTGAAATATTTTTTTCTAAAAGGAAAATCTATTTATGCACTCCATCTATTATTTAACCCTTTGCACTCTGATGTCTCCTCCGAGGGGACATCATAAATCTAGCAAACCATTTGGATATTCCCTCTCAGGACATCAAGAGATTGGTGATTATACAGAAAAACTTATGCCAGTGCAATTTTTCAAAAATGTATGTTTCCTTTAAGTTTTCCATTCAAATTACACAAAAAAGCAAATAGAGATGGAATGTATACTGAGATAAACATTTTAAAAAATCAGCTGGCATTATGTAGAAAGAGAATGTGTGAAGTACTTTCACAGTAGTGCGGACACTTTTTTGTAACAGAAGGTAGAAATAAAGAGTGTCTGTATAAGAAAGGCAGGTGGCTGGGCTTGGTAGCTCAGCCTGTAATCTCGTGCTTTGGGAGGCCGAGGTGAGTGAATTGCTGAGCCCGCAGGTTCGAGACCCGCCTGGCCAACTTGGCGAGACCTCATCTCTACAATAAATCAAAAATTAGCCGGGTGTGGTTGTGCGCGCCTGTAGTTCCAGCTACTTGGAAGGCTGAGGTGGAAGGATAGCCGGCACCCAGCAGGTCGAGGCTGCGGTGGCAGGGAGTGGCCACTGCACTCCAGTCTGGGCAACAGAGTGAGAGTGAGACTCCAACTCAAAAAAAAAAAAAAAAAAGAAAGGCAAGTCTGGGTATTCCCTTTGTATCATATGGCATAACTTGGAAAAGACAGATAAGTCATTATAAGCCAAATATTATTACATTAAAATAATTGGTCCCAACACTATGTGATTTAATATAAAGTGATTTGTTTTTCACTATTTTGTAAAAATGTGTGGTTGAGTTGCTGTTAGGTGATCCGTGATATGTTTCCGAGTGCAAAGGGTTAAAACTGGGCCAGAGGCAATGGCTCATGCCTGTAATCTCAGTACTTTGGAGGTCAAGGTGGGTAGACTACTTCAGCCCAGGAGTTTGAGACCAGACTAGACAACATAGGGAGACCCTATCTCTACCAAAATAACCCCTTAAAAATTAGGTACAGGTGCACACCTGCAGTCCCAACTATCCGGGAGGCTGAGGCGGAAGGACTGCCTGAGCCCAGGGGGTGGAAGCTGTGGTGACCTGCGATCACACCACTGCACTTCAGCCTGGGCAACAGAGTGAAACCCAATGCAAATCAATCAATAAATAAAAATTAAAATAAAAAAATTGACTTAAAAAAAACCCCATAGATAGGTAGAACCAAGAAGGTCATTATTGGAACAACAGTCAGTCTAACAGTATGTTAAAATGTGGTTCATTGGAAAACCAAGTAAATGACATTAACCCAAAATAACTCAGTATTCAGGCCTATCTAAAGATGCAAGAGGAGAGACCACATTATACAAACTGATGGAAGTAGGATGCAATTCCATTTTGTAATAAGACATCAAAATATCCTGCCTCCCAAATATGTTTATACTATGGTTGAACTTATGTCTTTCAGGGAGAGCCAAAAATCTTATTCTGGCCTATTTAAGTTATAACGATGCTCTGATATTTAACTCTTGCCCAGGCACTCTTAGCCAATACCCTTAGCCAATACCCTTAGCCAATAGTCTCCCTTCCTTCTTTTTACCCTCACTGTGAAATTTATAGTTTTCTTTGCTATGGATACAAATACTTCAGAGCTGTCCTTTTATTTATTTATTTTTTTTCGAGTTGGAGTCTCACTCTGTCACCCAGACTGGAGTGCAGTGGCCGCTCCCGGCCACCGCAGCCTCGACCTGCTGGGCTCTGGCGATCCTTCCGCCTCAGCCTTCCGAGTAGCCGGAATTACAGGCATGTGCTACCACACCCGGCTGATTTTTTGATTTATTGTAGAGATGAGGTCTCGCTGCCCAGGCGGGTCTCGAACCCGCGGGCTCAGGCAATCAATCCACTCACCTCAGCCTCCCAAAGGCGCGGGATTACAGGCTGAGCCACCGAGCCCGGCTTGTCCTTTTTTTTAAGATGCATTTTGTCCCCCCAACTAGCTGTAAGTTTCCACAAGGCAGGGAAGTTCTCTCCTTTATGACTCGCTCATGCATCAAGCACAATGGTAGTTACATACTAATGTTAACAAAGTGAGAGCCGGCTCAGTGGCTCAGCCTGTAATCCCATGCCTTGGGAGGCTGAGGTGAGTGGATTGCCTGAGCCTGCAGGTTCAAGACCTGCCTGGGCAACTTGGTGAGCCCTCATCTCTACAATAAATAAAAAATTAGCCAGGTGTGGTAGCATGCGCCTGTAGTTCCAGCTACTCAGAAGGCTGAGATGGAAGGATTGCCGGAGCCCAGCAGGTCGAGGTTACGGTGGCCGGGAGCGGCCACTGCACTCCATCTGGGTGACAGAGTGAGACTTCAACTCAATTTAAAAAAAAAAAAGTGAAAAGCCATAAAATAACCTATTTGCCATAGATGTATTTATATAGTATTATTCTGAACTTTTTTTTTTTTTGAGTTGGAGTCTCACTCTGTCGCCCAGACTGGAGTGAAGTGGCTGCTCCCGGCCACCGCAGCCTCGACCTGCTGGACTCCGGCGATCCTTCCTCCTCAGCCTTCCAAGTAGCCAGAATTACAGGCATGCACTACCACGCCCGGCTGATTTTTTGATTTATTGTAGAGATGAGGTCTCGCTGTCCAGGTGGGTCTTGAACCCCCAGGCTCAGGCAATCCACTCACCTCAGCCTCCCAAAGGTATGGGATTACAGGCTGAGCCACCGAGCCTGGTTAATACTGAGCTTTTTAACAGGATAAAGTTATCCAATGGCACATGCTTTTGACAAAGGCTGGTTCACATCCTACCTTGATGTGGGTACTTAATAAATTTAGGATTTTTAGACAATCATAATTAAAACTGTTATATCTAGAAAACATCTTTTAAGCTTATTGAGATATTTTGGATTATATTTGGAGGGAGGGAATGACTAGAGAATGTGATGGTACTTCATCTTTCACAATAGAGCTCAGTTAATATGAGCTCTAATTGCAAAAACAATTTTTAGAAAGATTTTTTATTTTTAATTTTTGTATAGGAGGGGTCTTGCTCTGTTGCCCAGGTTGGTCTCAAACTCCTGGGCTCAAGTGATCCTCTCACCTCCGTCTCCCAAAGTGCTAGGATTACAGGAGTGGCCACCACACCCCACTGCAATTTTTATTTTAAAAGACTTCCAGGACATAGTCATGTTTTATGAAATTAGGAGGGCTGAAACACTAGTCTTACAATTCTGTACCCACTACCATAAATTGCAAAATAATGCAAGTGTATGAGACATGTATTCCTATACAAGGTTTCTGGAGTTTCATGTTTCCTAGAACTAACACAATTATCCGAAAATGTTAAATATTTGAGAAGTCCTCAAATCTTCTAGGATTAAAACTTGCTGTCAAATCTCCCTTAATTTCTGTTCTAAAATTGCTTCAGTTTTGTCCTCAGTGGTTGTGGGTCAAAAAGGGACGTTCTTTGCTAAGAAGATTCTATTAGGTCATTTAAAGTAAAAGCACTGACCTCAATTTCCAATCTGCTTCTCATGGCCAACTCTTAGTAACAGCCTAATTGTTGTACCAAATGGTCAAGCTTTTACTATAATACTAAAATAATGATTCACCTACAAACACCCAGTAATCAACTTTATTATAATATTTCATCAGCAGGGCCTTGGTTTCTAGTAACACACCCGCCCATATGCCAGTCCTATGATCTGCTTGTTATGAATTGTTGGGCTTAAGGAATTCTGATTAGAAGAAATCTCTGATGTTTAAGAACTCTATTTTAGGCTGCCCACAAATGATCAATCAGAAATATTACATATGGTGGTGTGGACCACAGTAGACAATCAAAGTAATGTTAAATGGTCCTCAGATAAATAGTGAATGATGGTTGTTGGCTATTTATATTTTGGTGGGCTACAACTGTTTCCTATCAAATTATAAGTGGTGATGCTGGGCGCGGTGGTTCACACCTATAATCCCAGCACTTTGGGAGGCCAAGGTGAGAGGATTGCCTAAACTCACGGGTTTGAGACCAGTCTGGGCAACTTGGTGAGACCTCATCTCTACAATAAATCAAGAAAAATTAGCCAGGCATGGTGGTGCTTGCCTGTAGTTTCAGCTACTTGGCAGGCTGAGGCGGAAGGATCACCTGAGCCCAACAGGTTGAGGCTGTGGTGGACGTGAGCATGCCACTGCCCTCTAGCCTGGGTGACAGAGTGAGACTACAACTCAAAAAACCCCCCAACAAACGACAACAACATTGTCAGTGGCAAAAATGACAAGCATGAATTTCCCAAGTCCTCATACTGGAAAAGTGAGTCAAAAGCACAAAGCTAACCCCTTGCACTCAGAGAATCTTGTAGATCATCTACTAGCAACTTGATTGCACGTTCTTACAAAATAGTAAAAAATGAACCACTTCATATTAAATATTATAGTGTTGGAATCAATTATTTATTATAATGATATATGGCTTATAATGGAATTTTGGACACTGAGGAACTTATTTATGACAAAAATATCAGCCGGACTTGGTGGTTCAGCCTATAATCCCGCGCCTTTGGGAGGCTGAGGTGAGTGGATTGCCTGAGCCCTGGGCAGCGAGACCTCATCTCTACAATAAATCAAAAGATCAGCCGGGCCTGGTAGCACACGCCTATAATTCCGGCTACTCGGAAGGCTGAGGCGGAAGGATCGCCGGAGCCCAGCAGGTCGAGGCTGCGGTAGCCGGGAGCGGCCACTGCATCCAGTCTGGGTGACAGAGTGAGACTCCAACTCAAAAAAAAAAAAAAAAAAAAAAATCAAAATTCTGTATCTAGAATTTTTCTAGAGTGTGGTAATGTGTGAAACAGTCACTGACATGTATTGCAGGTTCATTGATACATGTTATGCAACAGTAATTTGCTTGATATCTTCTACGTGGTGTTTTTCTATTCGAGCAGACAATACAGTCTCAGTTTCTTCCTCCCACATTAATAATATGTAATTTATTGTCCAGTCTGTGCACCGCTATGAAAGCACTTCACACATTCTAGGTAATGCCAACTGATTTTTTTTTTTTTACATATATCTCTTTATATATCCCATCTCTTTGTTCTCTCATGTAACTTGAATGGAACACTTCAAGGAAACATACATTTTTGAAAAATTTGTGCGGGCATAAGTCTGTCATATATATACATAAAATCACCAGTCATCTCTTTAGAAGGGAAATCCAAATACAAAGGACTAGAAAGGACAATCTCTTCAACAAATGAAGCTAGAACAACTGGATAGCGATATAAAAAAAAAGACCCTCACACCATATACAAAAATCAATTTGAGAAAGTTCAAAGAATTAAACTTTAAAGGCAAAATAATCAAGCTACTAGAAGAAAACAGAATATTTTCATGACATCAGTATAGGCAAAGATTTTTCAGAAAAGAAAAAAAGTACAAACTGTAAAAGAAAACAATTGATAAACTAGATTTCATCAAAACAAAAAAATAACTCCTGCTCATCAAAAACACCATGAAAATAGTGAAGCTGGGTATGGTGGTACATGCCTATAGTGCCAACTACTCAGGAGGATGAGGAAGGAGGATCACTCAAGCCCAGCAGTTCAAAGCTGTCAAATTCTATGATCATACCAGTGAATAGTTACTATATTCCAGTTTGGGCAACACAGCAAGACCCTGCCTTTAAAAAAAAAAAATGAAAAAAATGAAAAGTCAAGTCACAAACTGGGAGAAAATATTCACTACATATCTGATAAAGAATCCATAGTAAATAAAAAACTCTTGTGTGTCAGTAATAAAAAATGCAGCCAAGCATGGTGGCTCACGCCTATAATCCCAGCACTTTGGGAGGCCGAGGTGAGCAAACTGCCTGAGTCCACAGGTTCAAGATCAGCCTGGGCAACTTGGCAAGACCTTGTCTATGCAATAAATCAAAAAATTAGCTGGGCGTGGTACATGCCTGTAGTTCCATCTACTTGGAAGACTGAGGTGAAAGGATCACCTGAGCCCAGCAGGCGAGGCTGCAGTGGCCATGAGTGTGCCACTGTACTCCAACCTGCGTGACAGAGTGAGACTCTAACTCAACCCCCCCCCCCAAACAAGCAATTAGGCCAGACATGGTGGCTCACACCTGTAATCCCAGCACCTTGGGAGGCTGAAGCAGGAGGATCACTTGAGTCTAGGAGTTTGAGACCATCTTGGGCAACATAGTGAGATTTTTGTCTCTACAGAAAATAAAAAAAATTAGCCAGGCATGGTGGCTACTTAGGAGGCTGAGGTGGAAAGATTGCTTGAGCCCAGAAGGTTGAGGCTGCGGTTAGTTGTTATACCACTGCATTCCTGTCTGGGCGAGTGAGACCCTGACTCAAACGAATGAATGAACAAAAAACTCAATTAAAACCACAAAAGAACTGAACAGACATTTACATTAAAAGTGCTCACTATCATACTTACCAGTATGGCTAAAACTAAAAAGACTGTCAACACGAAATGTTGGAGAGGATGCAGAACAAATGAACTCTCATACACTACTGTTGGGAAGTCCATCACAATAAGAGAATAGATAAATAAGCTGTGGTATATTCATACACAGCAATACTATTCACAGTGATTCACAATAAAAAGGGATGATCTATTGACACAACATGAATAAATATAAAAAATGTAACACTAGCTGGGAGCAGTGGCTCATGCCTGTAATCCCAGCACTCTGGGAGGCCAAGGTAGGAGAACTGCTTGAGGCCCGGAGTTCGAGACCAGCCTGGGTAACACAGTGAGACCGAGTCGCTACAAAAATAAAAAATTAGCTAGGCATGGCAACACATGCTTGTAGTCCTAGCTACTTGAGAGACAGAAGCAGAAAGATCACTTGAGCCCAGGAGTTTGAGGCTATGGTGAGCTATGACCATGTCACTACTCCATCCAGCCTGGGTGATAGAGCAAGACTCTGTCCCTGAACAAAATATATCTACATCCATATCTCATTAAATGGAAAAACCAAACATATCTATCTACGTGGAGAAGCAAAAAAGATATACACTCTATTATTCCATTTATATGAAATTATAAAACAGACAAACCCAGTCAACAGTGATAGCTCAGTGGTTACTTCTAGTGAAGGGGTGATTAGGAAGGAACATGAGGCAACTTTCTGGAGTAATACAAAGTTCAGAGTCTCGCTAAACATGTGTCAAAAATAAATGGTACAGTGAGCATTTCACTGTATATATATATATTACAAATCAATTTTTGAAAATATGGCTAAAGTGAAAATATATTTATTTATTTTTGAGTCGGGGTCTCACTCTGATGCCCAGTGGCACAATCATGGCTCTCTGCAGCCCAGACCTGATGGGCCTAGATGATGCTTCTGCCTCAGTCTCCTGAGCAGCCCGGATTACAGGTTCATACCACCACACCTGGCTAATTTTTTGATTTTCTGTAGAGACAAGAAAATCAGAGACACTTTGTAGACTCCACACAAAGTGTCTCTACACTTTCTGTAGAGACACTTTGCTGCCCAGGCTGGTCTAAAACTCCTGGGCTCAAGCAATCCTCTCACTTCAATCTCCCAAAGTGTTAGGATTATAGGCATGAACCAGCATGCCCAGCCTAAAGTGAGATTTTTTAAAAAAACTGATGATGGCATTTCTCAAGCTTAGCTATCTTCACTACAAGGAGATCATCAATCCAGGATGGTTTCTGCCCAATTAACCTTTCAAAAGTTACACTTAATAATAAAATTGGCTGGGCTCGGTGGCTCAGTCTGTAATTCCACGCTTTGGGAGGCCGAGGTGAATGGATTGCCTGAGCCTGCGGGTTCGAGACCCGCCTGGGCAATTTGGCGAGACCTCATCTCTACAATAAATCAAAATGAGCCGGGTGTGGTAGCGTGCACCTGTAGTTCCAGCTACTTGGAAAGCTGAGGCGGAAGGATCAGCAGGTCGAGGCTGTGGTGGCCGGGAGCGGCCACTGCACTCCAGTCTGGGTGACAGAGTGAGACTCCAACTCAAAAAAAACAAAACAAAACAAAAAAACAAAAACAAAACATATAATAATCATAATAAAATTAATGCAAATTCTCGGGATATGCAGATACTAGCAGGGTTGGTTGTCCCAAAGAAAGAAGTAAATACATTTAGAGACTACAAATCTGCAACACAAAATCTGTTAAGTGAACAGCCATAAAAGGAAAGTAGCTTTTGATCTGGGTCTCAAGGGATGGAGGCATCTTTATTGGGCCAGATTTGAAGGAGAAGGAGATCCAGAAAAAGCAAGACAGCTTGGGATACACAAAGTAACTCAATGTTGTTGTAAACCAGTTTACAAAGTCATTCACTCAACAAATATTTGCTGAGAGCTAGTATGCTAGGTGCGTTCCTGGGTATTTGGGGTGCAGAGACAACATAATAAAGATTCTTATCTCATGGGAAGAATGGTGAGGACAGAAAACCAAAACAAAACAATATATGAAATAGAAGAAGTGCTATGAAGAAAACTTAATAGGGCAAGGCAGGCAGGGAATGGATGGAGGGAAGCAAGATAGGGCTGCCACTTTATACAGGACAGTGAAGAAAGGCCTCACTGACATTTGATAGTGACCTGAAGAAACCAAGCGAAAAGTCACGGATATGTGGAGAAAGAGCCTGTTGAGGGAGAGTAGCAAAGAGACCAGTTTGGCCAGAGGAGTGAGTCAAGGAGAGTGTGTAGAAAAGAGGTGAGACTGAGAGAAGTTGGGCTTTATCAAACAGGAGAACAATGACGAATAAGAAACACAGGTTGAGACATGATGGAGACATGGTTCAAAACATGGGTCTCGAATGCTTCATACAACAGTAAATAACGCACAGTCCTTCTTTGCTAATCATCCTGTTTCATGTCTCCCACCCATTCTTTTGCTGTTTTCTATCATTCCTGAAGACTTGATTTCAGTCCTCCATATAAATTGTAGTGCTTAAAAGCAGTCTATTTTAGAACCCCTGCTTGGCCAATTCCCAGCTATGTCACCTTGGGAGAAGTTACCTAACCTTTCTGTGCCTGTTTCCTTCAACTGTAAAATGGGGATGATGTAGCATCTACTTAACAGGGCTGTTCTTAAGAATAAATGAGTTTACATATAAAGCACTTAGTGCCAAGCACATAACAAATGCATAAAAACACTAGCTATTATTCTATTTCTGAACGAGAGGAGGCCCATTTCTCTGTGCACAGAGGACCTCCCATGTGCCAGGCACTGCTCTATCTACTAGGGATAAATTGGTGGACAAAATAAAAAACCCAACACTCCCCACCTCCCCTCTTCACTTCCCATCCTGGAACTTACATTTTAGTAAAACAGTTGGCAAACTTTCTGTAAAAGACCAAACAGTAAATATTTTATGCTCGGAAGGCCATGAGGTCTCTGTCACAAATACTCCAACTCTGTGATTAGAATGCAGAAGCAGTCATAGAAGACAAGATGGTAAAACAATGAGTGTGGCTATGACCCAACAAAACTTTATTTATGGGTATAAGACTGTGAACTTCATATAACTGTCATGTTTCAAAATATATATATTTCCTTTGAATTTTTGCTCAACTATTAAAAAATTAAAACACAAGTCAGGTACTGTGGCTCATGCCTGTAATTCCAGTGCTTTGAGAGGCTGAAGCAGGGAGATTGCTTGAGGCTAAGAGTTTGAGACCAGTCTGGGCAACACAAGACCCTGTCTCTACAAAAAATTAAGAAATTAGCTGCGCACAGTGGCATGAACCTGTAGTCTCAGTTATTTGAGACGCTGAGGTGGGAGGATCATGAGCCCAGGAGCTCAAGGTTGCAGTGAGTCATGATTGTGCCACTAAGCAAAACCCCATTCCCAAAAATAACAGGACTTCTGTTTCTTCATCTCCCAAAAGAGAGAACTGAACTAAATTGTGTCTAAAAGTCTCCTTCAACTTTACCATATTATGATTAAATCCACCTGAAATTCATCCTCCCTCTACAAAAAGTGCCTATAACTCAACTTCCCATCTTTATTAAACAGTCACTCCCCACAACACAGAAATTAAGGGCTCCAAAGTACTGAGTGTTCCTCTGAGTTTGTCTACTTCAGATAAACTACCTCATCTCCCACTTAGACAATATCTCCAAACTCCTTTGATTCAGTTTATTTTTTACTTTATTTTATTTTATTTTAGAGTTGGAGTCTCACTCTGTTGCCCAGACTGGAGTGCAGTAGCTGCTCCCGGCCACCGCAGCCTCGACCTGATGGGCTCTGGAGATCCTTCCGCCTCAGCCTTCCAAGTAGCTGGAACTACAGGCGTGCACTACCATGCCTGGCTTATTTTTTGATTTATTGTGGAGATGAGGTCTCGCCAGGTTGCTCAGGCAGGTCTCGAACCCGCGGGCTCAGGCAATCCACTCACCTCAGCCTCCCAAAGGCGCGGGATTACAGGCTGAGCCACCGATCCTGGCCTGATTCAGTTTAAAAAGTGTGAGCAGATAGTTCCAATATACAATCTATATGTGATCAGATTCTATACATTATGAAATTAAAAAGAACCTTTAGAAAAATGGGTTAAAAATAAACAAATCACTTCAGTTGCCTAAACTTTCCACCTTCAGTCTTCCTATATCTATGTAACATACACTCTGTCAACCTACCTGTTTCAAAAGTCAGATTATAACTATCCTTCCTATCCAAGGCCAACTCTTAAATACTGAGTCCTATCCCTTCTCATCTAACTCAGGACTTTGCTCTGGCCATTACTCCCACCCACACAGCAAAATGCTATATGATCTCCATCCCCTCCAATGACCATCAACTTCTTTTTGTGTTTTGAGTAGGAGTCTTATTCTGTCACCCAGCCTAGAGTACAGTGGCATGCTCATGGCCACCTCAGCCTCGACCTGCTGGGCTCAGGTGACCCTCCTACCTAAGCCTTCCAAGTAGCTGGAACCACAGGCATAAGCCATCACGACCAGCTAGTTTTTTAATTTAATGTAAAGATGAGGTCTTGCTATGTTGCCCAGGTGGGTCGTGAACCTCTGAGCTCAGGCAATTATCTTACCTCCACCTCCCAAAAGTGCTGGGATTACAGGCATGAGCCACTGTGCCAGGTTGACCATCAACTTTTTTTTTTTTGAGTTGGAGTCTCACTCTGTCGCCCAGACTAGAGTGCAGTGGCCGCTCCCAGCCATCGCAGCCTCGACATGCTGGGCTCTGGTGATCCTTCCGCCTCAGCCTTCCAAGTAGCTGGAACTACAGGTGTGCACTACCATACCCGGCTAATTTTTTGATTTGTTGTAGAGATGAGGTCTCACCAAGTTGCCCAGGCGGGTCTCGAACCCGCAGGCTCAGGCAATTTACTCACTTCAGCCTCCCAAGGCGTGGGATTGACCATCAACTTCTTAACCCATTCTGATCAGTCTTACAGCCCAGCAGTCAGTTCGAGAGGCTCTTATCAAATTTCAACTTCACTTGGTCAATTTTTAATCCTCATCTAATTCTTAGCAGTGTTTTACACAGCTGACTACTCCCTCCATCTTGAAACATCTTCTGTAGTACTGCAGATGTCATACTCTCCTTTTCTGCTTCCATCACTGTTTGCTCTTCTTTTGGTTGGAGTGCTCCCAGTCATCTGCCTTCTATTACATTTACAATCTCTAAATGATGTCCTCCAGATTATAGGTTTAAATATCATCTATAAAGCATAACTCCCAGATTATTTCCCTAGCATAACTTCTCCCAAGTACCAATCATGGATATCTGACTTGTCCACAGAACATATTCTCAGATGTCTAACAGTCATCAAACTCAGCAAGTCCCACACAGAACTCATGATTTATCTTTCAGAAACTGATGCTCCGTTCCTGGTCTTCCCTATTTCAGTACATGGCACTACTGTTCACCCAGATCCTTGGGCAAAACAGCTGATTATTCATCTGTTCTGAATAACAATTTTTTTGGTCCATGAGTGAAAGCAAGATTCATTTGACTATAGCTTTAAATTATATTCCAAATCCGACCTCTTTTTTATTTTTAATTTTATTTATTTATTTTTTTTGAGTTGGAGTCTCACTCTGTCACCCAGACTGGAGTGCAGTGGCCGCTCCTGGCCACCGCAGCCTCAACCTGCTGGGCTCCAGCGATCCTTCCGCCTCAGCCTTCCAAGTAGCCGGAATTACAGGCGTGCGCTACCACGCCCGGCTAATTTTTTGATTTATTGTAGAGATGAGGTCTCGCCTGCCCAGGCGAGTCTCGAACCCACGGGCTCAGGTAATCCACTCACCTCAGCCTCCCAAAGGCGCGGGATTATAGGCTGAGCCTCCGAGCCCGGCTTATTTTTAATTTTTTCATTTTTTTTTTTTAAAGTTGGAATCTCACCCTGTCGTCCAGGCTGGAGTTCACTGGCACGCTCACAGCCACTGCAGCCTCGTCGTATTGGGCTCAGGTGATCCTTCCGCCTCAGCCTTTCAAGTAGCTGGAACTACAGGCACATGCCACCATGCCTGGCTAGTTTTTTAATTTACTGTAGAGAAGAGATCTCGCCAGGGTTCCCAGGCTGGTCTTGAACCCATGGGCTCAGGCAATCCTCTCACCTAGGCCTCCCAAAGTGCTGGAATTATAGGCGAGTCACCACATCCGGCCTCAAATCAGACCACTTCTTACCAACTTTCAACTCTATACCTCTAGTTCAAGCCACCATATCTCAACCGGACCAATACAAAAGCCTCCATAAGTTGGTTTCACTGCTTTTTTTCTTAGATAGTCTGTCCTCCACCCAGCAACCAGTCAAAGTATAAATCAGATGTCATTTCCCTGCACAAAATCCTCTAATTAGGCTTCTCACTAGACCAAAAAAAAAAAAAAAAAAAAAAAAAAAAGGATTATAGGGCTCCATTTTCTCTAATCCCTTGCTCAATACTTGGATCTCATTTCTCACCACTCTTCCTCCATTTCACTATGTCCAGCTGCACTAGCCTTCTAAGTATTCCCTGAATAGGTCAGGTTCACTGCCACCCCAAGGTCTTTGCATTTGCTGCTATCTGAAAAGTTCTTCCTGTATTTGTTTGTTTATTAAAAGCAGAGTCTTGCTCTGTTACATAGGCTGGAGTGCAGTGAACTCCTAGGCTCTGGCAACCCTCCTGCCTCAGCCTTCTGAGTAGCCGGGACTACAGCCACAAGGCACCATACCTGGCTAAATTCTTTCAGTCTTCTTCATTGGCCAGGCACAGTGGCTCACGCCTATAATGTGAGCACTTTGGGAGGCTGAGACAGGAGGACTGCATGAGCCAGGGATTTGAGGCTATGATGAGCCGTGATCATGCTGCTGCACTCCAGCCTGGGTGACAGAGTGAGATCCCAACACACACAAAAAAATTTTTTTTTTAAATCAGCACTTTGGGAAGCTGAGGTGACAGGATTGTCTGAGCCCATGGGTTCAAGACCAGCCTGGGCACCTTGCTGAGACCTCATCTTACAATAAATAAAAAAATTAGCTGGGCATGTTGGCGCATATCTGTTGTCCAAGCTACTTGGAAGGCTGAGGTAGAAGGATCACCTGAGCCCAGCAGGTCGAGGCTGTGGTGGCCATGAGTGTGCCACTGCACTTCAACCAGGGCAACAAAGTGAGACTCCAACTCAAACAAACAAAACCTCCTTCTATCACTTAGGTTTCTAGGTAAACATCAAAGCGGTCTTCCCTGATGACCCTATCAAAATTATACCCTCATCCCAGTCACTTTAACCATTCACCTTGCTATATTTTTTTCACATTTATCATTACCTGAGACTATATTTGCTTGCTTATAGATATAGCCTCTCTTTCCTCAAGTTCCATGAGAGCAGGCCTATAATAGTACCCCTGACACACTGCAGATGCTCAATAAATATTTCTTAAAAGCCGGCTCGGTGGCTCAGCCTGTAATCCCCCGCCCCTTTGGGAGGCTGAGGTGAGTGGATTGCCTGAGACCGTGGGTTCGAGACCGCCTGGGCAGCGAGACCTCATCTCTACAATAAATCAAAAAATCAGCCGGGCGTGGTCGCGCATGCCTGTAATTCTGGCTACTTGGAAGGCTGAGGCCGAAGGATCGCTGGAGCCCAGCAGGCGAGGCTGCAGTGGCCGGAAGCGGCCACTGCACTCCAGTCTGGGTGACCGAGTGAGACTCCAACTCAAAAAAAAAAAAAAAAAACAATCTGAAGTGAATGTACTATCATTTTCTTAATCACCAAGGCTTGAAATTTCAGGAATCACTGGATGGGCTTTTTCTGATATGAGTTAATAATGGAGCGTTAACACACAAATATAAGCATAATAGCAAAGATTTTTCCCATTGTTTTCCAGTACTTGAAAAATCTACCAAAAAAAAAAAATATTTTATTTTTTGAGTCGGAGATCTCACTTTGTCACTCACGTTGGAGTGCAGTGGCATGATCACAGTTCACTGCAGCCTCAATCTCCTTGGCTCGGGTGATCCTTCCACCTCAGCCTCTTGAGTAACTGGGGAGGTTAATGCACATCTGAATAATTTTTTATTTTTTTGTAGAGATGAGATTTTACTATGTTGCCTAGGATGGTCTTGAACTCCTGGGCTCACTCCTGTGGCCAAGATTAAGTATTTTAGAAGACTCACACAATTAAATATCACTTCAGATCTTCATATAGGCTTGGCATGGTGGCTCATGCCTGTAATCCCAGCACCTTGGGAGGCTGGGGTGAGAGAACTGATAGAGCGCAGGAGTTCGAGACCAGCCTGGGCAACATAGCAAGACCTAGTTGCTATAAAAAATAAAAAAATTAGTGGGGCAGGGTAGTACCCATCTACAGTCCCACACTACTTAGCAGACTGAGGAAGGAGGATGGCCTAAGCTGCACTCTAGCCTGAACGAAAAGTGAGACCCCAACTCAGAGAGCGAGAGCGAGAGCGAGAGCGAGAGAGAGAGAGAGAGAGAGAGAGAGACAGACAGACAACGGACAGACAGGCATGGAGAGAGAGCTTGATATATAGGGTTGACTATAACTACTTTTTTTTTTTTGAGTTGGAGTCTCAGTCTGTCACCCAGGCTGCAGGGCAGTGGCGCGCTCCCAGTCACCACAGCCTTCCAAGTAGCTGGAACTACAGGCACGTGCCACCATGCTCCGCTAATTTTTTGATTTATTGTAGAGATGAGATCTCGCCAAGTTGCCCAGGCGGGTCTCGAATCTGTGGGCTCAGGCAATCCTCGTGTCACCTCGGTCTCCCAAAGTGCTGAGATTATAGGCATGAGCCACCATGCCCGGCCGACTATAACTTTTGGCTGTAAAATGCCGCCTAATTATATCACAGAATTACCATCTAGTAGTGAAAATGGTTCCTTCCACTTGAAAATATGAGCGCGCGCATATTTTTTGAATTGCAGGTATTAGATAAATCTTACATTTGAGAAAATGGGGTACAGTCATTTAAACTAGGAACCCCAGTTCATCACTGGCAATAAACAACAAATATCCCTGAAGGTCGGGATCACAGTTATCTTCTTGCCATTGTATCTCCAGAATGAATAAATCCACGTGTGAACTGTGATGTTTCAACAACAGAAATTATATTATAATGTAAACAAGATCACAGATGTATCGTCTTAGGTCACTTGACAGAAAAAGAAACAACTATTTGGTGACCAAAAGCAAATAGGGCAGTTAAAACTGAGGTTGTAAGATTCTAAAGAATTTCGGTTTTCTACACTAAAAGCGATGCAGAGTAGAAATGCTCGCGCTAAATGACAAACTCCACAGTGAATATGTTACTAAAGAGATTTCAGTTCCTCAAGAGAAACTCAATGGGCACTGTGTTTGACACTGGATACCGCCTTTCAGACAAGACTGGGAGAGAGATGCACGAAAGCGCCAACCCACCAAGTCGGGAACAGATGCGCAAAAAAAGTTGCCCAAAAGGTAAACTCGGGGTCCCGCAGCTGGAAGGAGCGAGGGATCTCTCCAGGGCATGGGGGCTGACTTCAAGGAAAGAAGAATCTGAGAGCACACGAGGAAAGCAAAAAGGAAAAGCGACAGGGCTGCCATGCGCCTAACTCCACCCTCCCCGCGCTCAGCCCGAAGAAGGCGCAGTCTCGCCGCCTGCCGCCCCTCCTTCCATCTCTTTCCGAGCCCACCGAGCGGCGCCAGGAAAGGTCCCGCCGCCCTCTCCTCCCCTCCCCCAAACCAGGAGCTAGCGAGGCCCAGGGAGGTTAAGAGCTTCCGCTCCTTCCCCGCCCAGATGGGAAGGGGTGGGAAGTGGGACTGCGAGCGCGCCCAGTCCCAGCCTCCTTCGTCCTCCACGCGTTCCCGGAGCTCCGTTCCCGCCCCAGTCCGAGACTCACTCGTCAGGCCCGCAGTCACCGCAGCCAGGTCCCCGTGTACCGCCACAGCCCCTACTCAAGGGCCGACCCCCCCACCCCCGGCTGCCTGCCCCCGTGGGTTCCGGGGCATTCGGAGGAATTACTTCCGCTGGGTCACAGCCGCTTTCTGCGACGCGCGGGAGATTAGTACCTGGTGAGGCGGAGACACAGAGTCCGTCACTCACTTCCGTCTGGAGGAAGTGCGTAGCACCTCTTCCCTTCTCCCACAGTAACACAGGCTTGCCGAAACGCAGTCCCCGGAAAATTTCACCCAATCCGAGTCTGGGTCTTCTGGATTCCCAGCATGCAGCGGCAACCCTGTTCTAATTTCTGCACGGACAGCATGCTTAGGGGGGCACCCGGGGCCCCACACCGCACTGCATTCTGGGATTCGGAGTTTCTTGGATGGATGCGGTCGGTGGTTGGCTCGAGGCGACACTGCATCCTGGGACTTGTAGTTTTTCGCGCTGCGTGTTAAGATTTCGGTGGTTTTAGAGGTTGTCCTTGCCTGTCGTTTCGAGCTGCGCTTGGAGGTGGGAGACTGCAGAGGAAAGGTTGAAACGTAGGAGGGCGGCTTCTGGGCTAACAAGATCGTGCTCCTAATGAAGCAGCATCTGTCCTTTGTCAGAGGTTGCGGTGCACGCTGAAAAGCATCTCGAGGTTCGTGCAATCAGCTAGCCTCATTTCCTCTTTTCCCGGTAACGTTCAATGTTTACTGAAAACAAACCACGCCTCCCACCCCCACCCTGGGGGGTGGGGGTCCTTCCCCCGCCCCCTGGGTTTGCTCGGCTTGCCTCTATACTGAGCACACTCACAGAAAGTCCAGGCTCCTGCCACCCTCATTATTCAGTTCTGGGATCGTGTTTCTCGGTCTACGCCCTCCTTCGCACCCTCCCCCTTTCCTGTGGCTAGATATGCAGGCACCTTTCCAGGAAGGCTGAAACAGCTAAATAAAGTTCACCCACGGTCGAGTGCGCCGGCTCACGCCTGTAAACCCAGCACTTTGGAAGGCCGAGTAGGGAGGATTGCTTGAGTCCAGGAGTTCGAGACCAGCCTAAGCAACATAGCGAGACCTCCTCTCTATTTAATAATAATTTTTAAAAGGAGCCGGGCGTAGTGGCACTCCTATAGTCCCAGCTACTGGGAAAGCTGAGGAAGGATGATCGTTTGAGCCCAGAAATTCGAGGCTGCAGGGAGTTGTGATCGTGCCCACTGCACACCAAGCGGGGAGACAATGAGACCCCGACTCCACAAAAAAGTTTCCCTTCCACTGTCTTTGAAGAGTGAGGTATGAAAAGAATGTGGGACCAAGACCCCACTGCGAGTTGCTTCATTAGGCATTTTGTGTCCACAAAAGGGTAAATAGATTCAAGTTATTCAGTGTTTGTTGAACGAATTAATGACTTTTTCTTGAAAGGCTTTCTTTTGTTTAAGTTGATTTGGCAGATAAAAGTATTACTTTTTTAGAATTGCAAGAACGACCCATAGTCTGGATAAACTTTTCAAAGCCTTTGCACAAATCATAGAACAAAATTTTTTGGCTGTAATGGTAGTTCAAATAGGAGTTTAGTGGGGAGGAGAGGTATTGGGATGCAAAAGAAGAGACTGAAGAGCCGGGCTCGGTGGCTCAGCCTGTAATCCCGCGCCTTTGGGAGGCTGAGATGAGTGGATTGCCTGAGCACGTGGGTTCGAGACCCTCCTGGGTAGCGAGACCTCATCTCTACAATAAATCAAAAAGTCAGCCGGGCGTGGTAGCACGCGCTGTAATTCCGGCTATTTGGAAGGCTGAGGCGGAAGGATCACTGGAGCCCAGCAGGTCGAGGCTGCGGTGGCCAGGAGCGGCCACTGCACTCCAGTATGGGCAACACAGTGACTCCAACTCAAATAAAAAAATTAAAAAAAAAAGAAGAGACTGAGCCCGTTTTCAGCTGCATATTTTCTCCTTTCGTTCAGGAGGAGAAAAACAACAAAAATATCAAAAATTACATACAGTATTGGTGGACATACTTTCTAAAAGTGATATCCATTTTCAGTCTTTCCATTAGCTTCCATCTTTAAATGGAATCTCTCAAATAATATGAATGGGGAACCAAAGGTTATTATTATTGTTATTATTATTATTATTATTACAACAGCCTTGGAATCATTCTAAAATCCCATTCAAGTAGTTTGTATTCAACAAATGTCTATCCGGGTACGGTGGCGCACGCCTGTAATCCCAGCGTTTGGGAGTCTGAAGCCAGAGGATTGCCTGAATCCAGGAGTTCAAGACAGCTTGGGCAACTTGGTGAGACCTCGTGTCAACAATAAATCGAAAAAACTTAGCCGGACTTGGTGGTGAACGCCTGTGGTTCCAGCTATTTAGAAGGTTGAGGTGGAAGGATCACCTGAGCCCAGCAGGTCAAGGCTATGGTGGCTGTGAATGTGCAGTGGAACATAGTCATGGGCCACCACCCTCGATTAATTTTTTGATTTATTGTAGAGATGATGTCTCGCCATGCTGCTCAGGCTGTTTTCTAACCCCTGAGCTCAGGCAATCCTATCGCCTTGGCCTCCCAAAGTGCTGGGATTACAGGTGTGAGCCATCGTGCTCGACCATATAATATTTTTAATATTTTGAGGGAACCTGAAATTTCTCCTCTGCAAAGCTTAGTTTCTTCCTACAGATAATGTAAGTAGATGAAAATAATAACATTGTTTGGTCTATTTCTCAAGGTTTCCAAATAGCTAAAATGAGTTAATATTCTGAGAATTCTGTACTATGGAATTGTTATTTATGATTAAATGGATTTTCCAGTCCTAGTAATTTAGACTATTTTATTTTATTATTTTTTGAGCTAAAGTCTCACTGTCATCCAGGCTGGAGTGCAGTGGCATGCTCACAGCCACCACAGCCTCAACCAGCGGGTCTCAGGTGACCCTTCTGCCTCAGCCTTCCAAGTAGCTGGAACTACAGGCATGCACTACCACACCCAGCTAATTTTTTGATTTATTGTAGAGATGAGGTCTTGCCAAATTGCCCAGGCTGGACTTGAACCGTGGGCTCAGGCAATCCTCTCATCTCGGCCCTGCAAAGTACTGGAATTATAGGCATAAACCACCGAGCCTGGCCATCACGCCTGTCCTAATAAAGTTCTTTTTTTTTTGGAGTCGGAGTCTCACTCTGTCACCCAGACTGGAGTGCAGTGGCATGCTGTTCACGGCCACTGCAGCCTCGACCTGCTGGGCTCCGGCGATCCTTCCCTCTCAGCCTTCCAAGTAGCCAGAACTACAGGAGCGCGCTACCACACCCTGCTAGTTTTTGATTTATAGTTGAGACAAGGTCTCGCCAAGTTGCCCGGGCGGGCCTCGAACCCGCGGGCCCAAGTAATCCACTCGCCTCGGCCTCCCAAAGCCACGGAGCCCAGCCTTTTTTTCCCCCTCTTCGTATCAGAGTCTCGTTGTTGTCCAGGCTGGAGTGCAGTGGCACCCTCTCCGCCACCGCAGCCTCGACGTGCTGTGCTCAGGCGATCCTTCCGCCTCAGCCTTCCGTTCCAGCCTTGAAGTAGCTGGAACCACAGGCATGCGCCCCCACACCCGGCTGATTTTTTGATTTACTGTAGAGACGAGGTCTCGCCAAGTTGCCCAGGCTGGTGTCGAACCCCTGGACCCAGGCAATCCTCTCGCCTCCGCCTCCTAAAGTGCAGTACCCTTGTATCTTCTGTTTCTAGCCTAGCCCTGGCAATAGGCACGCAGAACCTCTTTGACCAGTAATGAAACGAATGCGTATACGGAAGTGAATGATTTCTGAAGACAAAATGTGAGAACAAGCACCAATATTATATGGACAAATTCCATTTATTTTCTACCATCCCAACGGTTCCATGACGTCTCATTTGGGCTCAAATCGTGCATATGCTTGCAACGCGCTCGGCGGGGAAGGCCACACACCCGCCGCGGGTTCTGCGCACTCGCGCCGCCCCCCCCCCCGACCGGGCTGTCCCCCGGGGGCGGGGCGTGCGCCGCGCGTCGCGGCTGCGGTCGGGCGAGAGAAGCCGGCTCCGGCCGCCGCCACTTGCCACGCGCGGCATGCTGCTTCTGGCGTTGGGCGGCCCGTGGGCGGCCGCCCCGCGGCTCGGCGGGAAGAGGACGGCGTCGTGGGCGGCCGCCGCGCTCCGAGGTCCCGGGCCCGCCTGGTCGCGGGCGGCCTCCCGCGGCGGGCCCTCGGGGCCGGGCGGCGGGCGCGCGGGGCCGCGGGGAGTCGCGTCCCTCCTCCGGCGGCCCGGGCGAGCGCAGGTCGGCCCTCCCTGGGTCGCGTCCGGGCGGCGGGGGGCGGGGGCGGGGGCGGGGGGGGGGGGCGGGCGTCGCTGTGGCCGACCCCTGCCGCCCGCCCGTGGCCCCAGTGCGGAGGGAGCGTCCCTCTGCCGGGCTTGCAGAAATCGCGGGCCGAGCTCTCGGGCCTGGCGGTGGCCCTGGGGTCCCGGGAGTGCGGGTGGAAAGGGGTTCCTTTCCCCGGCGGCTCCAAGCACCGTGCACGTGCCTCCAAATCCCGCAGGTTGGTAATGACACCCCGGGTTAGCTCCGAAGGCTTGATTTGCAAAAATTGGACGCTGCGCTCGGAGACAGAAGCAGCAGAGTCCGCATGATCCGATTTTGAGTTTTGTTTGTCTTTTTTGAAACAGATGTCTCTAGTTTTAGGAATTCCACTGGTCCCTGGGAAAAGGGGATGTGGACGTTAATCTTTTCGCTTTGATCCGAAGAAGTTCTTCTAATTTTGCCCTGTAAAATGTCAGAATGTGCGAGCCTGATTGAAACTTGGAAGAGATGCCTAAAGTGGAAATTGGAATCTAAATTTCAGAACGAAGGAATTAGGCATGCCTTTGGCATTTTGAAGAGTGCTCTCTGTGAAATTCACTTTCAGACGTTCAGGGAGCTCTTCTGTTTCCAGGAAATTTGTTGTAGAATTCCAAGTAAATATTTTTTGTGTTAAGAGGAATGGGGATGCTGAGTATTTAAAGGCCTTTAGGGAAGAGTTGCTTTGTTTTTTAAAATACTAGCTATAATAGAAATATTTTAGAAATTACTAAAAAGCAGGTCTAGACTGTATATATAATTTGAATTTGTCAAGGGTTGTTTTCTTTTTCCTTTTTTTTTTTTTTATTTTTGAGTCGGAGTCTCATTCTGTTTCCTAGCCTGGAGTGTTGTGGCACTATAACTACACACCACAGCCTCAACCTCATGAGCTCAACATTCCTTCCACCTCAGTCTCCTGGACAGCCAAGACTACAGGCAGGCTGTTTTGTAGAGACAATGCTTCACTAGGTTGCCCAGGCTGGCCTTGAACTCCTGGCCCCAAGCAACCCCATCTCAACCTCCCAAGGTGCTGGGATTACAGGTGTGAACCACCACGCCTGGCCTGCCAAGAGTTTTTGAAATTGTTATATTAAAACTAATTTTTAGGCCGGGCTTGGTGGCTCAGCCTGTAATTCCAGCACTTTGGGAGGCCGAAGTGAGTGGATTGCCTGAGCCCGTGGGTTTGAGACCCACCTGGGCAACTTGGTGAGACCTCATCTCTACAATAAATCAAAAATTAGCCGGGCATGGTAGTGCGTGCCTGTAATTCCAGCTACTTGGAAGGCTGAAGCGGAAGGATCGCCGGAGCCCAGCAGGTCGAAGCTGCGGTGGCCAGGAGTGGCCACTGCACTCCAGTCTGGGTGACAGAGTGAGACTCCAACTCAAAAAAATAAATAAATAAATAAATAAATACATAAAACAAATTTTTATTTGTTTTTTGAACAGCTAACGCATTTAAATAGAATGAGAATGCTAGTCTCATTAACAGTGAAATGGAAGAAACTATTCCATTAAACTTTTTTGTCTTGGAGTAGGAATCTTGCTCTGTAACCCAGGTTGGAGTACCCCTGAATGCTCATGGCTGCAGCCTCAACCTGCTGGGCTCAGAGGATCCTTCTGCCTCAGTCTTCAAAATAGCTGGAACCAGAGACAAGCGCCACCCTGCCCGACAATTTTTTGTTTATTGTAGAGAGGAGGTCTCACCAAGTTACCTAGGCTGGTCTCAAACCCCTGGACTCAGGCAGTCCTCTTGCCTCTGTCTCCCAAACTGCTGGGATTACAGGCTTGAGCCACTGCGCCTGACTCATTAAACTGTTTTAACTTGTTGAAGGTGGCACTGGACCTAAAAATCTGCAGGCTGGAATGCAAACCTAATAAACTCAGCACTTTTCTACTTATGACTGAAATTAAGGAAAGCTGTCCTTTTAGCCAAATTGATTTCTTTTTTTTTTTTGAGTTGGAGTCTCACTCTGTTGCCCAGACTGGAGTGCAGTGACTGCTCCGGCCACCGCAGCCTCGACCTGCTGGGCTCCGAGATCCTTTGGCCTCAGCCGTCTAAGTAGCTGGAACTACAGGCGTGTGCTACCACACTCGGCTAATTTTTTTGATTTATTGTAGAGATGAGGTCTCGCCAAGTTGCCCAAGCGGGTCTTGAACCCGCGGGCTCAGGCAATCCACTCACCTCAGCCTCCCAAAGCGCGGGATTATAGGCTGAGCCAGTGAGCCCAGCCTAAATTGATTTCTTTAGCTCTGTAGATTATTTGGGAGAATTCCTTATGTTACCTCATGTGACAAATGCTCTTCTGCTCTTCATTATATTTTTAAAAATAAACTTTAAAAAAATTTAAAAGTTAGTTGTAAATGCATTGTACTATTTACTCATATTATAATTGTCTCTGTTTCAATAGATACCTGCTTGTTGGAAATGTATTCGATTCTTACATACACACCTTGACAAATCAGAAGATGGAAGGCTGATATATACTGGCAATCTAGCCCGAGCAGTATTTGGTGGGTAATTGGAAGTGAGAGTATTTACTTTTTTCTTTTAATTGTAAAAAATATCATTAACATATGCTACCTATTATTATAGCATCCTTTAGTTACGAGCCATAAGGAAAATTTTAGACTAATTTTTTTTCTGAGGACTGTTGTTAAGATGCAGAGACCTTTGCATTTTTAGGAGTTTTTTGTTGTTGTTGTTTTGAGTTGGAGTCTCGCTCTGTTGCCCAGGCTGGAGTGCAGTGGTACACTCACAGCCACCGCATCCTCGACCTGCTGGTGATCCTTCCACCTTGGCCTTTCAAGTAGCTGAAACTATAGGCATATGCCAGCAAACCTGGCTAGTTTTTTGATTTATTGTAGAGACGAGGTCTCGCCAAGTTGCCCAGGCTCAAACCCCTGGCCTCAGGCAATCCTCTGGCCTCAACCTCCCAAAGTGCTGGGATTACAGGCTTGAGCCACTGTGCCTGGCCAGGAGTTTTTTTTAAAAATGTTTGAAGGCTGTATTATGGCTTTGTGATCATATGACTGGATGCTCAGGCTTTCTTTCTTTCTTTCTTTTTTTTTTTTTGAGTCAGAATCTTACTCTGTTGCCCAGGCTGGAGTACAATGGCACACTCACAGCCACCACAGCCTTGACCTACTGGGCTCAGGTGATCCTTCTGCCTCATCCTTTCAAGTAGCTGGAACTATAGGTGTGCACCATCATGCATGGATAATTTTTTGATTTATTGTAGAGATGAGGTCTCGTCAAGTTGCCCAGACTGGTCTCGAATCCTTGGGCTCAGGCAATCCTCTCACCTCTGCCTCCCAAAGTGCTGGGATTACAGGCATGAGCCAGTGTACCTGGCAACGCTCAGGCTTTCTTTCTTTCTTTCTTTCTTTTTTTGAGTTGGAGTCTCATTCCCTCACCCAGGTTGGAGTGCAGTGGCATGCTCCCAGCCATTGCAGCCTCAACTTGCTGGGCTCAGGCAGTCCTACCACCTCAGCCTTCCAAGTAGCTGGAACTGTAGGTGTGGAGCCATGCCCAGCTAATTTTTTGATTTATTGTAGAGACGAAGTCTCATCATGTTGCCCAGGCTGGTCTCAAACCCCGTGAGCTTAGGCCATCCTCTCACCTTGGCCTCCCAAAGTGCTGTGATTACAGGCATGAGCCATCGCACCTGGCAATACTCAGGCTTGCTTTCTTTGGTCAACTCTCTTGGGATGCTTAGCAGAATAAAAACAAATAGTATATATGTATAATGTTAAAATATGCAGAGAAAAGTATATTGAAGAATGCCTCTTAAGAGTGGTTAACTTTGGGGAGAATAGAGGAACTTTCCATTTTTGCTTTTGTGTTTCTAAAATTGACAGTTAAAGTGAGCATGTCGGCCGGGCTCAGTGGCTCAGCCTGTAATCCCGCGCTTTGGGAGGCCGAGGTGAGTGAATTGCCTGAGCCTGCGGGTTCGAGACCTGCCTGGGCAACTTGGCGAGACCTCATCTCTACAATAAATCAAAAAAATTAGCCAGGCGTGGTAGCGTGCACCTGTAGTTCCAGCTACTTGGAAGGACTGAGGCGGAAGGCTCGCCGGAGCCCAGCGGGTTGAGGCTGTGGTGGCCGGAAGCGGCCACTGCACTCCAGTCTGGGTGACAGAGTGAGACTCCAACTCAAAAAAAAGTGAGCATGTCATGCTTTTACAATTTAAAAATATATGTTATGCATTTGTTCGGGTCACTTTACAATTTGCTACAAGCATAGTAGCTTTTTCAGGTGGTAGAGAGTTATTATGGAGAAGAAAAAGACAATATTAGATAGCTACAAATTTAAAGCACTTTCCTTAGATCATAAATTAATATGAGGTCAGAAGAATTTAGTGAGATATGTAATTTGTTCAAATTCCCAGAGTTTGTATTTCATTTTAATAATCTTAAAAAAAAGCTGAAACATCTGAAGGATTACTATATAGTATGGCCCCAAGATATTAGCACCTACATTAGCATTTGTGGTTTTTTGGTCATGATGTGTCAAGTGGTCATCTAAAATTTATTCTGGAAACCTTCATGTTCTCAAGTATGTGACATTAAAGTAGGTTTAAAGTCCAACTTTACAAATATTTAAGTTGGTGTCTATCTCAATCACACTGATTTGATCTTTACAAATGATATAAATTTACTAAATTATCGCATGTATCCCCAAAATGTATATATATATAAGTCTATTATGTATCAACTTAAAAATTAATTAAAGTATGATTTGAGGTATTTAGAACTTGTTAGGAACAAGGAGTGATTATAATCACCATTTAGTTGGTTCTGAAGTGATTGGAATAGTCAATTTTGCATGATTAGAAGTCTGTTCATGGTGGCTCAAGCCTGTAATCCCAGCAATTTGGGAGGCTGAGGCAAGAGGATTGCCTGAGCTCAGGGGTTCGAGACCAGCATGGCAACTTGGCAAGACCTTGTCTCTACATAAATCAAGAAATTAGCCAATGTGGTGGCACTTGCCTATGGTTCCAGCTACTTGGAAGGCTGAGATGGAAGGATCACCTGAGCTCGGCAGGTCAAGGACTGTGGTGGCCATAAGCATGCCACTGCACTCCAGCGTGGGCAACAGAGTGAGACTCCCACTCAAAAAAAACACACAAATGTCCACTCATTAGTAGGCCATTGAGATGAAACTCCAGACCTGGGATATCTGGATTAGTGCCATTGAGATGTAGTGACTCCATGGTATCCTTCTGTCTGAATGCAGACAACAGTTCTTCAACTATAGGGAAGGTTTACTGACTTAGCTCTTGTTTCCACTTGATTCTTTTCTGGAAAGGAGAGAATAGGAGTTAATTTTGGGTGAGTAGGATGTAATATTTGTGGAGGAACAGCTATGTTTGGTATTCAAAGTTCTAGAATTAAATTAATAGGACTTAGGAATTTAACATTCGTGTTCTTTCAATAATATGATTAGTAGAATGTCACTCTATTGGATTAGTAGTTTTTTTCTTTTTCTTTTTTTTTTTTTTTGAGTTGGAGTCTCACTCAGTGGCCCAGACTGGAGTGCAGTGGCATGCTCCCGGCCACCGCAGCCTCGACCTCCTGGGCTCTGGAGATCCTTCCGCCTCAGCCCTCCAAGTAGCTGGAACTACAGGCGCGCGCTACCATGCCCGGCTAATTTTTTTGATTTGTTGTAGAGATGAGGTCTCGCCAACTTGCCCAGGCAGGTCTCGAACCCGTGGGCTTAGGCAATTCACTCACCTCGGCCACCCAAGGCGCGGGATTACAGGCTGAGCCACCGGGCTCGGCTAGTAGTTTTTTTCTTTCTTTTTTTTTTTTGAGTTGGAGTCTCACTGTGTCGCCCAGACTGGAGTGTAGTGGCACGCTCCTGCCCACCACAGCCTTGACCTGCTGGGCTCCAGCGGTCCTTCCACCTCAGCCTTCCAAGTAGCCAGAACTATAGGCGCACGCTACCACACCCAGCTAATTTTTGATGTGTTGTAGGGACAAGATCTTGCCAAGTTGCCCAGGTAGGTCTCGAACCTGCAAGCTCAGGCAATCCACTCACTTTGGTCTCCTAAAGTGATGGGATTACAGGCTGAGCCACCGAGCCTGGCCTGAAGGGCTTTATAATTGACACTTAATGTTAATTCAGCAACAAATAATTGCTGATGTCATCATAGAATTCACTATGAATTGTGTCAGGGATGTGACTCAAAGATAATGCAGAATCAGAGTCTGGTAATAATAAGATGAATACAACCAGGTCCAGTGACTCACACCTGTAATCTCAGCACTTGGGGTGGCTGAGGTGAGAGGATTTTCTGAGCCCAGGGGTTTGAGACCAGCCTGGACAATATGGTGAGACTTCATCTTTACAATAAAAAAAATTTGCCAGGAGTGGTGGTACGCATCTGTGGTTCCTGCTCCTTGTAAGGCTGAGGCAGAAGGATCACCTGATTCCAGAAGGTCGAGGCTGTGGTGGCCATGAGCATGCCACTGCACTCCAGTCTGGGCGTCAGAGTGAGACTCTGACTCAAAAAAAAACAACACAAAGATGAATATACCATGACCAGGTACTGTGACTGATACCTATTTCCAGTGCTTTGGGAGGCCAAGGCAGTAGGATCACTTGAGATCAGGAGTTCAAGACTGTGCTGGGCAGCATAGCGAGACCCAGTCTCTACAAAAAAGTTAAAAATTAGTCAGGTGTGGTGGCTTGCACCTGCAATCCTAGCTGCTAAGGAGGCTGAGGCAGGAGGATCACTTGAGCCTGCAGTGAGCTATGATCGTGCAACTGCACTCAAGTCTCAACAGCAGAGCAAGATTCTGTCTCAAAAAAAATTATTTTAACTTTTAAAAGATGATTGTATCATAATAATTTATAATACTAGAGAATAGATTTGAGTTCAGAAGGCAGATTTGTTATTTTCAGATTACGAGAGAAAGAGGTAAAACAGAAAGGGTCTCATTAGGATGGATTTCAGCTGGATCTTTAAAGATGAGTAGAATATGAATATAAGGAGATGTGAAAAAGGGCATCCCAGACTTGGAAGTCGAGAGAGCAAAGGCTTGAAGATGGAAAAGCCCAGAATATGTTTAGAAAATAGCAGATACTTCACTCCAGGCAAACTATAGTATATATACTATTAGTTTCCTCTGGCTCCCATAATAAATTACCACAAACTTGGTGAATTAAAACAATAGAAATTTTCTCAATTCTGGAGGCTATAAGTGTAAAATAAAGATGTCAGCAGGGCCATGCTCTTGAGAGCTCTAGGGAAGTATTCCTTATCTCTTCCAGCTTCTCGTGGCTCCTGGCAGTCCTTGGAATTCCTTTGCTTGTAGCTGCATGGCACCAATCTGCCTCAGTCTTCATATGGCCTTCTCTGTGTCACTCTTTGCCCTTTTCTGTCCTTATGAGGACAGCCTCATTGGATTTAGGGCCTACCCTAATCCGACATGATTCCATTCCTATCTTTAATTAAATCTACAAAGACCCTTTTTTTTGAGTTGGAGTCTCACTCTGTCAAGTAACTGGAACCACAGGCGCAAGCCACCATGCCTGGCTAATTTTTTTTATTTATTGTACAGACAAGGTCTCGTCCTGTTACCCAGGTTGGTCTTGAATTCCTGGGCTCAGGCAATCCTCTCACCTTGGCCTCCTAAAATGCTGGGATTACAGGCACGAGCCAATGTGTCTGGCCAAGACCCTGTTTTCAAATAAGGTTACGTTCTGAGGTTCTGGGTTAACATGAATTTTGGAGAGACACTGAATGAACCCACTACAATGTGACAAAAATAAGGGAGAGAAAGAGGTGTTTTGGAAGGCAGCTCAATACTATACCTCCAACGTGGTACTTTTGGGAAGGCGAGGACACTTACATAGGAAGCAATGTGGTCCTCATTGTGTCCATGCATACCAGTGCCACAGCAACTACCTGTGGAGGGGAGAAGGAAATATTTTAAAATTTCTGACACAATATAAGCCTTCAACCAACAGCGTGTGAAGTGTCTGTTACAGCTTTGTCGATAGTATGTTGTCACACTTGTGTATTTTGACAATTTGGGGGAAATAGTATCCTGTAGTTTTAGGGGATTTTTTTTTTGAGTCAGAGTCTCACTCTGTCGCCTAGGCTGGAGTGCAGTGCCACGCTCACGGCCACCATAGCCTCGACCTGCTGGGTTCAGGTGATCCTTCTGCTTCAGTCTTCCAAGTGGCTAGAACTACAAGTGTGCACCACCACACCTGGCTAATTTTTTGATTTATTGTAGGGACGAAGTTTTGTCCTGTTTCCCAGGCTGATCTCGAACCCCTGGGCTGAGGCAGTCCTTTTGACACAGCCTCTCAAAATGCTGGGATTAAAGGTGTGAGCCACCGTGCCCAGCTCCTGTAGTTTTAATTGCATGTTTCTTTTGAATGAGGTTTAGCATCATTTTATCTGTTTGAGGACCATGAGCACTTTTTGCCCTTGGTCTTCTCACTTTCTAGAAAACTTTGATATACTAGGGATATTAATCCTTTGTGATATAAATTTAAAATATATAATATATAAATTAAAAATATTTTTCCATTTTCTCATTTGTCTCTCTACTTTGTTTATAGTGTTTGTGTACGTGTACTCTTTAAAATGTTGTCATATCATTCCTTCTCCCTGATTGCCTCTATTTTGAGTCATAGAAAAGTTCTCCCTTAGCCAGGCGGAGTGGCGCATGCCTGTAATTCCAGTTACTTGGAAGGCTGAGGCAGAACGATCACCTGAGTCCAGCAGGTCAAGGCTGTGGTGGCCGTGAGCGTGCCACTGCACTCTAGCCTGGGTGAAAGAGTGAGACTCCAAAAGAAAAAAAAGAAAAGTTCTTCTGATCCCAGACTGCAAAAGACTACATGGATGTTTTCTTCTATCTATATGATTTTACTTTTTACATTTAAATCTCTGACTATTTGGAATTTTCCTCATATGTGGTATGAGGATGATTGAGATTTGTCTTTTTCCACATAGTTATCCATTTATCTCAACACTTATTAAAAATCCCATTTTTGGTACTGATTTTAGATTACATTTTTATGCTGTACCCAATTTCCATATGCAGTTGTATTTCTGGAGTTTCCATTTTGCTCCATTGATCTGTTTATTTGTGCATTGCTATCACACTATTTTAATTACAGTCTTTCTATTATGTTTTAATATTTGAGAGAGCTAACTCTCCCTAATTACCCTCTTTTTTTTCTTTCTTGTGTTTTTCCAAATGTACTTTATGATCAACTTGTTTAAGATTTCAACTAGTCTATTTTCCAAACAGATGGTATTTTATTAGGATCACATCAAAATTATAAATTAAAACAAAAAGAAATTTACATTTGAAGTCTTTTTATACTAAGATATACATAGCAAAATTTATCATTGTAACCATTTTAAGTATATGATTTAGAAGTTATTTTATTTTTAATCTTTCTAATGTGATAGGTAAAAATGATATTTCATTGTTTTAACTTGAATGTCTCGTCTTTCTAAAAAAGTTGAATACCTTTCCCGTATGTTTCTTAACCACTGGTTTTATTTCTTTGGTGATTTGCTGTTTTAATTCTGAATACTTAGCCTAATAGAATTCCCCATATTTGAACATTTTATGTTAGATACATGGATATATTGTTAATAGAGAGTTTTTATTTGATAATCTACAGTCTGAATCAATTTTTGTAGTACAGTATTAGTAAGGATCTTTATGTAACATTAAATCTTTTATTGTGGAACTGAGATAGAGGCCATTTAAACCCTTAAAGCAGATTTCCTACCTGGAGAGGAATGGTAAATGACATGAAAATAGAACCAAATTGCATGGGTTTGAATCCCAACCCTGCCACTTGGTAGCTATATGATGTTGAGTAAATTCTTCACTTTTTCCACTTCTTAAGTGAGAGTGCTGATGATAATTTTACATCTATCTCACAGAGTTTTTCTGTAGATATCATGAATAAAATATATAAAGTGCTTAAAACCAGGCCTGGCATGTAATAAGCACTATATTTATGTTTTGATATTGTTGTTGTTTTGATGTTATTATAATAAGTAGAAGATTTAGTAAGATAGATCGATTCTTTTAATTTTAAAAGTATTGATCCTCTCTCATTTTTTTTCCATTTAGGTGTGAAATGTTTCTCTTATTCTACAAGTGTGATCAGCCTTGCATTACTGCCATATGTTTTTGCACAAAACAATATTATATTTGGAAGTCTGCCTTTGCAAATCTTATTTTATGGCATCATAGGAAGCTTTACAGTGATCACCCCAGTGCTGCTTCACTTTATTACAAAAGGCTATGTCATTCGGTTGTACCATGAGGCCACAACAGACACTTATAAAGCCATTACTTACAATATTGTGCTTTCAGAAACAAGTACAGTGTTTCACCAGAATGATGTGAAGATTCCAGACAGCACACATATGTTTACCACTTTTTATGCTAAAACAAAATCACTGTTAGTTAATCCCATGCTCTTTCCAAACCCTGAAGACTATGACCATCTAATGGGTTATGACAAACCGTTCACATTTGATATGGAAGAAACCAGTGAAGAGAAACAGCTTAAGGATGAGAAATGAGCCTGTTGTTTCTGTGTCCGTGCTTAAATGTGATTTATGTTTCAACGTATAGTAATAAAATTGCTTTTACTTTTGTATTCTGTTAGTGACTATTAGAGATAATTTGATGTTCTCAACCAGAGTTTTAGTTAATTTTCTGAGAGTGATGTTCCTTTATAATAAAATAAACAATGTTTGAAAGACAAAACATAGTATCTACCACGTGTGTCTAAGAAAAGGTGTGTGGATATACATGTTCATACTGGTATATGTACGGATAATTTAAGAGCTTGTGGAGGCCAAAGTACTTTCATCTCAGATGCTAACCTACCATGTTGGCTTCTGACTATTCCCAGTTCTAGGAAGGCCTCTAAAATTTCCAGTTCATCTATTGCCTTGTGTAATGCCACGAATTTACCACAAATCCTACCTTTGATGGCCTTGATATTATTGTGCTTCAGTTCTACACATACATCCCTTCTGATCACCCTTTCCCTGTGGTCATAAGCCCTGGGTCTGGCGGGTAATGGCTCAGGGATCCACCACCTTGTCTCCTCTCTTCTTCATGAGACATAGATATGGCGTCTGTTTGTAAGTCCTTATTAAGTTTCTTTCTTGGAAACTGAATATGTCAGCCCTTTTCCCTGGCCCTTCAGCTTCCTCGGACTTCAGGGGTGGGTTTGCATAGACCTGCCCACTGAGTAACAGACCTACATCTAAGCCTTTTTGCCTCTAAACTGGGATCTGATGTCAGAAGCAAATGACAGCTACCTTTTCCTTTGTTGTTGGTTTTTTTTTTTTGAGTTGGAGTCTCATTCTGTTGCCCAGACTGGAGTGCAGTGGCTGCTCCCGGCCACCGCAGCCTCGACCTGCTGGGCTCCGGCGATCCTTCTGCCTCAGCCTTCTAAGTAGCTGGAACTACAGACGTGTGCTACCATGCCCGGCTAATTTTTGATTTATTGTAGAGATGAGGTCTCGCCAAGTTGCCCAGGTGGGTCTCGAACCCGCGGGCTCAGGCAATCCACACACCTCAGCTTCCCAAGGCGCGGGATTACAGGCTGAGCCACCGAGCTCGGCTCTTTGGGTTTTTTTAAGTGTGTGAATATTTTACATTGAAAAAACATTTTGAGAAATTTACAAGTTGTGGGAAGCAATGTTAATCTGTCTTCTTTGGTTCAGAACAGATTTTTGTCTTTCCTCTGGTATGATAATGGCCCATAAGAATAATGTCCATGTATGGTCGAGTTTGTGGTTAGTTATAAGGAATGATCACCTAGGTCATATTGTCTTCGGTGGTCCTGTTTGTACGTCAAAGTGCACTCTCCTCCCTTGGTGGCCCTCTATCAGAGTAGGAAAATCATTGGTGCTAAATGGGTGAACAGTATTTTCTATAAGATAGTCTCTGTGCTATCTTTATTAAGAATATTCATTGTAAGAGTTTTACCTCTGTTGTAAAGTGGAAGTTGATTCTTGCAAAGGATTTTCAGCCAGGAGCAAGGGATCTCCAACCGTGCTATTTAGATCAGTAGATGTTTATTAAGTGCCTAGAGTGTGTCCAATACTATGCTAGTTACCAGAGTCATGGTTAAGAACAAAACACCCTGTCTTTTAAAAAAATTTTATTATAGAGATGTGGGGTACAAGTAAGGATTAACTGCTCCAGTAGACTGCATGCACGTGAAGTTTGGGTCTCTAACTGGCTCTCACTTCCCCTGGTTTTAGACCAGGTATCCTTTGTGGTGTTCCATGCACCCCCTCCTTCCCCCCATCTTCCTCCCCTCCCTGGCGGTGCCCAGCAACTCTTTATCTCCCTCTTGTGCTAATGTGATTAATGTTCAGGTCCCACTTAAGAGTGAGAACATGAGGTATTGAGTTCTTTTGTTTCTGTGATAGATCAGGTCTGCCTGTAAGGAGCTGCCTAACACGGCCTGTGCCCAGCCATGATAGTAAGTTTAATCTTTATGGCTTGTGTGTATGAGGAAGTTTGATGGGGAAGCAACAGAGGCATCACTAGTTCAAAGGGAAGGATCAAGTTCAAGCCTTCTAGAAGTTTATTGGTAGAAAACAGCTTATGTCCAGCCAGGCTCGGTGGCTCAGCCTGTAATCCCGCGCCTTTGGGAGGCTGAGGTGAGTGGATTGCCTGAGCCCGCGGGTTCGAGACCCGCCTGGGCAACTTGGCGAGACCTCATCTCTACAATAAATCAAAAAATTAGCTGGGCGTGGTAGCGTGTGCCTGTAGTTCCAGCTACTTGGAAGGCTGAGGTGGAAGGATCGCCGGAGCCCAGCAGGTCGTGGCTGCGGTAGCCGGGAGCGGCCACTGCTCTCCGGTCTGGGTTACAGAGTGAGACTCCAACTCAAAAAAAAAAAAAAGAAAACAGCTTACGACAGAAAAGTCATCTTTCTGAGACGCTCCGCTAGGATCTTCAGCTCATTGGACTCAGCATTTCCACCTCGATCCCTCTGTGCCATCTTGTCCTCAGATTGGGCCTCTGCCTGCTGGCTCTTCTGTCCTTTGTCCCCTAGGCATATACCTGTTGTTATCCTAGCAAGAATGAGATATTTTTCTATAAAAAGTTACGCCATGATCATATGTTCATTATGGATGTGTTAGAAAGTAGAAGCAAGAAAAAAAAATCACTCCTAGTTCCAACCAGAACAAACAGCATTGTTAACATTTCAAAAGTGCTGGGTGCAGTGGCTCACACCTGTAATCCCAGTACTTTGAGAGGCAGAGGTGAGAGAATGACCTGAGCCCACTGGTTCGAGACCAACCTGGGCAACTTGACAAGACTTCATCTCTACAATAAATGAAAAAACTAGCTGGATGTGGTGGCACACGCCTGTAGTTCCAGCTACTTGGAAGGCTGAAGCTGAAGGATCGCCTGAACCCAGCAGGTGGAGGTTGTGGTGGCCGGGAGTGTGCCACTGCGCTCCAGCCTGGGTGACAGAGTAAGACTCCAACTCAAAAAAAAAAAAAAATTTAAAAGTTTTTTCCAAGATTCCTTCTATTTATAACTTGTTTTGAGTGCAACATACCTCTTTCTCTAAATGTTCTATAGCCATGTGATTATTTTGTCACCTATGCAGTATAGTGAAAAACTTGTATTTATTAGTTGATCTCAGAATAATTATTCAGAAGACAAGTTGGTCATTTGGGGGGGGAAGCTTACTTAGTGGAAAAGATGACTTCTCACAGGCATGGTCTAGGGTGAGACCAGGACAGAGAAAGGATCAGCATGCATTGGATGACATGATGCTTCACTATCAGAATAAATCAGCAGAAAACTCAGACCAAGGTTAAGGAGGAGAAATATAGTTTTTCTCTCATGGCATTTCACTACCTTAACACTGGCAGAGTAATCTCAGAAAGATGGAAGGTAATGAGTCTCTGCCGTCTAGGGAAGAGATGGTGAGTCACTTATTTGCATCTAAAAAGGCAAGGTGATCCTAGCTGACATCTGGGTTACATCAGATAAGAAACCCCTTGACAGTAAAATACAGCATTGCAATCCTTTTCCTCTGATGAATAAATATATATACAAAACAAAATTTCCCTAACCAATTTTAATTGTACAGTTCAGTAGTGTTAACTATATTCACATTGTCATGCAACAGATCTCTAGGATTTTTCCATCTTGTCAACCTGAAACTTTTTGCCAATTGAACAACTCCCCATTTCTTCCTCCTCCCTTGGATTTTTGTCTTAAAAGCGTGAAGCTAGGCCTGATGTCCCAACTACTCAGAAGGCTGAGATGAGAGGGTTGCTTGAGCTCAGGAATTGCAGGCTGTAGTGTGCACTATGGTCACTCTTGTGACTAGCCAGTGCACTCCAGCCCGGGCAACAGGGTGAGACTCATTTCTATAAAAAGGGGAAGTAGCACAGTTCTATTGTGAAAACTATTACCAACATATGATATTTTCCCCTTAAGCGTGCAGTTTTTTTTTTTTTTTTTTGAGTTGGAATCTCACTCCGTCACCCAGGCTGGAGTGCAGTGGCACACTCATGGCCACCCCAGCGTCAACCTGCTGGGCTCCGGTGATCCTTCCACCTCAGCCTTCCAAGTAGCTGGAACTACAGTATGGTAGGTGTGCTACCATACCCAGCTAATTTTTTATTTATTGTAGAGACGAGGTCTCAAAGTTGCCTGGGCTGGCCTCGAACCCGCGGACTCAGGCAATCCACTTGCCTCGGCCTCCCAAAATGCTGGGATTACAGGCGTGCAGATTTTTAAACCACAACGCCATGCCAGTTTTGGCTACCAAACCTAAACTATATCCTGTTAGGGAATTTAAGTATTAAAGCATCTAAAGAAATAGCTGTTTTCTAAAATGGAAGGAGTGTTTTGAAATGAAATACATGCCACAATCATGTTATTAGGTCTCAAAATATGCTCTTGAGCTCTACTTTGGTGTAGGTGAAAGAAAGCATTCTCAAGACTGGTGGGGTCCTGCCCACAGCACAGAACTACAACAGGTGTCCCCTTTTTGGGGTCTCATCTAACCCCATTCTGTCCTGTGGCTAAGCCTGTTGCTGAGCAGAAATAGTTTGCATGAGACTGTTCAGTTCAGGTCTATAGGTCCAGCTCTCTAGGCCATGATAAGTTGTTGTATAGAGAACTGTGAGGCTGGGTGCAGTGACTCAAGCCTCCCAGCATTTTGCAAGACCAAGGCGAGAGGATTGCCTGAGCCCAGGGGTTCGAGACCAGCCTGAGCAACATGGCGAGACCTCGTCTCTACAATAAATAAAAAAATTAGCTGGATGTGGTAGCATGTGCCTGTAGTTCCAGCTGCTTGGAAGACTGAGGTGGAAGAATCGCCTGAGTCCAGCAGGTTGAGTGTGCCGCTGCACCCCAGCCTGAGCAACAGAGTGAGCTAAAAAACAAACGAACAAACAAAAAAACTCCAAAAAACAAAAGACAACAACAAAAACAAAACTGGAAGACAGGAGTTTGAGGCTGTGGTGAACTGTGATCGTGCCACTGCACTTTGGCCTGGGCAACAGAGTGAGATTCCAGTTAGCAAAATGTGGAGGGATAAGGAATACCAGTCTGTCGAGGCTTTAAGGAAGACCTACTAATGACTGTGGAGTGTCTTGTTTTGTTTTTAACACTCTTATTTATATCAGATATCTGAAAAGAGTACATTCAAAATCATTTTCCTCTCTCCCTTTGCAAGAAGTGCTCAATATTAAACACACACACTTAAAAAGAGGAAATAGTTGAATAGGAACTCAGAAATCACGTGACTGATGACTAAGTTAAATCTTTTCTACGGATTGAAAAGGAGAGCCTGATGATTAGTTACTGATCCTCCTTTCATTTTTAAAGTTTAGAAGATAGTGAATCATGTTCCTATTTATGCTTTTTTCTACCCTGTTTTCTTCCATATATACTGAACCTGGGGAGCAACACTGGGTCTGCAACTCCTCCGATACAAGTATTTCATACACCTACTGTGGTAAGTAAAACAGCAACAACAAATCCTTGTAGGATCAACTATTTTGAGGGTAAGTTTTCAGAAGAATCTTATGCTGCCGCTGCCAGGACACAGGAAATGGTAGTGCGTCCAGCTGTTGTGGATGTTGCTGCCAGCAGGAAAACAATAGCTGGTAATTGCCCTGTGTGAATCTTTTCGGTCCCCCCACAGAGCTCACAAGTCTCTAAACTGTTGTGCTCCACCTCCAGGTACTTCTCTTGTGCTCTGTGTCAACAACTGTCTCTACTTTGACAGGTTCTTCCCAGTTTCAGTGGAACTGTCTGCTTCTGGGCTTTCGCCTCAGCCCTGATGCTTACTAGTTCTTGCTGAGAAGGTAGAACAGTCCCCCAGCTGCTTCCTGGAGTTTATTCTTCTCCAGGCTGTGATTCTTGAAGGCTAGTAGAATCATCTCCTTAACTGGATATCGTCCTGGTTCTGTGAGTCACTATCTGTGTGTCCTTGAGCAAATTACTTAGACTCTCTTTTCTCCGGCTTTTTTTAATCTATAAAGTGAAAGTGATTTTATAGTCTGCTTTGGAAGGATTGTTGGCAGGTAAAGCTTTTAGCACAGGGACACACATAAACAGTCAAACCGGTTCCTTCTTTTTCAATCAGCCATACCCTAATGCTATTAACTGTTTGTATCACCATCTCCTCCCCCATCTTCTCGTTGGCAAATATCCTGGTGTCTGAAGGTACAGCTTCAGGGTCTGACAGCTGTTTTCACTTGGTACTTTCCAGTGTGGTTGCTCACCATGGGTTGGCTACCTTTTCTTACCCAGTAGCAATATCCAGAAGGTTTAAAGTGATACTTCCCAAAATACCAGTTCTTTTATTTTTATTTTTTTGAGTCAGAGTTTCGCTCTGTCACCCAGGCTGGGATGCAGTGACACAGTCATGGTCACTGCAACCTCAACCTGCTGGGCTCAGGTGATCCTTCCGCCTCAGCCTCCTGAATAGCTGTGACTATAGGCATGCACCACCATGCCCAGCTTATTTTTTGACTTATTGTAGAGATAAGGTCTCACCAAGTTGCCCAGGCTGGTCTCGAATCCCTGGGCTCAGGTAATCATCTTGCCTCGCCTCCAAAAGTGCTGGAATTACAGGTGTGAGCCACCGTGCCCAGCCTCAAAATACCTGTTCTTTGAGATTCTTTTGGGATAAAAAGATCGATGATTTCATCATCTGGGGGAGATTTCCAAATGCAATTTGACTTCTGAGAAGTTCTGCAATAAAGAAACCTGTTTAACCACAATAGTTTCAATTTCATTTTTTAAAAAAAATTTTCATTCTGCAGTGTGTTTTGACTGTCCTGAGAAACACGCTATGGAAAATGCTAATATAAAGTTACTTCTGGGGAATTAGGACAATTACCAGGTATGAGAACCAGACTTAGGAGTATGACCAGACTATGGCCTTTCTCCTCCTTGTGGATTGTGTTGAATTCCCTCTCAACTTTTCTCTGAAATCTCTCCATGCTATAAGATCAATTTGCATTTCCCGCTTCCAGCAAGGCTCCTCGGTTTGGCCCCCACTTTCCTCTCCCCCTTTGGTCCTTTTGTACCACATGTTGATTATGCCACTCTTTTTTGCTGGGGTTTCGCTCTGTTGCTCAGGCTGGAGTACAGTGGTGTGATCACAAAAATCACCGCTCGCTGCAGCCTTGACCTCCTGGGTTCAGGCGATCCTTCCACCTCAGCCTCCCAAGCAGCTGGGACTACAGGCATGAGCCACCATGCCTGGCTAATTTTTTTGGTTTTTGTGGAGATGAGGTGTCACTCTGTTGCCCAGGCTGGTCTCGAACTCCTGGGCTCAAGCAATCCTCTCCCCTCAGCCTCCCAGAATGCTGGGATTACAAGTGTGAGCCACTATGTCTGACCTGATTATGACACGTTTCACATGGGTTTATGGATATAACATTTCATGTTTTGCTTTTAATTTTTTTTTTTGTATTGGAGTCTCACTCTGTCACTAGCCTGGAGTACAGTGGCACAATCATGGCCACCGCAGCCTCGACTTGGGCTCAGGTGAACCTTCTGCCTCAACCTTTCAGGTAACTAGAACTACAGGCATGCACTACCACGCCCAGTTAATTATTTTGATTTATTGTAGAGACGAGGTCTCACCAAGCTGCCCAGGCTGGTCTCAAACCCCTGGACTCAGACGATCCTTTCAATTCTGCCTTCCAAAGTGCTGGGATTACAGGCATGAACCACCTTGACTGGTGCTTTTAATTTTTTAGTAACAATAACTCAAATGGTCTTTTAAAAAAATTTCACATTAATTATTTTTGAGTGTGGAGATCAGTAGCATCAAGTACATTCACGCTGTTGTGCAACCTCACCTTCAATTTATCTGTTGATGTGATTTTCTGAAGGAGGATCTATGTCTTTCTAATGCTGAGAAATCCTGTGGTCCTTTTCTGCTACCACTGACAAAGGGACTGTGAACAACCAGTGGAGTATACATCTATAGCAAGATGCTGTTGCAACGATTACCACTGTTACATCATTGCCTTCCCCTCCAGAGAGAATCTATCCTGGTCCAGCTATCCTATCCCCCTGTGGGAAGCACTGATTCCTCTAGGTATTACTGTGAGGGTGTTGGTGACTACAATCCTCTGCTTCACTGTGAGGATGATTTCCGTGAAAAATAAGAGGTAAATTTTCATTTGATCAAGCTACTGCGCATAGAGAGTATCTTAGTTAGCTCCGGGTGCCATAACAAAATACCACAGACTAGGTGGCTTAAAGCAACAACATTTTATTTTCTCACAGTTCTGAAGGCTGGAAGTTCGAGATCAATGTATCTCAATGACTGGTGTCTCCTGAGGCCACTCTCGTTGGCTTGCTTCTGTTCTTTGAATTTTGTCCCCTACCAAACTTATATTGAAACTTAATCATCATTGTAACATTATTGAGAGGTGGGGACCTTTAAGAGGACATTAGACCATGAAGACTCTGCCCTCATAAATGGATTAATCCATTACAGAGGGAGTGAGTTTCTTTTTTCTTTTTTTTTGAGTTGGAGTCTCACACTCTCGCTCAGACTGGAGTGCAGTAGTATGCTCCCGGCCACCGCAGCCTTGACCTGCTGGGCTCAGGTGATCCTTCTGCCTCAACCTTCCAAGCAGCCTAAACTACAGGCATGCATTACCATGCCTGGCTAATTTTCGATTTATTGTAGAGATGAGATCACTCCAAGTTGCCCAGGTGGGTCTCGAACCCACGGGTTCAGGCAATTCACTTGCCAAAGTGTTGGGATTACAGGCTGAACCACCGAGCCTGGTCAAGTTTCTTATAAAAAGATGAGTTTGGCCCCCTTTTGTCTCTTACTTTTGCCCTCTCTTGCCTTTCCTCTCTTCCTCTCTTCTCTTGTCCTCTTGCTGTGGAGGACACAGCAAGAAGACGCTTGTCAGATGCCAGCACCTTGATATTAGACTTCCAAGCCTCCAGAGCTGTGAGAAATACATTCTTCTTCTTTATAAATTACCCAGTCTCCAATACTCTTATAGTAGCCCAAAACAAACTAAGACATTTGTAGATGGCTGCTTTTTTTTGCTATGTTCTGACATGGTCTTTCTTCTGTGTATACATACCCCTGGTGTCTCTGTGTCCATATTTCCTCTTATAAGGACACCAGTTGGATTGCATTGCCTCATTTTAGTTTAATGCTAATGGCCTTATTTTAACTCAATCACCTCTTTAAAAGCTCCATCTCTAAATACAGTCACATTCTGAGGTACCAAGGCCTTAACATATTAATTGAGAGAATGGAACAAAGACACAATTCAGTCTATAAGATACAGAAATGGCAAAAATTCGTTGTTTTGTCCTCCCAATTTTAAAAAAGGCAGAAAATGTGAATGTGTGAACCAGTCCAGAGGACCCTGGTCATGTGCCTGCCTGTAATCAAGTCACCACTCTCACGCTAATCTTTTTTTGCTGTAGATAGTCCAGAAACCCAAGGAATTAATGATTGTTTAATTAGACCAATATTCGCTGAGTATCTAGCAGGTGGCTATTCTAGGAACTGAGGAGAGAGCAGTGAACAAAGACAAAAAAATCCTTGCCCTTGTGGATTTAGTAGAATATTTAGCATGTCAGATGGTGGAAACTGCTGTGAGAGAAAAATAAAGCTGAAGAAGGGGATAGAGAATGAAGAGATGGGGGGACGGGGATTGCATTTGAAATTAGGAAGGCTGGTTGGGCTCAGTGGCTCAGCCTGTAATCCCGTGCTTTGGGAGGCCGAGGTGAGTGGATTGCCTGAGCTCGCGGGTTCGAGACCTGCCTGGGCAACTTGGTGAGACCTCATCTCTACAATAAATAAAAAAGTTAGCCGGGCATGGTAAGGCGTGCCTGTAGTTCCAGATACTTGGAAGGCTGAGGCGGAAGGATTGCTGGAGTCCTGCAGGTCGAGGCTGCAGTAGCCGGGAGTGGCCACTGCACTCCAGTCTGGGCAACAGAAGGAAACTCCAACTCAAAAAAAAAAAAAAAGAAATTAGGAAATTAGGAAGGAAGGCCTCACTGAGACAGTGTTATGTATGTATGTATGTATGTATGCATGTATGTATGTATTTATGTATTTGAGTCAGTCTCACTCTGTCGCTCAGGCTGGAGTACAGGTCTCTGCAGCCTCGACCTGATGGGCTCACGTGATCCTTCCACCTCAGCCTTCCAAGTAGCTGGAGTCACAGGCGTGCAACACCATGCCTGGCTAATTTTTTGATTTGTTGTAGAGATGAGGCCTCGTCAACTTGCACAGGCTGGTCTCAAATCCCTGGGCTCAAGCAATCCTCTTGCCTCTGCCTCCTGAAGTGCTAGGAATGCAGGTGCGAGCTACCACTCCACTGGCTAGAAGGTGTCATTTAGCAAGGACTTAGAATAGTTGAGGGAGTGAGCCACGCAGATATCTGGGGAAAGCGGTAGAGGAAAGAACAAGGGCCAAGGCCCTGAGGTGGGAACATGTCTGATGTGTTGGAGGGATAGCAAGGAGGCCTGTGTGGTTGTGATTGAGGTGGTAAGAGGGATAGTAGTAAAAGATGAGGTCATCATGGGAAATGGAGACGAGACCCCTGCAGATCAGAAGAATGACCCATATTTTACTGTGGGTAAAGCTTGATCTCCTTCCTTGTTGAGTCAGTTGAATTAAATTTAGTTTAATAAATCTTTATTGAACAGGCATCAGGTTTAGTAATTACACTAAAGAATACTGAAAATACAAAGGTTTTGGGTTTTTTTTGAGGCAGGATTTTGCTTTGTCATCCAGGCTAGGGTGCAGTGGTACAGTTATAGCTCACTGCAGCCTTGAAATCCTGGGCTCAAGTAGTTCTCCTCCTCATCCTCCCATATAAGGACTCTCAGCTGGGACTAGAGTCATACACCACCGTACCTGGCTTGGTGTGGATATTTTTAGTTCATTTTGCTTGATGTTCTTTAGACTTCTTGGATTTGTATTTCTATTTTCTTTCTCAGATTTGGGGAGTTTTCCACCATTGTCTCATTGAATAAGCTTTCTCTAGTCCTTTTTTCCCCCTCCACTTCTGGAACTGTCATAATGTCTACTTGATGGTGTCCCATAATTGCCTTAAACTTTCTTCACTCTTTTTAAAAAAATTCTTTTTTCTTTGTGTTCCTCAAATTGAATTATTTCCAGTGATATCTCTGAGTTTGCTATTTTTTTTTCCTTCTGCTTGATCTGGTCTACAGCTGAATTCCTGTGATAATTTTTTTTAGTTCAATTATTGTATTCTTCAGCTCCATGATTTCTATGTGGTACTTTTCATTTTTTTTATTTTTTATTTTTTGAGTTGGAGTCTCACTCCGCCGCCCAGGCTGGAGTGCATTGGCACACTCATGGTTACCCCAGTGTTGACTGGCTGGGCTCAGGCGATCCTTCCAAGTAGCCGGAACTATAGGCATGCGCTATCACGCCCAGCTAATTTTTTTTGGATTTATTTTAGAGATTTGGTCTCGCCAAGTTACCCAGGCTGTTCCTGAACCTGTGGGCTCAGACAGTCTTCTCACCTCAGCCTCCCAAAGTGCTGGGATTACAGGCTTGAGCTACTGTGCCCGGCCTGTGTGGCACTTTTTAATGTTTTCTCTTTTTTCTCATGACTCTCATTGCATTCATGCATTAGTCTCTTGACCTTGATGAGCATATTTTTTTTTTGAGTTGGAGTCTCACTTTGTCATTCAGGCTGGAGTACAGTGGAGTGCTCATGGCCACTACAGCCTCGACCGGCTGGGCTCAAGCAATCCTTCTGCCTTAGCCTTCCAAGTAGCTGGAACTGCAGGCGTGTGCCACTACACCCGGCTAATGTTTTGGTTTATTACAGAGGCGAGATCTTGCCGAGTTGCCCAGGCTGGTCTCGAGCCCATGGGCTCAGGCAATCCTCTCACCTCCACCTCCCAAAGTACTGGGATTACAGGTATGAGCCACCACACCCGGCCTCAGTGAGCATTTTTATGACAGTTTATTCTCTGTTGGGTAAATCATATAACTTCATTTCCTTAGTTCCTTTGTTTGAAACATCTTTACATGATTTTTCATTTTCTCTGGCTCACTCTTTTGGGCGACTGCACATTAGATAAAACAGACACCTCTTACAATCCTCATGGATTGGCCTCAAAAAGGAAAAGATCCTCACCCATTCGCCAGGTCAGAGATTCTGGGGATCTCTACCAATTCTCTTCCACTTTAGGAGGAAGCAGGCAGCTATGTCATTTGTCCATTCATTTTGTGCCGAGCTTGAGATGGGGTGGTGGAGAGGAGCCATGGCACCTCTCGGCCCAAGTTGCTGACTTCATTCTTTTCCAGGAAGCTATACTATGCCTCACCTGTGGGAGCTCCTGAGTTGGTGAGACAGATACTAATTTTGAGGGGTTCTCCAGAGAGGTTGGGAAGCTAGATGCATGGCCACAGGAAAAGCTGAGAGCTGGGATTTTTTTGCATCAGCTTACTCTGTGCTGAGCAGAGAGGATCAAGCAATGATGCATACCAGTCCAAGTCACTGTCTTTATTCTCTTCTGAGCGGTAGACTGTGCCAGACCCATCAGAACTCCAAGACTGGCAAGACAGAATCTGGTCCTTTGGGGAGTTCCCACAGAAAAGGTGTGGTGCTAGACATGTGATCCATCTTCCCTCCCATGGGTGAAACTGGGAGTCCAGGGTCTCTTCCTGATTGTACAGTGCTGTGCTGGGTAAGAGTCTCAGGATAGAGGGTGTCCTAAATCTCCCTACTTGTTCTGATGAGTCTGGTTTCATGTTCTTCTGGGGTGCAGGGGTGTTTCACTTAGTTTGCTTTCTCACAAAGGCAATTTGTCTGTGAATTGGTTTGTGGGAGCAAAGAGAATCCAGGGCTTCCTATTCGGGTATGTTGCTGATATCATTCCTCTGGGGAGTTATTCTCAATCATCCATTTTTCTCTTTATATAATTTTAATACAAAAGTCATCTTATAGAGGTTGATATCCAGAATATTATACTTATTGGAAGTGATTTATAATAATTTACTGACATTATCTTTATTTCATTTAGATAACATGAAATACCCTATCTCAATTAAAGTTGAACCCTGTATAAAATTGGTGGGAAGCAAAGGATTGTTGCACATTTTCTTCATTCCAAGTAAGTCTACATTTTTGTTTTTATAAATCAATTAAAGAGTTTGAGAAATAGAAATGATTGTGCTCCAAATATGTTTTTTATTAGCTATCTTTTGCTATGTAACAAATTTCTACAATCTTAGCGGCTTAACATAGCACAGATTTATTATCCCAGTCTCTGTGAATCAGTAGCCTGGGCATGACATACCTGTGTCTGCTCCCATAAGGCTTCAATCAAGTTGCTGACCAGGACTGAGGTCTCTTCTGAGGCCCCAACAGGGAAGAATCTACTTCTAAGCTCATGTGGCTGTTGGCAGTATTCTGTTCCTTGCTGGCTGTTGGCCACCCCTCAGTTTCTTACCTTATGGGCCTTTGCTACATGGCTGCTTGCTTCTTCAAAGCCAGGAAGGAGATTAGTCAGCTAACAAGAAAAAAGTCACAACATTTTGTAGCATAATCACAGAAGTGACACTTGATCACATTTGGTAATTTTATTGGTTAGAAGCAAGTCACTTGGCCAGTCCATACTGTGAGGGGGGAATTATGCAAAGATGTGTGGTCGTAATGGAAATAACTTGGGACTTCTAATAATCCGACAGGTATGTCCTGTCAGCCATTAGCTATTCAGCTGATAAGTAATGTTAGATTTCCGTTCAAAGTTAGATTTCCAATCAAAGACCTGTTTGTGAGCAAGCTGGGATTTTTTTCAAAAGATGATTTTTTTTTTTTTTTGAGTTGGAGTCTCACTCCATCGCCCAGACTGGAGTGCAGTGGCCGCTCCCGGCCACCGCAGCCTCGACCTGCCGGATCCGGCGATCCTTCCGCCTCAGCCTTCCGAGTAGCCGGAACTACAGGCACGCGCTACCACGCCCGGCTGATTTTTTGATTTATTGTAGAGATGAGGTCTCGCTGCCCAGGCAGGTCTTGAACCCGCGGGCTCAGGCAATCCATTCACCTCAGCCTCCCAAGGGCACGGGATTACAGGCTGAGCCAGCAAGAAAAGTATGGTGATAATGGGATGAAAGAAGGCCATGTGTTTTGTTTTGCTTTGTGTTGTGTCTTGTTTTTCCTCCCTATGACTTTGCTTGTTCTCAGCTTAGTAAAAACGAATACAAGTGATGGTGATAGCATGGGGCTGAATCGGAGTGTCTGTGCAGTCCCAGAACTCATCCTCTCCTACCTGTCAGCCAGCATTGCTTATTGCCTGTAAGCTCTGGAATCCTAGAAAACTTCAATTTTAATCTTTATCATCATCATCAAAAAGCAAAGTTGTGGTTTACTTTTCCTAAACCTAATTGTTCAATCTGTATTTTGACACTTTGTCTCTGCATTTATTTATTCATTAAAAAGTATTTGGTAAATACATAACATATTTTAAAAAATTGTGCTCGGCACCGTGCATTCATTGATAAGAGATTCTCTTGATCGTCAAGAAACTGTCAGTGCAATAGGATAGTCAGATGTGTAGATAATACAGTATAATGAGTAAAATGATAGCAATAAGGCTTAGTAGCACAGTGAAAATAAATATTAGCTCTGTTTGCTCTACTTTCCTGGCCAAGGATAAAAGAAATAGTCTGGCTGGGTGCAGTAACTCACACCTGTAATCCCAGCACTTTGGGAGGCCGAGACAGGAGGACTGCTTGAGGTTAGCAGTTCAAAACTGGGTTAGGCAATATAGTGAGACCTTTCTCTACCAAAAAATAAAAATAAAAAAATAACAAGGTGTGGGCGTGTGCACCTGTAGTCCCAGCTATTTGGGAAGCTGAGGTGGAAGGATTATCTGAGCTCAGGAGGTCAAGGCTGCGGTGAGCCATGATTTTGCCACAGCACTCCAGTCTGAGTGACATAGTGAGACCCCAGCTCAAAAAAAAAAAAAAAAAAAAAAGGCTGAGTGCGGTGGCTCAAGCCTGTAATCCCAGTACTTTGGGGAGCCAAGGAGAAAAGATTGCCTGAGCCCAGGGGTTTGAGACCAGCCTGGGTAATTTGGTGAGACCTCGTCTCTACAATAAATCAAAAAATTAGCTGGTGGTGGCCTGTGCCCGTAGTTCCAGCTACTTGGAAAGCTGAGGCGGAAGGATTGCCTGAGCCCAGCACTCCAGCCTCCAGCCTGGGCAAAGGAGCTAGAGACTCCGATTCAAAAAAAAAGAATAAAAGCATACTATAATGTTGGTGTAAACTGTGGAGCCACTTTTATGGATGTCAGCCTTATTTTTTTTTATTTATTTAGTTTTGAGTTGGTGTCTCACTCTGTTGCCCAGGTTGGAGTGCAGTGGTACGCTCACGGTCATCACAGCCTCGACCTGCTGGTCTCAGGTGATCCTTCTGCCTCAGCCTTTCAAGTAGCTGGACCTATATGCATGTACCACCGTGCCTAACTAATTTTTTGATTTACTGTAAAGTTGAGGTCTTGCCAAATTGCCCATGCAAGTCTCGAACCCCTGGCCTCATGGAGTCCTCTCACCTCTGCCTCCTCTCACCTCTGCCTCCCAAGTTTTTCGGTTGTTTGTTTTTTTTTTGTAGCGATGAGGTCTTGTTATATTGCCCATGCTGGTCTCTAACTCTGGGCTCAAGCAATACTCTAGTCTTGACTTCCCAAAGTGTGGGATCATAGGCATGAGCCATTGCACCAACCACAAAATTTTCATTATGAAAAAGACTGTTTATCTTTTCCATTTGGGCCAACTGCATAACTTAAAAGAGTTGAGAAAAGTGCATTGTTTACTGGAAATTTCTATGTTAATTGATGATAGGGAGATCAGGAAAAAATAGCCATAAGTTTACTTTCTAATCAAAAGATTCAATTTTTAAAAATCTTTTATCAAAACTCCTGGAAAGTTGGACCATCTCACTTCCTTTTCTCTCTCTTTTCTTTTTTTTGAGTTGGAGTCTCACTCTATCACCCAGACTGGAGTGCAGTGGTCACTCCTGCCCACCGCAGCCTCAACCTGCTGGGCTCCGGCAATCCTTCCGCCTCAGCCTTCCAGTGGCTGGAACTACAGGCTACCACGCCCGGCTAATTTTTTTAAAATTTTATTTATTGTAGAGATGAGGTCTCGCCAAGTTGCCCAGGCGGGTCTCGAACACGCGGGCTCAGGCAATCCACTCACCTCAGCCTCCCAAGGTGCGGGATTACAGGCTGAGCCACCGAGCCCGGCTTCTCTCTCCTTTCTTTTTAATTTTCTTCTTCTTTTTTTTCTTTTCTCTCTTTTTTTGAGTTGGAGTATCACTCTGTCGCCCTGGCTGGAGTGCAGTGGCACACTCACGGCCACCGTAGCCTTGACCTACTGGGCTCAGGTGATCCTTCCGCCTCAGCCTTCCAAGTAGCTGGAACCACAGGCATGTGCCACCACGCCTGGCTAATTTTTTATTTAGTGTAGAGATGAGGTCTCAACATGTTGCTTAGGCTGAAATTGAACTTCTGAGCTCAGGCAATCCTCTTACCTCCACCTCCCAAAGTGCTGGGATTACAGACTTGAGCCACCGCACCTGGCTCTTTTGAATTTTCTAGTAGAACTGGAAATGTTGTGTCTCCATTGGCTAGTTTCCTCAATCATGTTATGAAGGTTTTTTAGTCATAGCATACATAGTTGTGACTGTGAAACATTTTATTTTATTTTATTTTATTTTATTTTTTTGAGTTGGAGTCTCACTCTGTCGCCCAAGACTGGCGTGCAGTGGTTGCTCCCGGGCACCGCAGCCTCAATCCGCTGGGCTCCGGCGAGCCTTCCGCCTCAGCCTTCCAAGTAGCCGGAATTACAGGCATGCGCTACCAAGCCCAGCTGATTTTTTTTATTTATTGTAGAGATGAGGTCTCGCCAAGTTGCCTAGGTGGGTCTCGAACCCGTGGACTCAGGCAATCCACTCATGAAACATTTTCTTTGGTTGCAATCTACTAGTTACCCTCTCAGAACTTCAGTTTCCTCATCTGAAGACCAAGGATAATAGTACCCACCTTGTAGATAGTTGTGATGATTGAATGGCATGATGTAAGAAAAGCACAGGGACACATTTTAATTGTACAGCAAGTATCGGTTATTATGTACAAAATAATCTCATTTGAATGGCTAATAGGATTTTTTTTTAATTTTTAAGGAAGAGACTTAAAACAATTATATTTCAATTTCTATATATCTGTCAACTCCATGGAGCTTCCAAAGCGCAAAGAAGTTATTTGCCGAGGATCTGATGATGAATACTCTCTCTGCAGAACACTAAAGGGAGGTAAGTTTTCAATTCATATTACTTTTAAAATAGCAGACAAATCTTTTTTTCTTTTTTTTTTTTGAGTTGGAGTCCCACTCTGTTGTCCAGGCTGGAGTGCAGTGGCACGCTCACGGCCACTGCAGCCTCAACCTGCTGGACTCAGGTGATCCTTCCGCCTCAACCTTCCAAGAAGCTGGAACTACAGGTGTGCGCCACCACACCCAGCTAGATTTTTTTAATTTGTTGTGACAATGAGGTCTCATCAAGTTGCCCGGGCTGGTCTTGAACCTGTTGGCTACAGCAATCCTCTCACTTTGACCTCCCAAAGTGATGGGATTATGGGCGTGAGCCACTGCACCTGGCCTTGTTTTTTCTTTTCATTTTGTTTTTCTTTTCCTTTTTTTTTTTTTTTGAGGTTAAATCTCACTGTGTCACCCAGGCTGGAGTGCAGTGGCATGATCACAGCCACTGCAGCCTCTACCTGCTAGGCTCAGGTGATCCTTCTGCCTCTGCCTTCCAAGTAGTTGGAGCCATAGATCTGTACCACTATGCTCGGCTATTTTTTGATTGATTGATTGATTGATTGGTTTTTTTGAGTTGGAGTCTCACTCTGTCGCCCAGACTGGAGTGCAGTGGCCGCTCCCGGCCACCGGCAGCCTCGACCTGCTGGGCTCCGGTGATCCTTCCACCTCAGCCTTCCGAGTAGCTGGAACTACAGGCACGCGCTACCACACCCAGCTAATTTTTTATTTATAGAGATGAGGTCTCGCCAAATTGCCCGGGCAGGTCTCGAACCCCCGGGGTCAGTCAGTCCACTCACCTCAGCTTCCCAAAGTGCGAGATTACAGACTGAGCCACCGAGCCCGGCTTATTTTTTGATTTATTGTAGAGTCAGGTCTCCCCGAGTTGCCCAGTCTGGTCTTGAACTTCTGGGCTCAGGCAATCCTCTAATCTTGGTCTCTCAAAGTGCTGGGATTACAGGCTCCTTTTATGTTTCTTTCTGGACTTATTTACAGACTCATAAAATTCAGAGTCTAGGACCTTAAAATTCACTAAATGAAAACCTGCACATTTTTCCTAAATAATTTTATGCTAACAATTAAATAGTTTAAAAGATTATAAATGTAATACTGTCACATTACTAAAAATTGAAAAGTATAGATAGTAAACTCATAGATTTATTTATTTATGTATATATTTATTTATTGGGTCTCATTCTGTTACCCAGGCTGGAATGCAGCGGTACAATCATGGCTCACCACAGCCTTGATATCTTGCACTCATGTGATTCTGCCACCTCAACCTCTCGAATAGCTGGGACTACAGGCACGTGCCACCATGCCCAGCTAATTTTTTTATTTTTCTGTAGAGACTAGGTTCGCTTTGTTGCCCAGACTTGTCTTGAACTCCTGGGCTCAAGTAAACCTCCCACCTCAGCCTCCTAAAGTACTGAGATTATAGATGTGAGCCTCCGTACTTGACCCAGAATCATATTTTTTTTTTTCAGTGTGAAGGACTGTTGACTGATCAGGGTGGTAGTTGCTGAAGGCTGGGATGGCTGTGGCAATTTCTTATTTATTTATTAAACATATTTTTTATTTTAAAATTGTGGGGTACAGTTAAGGGTTAGGTATACAGATATGCATTGTGTAGGTACCCTTGTTGATGAGGTGTGCTCCCTTCCCCTGACAGATATTGACTACCATTAATCCTACCTCCCTTCCTCCTCCCTGCCCCCCCATAGTTTCCCACCACTGTCAATCCTTTTCTTATAATATTACGATAGTTGTTCAAGGTCCGCTTATAAGTGAGAACATGTGATACTCAGATCTTTATTTCTGTGAGAGATCACTCAGTACTATAAACTCTAATTCCATCCAGGTGGTTGCAAAATTCATGATTTTGTTCTTTTTTATGGCTACATAATATTCCATTGTGTATATGTACCACAGTTTTAAAATCCGGTCCTCTTTTGATGGACAGCATGGTTGGTTCCATGATCTTGTTATTGTGAACAATGCTGCGATAAACATACGTGTGCAGGTATCTTTTTTATAGAGTGAATGAGTTCTTCAGGGTATATTCCCAGTAGAGGGATTGCGGGGTCATATGGAAGGTTGATTTTTAGAGCTTTTAGGAATCGTCACACTGATTTCCACAGAGGTTGCACTAGTTTACACTCCCACCAACAGTGTAGAAGTGTTCCCTTTTCACCACACCCTCTCCAGCAGCAGTTATTTTTTGAGTTACTGATAATGGCCACAGAATCATATTTTAAAAAACACTTTGGAGTATTTCCTTCTTTTAAAAATGTATACATATTCTTTACATGGTTGTAACTATACTGTATTATTTAATTTTTTTTTTGAGGCAGAATCTCACTCTGTTGCCCAGGCTGGAGTGCAGTGACACAGTTATGACTCACCACAGTCTTGACCTCCTGGGTTGAGGCAGTTCTTCCACCTCAGCTCCCCAAATGTTTGGACCACAGGTGTGCATCCTCATGCCTAGCTAAGTTTTTATTTCTTTTGTAGAGACAGGGTCTTGCTGTTTGCCTAGGCTGGTCTTGAACTCTTAGGCCCAAGCAACAATCCTCCCTCCTTGGCATCTCAAAGTGCTGGGATTACAGTATGAGCCACCATGCCCAGCCTTATTTAATTCTTTGACTAGTTTTTCCATGTAGGTAAAAAATCAGAGTATATGCTGAGCACAGTGATTCACGCCTGTAATTCCGGCAATTTGGGAGGCGGAGGCGAGAGGACTACCTGAGTCCAGAGGTTTGAGACCACCCTGGGCAACATGGTGAGACCTCCACTCTATAATAAATAATAATAATAAAAATTAACTGGGTGTTGTGGCATGTGCCTGTAGTTCCAGCTACTTGGAAGGCCGAAGCGGAAGGATATCCTGAGCTCAGCAGGTCAAGGCTGCGGTGGTTGTGAGCATGCTACTGCATGCTGCTGGGTGACAGAGTAAAAGGCTGGGCTTGGTGGCTCAGCCTGTAATCCCGCGCCTTTGGGAGGCTGAGGTGAGTGGATTGCCTGAGCCCGCGGGTTCGAGACCCGCCCGGGCAGTGAGACCTCACCTCTACAATAAATCAAAAAATCAGCCGGGTGTGGTAGCGCATGCCTGTAATTCCGGCTACTTGGAAAGCTGAGGTGGAAGGATCGCCGGAGCCCAGCAGGTCGAGGCTGCGGTGGCCGGGAGCAGCCACTGCACTCCAGTCTGGGCGACAGAGTGAGACTCCAACTCAAAAAAAAAAAAAAAAAAAATCTGAGTATAAGCATTATACAGTGAGATATTTCCTTTAGTGGGTATGCTCTAGTTTATTACACCAATCTACTATTGGCCATTTAGTTTTCTTTTGATATAAGTAATAGTATAATAAGTGTATTTCCGTATATAGTTTTTCTTATATTTTAAATTTGAATATTTCCATATTCGGAAGGAATTATAGATTAGGGATGGTTCCCAGGGAGATTCTGATTGGATATATTTGTGGTTTTGTTTGCATAATATCAAATTACTTTTCTTAAAAAAATTATACCAATTTTATTTATTTATTTATTTATTTATTTATTTATTTATTTATGGAGTCTCACTCTGTTGCCCAGGCTGGAGGGCAGTGACATGCTGATGGCCACTGCAGCTTCAACCTGCTGGACTCAAGTAATCCTTCTGCCTCAGCCTTCCAAGTAACTGAAACTACAGGCACATGCTACCACGCCTGGCTAATTTTTTGATTTATTGTAGAGATGAGATCTCGCCAAGTTGTCCAGGCTGGTATTGAACCCGTGAGCTCAAGAAATTCTCTCATCTTGGCCTCCTAAAGTGCTGGGATTATAGGCGTGAGCCTCCACACCTGGCCTATTTATTTATTTTAAATAATTTTCCTTATTAATAGCTTTAGGGGTACAAATGATTTTTGGTTGCCTAGCTACTTTGGATAGTGGTGAAGAAGTCTAGGTTTTAAGTGTATCTTTCACTCAAAAATCATGCCAATTTATACATTGTACCATCAGCAATGTATATGTATAATAGTTTAATCAATCTTAACATTGGGCATTATCATTTTAAAAAAAATTAAAAAAGGCTGGGCGCAGTGGCTCACACCTATAACCCCAGCACTTTGGGAGGCCAAGGTGAGAGGATTGCCTGAGCCCATGGGTTCAAGACCAACCTGGACAAATTGGCGAGACCTCATCTCTACAATAAATCAAGAAACTAGCCAGGTGTGGTGGCACATGCCTATAGTTCCAGCTACTTGGAAGGGTGAGGTGGAAGGATCACCTGAGCCCAGCAGATCGAGGCTGCAGTGGCCGTGAGTGTGCCACTGTATTCCAGCCTGGGTGACAGAGTGAGACTCCTACTCAAAAATAATTTTTTTAGATTAGAAAATTTGTGCCTAACTTTTTATTAACTTTTGAAAATTACTATTGCAGTTAAATATTTTCCTGTACAATTATTTATCATTAACTTGTGTTCTTTCTTTTTTTAAAAAAGATTTCAGGTACTTTACATGCATGCAGTTAAATATTTTCCTGTACAATTATTTATCATTAACTTGTGGTCTTTTTTTAAAAAAAAGATTTCAGGTACTTTACATGCATACATTAAATTTAATTGGAGGCCAGAGACAGTGACCTGTAATTCCAGAATTTTGGGAGGCCAAGGTGAGAGGATTGCTTGAGCCCAGGAGTTAGAGCCCAGCCTGAGCATCATAGCAAGACCTCGTCTCTACAATAAATTAAAAAGTTAGCTGGGTGTGGTGGCACATGTCTGTAATCCCAACTACTTGGGAGGCTGAGGTGGAAGGATTGTTTGAGCCCAGGAGGTTGAGGCTGTACTCAACTCAATGATCACATCATTGTGCTCCTGCCTAGGTGACAGAATGAGATCCTTACTCAAAATAATAATAATAATAATGATAATAAAATAAATGGGACAAAAATGGCAAATAAGGGTAGACAATTAATGGAATGAGAGAAATATAAAAATTCATAACAGAAAGGTCTGAGAGTACATCAATTTGAGTATATAACTTTAGCAGTCATTTAAAAAAGTTTGCAAGTAAATGAGTGTACTTGTTTTGCAACTAAATCTTCAAGATGCATCTCCTGTTTCTAACTAGTCTGACACCCCCAAACCATATGCAAATTGTAGAGCTGGCAATGTGAGTACGTCTGGACTCAGAGTCACAAAGATCTGAGTCTGTATTTCTTTTATCTACCAGCAGTGTGAGTTTGGGCATGTTATTTAACTTCTCTTGGCCTATGAAATGGGAAAGTGAAACTCAATCTTGCATGGTTTTATAAATTAAATTAGAGAATGTATATAAAAAAGCTCAGTATAGTGCTTGGATTGAAAATTAGTTCCTAATTTGACAGTCTCGTTACCTTTTACAATTGAGGAAACTGATATCAGCAGTTGTTCAGTAATGTGTCCTTGGTCATTTGGAAAACTAGTAACAGAACAGTCTCTTAACTCAAGAGACAAGCGTTTTACTGTGTCGTGCATTCTCTTTAGAAAAAAATCCTCTTAGCAGAATACTGTTTTTTTTTAACGTCAGTTTCTCTTGCATAACTATTTTACAATTTTCACATAATCTCTGTGGGATTATGTGACATTTAATCTGAATTTTCAAAGTTTTGCTTTCTTGAGACTTAAGATGTATCAGACTCAACTCAGTCTGCCAGCTTTTTCTTTCCCTCCACCCACCTCCTTCCGCAAACCTCTGTTGAGCTTAATTTAAACAAGTCACGATTTAGGTTCTAGTGATCTAAAGATGAATGGTAAGGTCTTCTTCCTGAGAAAGTCACTCTGGGGAAAATTGGATTGCCATAAGCAGAATATTAAAACTGGCCTCCTATCTCTCACCATATAAAAAAAATCAACTCAAGATGGATTAAATATTTAAATGTAAGACCTGAAACTACAAAAATACTAGAAGAAAACTTATCAAAGACTCTTTTGGACATTGGTCTAGGCAAAGAATTCATGACTAAGACCTCAAAAGTACAGGTGAAAAACCAAAAATAGACAAATGGCACTTAATGAAACTAAAAAGCTTCTGCACAGTAAAAGAAATAATTAGCAAAGTGAACAGACAACATGTAGAATGGGAGAAAATATTTGCAAACTATTAATTTGACCCGGGACTAATAACCAGAATATACAAGGAACCCAAACAACTCAACAACAACAAAACCCACAAATAATTCCAAATAATTTCCGGTGGTGATGACCTACCCACGGGAATATGCCTCTTGCAAAAGATTTCCTTCATATCTCTCCAGAAGAGGAGAAGAGGAAACACAAGAAGAAGCACCTGGTGCAGAGCCCCAAGTCCTACTTCATGGACATGAAATGCCCAGGATGCTATACTATAAAATCACCACAGTCTTCAGCCATGCACAAATAGTAGTTTTGTGTGTTTGTTGTTCCACTGTCCTCTGTCAGCCTACAGGAGAAAAAGCAAGGCTTACAGAAGGATGTTCCATTAGGAAGAACTAGCACTAAAAACACCCCAAACAAGATGAATGGGAAACTTTCCCAACAGACATATTTTGGATTAAAAAAAAATGTGTGCAAGGATATGAATACACAATTTACAAAAGAAGACATATAAATGGCTGGCAAGTATATGAAAAAGTGCTCAATGTCACTAATCATCAGAGAATAGCAAATGAGATATTATCTTATCCCAGTCAGAATAGTTATTCTTTTTTTTTTTGGGTTGGAGTCTCACTCTGTCGCCCAGACTGGAGTGCAGTGGCCGCTTTCGGCCACCGCAGCCTCGACCTGCTGGGCTCCGGCGATCCTTCCGCCTCAGCCTTCCGAGTAGCTGGAACTACAGGCATGCGCTACCACGCCCTGCTGATTTTTGATTTATTGTAGAGATGAGGTCTCGCTGCCTACATGGGTCTCGAACCCGCGGGCTCAGGCAATCCACTCACCTCAGACTCCCAAAGGCGCGGATTTACAGGCTGAGCCACCGAGCCCGGCTAGAATAGTTATTCTTAAAAAGACAAATTATAACAGATCTTGGTGAGGACGCAGAGAAAAGGAAACTCATATACACTGCTGATGGGAATGTAAATTCATACAATCGCTATAGAAAACAGTATGGAGATTTCTCAAAGAACAATTGATACAGCAATGCCACTGCTGGGTATCTACCCAAAGGAAAAGAAATCAATATATCTGAAAGATACCTGCATTGCTTGTTTATTGCAGCACTAGTCACAACAGCAAAGATATGAAATTGACCTAACATTATAGGACCACCAGGTTTAATAGCCATTGCGTGGTAACAGACCAATATGCTGAAACAGTGGTAGTTGTAGCAGACACATAGTTTAATAATTGTGGGGCAACCAAATGAGGAGACAGGAAGAAACCTCAAATCTCCCTCCCTGAGAGATATGAGTATGGGATTTTTAAGGGGTCTGGACAGGTGATGGGCTAAAATGTGGGAATTGTTGAGAAGTGAGAGGTGAAGTCATGGGACAGGGAGATGAATAAACAACATTCTTGTGAGGAGTCAGTTCCTTGGTGGGGGTCTTCAGACTGGTTGGTGGCAGTTATTCTGCTGGAATTCAGGATCTAAAAAACACCTTAAGAAATTCTTGGATAAGCAGACTTTGCCACTATATAAAACATCCATGTAACCAGAAACTATTTGTACTCCCCTAAAGCTATTGAAAAAAAAAAAAGGAAAAAAAAAGGAAGCCGTGGGTGAAAAGGTCCAGTGTTGGAGTCTATCTATAGGGACAATGGGGAAGCAGGTGGTCACTGTGATATGCGACTCTTAGCAGCTGCTGCAGAAAAGTGGGCTGAAGTGCACCAATGCAATCTGGTCAATGCCTAACTAGAATTCTGCCTATAGTCTGATTTGTAATTCTCATTAACCCTGTGAAGGTGTTTTCTTTTTCTTTTTTTCTTTTTTGAGTTGGAGTCTCACTCTGTTAATGAGGCTGGAGGGCAGTAACATGCTTCCAGTCACCACAACCTTGACCAGCTGGGCTCAGGTGATCCTTCCGCCTTAGCCTTCCAAGTCGCTGGAACTACAGGCATGTGCACCGTGCCTGGCTAATTTTTTGATTTATTGTAGAGATGAGGTCTCACCGTGTGGCTCAGGTTGGTCTCGAACCTGTGGGTTCAGGCAATCCTCTCACCTCAGCCTCCCAAAGTGCTGGAGTAGTAGGCATGAGCCACCACGCCCGGCCAAGGTGTTTTCACTAAGTGTCCATCAGATATGGATACAGAAAATGTGGTGTATTTACACAATGGAATACTATTCAGCCATAAAATGCCTTTTGCAGCAACATGGATGGAACTGAAAGCTATTATCTTAAATGAAACAAGCCAGGCACAGAAAGTCAAATATTGCATGTTCTCACTCACAAGTGGGTGCTAAAAAGTTTGTATACATGGCTGGGCTTGGTGGCTCAGCCTGTAATCCCAGCACTTTGGGAGGCTGAGGCGAGTGGATTGCCTGAGCCTGAGGGTTCGAGACCAGCCTGGGCAACTTGGCGAGACCTTGTCTCTACAATAAAAAATAAAAAAATAGCCAGGCATGGTAGTGCGCGTCTGTGGTTCTGGTTACTCGGAAGGCTGAGGTAGAAGGATTGCCGGAGCCCAGCAGGTCGATACTGGGGTGGCCGTTAGCATGCATGCCACTGCACTCCAGCCTGGGCGAAGGAGTGAGACTCCAACTCAAAAAGAAAAAATTTGTACATGTGTGCATAGAGAGTAGACTGATAGACAGTGGAGACTCAGAAGGGCAAAGGGTTGGGTGGGCAGTGTATGCTGAGAAATTAGTTCATGGGTTCCATGTACATTATTTGGTGATGGATATACTAAAAGTTCTGACTTGACCAATATGCACATGTACCCCATAAATCTATACAAATAAAAAAAATTCACTCTGTTCTGCAAAAGGCAGTCATGGGAACCAAATTTACCATGAAATGTCATAAGTGCTAATAGAATTATATGCTGTTGTTTTAATCATATAGTTAGGAAATAATGACAATAGAAAACTTAGATAAGTCTTTATAGAATATTTTTTTAGAGTCTCGAATCTGTGAACATCAGAGAGTGAGGGAAAGAACATTCCCTGGAGAGGAAACAGCATATGCAAATACATCTAGTCAAGAAAGAATGTGACTTATTTGGAAAGTAGTTCTTTTGTAGTTGGAGCAGAATGTGCTGGTGGGGAATTGTTGGAGATGAGCCTAGGAAGGGGGGGGCAGGTGAGCATGTAAGTCATGCACAAAATACTGGCCTGTATCCTATAGTCAGTGGGCAGGAATGACCCACTGAGATTTCCATTTTTGCAGATAACTAGCATCCATATGGAAGGAGGTGAGGGTTGGCTGAGGCAGGAAACTTGAGTGGAAGGAAGAGCAGCCAGGAGGCCGTGTGAGAGACCATGAGGACCGAACAAAGATGGCAGCCCTGGAAATAGAGGGGAGGAAATGAAAGAGAGCATATTGGGAGACAGAATTGGCAGGGCACACTAACTGATTTAATGTGGCGGGCAAGGATTAGGCAAAAATCAAGAACCACTTGAGGGCCAATGACTGGATATATGGAAACGGCATTATCTGATAGGATGTGTACAAAAGAAGGGGCAGATTTTCAAAGAGCAACATAATACGTCCTGGTCTAGACATGTTGTGCTCAAGGTAATTTTGGGACATTCAAACAAACATGTCCATCTGGTAGCTGAGTATGTGGGCCCAGCGCTTGGGACATTCTGATTTTAGAAGCATTAACGTATCAAGAGACCCTTGAAGTTTGGGAGTCAAGTTTTTAACCAGTACCATACATATCTACATTTTAAAAAACTGTTCTTGCTGTTTTTGTTGCAAAAGTCATGCATTTTTAGGATATGATATTTAGAAAATATGGACAAGCAAAAAATAATAATAAATTACCCATAATCTTAGCACTTTACACACATACACATCTATTCCTTTCAAAAACACGTTTATGAATAAATAAACGGACATTTCAAAGCATTTTAAATTTAATAAGCCTGTTAGCTCTGTTACCAGGATTTTACTAGGGCTGCTTTAACAAAGTATCACAAACTAGATGGCTTAGAACAGAAATTTATTGTCTAATAGCTCTGGAGGCCAGAAGTGTGTAATCAAGATGATAGGGCCATGCTCCCTCTGAAAGAGCTAGGCTTCTTTCTGAGCTTCTGGTGGTCCAGGCATTCCTTGCTTTGTAGATGGCCATCTTTTTTCTGTGTCTCTTTATAGTGTCTTACTTTCTCTTTTTTTTTTTTTTTTGAGTTGGAGTCTCACTGTGGTGCCCAGGCTGAAGTGCAGTGGTACACTCATGGCCACTGCAACCTCGACCTGCTGGGTTCAGGCGATCCTTCTGCCTTAGCCTTCCAAGTAGCAGGAACCATAGGCATGTGCCACGACACCCGGCTAATTTTTTGATTTATTTTAGAGACAAGATCTCATCATGTTGCTTAGGCTGGTCTAAAACTCCTGAGCTCAGACAATCCTCTGGTCTCGGCCTCCCAAAGTGTTAAGACTACCAGCTTGAGTCACCATGTCCGACCTCGTCTTACTTCCTATGCATTTCTATCTTAGTGTCAAAATTTTTCATTTTATTTATTTATTTTTGAGTTGGAGTCTCACTCTGTTGCCCAGGCTGCAGTGCAGTGGCACGCTCACGGCTACTGCCGCCTCTACCTGCTGGGCTTAGGTGATCCTTCAGCCTCAGCCTTCCAAGTAGCTGGAACTACAGGCGTGCGCCACCATACCCAGCTAATTTTTTGGTTTATTGTAGAGATGAGGTCTCATCAAGTTGCCTAGGCTGGTCTTGAACCCGTGGGCTTAGACAATCCTCTCACCTCAGTCTCCCAAAGTGCTTGGATTATAGTCATTAGCCCCTGCACCTGGTTTTCTTGCTTTTTGTTTACTTATTTATTTATTTATTTGGAGTTTCACTCTGTCGCCCAGGCTGGAGTGCACTGACAGGCTCATGGCCACCACAGCCTCTATCTACTGGACTCAGGTGATCCTTCCACCTCAGCTTTCCAAGTAGCTAGAACTACAGGTGCATGCCACCACTCCCAGATAATTTTTTGATTTACTGTAGAGACGAGGTCTCACCAAATTGCCTGAACTCTGGTAATTCTCTCACCTCCACCTCCCAAAGTGCTGGGATTACAGGCATGAGTCACCACGCCCGGCTCAAATTTTCCATTTTTATAAGGACACTGTCATAGTGGGCTAGGGCTCACCCTAATGACCTCCTTATAACTTGATCACCTGCAAAGTCTCCATTTTCAAATAAGGTCATATTCTCAGACACCGGGGGTTAGAACTTCAACATACTTTTTGTTGAACATTATTTCAACCCACCACACCCTCTGAGTCTTGTTTTGCATAGTTGCCAGGAGATCCAGACTGGACCTTGAGTGAACTGCATGGATACCTTTTGGGAGGAATAGAGAAGGACCTTTGTTCTCCTTTTCCCTGGCCCCACCTTGAGTTGTCTTTTGGCTTCATTAGTGTAGGTATGGCTTCAAGCTAACTTTCCATAAAAATCAAATGGGAGGTATGGCCAAAATATGAACTTTCCAAGAGAGGCAAAACAACTGAAAAAGAGGGCTCTACAACAGAACAGTTTTTTATGTCCTCAAATCTCATCCATCTCCCTTCTTCCCTTAAAGTTGAGAATTGGCTTCACCATCAAGGCCGAGGGTCCATATGCAGAAGAACACCATGCTTGGTGTTTTATGCCCTGTGATCATGAAATTCTTTTTTTTTTTTTGGGTTGGAGTCTTACTCCGCCCCCCGGACTGGAGTGCAGTGGCATGCTCCCGGCCACCACAGCCTCCACTTGCTGGGCTCCGGCATTCCTTCCACCTCAGCCTTCTGAGTAGCTGGAATTACAGGCACGCGCTACCACGCCCGGCCAATTTTTAATTTATTGTAGAGATGAGGTCTCGCCAAGTTGCCCGAGCGGGTCTCGAACCCACAGGCTCAGGCAATCCACTCATCTCGGCCTCCCAAAGCGCTGGGATTACAGGCTGAGCCATCGATCCTGGCCGATCATGAAATTCTTAATAATTTTTTTTATTTTTGAGAGTGTGTTTTATAAAGTTGAGAATTGGCTTCACCATCAAGGCCGAGGGTCCATATGCAGAAGAACTCCATGCTTGGTGTTTAATGCCCTGTGATCATGAAATTCTTTTTTTTTTTTTTTGAGTTAGAGTCTCACTCCGTCGCCCCAGACTGGAGTGCAGTGGCATGCTCCCGGCCACCGCAGCCTCGACCTGCTGGGCTCCGGCGATCCTTCCGCCTCAGCCTTCTGAGTAGCTGGAATTACAGGCACGCGCTACCACGCCCGGCCAATTTTTAATTTATTGTAGAGATGAGGTCTCGCCAAGTTGCCTGAGCGGGTCTTGAACCCGTGGGCTCAGGCAATCCACTCATCTCGGTCTCCCAAAGCGCTGGGATTACAGGCTGAGCCATCGAGCCTGGCCGATCATGAAATTCTTAATAATTTTTTTTTATTTTTGAGAGTGTGTTTTATAAGTGAGATATGATGAGACATTGAGGTATGCACCTCCCTTTCCTGGACTGTTATTGGATCCGTGCTGCCAGTTCCTTTCTGGCACCATGGGCCCTCCCTTTTGCTCCCCTCCCCACTTTTTTCCAGCGACACCAGCCCCCTTCTACCTCTGGCTAGGTCCTGGGTACAAGAGAGGGTTAGGATCAGGTGTGGGTATTCTGCAGTGTCTTGGGTGGGGCATGACAGAGGCCACCCGACTTAGGTTGGCAGTACCAAGGCACGGTTCATCAGTTGACTAGGCGGGTGCAACTCCCCCCCCATGAGTAGTGTGTGGAGGTATTGCATGGAGGTTGTAGTACCTTGAGGGTTACCGTGGGACAGTGGGAAGGAAAGATGCCTTTTTGATTTCCCTGCCCTCCACTGAGGCATGGGGCATCTGGCAGCTTGTGAAAAGGGGACCCTGATGGCTGTCAGGCTCAAGTTTGTGCACGTGCCCCAAGTTGTGGAGGGGTCCCTGGGAATTTCTACACTCACCCTGTTCTCCTTGCTGAGGGAGTGTTTCCTCGGGTTGCTCCATGCCTGGGGAACCTTCTCTTTCTCCCTTCAAACTTCCTGAGTCTGGCCTGAGTTAGTTTCCTCTGGCTAGTTTGAGGCACCCCACTGGGCATGAGTCATGAAATGCAAAACATGAATTTTAGTAATTCTGCCATGAAGTTAAATACCCTGATACTTGTGTTTAAAGCTGGTATTGTATAATAGAAAGATGAATGGTAAAATTCATACTAATACTTTAAAAATTTAAGATTTCTTTGCTTCAAATGACATTGAATAGTAATAAAAAACATTATAGTAGGTCTAGAGAGAGAGAGCCATGAAAAAAAGAAAAAAACTTTATATTTTAGTAATTTTAATGGATCTTTTCCTCTGATTTTTGAACAAAAAGCTCATATTTTCATTTTGTGTTGAGCCTTGCAAATTATATACCTGGTTCTGAAGCCAGGGACTGAGAATTAGGTACTAGAATCCAGAGATTACAAAATAATCAAAGGAAGGCCTCTGTCCTCATGGAGCTTACAGACGAGGAAACAAGATCATAATGAAGTAAGATAAAGATTAGAGAAAAATGAAATGAAATTCAACTGCTGATAAATACTCTCAAAGAAATCAGCAGGTTAATGAAATAGATCTTACTATTATTATACTAGTATTATAGTATAACATATATAACATTAACATTATATTAATATATTAATATTTACAAGATGGGCCTATGTTACAGTTCACAAAATGCCATGGGAAGGAGATACAGAAAGGAGAAGGAATAATATTAAATGCCATAATATCATGTTTGTGGATACTTTGAGGCTTTGTTCTGAGCACTTAGCATGTGTTAACTAGTATAGCCTTCATAATAATCCTATGAGGTAGTTGTTATTACCCATTGCTCTTCTAATGAGGAACAGAGTAATTAAGTGACTTGTTCAAGGTCATAACTAAGTAAGTAGGGGAGGTGGGATTCAAACCAATGCAGTTCTGGCCCCAGAGCCATCACTTTTACCTAAAATGCCATGCCACCTTCATTTTTTTTTTTTTTTGAGTTGGGGTCTCACTCCGTTTCCCAGCCTGGAGTGCAGTGGCACTCTCACGGCCATCCCAGCGAGGACTGCTGGGCTCTGGCTATCCTTCCACCTCAGTCTTCCAAATATCTGGAACTACAGGTGAAGTTGCCCGGCTGGTACTCGAACCCCAGGGGCTCAGGCAATCTACTCTCCTTAGCCTCCCAAAGTGCTGGTATTACAGGCTGAGCCACCGAGTCTGGTCCACCTTTATTCCTACTGTAATCGAACCTACGTCCAGGTGCTCACTGCTTGAAGCTGAACTTGGGAGAGGACAGTTGGTGGAAGGAAAAGCAGGTTTATTCAAGAAGCTGACTTCACTGGCCCCAGTGGCTCATACTTGTAATCCCAACAATTTGGGAGGCTGATGTGGGAGGACTGCTCAAGTCCAGAAGTTCAAGACCAGCCTAGGCTACATAGAGAGACCTTGACTCTACAAAAAAAAAAAAAAAAAATTAGCCAGTCGTGGTGATGCATGCCTGTAGCCCCTCAGGAGGCTGAGGAGGAAGAACCACTTGAGCCCAGGAGGTCGAGGCTGTGGTGAGCTGTGATCATCACTGCTTCATTACATTACTGCATCTTTCTCATTGCATATTGTATCTGGAATGGTTTCTTTGCATGTGTATAACTCCGGTAGACTTTAGCTCTTTGAAAGAAGGGACAGTGTTGTACTAGCATTGTCTCCCCAGTTCTTGGTAATAGTAGACTTTCAGCAAATATTTATTTGTTGAGTCTCACTCCTTCGCCCAGGCTGGAGTGCAGTGGCATGCACGCTGACAGCCACCCCAGCGTCTACCTTCTGAGCTCCAGCGATCCTTCTGCCTCAGCCTTCCGAGTAGCCAGAACTACAGATGCGCGCTACCATGCCTGGTTATTTTTTATTTTATTGTAGTGATGAGGTCTCGCCAAGTTGCCCAGGCTGGTCTCTCACCCGCGGGCTCAGGAAATCCACTCGTCTTGGCCTCCCAAAGTGCTAGAATTAAAGGCTGAGCCACTGAACCCAGCCTCAATAAATATTTATTGAACTGTTAAATTTTTAATCGGTTGCTTTGAATGAAAAATCATAATATTATGAAGATATGATCACTTTACAAGGCTCAAGAAACATTTCAGTGTATTAACTCCCTTAATAAGGATACGTTCAGAAGTAAAGAAAGAAACACTTTTTTGTGGCAAGGTGCCGTGGTTTATGCCTGTAATCCCAGCACTTCCAAAGGCCAAGGCAGGAGGATTGCTTGAGGCCAGGAGTTTAAGACCAGATGTAGCAACATAGCAAGACCCCATCTATACAAAAAATTAGCCAGGTGGGGGTGATGCGTGCCTATAGTCCTGCCTCCTGAGAGGCTGAGGCAGGAGGATTACTTGAGCCTGGGAGTTTGAGGTTGCAATGACCTATGATCGCACCACTGCACTTCAGCCTGAGACACTGTTTCTAAAAAAAAAAAAGAAAAGTAAAGAAAAGAAAAAGAAGTGCTTATTTATGAGAATACATATATACAGGCATAATCTATTTACTTCAGAGGACAGTAACCATTATAGTTTTGCATTTGACTATATATATTTTATTTTTACATTATTATATTTATATTATTAAGACTTCCCATCTACAAAGAGGATATATCTTTTATTTTACTAAAGTCTTTTATCCAACTTTTCTTTGGTAAAAGTGTTGTCCTTTTCTTTAAGTGTGCTATAAACATTTCTTGTGAACTTATTTGAGGAGATTTATATATATATATATATATATATATACACACATATATATATATTTTTAAAAATTATATATTCAAGGAATACATGGGCAGGTTTGGTACAAAGGTCAATTGTGTGATTGTGAGGTTTGGGCTTCCAATGAACCCACCCCTATGTGGTGAGCATGGTACCCAATGAATGGTTTTTCTTTTTTTCTTTTTTTTTTTTTTGAGTTGGAGTCTCACTCTGTCACCCAGACTGGAGTGCAGTGGCTGCTCTCGGCCACCGCAGCCTTGACCTGCTGGGCTCCGGCAATCCTTCCGCCTCAGCCTTCCAGGTAGCCGGAATTACAGGCGCACGCTACCACGCCCGGCTGCTTTTTTGATTTATTATAGAGATGAGTTCTCTCCTGCCCAGGCGGGTCTCAAACCCGTGGGCTCAGGCAATCCACTCACCTCAGCCTCCCAAAGGCACGGGATTACAGGCTGAGCCACCGAGCCCGTCTAATGGATGGTTTTTCAACCCTATTGCCCTCCTTCCTTCCCCCCTTAGTAGTCCCTAGTGTCTGTTGTTTCCATCCTTGTGCCCGCGTGTGCCCAGTGTTTATTTCCTACTTATGAGTGAGAACATGAAGTATTCAGTTTTTTTGTTTCTGTGATAATTCACTTATAATGATAGCCACCAGCTACACCCATGTTGCTGCAAATGACAAGATTTTTGCTCTTCTTTATGATTGTGTAGTATTCCATGGTATATATGTACCGTGTTTTCTTTATCCAGTTCACCATTGATGGGCACTTGGGTTGCTTTTGATATTGTTAATAGTGCTGCAATAAGCATATTAATGCAAGTGTCTTTTTGGTAGAATGATTTATGCTCTTCTGGGTATATGCCTAGTGGTGGGATTGCTGAGTCGAATAGTAAATCTATTTTTAACTATTTGAGAAATCTCCAAACCATTTTCTACAGGGATTGAACTATCTTATATTCCCACCAACAGTGTATATATGTTCCCTTTTCTCCATAGCCTTGCCAACATATGTTGTTTTTTCACTTTCTTTTTCTTTTCTTCTTGGAATTGGGGTCTCACTCTGAATTCTCTATTCCATCCCCTTGGTCTATGTATCTATTTTTGTGCCAGTACCATACTGTTTTGGTTACTGTAGCCTTGTAATGAAGTTGGAAGTCTGGCAGTGCAATGCCTGCAGCTTTGTTCTTTTGGCTTAGGATTGCTTTGCCTATTTGGGCTCTTTTTTGCTTCCAAATGAATTTAAGTATTGTCTTTTCTAGGTCTGTGAAAAATGATACTGTTCGTTTGATGGGGATTGTGTTGAATCTGTAGATTGCTTTGGGTAATATGGACATCTTAACGATATTGATTCTTCCAATCCATGAACATAGGATATTTTTCCATTTGTTTGTGACATCTTTGATTTCTTTGAGAAGCATTTTGTAGTTCTCGTTGTAGAGTTCTTTTACCTTTTGGGTTAGATGTATTCTGAGATATTTTATTTTATTTCTGTGGCTATTATAAATGGAATTGTGTTTTTGATTTGGTTTTCAGCCCGTTTCTTGTTGATGTATAGAAATGTAATGATTCTTGAAAGGTGGATGTGTATTCTGAGAGTTTATTTAAGTGATTTATCAGTGCTTGGAGTTTTTTGGTGGAATCTTGGTTTTTCTAGATTTGGAATCATATCATCTGTGAAGAGAGATAATTAACTTCCTAATTTCCTTTTGGATATCGCTTATTTTTTCTCTCGCCTGATTGCTCTGGCTAGAACTTTCAGTACTATGTTAAGTAGGGTGAAGGGAGTGGACATCCTTGTTTTGTTCTAGTTCTTAGGGGGGAATGCTTCCAGCTTTTGCTTGTTAAGTTTGATGTTGGCTGTGAGTCTGCCATATATGGCTCTTATTATTTTGAGGAATGAGTCTCAATGCCTAGATGGTTGAGAATTTCTATCATTATGGTACGTTGGATTTTATTAAATGCTTTTTTCTGAGTCTATTGAGATAATCATGTTGTTCCTGGTTTTACTTGCACTTACTATTTATGAGGTGGATTACATTTATTTTTTTCTTTTTAAAAAAATTTTATTTTAAAGATGTGGAGTACAATTCAGGATTAGGAATACAAGTGGTCATCTTACAGGTAAAATTTGGACCTTCTTTTGGTCCCCACTTAACCTGTTTGAGATCAGCTACCCTTATTGATGTATCCCCATCCTCACTCCGGCAGTATCCCACTACTGTCAATCCCTTTCTTATAGTGTATGGTGAATGTTCAGGGTTCGCTTATGTTATTTCATTTACTGATTTGCATTTGTTGAACCAGCCTTGCGTCCTGGGAATAAAGCCTACTTGGTCATGATGACAGAGCCTTGTGTTGTTGAATACAGTTTGTTTTACTTCCATATTCATCAGGGATATTGGCCTGTAGTTTTATTTCTTTGTTGTGTCTTTGACATTTTTTTGCTCTCAGGATGATATTGGCTTCATAGAATGAGTTAGGGAGGAATTCTTCCTTCTTGATTGCTTGGAATACTTTCAGTAGGATTGGTACAAGCTTTTTCTTGTTTATCTGGTAGAATTCAGCTGTGAATCCATTTAGTTTGGGACTCTATCTATCTATCTATCTGTCTATCTATCTATCTATCTAACGAGTTGGAGACTCACTCTGTTGCCCAGACTGGAGTGCAGTGGGACGCTCATAGCCACCATAGCCTCGACCCACTGGGTTCAAGTGATCCTTCCACCTCAGCCTTCCAAGTAACTGGAACTACAGGCATGCGCCACCAACCCCAGCTAATTTTCTGATTTATTGTAGAGATGAGGTCTTGCCAAGTTGCCCAGGGTGATCTCAAACCCCTGGGCTCAGATGATCCTCTCACCTCTGCCTCTCAAATTGTTGCGATTACAGGAGTGAGCCACCACACTTGGTGGGATTTTCTTAGTTTGCTATTGATCTGTTCAGAGTTTAAATTTTTTTCTGTTTCAAGCTTGAGAGGTTGTATGTTTTCAGGAATTTATCCATTTCCTCTAGATTTTCTATCTTACATACATAGAGATGTTTATGATAATCTCTGGTAATCTTTTGCATTTTTTTCCAAGATTGGTTGTAACATCACATTTCTAAATTTTTGACTTTATTAATTTGGATTTACTTGTGCACTGTCTCATTCTCTCTCTCTCTCCTCTCTCTGTGTTAATCTGGTCAGAGTTCTAGCAATCTTTTTTATTCTTTCAATGAATCAGTTTTTGGACTCATTAATCCTTTTTAATTAGTTTTTTGGTGTCAGTTTCATTTAGATCTGATCTGACTTTGGTTATTTCTTTTTTTCTGCTAGTTTTGGGCTTAGTTTGTTTTGTTTTGTTTTTGAGTTGGAGTCCCACTCTGTCACCCAGACTGGAGTACAGTGGCACGCTCCCGGGCACCTCAGCCTCAACCTGCTGGGCTCTGGCGATCCTTCCGCCTCAGTCTTCCAAGTAGCTGGAACTACAGGGACGCACTACCACACTCAGCTAATTTTTGATTTATTGTAGAGACAAGGCTTTGCCAAGTTGCCCAGGTAGGTCTTGAACCCGCGGGCTCAGGCAATCCACTTGCCTCAACCTCCCAAAGTGCTGGGATTACAGGCTGAGCCACCAAACCCGGTCTAGTTTGTTCTTGCTTTTCCAGTTTCCTTAGGTGCAACATTATACTGTTTGAGATCTCTATTTTCTTGATATGGTTGTATAATGTTATAAATTTTCTTCTTAGCATCATTTAATGACATCCCAGACATTTTGATATGTTGTGTCTTTATTTTCATTTGCTTCTTAGAGTCTTTTTATTTCTGTCATGATTTAAGTGTTTACTCCCAAATTATTGAGGAGCATGTTGTTTAATTTCCATGTATTTGTGTGTTTTTGAGGATTCTTCTTTGTGTTTATATCTATTTTTGTTCTGCTGTGTTTCAAAAAGATGTTTGGTATGATTTTGACTTTTTGGAATTTAGTCAAGTTTGACTTATGACTGAGTACATAGTTGATCTTAGAGTTTGTTTCATGTGCAGATGAGAATGTTCTGTGGTTGTTACGTGGAGTGCTCTGTAGATCTATTAGATCTAATGGGTGAAGTATTGAACTTAAGTCCTGGATTTCTTTGTTAGTTTTCTGCCCCACTGATCTGTCCAAAGTTGTTGGCAAAGTATTGAAGTACCCCACTTTAATTGTGTGGCTGTCTATGTCCTCTCTTTGGTTAAGTGGTAGTTGTTTTATAAATCCGGGTGCTCCTATTTGGGTGCATATACATTCAAGATTGATATTTCTTGTTGTTGAATTGAGTTCATCATTATGCCTGTCATTATCTTCTTTTACTTTTATTGGTTTAATGTCTGTTTTGTCTGATATAAGAATAGTGACCCCTGCTCTTGTTTTCTATTGTCATGGAAGATCTTTCTCCATTCCTCTACCTTAAGCCTATGGGTATCATTAGAAGTGAGATGGATTTCCTGAAGACAGCAGAAGGATGGATCATTTTTTAAAAGCACAATTTTCTTTTAAGTGGTACATTCAGGTAGTAAACATTCATCTTTAGCTATTGATATGGATGGTTTGTTCCTATCATGTTGTTATTGAGTACTTGCTTTGCGTTCTCAGCTTTGTGGTTGATTTGTATGGTCTGTAAGCTACATGCTTACATGTGTTTTTGTGTTAGGTGGTATCATTCTTTCATTTCTATGTTTAGAACTCCTTTAAGCATCTCTTGTACAGCTGATCAAGGTGACAAATTCCCTTAGTATTTGCTTGTCTGGGAAGGACTTTAATTCTCCTTTGTTTATGAAGTTTAGTTTGGTGGGGTAAGAAGTTCTTGTCTGGTATTGCTTTTCTCTAAGAATACTGAAAATTGGCTGGGTATGGTGGTTTATGACTATAATCCCAGCACTTTGGGAGGCTGAAGTGAGAGGATTGTCTGAGCCCGTGTGTTAGAGACCAGCCTGGGTAACTTGGTGAGACCTCATCTCTACAATAAATAAAAAAATCAGCTGGGCACAGTGGCGCATGCCTGTAGTTCCAGCTACTTGGAAGGCTGAGGCAGAGGGAAAACCTTAGCTCAGTAAGTCGAGGCTGTGGTGGGCTACAGAGTGAGACTCCAACTCAAAAGAAAAAAAGAATACTGAAAATTGGCCCCCAATATTTTTTGGCTTATAAAGTTTCTGCAGAGAGGTCTGTTGCTATTCTGATGGGTTTCACTTGGTAAGGCTTTTTCTTTCATACTGACCTTGACTAGTCTAATGAATATGAGCCTCGGAATTGTCATCTTCTATAGTACCTTACAGGAGTTCTCTTAATTTCTTGCATCTGTATGGCAGCCTCTCTAGCAAGATAGGGGAAGTTTTCTTGGATAATGTCTTGAAAAACCTGTTCCAGGTTGTTTGCATATTCCCCTTCTTTCTCAGGAATGTTAATCAAATGTAGATTTGGTCCCTCTCAAAGACTTTGCTTATTTTTTTGTTTGTTTGTTTGTTTTTGAGTTGGAGTCCCACTCTGTCGCCCAGACTGGAGTGCAGTGGCCGCTCCTGGCCACCGCAGCCTCGACCTGCTGGGCTCCAGTGATCCTTCCGCCTCAGCCTTCTGAGTAGCCGGAATTACAGGCATGCGCTACCACGCCCAGCTGATTTTTTGATTTATTGTAGAGATGAAGTCTCGCCAAGTTGCCCAAGCGGGTCTCGAACCCACGGGTTCAGGCAATTCGCTCACCTTGGCCTCCCAAAGTGCTGGGATTACAGGCTGAGCCACCGAGCCCGGCCGACTTTGCTTATTTTAAAAAAATCTTTAAAAAAATATTTTTTAATTTTTGTCTGATTGGGTTAAGTCAAAGAATCAATCTTCAACTTCTGAAATTCTTTCTTCTGTCTTGTCTGGTCTACTATAAGGGCTTGCAAGTGTGTTTTGAACTTCTTGGAGTGAATTCTTCATTTTCAGGAGTTCATTTTGGCTCTTGGCATGGCCTAGTCTGCTTTTACTTCTTGTGCTGTTTTTGTGACCTGTTTGATTCAGGTATCCACTTTCTCATGAATCTTGTTGAGTCTCTCTGTCATCCATATTCTGAATGTTATATCTGTCATTGGGGACAGTTCATTCTGATGGGAATCCATTGCTCGGGAGGTGGTGGGATCATTTGTGGATGTTAAAACAATTTGACTTTTGGGATCGCTGGTGTTCTTGCACTGATTCCTTCTCATTTGTGGAGCCAGGCCCTTCTTTTATTTTTTAAAGGTGCTATGATTGAGATGGGGATTTGTAATGTTTTCTTCTTTTTTTCCTTATGGATATGTTTGTGGTGTGTGTTGTTTATAGTCTGTTGGCTTCTTTAAGTGCCCTGACTTCTCATTTTCTACCTGACCCACAGGCTGCAAAGGCAGAGGCAGTGGTAATTGCATTTAGGAGGGTTCCCAATGGTGACCTCTTGAGTCTCTGTTCTCAGGGGAGCACTGAGCCATAGCTACAGTGTTTGAATGGGGTGGGGCAGTTGTGTAGTTCCAGGAGACTCTGCCTGGTAGGGAGCTGGGAGTGGAGGGTGTGTCTGGGTGTCAGACTTGTGGGCATGCAGATGCAGCCCATTTCTTTATTTACTTTCTGACCCACATGTGGCAGGGATGGGGGAGGTGGTGCTGCTGGCTGGCAGCCATGGTGGATTCCTATCTCCTTAGTTCCTCTCTGGTCTGTGCATGTGTGGGGCCAGGGCAGCTACCTTGGCAGGTGGCTGGGAGGAGGTGGCCAGCTTGGTGTCAAATAGGTGAGCAGGTAGGGGTGGGGCAGCCTTCTCACTGTTGTGGGGTTCTTATTCTAACTCAAAGACAGGTGCCAGGGACCCTACTGGGCTGGGAGTTTCAGAGTCCCTTCTTCCTGCATTCGACTATATTATTATTATTATTATTATTATTTTGAGTTGGAGTCTCACTCTGTTGCCCAGACTGGAGTGCTGTGGCCGCTCCCGGCCACCGCAGCCTCGACCTGCTGGGCTCCGGCGATCCTTCCGCTCAGCCTTCCGAGTAGCTGGAACTACAGGCGCGCGCTACCACGCCTGGCTCATTTTTTTTTTTTTTTTGATTTATTGTAGAGATGAGGTCTCGACAAGTTGCCCAGGCGGGTCTCGAACCCTTAGGCTCAGGCAATCCACTCACCTTAGCCTCCCAAGGCGCGGGATTACAGGCTGAGCCACCAAGCCCGGCTTTGACTATATTATTAAAAAAAGATTTTTGGTCACTTTTTCTTTTGTTTGTGATTCAGAACATTTCTTTCCATCTTTACCCCTCAAGTTCACTACTTTGTTATGACTAGAACAGTGGAGTGTAACTTTTCTTGCACTTTTGATTCTGTGCTGCGCAGTTTGTGTGAGGCCAGGCCCATGGGTGTGTATTTAAACAGAAGCTATATGTAGGCTTCTCAGTGGTGTGATTGCAAGGAACTTCAGTATTCAGGCTGCCTCCAAAATATCTCTTATGTCATTGGGAAGATTCTTCTCTATTATGCCCAGCTAAAGGTGCAATAATACCTCTGAATACTAGAGCTTAAAATGCACATATGTAACTTGGTATAAAGCATATTAGCATGAGCTTGTTCATCATTTATTCATTATTGAGACCAGTAGGTCTTAAAGGTTTGTATCTTCTATAGGATGAGTTATGGAATAGAGGTTCTAGGAGGGGGAGGAGCAGGGGAAGCCACAGCAGAACCGTAGCCAGGGTATAAGATTTATTTTTTCTCTACAGTTTTGCCTGTAACTGCCTCGGCCAGTAGTTAAGTGTACTCCATAAAGGTACACTCTATGCTACCATAAAGCAAATCACCTAATGATGACCAATAACATTTTATATTTTGTTTGCAGAGACTTTGAATACAACAGTATCATTCTCCTTCAGGGGAATACTATTTTCTAAGGTATTATTCCAATATTTATTTTATACTTTCTTAACCTTTTGCAGTAACAGACATGTTAAAAATTTGAAACAAGCAATTCACAACTTCTATAAATAGTAGCTTAAGATCAAATGTTCAAGGATTGTTTTTTCCTGACTTTCATTTTGTATTAGGTGTTTGATAGTTCTTCCTTCTATAGAATATGGAAAAACCGGAAATAGGATAGCTCTTTTCAATTTCTTTTTTCCCCTCTAACATACATGGCTAAAAGTACTGTGAATGCTCATTAGTAATCTGTCGAATGGTCTTCAGATGAAAGTGCTGGATGTCCATTGCGTATAAGTAAGTCACGCTCAGCCAGGTGTGGTGATGTGTACCTATAGTCCCAACAACTTGGGAGGCTAAGGTAGAAGGAACAACTGAACCCGAGAAGTTGAGGCTACACTCATGCCACTGTACTCCAGCCTAAGTGACAGAATGAGACCCCAGATTATAAAGAAAAAAAAAATCAGTAACTCTTTATAACTATTTGTGTAATATACTAAATATAATGTAAAAATTGTTTAGAAGAATAAAAATCACAAAATTATTGACTTATTTTTGTTCCAGATTTTTTTTGGAAACTTAGTCTGGACATCCAGGCTTTTGTAAAAATAACCACTGCCTCAATAAATAATACCATTGTAATTTTATTTATCTTATTTATTTTTCAGTTGGGGTCTCACTCTGTCACCAGGCTGGAGTGTAGTGGTGCGATCATGGCTCACTGCAGCCTTGACCTCCTGAGCTCAAATGATCTTTCTGTCTCAAGATCCCAAGTAGCTGGGACTATAGGCATGTGCCACCACACCTGGATAGTTTTTTATTTTTTGTAGAAATGAGGTCTTGCTATGTTGCCTAGGCTGGTCTTGAACTCTTGGGCTCAAGCAGTGCTCTTGCCTAGGCCTCCCAAAGTGCTGGGATTACAGGCGTGAACCACTGCCCCTGGTTTACCATTATAATTTTAGATATTTGTAGTACATATCTAGCAGTAATATTTTACACATTTCAGTTTTGGTGACTATTTTAAAATAAACTTTAATAATGCATATATATATTTTTTGAGTTGAAGTCTCACTCTGTCGCCCAGGTTGGAGTATAGTGACATACTCATGGCCACCGCAGCCTCCATCTGCTGGGCTCAGGTGACCCTTCCACCTTAGCCTTTCAAGGAGCTGGAATGGCAGGCATGCACCACAATACCCAGCTAATTATTTGATTTATTGTAGAGTCATGGTCTCGCCAAGTTACCCAGGCTGGTCTCAAACCCCTGAGCTCAGGCAATTCTCTCACCTCTGCCTCCCAAAGTGCTGGGATTACAGGCATGGACTACCATGCCCAGCTAATAATGTATATTCTTTAGTTATTTTGTTACAAACGATATCCAATATTTGAAAACCCCAGTCTAGTATTTAAATTGTAAATAACATCATCTTATAATTGGGAAGTAAATAAGCTCTATGCTCACTGTATTCCAAGGCATGAGCATTTTTTATCTCACTGAAAAACTAAGAAACTGTTAATCAATTAAATTTAAATTGCTTTCTGTTAGTAAGACAAAGTTCTTTTAAAAGAACTAATATATATATTACAAGCATCTAATATATATATATTTTAAATTAAGCCCTTCCATTCTAGGATCATCTAACATTTTTCTTTACTCATATTTCTTATTTGTTTTAGGGAAGATACAGAGTTGTTGCTGAAGCCATTGATGGAAGTACTGAAGAAACATTCTTTTGCTTGAATTTTACCATCATACACCACCCTAATTTAAGTTAGCATAAGTTGAATATGCTTTTTTCTTTTTTTTTTTTTTGAGTTGGAGTCTCACTCTGTCACCCAGGCTGAAGTGCAGTGGCACACTCACAGCCACCACAGCCTCGACCTGCTGGGCTCAGGCAATCCTTCCACCTCAGCCTTCCAAGTAGCTGGAACTACAGGCACACACTGCCACACTCGGCTTATTTTTTTATTTTTACTGTAGAGATGAGGTCTCACCAATTGCCCAGGCTGGGCTCGAACACCTCAGCTCAGGCAATCCTCTCACCTCGGCCTCCCAAAGTGCTGGGATGACAGGCTTGAGCCATCACGCCTGGCCCTACTTTTTATTTTTCAAAGGTATCGTTCTTGTTTTAAGGATACTCTGAATTTGCTTTAATCAGATATAGTAGGATAAGAAGACATGAAAATGACTGTCATCAAGTATCTTATCCTTATAGACTCCAGGCTTAGATTTGCTCTAGAGAGTACAGCCGGAAGTTAGAAGATGAGGGAGAGAGTTTTTGTAAATGAGTCAGGAGACAGCGTTGCATTGCTAGGGAGTGAGCCCTACCCCTGGTGGGCTTGAACTCTGCAGGTTGATCTACATCTTCATCTCACCACATCCACCATGACCACATTCTCTCTCCTGGTTTGCTGCAATTGCCCTCTTTGCTGACATCAGTGCTCTTACTCTTGCCTCCCATTCCTCAAAGCCTTCGATGGCATATCTCATCATTCTCAGAATTAAATCCCTCAATCTGTCCCATAAGGCTGGAACTCATCTACTCCTCCTCAAAGTCTACTCTTCCAGCCTCATGAGCTGCTTCTTTTGGTACTTTTCATTTGGTCCCAGCCACACTATCTCCTTCTTCCTCCTGAGGACTAAACTCAAGAAGTTTAGTCTCTCTTGCCAAAGTCTTAGCTAAGAGGCTTGAGGTGTCATGCCCTACAAAATGTAAAGTCTCATCAGATGGGTTTTCATTAACCCTATAGAATGTGGTTTACTTTCCAATCTAACTCAAGCACACATAACATATAAAGAGAGAAATACAACATATTTTATGACCCTGTAGAGCCACATCTCTTGAGAAAATTTGCATTGGTGTAGAATCTTCTTCTGGATGCTTTTTAAGACATTTACCACCTATTCTCTCAGGCGATCCTTCCACCTTAGCCTTCGGAGTAGCTGAAACCACGGGTGCTCACCACCACGCCTGGCTAATTTTTTGATTTATTGTAGAGATGAGGTCTCATTAACTTGTCCAGGCTGGTCTCAAGTCCCTGGGCTCAGTCAATCCTCTTGCCTCTGCCTCCCAAAGTGCTGGGATTACAGGTGTGAGCCATGGAGCTTGCCGTGCTTATCTTAAATCAGCATCTCTTGGACTAATTTAAAATTTTTTTAGATAGAGCTTAACTCTTTCCACCAATTGCCAATCAAAAAATCTTGGAATCCACCTGTGGCTTGCAAGCTGTCATTTGGAGATGTCATGGCTTCCTGGGCCAAATCAACAAGAATCTCTCATCTACTGATTTTTTTTTTTTGAGTTGGAGTCTCACTCTGTTGCCCAGACTGGAGTGCAGTGGCCGCTCCCGGCCACCGCAGCCTCAACCTGCTGGGCTCCGGCGATCCTTCTGCCTCAGCCTTCCGAGTAGCCGGAATTACAGGCATGCGCTACCACGCCCGGCTGATTTTTTTATTTATTGTAGAGATGAGGTCTCGCTGCCCAGGCGGGTCTCGAACCCGCGGGCTCAGGCAATCCACTCACCTCAGCCTCCCAAAGGCGCGGGATTACAGACTGAGCCACCGAGCCCGGCTGATTTTTTTTTTTTATAAAGATGTTGGGTACAACTTAGGGTTAGGTATACAAACATTGATTATGCAGGTACTCTTGTTGATGAGGTGTGCCCCTCCCTCCTTAGCAGTTTCCCACTGCTAATCCCACCCCCACTCCCCTGACAGTTTCCCACTGCTGCCAATCCCTTTCTTGTAGTATTATAATTGTTCAAGGTCTGCTTATGAGTGAGGACATATGGTACTCTGTTCTTGTTTCTGTGATATGGCATCTATTGATTTTTAATATTTTGCCTGTAACTTCTGTCTCTCTAAAAAGCCAACCTGTAACGCCGCCATTTTGGGCACATGTTCTCAGGACCTCTTGGGACTGTGCCACGGGCATAAAATCACTCATTCACATTTGGCCCAGAACAAACCTTTTTACAGAGGTAATAATTTATAGAGTTTGGTATCTTTTGTCAACATTCCAATATGTTTAGCACACTCTCCTCTCGGACCTTTGCAAATCATCCTTCCCTAAACGGGAAATGTAGTTTTTCAAACATATTTGCATAATTTATTCCTTTTAAAATTTGATTTTCTGCTCAAGTATAATTTCTTCAAGTTCTTCCCCAGCCAGTGTTATAAGATTATACATAACAGGGGCTTTAATCAGACAGATATTCATTTCTCTCTCATCCAGGGCTGATGTGGTACCTTGAGAACTCAACGCCTTCTCTCTGGTCCTGGTCTGAGTGGTACAAAATGATTCCTTACCATACCTATAACCCAGATGTACATTTCCATCAACAACACCACTCATACAATACTTACAGGGTAATCAGACATTGTTGTTTTAAGTTTTATTACTGTTTTTTAAATTGCTCATAAAGAGTCAATGACTTGTAAAAATATTGCTTACATGTTGTCCTTGTGTTCTTTTTCTTGGTATTATTTTACGGTTTTCAGCAAAATTGAATTTCTCCACTCTACTTTATAGTATTCTAACTGGCTTAATTGATCTCAGATTTCAATTCATCCCATATGTTTAATAAAAAAAGTTTATGAGGCTGAACTTCTCCTTGCACCTGAACTATTTTATGATCTCATTTCTCCTACCAATCCCACTTCCTTCATCCCTCAAATAATTGGTTTCACCTTTCAGTGAATTCCTTAGAACTTTATAAGAATTCCTAGAGATTTTTCGTGTTTCCTGTGGAAGGATAACTTTCTTTTTTAAAGTTTTAAAGTAATTAGTGGCCATTACATGGTGCTGGCTTTCCAAAGTCATTTTAAGATTATACCTAAGAATTACACCTTTTATTCTTCTTAGAGCTTCGCCTCTTCTCTAGGGAATAAGTAGAATTGTTTTTAGAAATTTGCCCTTGACCTGAAAACATAATTCAACTAGATCCTGAAAAGAGCAATTCTTTAATTTTGATTAGTATATTGTACCATCACAGGTATATTATGGAATACCCCATGGTTTGCAGAAGCAGCTTTTCCTCACTATTAACTTCCTTTAGGATTTAGGAAAAGACCATCATTGACAATGAGTTGTGTGACCTTGGGCAGTCGAAGCTGAGAGATTTTCACAGATTGCTATTCTGCTTAAAGAAAGCAAGGGTGGTCAATTTTCAAGTGAACCAGAAGGCCCAAATGAAAAACTAGCGGTGTCCTAGAGGGTGATTATTTTATCAGAGAATGGGTCCTTGAGGCCAGAAGGTTCAGGTCAATATCTTAACTTCTCCTGCAGGGCTACATTAATGTAAACCTTTCCTCATGTTACTTAAAGGTGAGCACAACTGGAGAGTTTTAACTTACTTATTTACTTTTTAAAAATTGAAATTGCCTTTTAGAGAGTGTTGCCAATTTCAAGGTTTTGCAAAGCGGTTCTGCAATTTAAAATTGTTTTTCTTTTTAAAATTAGAATTTCTCTTCAGATTAAAAATCTTTGCCAGTCTTTTAATTGCAAAGTGATGCATTTCATTGTAACAAATTCACACGTTGCATAAGTGCAAAGAACAAGTTACAGTCTCTTCTTCATTTCTTTCTCTACACCACTGCCCTAAAACTCTTCTTAACAGTATGGTATGTGACTTTTCATTTTCAGACTTTTGTATCATGTAAGTATCTATCTATAGATATATATGTAATATGTATATATGTAATATATACAGGTATATATCATATATGAATTACATACAATTTTATATATATGCGTATGCTTAAAATTATTGTATATTGTTTTTTAATTTGAATCTGGGACATATTTCTAAGTCAATACACATAGATCGACTTTAATTATTTTTATCTATTTATTTTTTGAGTTGGAGTCTCACTCTGTTACCCAAGCTACTGTGCAGTGGCATGCTCCTGGCCACTGCAGCCTCGACCAGCTGGGCTCAGGTGATCCTTCTGCCTCAGCCTTCCAAGTAGCCAGAACTACAGAATACACTACCATGTCCAGCTAATTTTTTGATTTATTATAGCGAAGAGGTCTCACCATGTTGCCCAGGTGGGTCTTGAACCCACAGCCTCAGGCACTCCTCTTGTCTTAACTTCCTAAAGTACTGGGATTATAGACTTGAGCCACTGCACCTGGCCTATCTTAATTATTTTTAGTGGCAATGTACTTTCCTATTGTTTGGACATACCGTAATTTAGTTACACATTTCCTTGTGTAGTCTATAGTATAGGATATAGTGTAGATGTGGAATATAGTCCTTAACACTATACTAAGTATCTCATTTCATTTTCAGAAAACCATCAGGAGGCAGATATTATCTTCTTAATTTTTATAGGCGAGGAAACCAAGCTTAGAAAACTTGAGTACTTTGCCTAGGGTTATACAGTAAGTGATGAGCTAGGATTTAATCTCCCTACTCCAAATCTCCAAAATCTGTGCTACATTGCCTACTGCTTTGTTGGAATGATGGGTCTTTTAGGTTTTTTATTCTTGTATTTTCTGCACCAACTTTTCTACAATAAATATGTATTTTTTAAGCTAAAATGACACTAAAAAGACCATTTCATTATTAATCACTTACGTCCACTGACTCATTTAAAATTGAAGGAACATTTAAGCAATCCCAATCAAAGGCAGTGAAAATTGCGAACAACATACATGACAATTGTTTTGGAGAATGTCCAAAGTAAGTCATGGTCCCATTTATATACATAATACAGCATTTATTTTATTTGTTTGTTTATTTATTTTTTTGTGTTGGAGTCTCACTCTGTCACCCAGGCTGGAGTGCAGTGGCATGCTCACTGCCACTGCAGTCTTGACCTGCTGGGTTCAGGTGATCCTTCCGCCTCAGCCTTCCAAGTAGCTGGAGCTACAGGTGCACTACCAGGCCCAGCTAATTTTTTGATTCATTGTAGAGACAAGGTCTCACCATGTTGCCCAGGCTGGTCTTGAACTCCTGAGCTCAGGCAATTCTCTTACCTTGGCCTCCCAAAGTGCTGGGATTACAGGCCTGGGCCACTGCACCTGGCCAGTTTGTTTATTTTTGTGTCAGTATTTTGTTCTGTCACCTAAGGTGAGGGCAATGGTAAAATCATGGCTCACTGCAGCCTTAAACTCATAGGCTCAAACAATTCTCCTGTCTCAGCCTTCCAAGTAGCTGGGACTACAAGTGCACCCCCCCATGCCTGGCTAACTTTTTGATTTTTTTTTTCAGACTCGAGGTCTTGCTGTGTTGGCTAGGTTGGTCTTGAACTTGAATTCCTGGACTCAAGCAATTCTTCTGCCTCGGCCTCTCAAGTTGCTGGGATTATAGGTGTGAGCCACCGTGCCTGGACTTAATACAGCATTTTAAAAGAATGAGGTAGATGTCTTGTACTAATGTGGATAAATCTCCAAGGAATATTGCCAAATTAAAAAGTTAAGCTACAGCCAGACATGTAGGCCCAGCTACTCAGGAGGCTGATTTGGGAGAATCACTTGAGTTCGGGAGTTGGAGGCTACAGTGAGCCATAATCACACCTGTGAATAAACACTGCACTCTACCCTGGGCAGCATACCCTGGGCAGCATACCCTTGTCTCTATTAAAAAAAAAAAAAAGTCAAGTTGAGAAATCCATCCTAAAACTCATATAGAATCTCAAGGGACCGCAAACAGCCAAAATAATTTTGAAAAATAACCAAGTTGGAGGACTCACATTTCCTGATTTTAAAACATATTACAAAGCATGGTAATAAAAACATTGTGGTACTGACATAAACAGACAAATAAACCAATGAAATAGAATTGGTAGCTCAGAAATAAATCCTTGCATATATAATCAAATGACCATTGATGAGGATGCCAAGATCACTATGGGGAAAAGACATCTCTTCAACAAATGGTGTTGGGAAAACATACACAAAAATTAGAGTTGGACCCATACCTTGCACCATATGTAAAAGTCAACTTGCTGGGTGCAGTGGCTCATGCCTATAATCCCATCACTTTGGGAGGCCGAGGTGAGAGGATTGCCTCAGTCCACAGGTTAGAGACCAGCCTGGGCAACTTGGCGAGACCTCATTTCTACAATAAGTTAAAAAATTAGCCAGGCATGGAGGCGCGTGCCTGCAGTTCCAGCTACTTGGAAGGCTGAGGTGGAAGGTTCTCCTGAGCCCAGCAGGTTGAGGCTGCGGTGGCTGTAGTGTGTCACTGCACTACAGCCTGGGTGACAGAATGAAACTCCAACTCAAAAAAACAAAAACAAAAGGCAAACAAAAAACTAACTCAAAATGAATTAAAGACCTAAATGTAAGACCTAAAATGAGGACTTTCAGAAGAAAACATAAGGGAAAATCTCGATGACATTGGACTTGGCAATGATTTATTGGATATGATACCTAAAGCACAGGCAACAAAAGTAAAAATAGACCAATGGTACTACAATATGTTTAAAAACTTGTGGGCATCAAAGGACACGATCAATAGAAAAGGCAACCTACAGAATGGGAGAAAATATTTGCAAATCATATATCTGATAAAGGGTTAATATCCATAATATATAAAGAACTCCTTCGACTCAAAAACATAAGAGCAAATAACTTGATTTAAAAATTGGCAAAGGCCTTGTATAGACATTTCTCTGAAGAAGATATACAAATGCCCAGAAACCAGATGCCTGATATCACTAAAACTAAGAGAAATGCAAATCAAAACCTGAAAATCAGAACCACAGGGAGATATCATTGTATATCTATTAGAATGGTTAGTATTAAAACAGAAAATAACAAGCGTCGGCAAGGATGTGGGGAAATTGAAACCCTCGTGCACTGTAGATGGGATATAAAATGGTGCAGCTATCTTGGAAAATAGCATAGAATTTCCTTAAAATATTAAAAGTAGAATTACTATATAACCCAGCAATCTCACTTCTGGGTACATATCCAACAGAATTGAAAACAAGATCTCAAAGAGATATTTGTACATTCATGTTCATAGCAGCAATATTGACAATAGCCAAGAAGTAGAAGCAATCCAAATGTCCACTGAATGGATAAACAAAATTCATGGTATAAACATACAATGGAAAATTATTCAGCATGCCACATGATACAAGATGGATGAAACTTGGGTAAATTTGACTATATAAAATAAGCCAGTCACAAAGAGACAAGTAAAGTATGATTCCACTTATATGAGTCATTCGAAGTAGTCAAGAAACAAACAGTAGAATGGTAGTTACCAGGACTGGGAGGAGAGGGAACAAGAGACTTGTTTAATGTATGGAGTTTCAGATTTGCAAGATGAAAATTTCTAGAGATCTGTTTCACAATAATGTGAATATATTTAATTTGAACTGTACACTTAAAAATGGTACACTTGAAAATGGCTAAGATGATACATTTTATGTTGTGTTTTTAAAAATTTATTTTTATTTATTTTTTATTTTTTTGAGTTGGAATCTCATTCTGTCACCCAGGCTGGAGAGTAGTAGTACACTCATGGCCACCGCAGCCTCGACCTGCTGGGCTCAGGTGATTCTTCCGCCTCAACCTTCCAAGTAACTGGAATTACAGGCGCATGCCACCACACCCAACTAAGTTTTTTGATTTATTGTAGAGACGAGATCTCACCAATTTGCCTAGGCTAGTTTCGAATCCTTGGGCTCAAGCAATCCTCTTGCCTCTACCTCCCAAAGTGCTAGGATTATAGGAGTGAGCCACTGCACCCTGCTTGTGTGTGTATGTATTTTAAACACAAACATTAAAAAAAATAAAAACATTAAAAACTCTATTGGTTATACAAGTATAAGAAAATAAAAATATTAAAATGAATAGTATACTGTAATTTAAAACATTGGAAAAGTTGAGCATTAATGTGTTTTAGGTATTGGTAAAAGAAAAAAGTTAAGTGGCAGATAGATATGTATAATACGCTACATTGCAAAAAGGAAAAGGAAAAAATCAAAACCTACCAAAAATGCGCTGTACTTTCTACAGGGACACATATTCAGATGCAGAAGCATTAAACAAGAATTGGAAGGATATATACCAAGTCGATTGCAGTTGCCATCCTTGGGCAAGGGGAAAGGGGACCAGATTGTGGGTGATGTTCAATGAATGATCCACAGTACTTCAAGTTTTTATGAGGGGGAATCTATTAATAAATAGATAAAATATCATATAAGCCACCATCATATAAGCAACATCATATAAGATGTTCCACATCACTCAAAAAAATTAAAATGATGACTACATTGAAATCCTGTTTCTCCTTCAAATTAGCAAAGATTCAAAAACTTGATAGGCTCTGTTGGTGAACTGTGAGGAAACATTTCTCCTGGAAAGGCAAATGACACTATGCCTACAAAGGGGGATTTGGCAATATCTAGCAAGCCAGCAATCTACCTCTAGAAATTAACTGTAGAACAAAGATGGCGGCATGTTGAAACCTCTCAGATGCCAGCCTGAAATGTTGCTCACTAGCCAAAACCTGGATCACGGGTACACCAAAATATATAGTAGTACTAGATTATTATCTATTGAAAATCCTTATTTTCAGTAAGGATTTAGAAGTCCTTACTGATAATAATAAATAAAAAATAGGAGAGAAGGGATGAGTCTTTCTTACAGTAGAATTCCAACAAGTAATGGAGTTAGGAGTAAGGCAGTTACAAAATCACCATTTTTTTTTTTTTGAGGCGGAGTCTCTCACTCTGTTGCCCAGGCTGGAGTGCAGTGGCACGCGCATGGCCACTGCAGCCTCAACCTGCTGGGCTCAGGTGATTCTTTCACCTCAGCCTTCCAAATAGCTGGAACTACAGGCACACACCACCATGCCTGGCTAATTTTTGATTTATTGTAGAGATAAGGTTGCCAGGTTGGTCTAGAACCAGTGGGCTCAGGCAGTCCTCTTACCTCTGCCTCCCAAAGTGCTGGGATTATGGGTGTGAACCACTGTGCCCAACCAAAATCACTCTTTTTAACCATCACAATAAAAATGTGTTTAGCCAAAAATCATCAATGGATGCCAAATCTAGGGAGGAAAAGTTTGATGAGAAACAGGATGCTTGCTCAAAGTATTCCCTACAGTTACTTATAACAGGAAAAAATAGTGTCTGTCTAGAGGGGAAAATAGATACCTTCACCAAGAGATCATAGCCAATCAAGTGTAGGCAAGTAACAAGTGTCTTCAGATGTGGCACCTTAAAAAAGACAGTATCATTTAGGTAGCACTGAAACCAAAATGCACCAAACTTATCACAAGGATTCACTATATAAAATAACTGGTCTGTGCTGTCTATAATGTCCATATCATGGAATTAGAGGCTGGGACATGGCAGCTAACTGAAATAGGTGATCCTGGACTGGATCCTGGTCCAGGGAAATCCTGCTTATAGAGGAAATTATTAGGACAATGAATGAGACTAAAATGTGGACTATAGATTAAATCCAAATTCCTTAGTAAATTTCCTGAATTTGATAGCCATACCATTTTTAGTAAGAGAATTTCCTTGTTTACAAGGGGTAAAGGAGACTGGTATGTGCAGTCTAGTCTCGAAAAGTTTGAGAAAAAATATGTGTACACACACATAAATGTATGTATACAAATTATAAGGCAAATGTAGCAAAACACTAAAAATGGGTTAATCTAGGTTCATGAGAGTTTTATTATTCTTGCAACTTTTAGTTTGAAACTACTCAAAACCTGAAATTATGTAAATATTTAAAATTTGCTAAAAATAAAAATTTAAAAATTTTTTAAAAAGAACGATCCAGGTATTATGTGTCTTTCTAGTCAAACTAACAGAGTTTGAGAAGGAGACTCACTCAAAATTCGGCTTATTTTTTAGAGCACCAACACCCTCCATAAAGAAGATAACATTTAGGCAAGAGGTTACATTAGGAATGAATGAGTGTCGGAATCTTGTAGAGGCAGTTTCTTAATTTTTAACAAACAAAATCTGCTTGTAGAAAAAGTCTAGGTTCTAGTCTTTAGTACATCTTAGCAGTTTGTTGAAGATCCAGTCTTTGGAATTTGGAGAACTTTTGGTTTGTTTCCTTTTGAAGAAGAAAAGGCCCACGGGAGGGTTGATAAGCAACCATATCAGTCTCATTCATCAGTGCTTAGTGCCTGGCAGGCAGTAGATGCCAGTAAATGTTTATAGTTGCTGAATGATTAGGATCCCTGACTCAGAAGGTTACTTACAGGGGAATACTGAGAACAGGGGTGGGGAGGGGAGGAGGTGGGCTGGGGAGAGATGCTGCCTGGTGATTCTCAATGAATGAGGGCTTACCAATGAAACTAATAAAGTGCTATGTGCCAGTTGTGTGGTGGCCGGGTTGAGTAGGCGTTCACTAGGGCTTTATTCAGGGCTCTTGAGAGTGAAGATGCAAGTTTAGACCCCTAAACATTACATGAAATACTCAGCCAGTGGCTGAGATAAAGCATGCAGCAGCATTGGGGGCACTGCTATTGTTAATGGACTTTTTCTAGGTTGAGGTTGACTTGAATTTGCCCATAATAGTTGTCAATGGTTGACACACACATATTTGTAATTTTTAATTGGCCTGATCTGTTTCAGTTTGCATATCTGCTTCTTATTGCTGAATACTTGGATTATTTACAGAGTTTGAAACTATAAACAATACCATGAAGTGTGGTGGCTCATGCCTGTGATTCCAGCACTTTGGGAGGCTGAGGCAGAATTGCTGGAGGCCAGAAGTTCGAAACCAGCCTGGGCAACATAGCGAGACCTGGTCTCTACAAAAAATAAAAAAATTTAGCCAGGCATGGTGGTGCACACTTGTAGTCCCAGCTACTCGGACGCTGAGGCAGAAGGATGGTTTGAGCCCAGGAGTTCAAGGTTGTAGTGGGCTGAGATCATACCACTGTGCTTCAACTTGGGCAACAGAGTGAGAAGCTGTCTAAAAAAAAAAAGGCATAATTTAACTTTATCATTTAATCGAGATGATAAAAATACATTAATTCTTAATTGGTTAGAGGAGGACATTTAGGCATGTAAAATTTAAAATGAAAAGTTTTAGCATTCTGAAGTTTAAAACAATGGTCAAGTGCCCGTGCCAATGGTAGAAAAGTAAACAATGTTTAGTAAACAAGGTGGAAACATGTATATGTTCTTACAGCTTAGTCAGAGAGGTTGTATAATGTGAGTAAAAAATGAGAGATTATTAGCGTGTGGGCAGAGAGCAGAGCAAATGGGAGTCTGGTAAAAGACAGAAGCTGAGGTAGCTCATAGACTTACATTGTCTTTAATTCTCTTCTTCAAGAATTCAAAGAAGAGCCATTTTTTCCTTGAGGAACTTATCCCATTTAAACATTCAGGAATTAACCACATTAACTTACCTTCAGTACAAAGAAGAAAAATGTTTCCTGTCTCCTGTCTTTCAGTTGTCTTGTCAGTGGGTCGTCAAGTTGAAGGATTTCTTTTACATTCCTGTGAATCGCCTATTCTCTCTGAACAGCAAGTTATTTCAAAATGGAAAGGGGTTCGGGGTTCATCTCTTATTTTTGTCTCATAAGATGTCTCTGACTAAGCTGTAAGAACGTATAACATCCCTGTCATTCATTGTTCAGACTTCAGAGCATGACTGGGTAGTGCCCAGGTGGGCAGAGCACTATCTGATGATCTTTGTTCCCCAATAACTGAAATCCAGAATAAATGATAATCTCCATATTCTCTTGGCTGTGTAAAGAGGTCAGGAAGTGCCTGAGTTCTCCGAGTCTGTGCTATTATGCCGGGAAGCTCACTAAGGAAGAAAGCCTCTTTAGTGCAGGCTTTTCCATTAATTCAGAACAAAATTCTTTTCGTGTAGAAAATTCATGTAGGATGAGTGGATCAGGAAAAAAGCTTACCTGCCCCAAAAAACCATGTGACATAAGTTCTAATTTTAAAAACAAGCCTATAGGAAAAGACCGGGGAATTGTGAAGATGAATTCATAATTTGCCCTAAACAATTAGCAGAGGCTGCATTATTTAAGAATAGACCGGCTTTCTTAGTACGGCCTTCTTGGTCTTTGTTATTGATCATATACTACCAAAAATGCAAATTCAGCATGGCTTCTGTATATTATTAATATCAGAAAATGTTTGTGTATTCTAATTTTGGAAAAACATAGAGGAGTCCTTTTTCTTGTATGCAGAACTTTCCTCTTACTTAAAATGCCACTGCCTTGCTCACTTGGAAAATGTGTTCTTAATAAATTGCAAGAGTTTTTGTGGATGTGCTGTTAAGGTTTTATCATGCATATTCTGTAACCATTAAATGACCAGTTCCAGGAGTTTGTCAAACATTGGCTGAGAAGCTGTTGCAAAGGTCTGTGTGAACACTGACTTGGTCACTTAGTCATTCTGGACATTCACCCCTCCAGACCCACTGTCCACCTTTCCCCACCCTCTTCTGTGCCCCGGGAAACTGACTGGTGTAGACTACTCAGCTTGCTCCCTGGTCTTCTGGTTCCATTGAGTCCAGTCAATGGGGAGCCCAGAAGGAGATCTGAGGGAGGTAGCAGAGTGTGTTCCCTCCATGCAGAGTTACTTCCAGCTGGTCTAGTCACATAAAGGAGGTGGGGGCTCTCTGCTTCTATCAGACAGGCTCCCCCCGTTTCTGGACATGGTCTCCCATGCTTGACCCTTTGGTTCTAGAGTGATCACAGAGCCTGGGATATGGCATTATCCTTTCTGTGCTCACACTGTGCTTCTGTCCATAAGACATCCGGGAAGATGTGGAGGCTGAGGATTCAGGAACATTTCTCCACCAGAATCAGGGTGGAGTGACTGAAGGCTGGAAGAAGAAGATCTCAGCGGATCAAGTCGCTTGCCTCACTTCGAAAGCAGTGATCTATTACAGAAACAAAGAACAGAGTACCATATATTCCCTCTCATAAGCGGACTTTGAGCAATAATAATACTATAAGAAAGCGTTCGGCAGTAATGGGAAACTGTCGGGGGGTGGTGGTGGTGGGATTGGCAGTTGAGGGAAACTGCTAGGAGAGGGAGGGGCATACCTCATCAACAAGGGTACCTGCATAATCAATGTTTGTATACCTAACCCTGAATTGTACCCCACATTTTTATAATAAAAAATAAATAATAAAAAAGTAAGTTGAGTAAAGCATAGTGCCCAGTAACACAATCTTTGTGCACAGACCCAAGAGAAAAGCTGTTCTGCTACCCAAGTGCAATGACAGGGGACTGGATAAACCATGGGAGTGCTGGAAGAGCACTGTCGGACCTAGCTTCACATACTAGCCCAGCCATTAATGGTATGACAAATGCCTCAGCTTTCACATCTCTAAAATACAGTTGATAATATTTGCCACCTTGTGAAGATTAACAACACAATGCATGTGAAGCCCGGTGTCTGAAACATAGTAGTCTCTCCATAAACAATTCTATGAAGATGCTAGTGAGATTCAAGATTATGTTACTGCAAGCATAATGCAAACAACCAGTATATCTAGTCAGAGTCAAGACCGTGGTATTTCAAATCCCAAGCATCTAGCTCCCTGTTTTCTAGTCTCATGCTACTGCCTAGGTTAGGCTCAGACACCTCTCGCCTAGATTAAAACAACAGCCATTTAACGGGTCTTCCAGCTTCCAGGCTTGCTCCCTCTTATGGGTTTTTCCTTCTGTATCCTCAAGCCCTTTCTCATTTTGATTATTTGACCAATTTGGCCATTCACACTAGATCAAGTTTCCTTCTTTCCTCCAGTCTTCCCTCCCTCCTTTTCTGCCTCTTTTTTCCCTCTTCCCCTTCCCATTTTTCTTCTCTCTCTCTCCCTTCTCTTTCTTTCTGTCTTTCCCTCCCTTCCTTTCACCCTTCCTCGCTCCCTTTCTCTCTCTCTTGATAGCAGGCATGCAGAAGAGTGTAAAAAACCTACACACGCAGTTTAAGGAATACTTGTAAACTACTCTCTAGGTCAAGAAATTAAACATTGCTTCTCTCTAGAAGTCTTTCCCACCCTTTTGTGTGCTCTTCCTTGATAACAAAACCAGCCCCCTCTCCATTATTCCTTATCCTGACTTCTGTGATAATGCTTTTGCTTAAAAAAATTTTTTTTTACCACTCATGTATGAATCTGTAAACGATATACCTCATTTTGCCACATCCAAGAAGTCCTCTTTTTCATGTTTTAACATATCTGAAGCTGAGGATATGGTTATAATTGCTGGCTTGTCATGGTTTAACTGGTGGCATTTTTTAAAATGGAATTTTCCAGGGCTTGGCAGAGGGCTCCAGGGAGATTAAGAAGCTGCCTAGTGGCTGGAGGGGGAGGATCAGGCAGAAGAGGCCCTGATACTTTGAGAGGGGCCCCAGAGGCTGCTGGGCTCCTAGTCGTGCTTGGGTGTGAGACTTTCCTTTTTTTTTTGAGTTGGAGTCTCACTCTGTCGCCCGGACTGGAGTGCAGTGGCCACTCCTGGCCATCGCAGCAGCCTCTCCCGGCCATCGCAGTCTCGACCTCCTAGGCTCTGGCGATCCTTCCACCTCAGCCTTCGGAGTAGCCGGAATTACAGGCACGAGCTACCACGCCCAGCTGATTTTTGATTTATTGTAGAGATGAGGTCTCGCCAAGTTGCCCATGCGGGTCTCGAACCCACGGGCTCAGGCAATTCACTCACCTCGGCCTCCCAAAGGCACGGGATTACACGCTGAGCCACCAAGCCCGGCTGAGGGTGAGCCTTTCCAAGAGCTACTTGCCCAGTCCAGGCTGGGCCCCACCAGCCTGCAAAGGTTGGTCAGGTGTGTTAGGGTATGGATGGACAGGGTGAGGGTGGAGAGGTGGACAGCAGTGCAGGGAGGTGCAGCAGTGTAGGGAGGTGCAGCACTGCCAGGGCTGGCAAGCTGGAGGTGCACGCTGGGAACCCAGAGATCTGAGTAAATGCAAAGAATTGCAACACACAAAAAAGTTAAGAAAGAAAAGCTTATTTAAAAGTAAATTAGAGAGAAAAAGAGAAGGAAGAAAGAAGATTCACCTCCCCGAGGTGGGGAGGGGGACCAAAGCCAGGAAGCATGGTGACAGCCATGGCTCAAAGAATACATGGCCACATCAGACTCTAGCAAGGCAATGGCCACTGGCTGCTTGTGGTTGAGTCCTTTTAACCATTTCCCTTGATGGGGGAAAGATCATTAGGTGATTGGGTGGTGGTCTGCTTCCATGTCATCACAAAGGGGCAGACAAGCGCAGGTACTGATGATGTCAGATGATGGACGGCAGGCAGATGGGTGGGTTAGTCACATGATTGCTGCCATGGTGGGGCTTCTTTGTGTCATGTAGGTTAACCCTGGGATGGGGGGAGGGTTTCTGCAAGAGACTTGTTAGACATTTGCAACTCATAAATTCCTTGACCAAAGGTAGGGTGGTCCTATTATTAGTTTTATGACTTTGGCCTTGACAAGGAATCAAAAGTTTACTAGAGATTATTATGCTAAACCATGAATGGTCTTGCATTTGAAGGAGACTTGCTGAGAGGGGATGGGATGGGATAGGCTGCTGCTTATTTTGCAGTAGAATATCTGAATGCTTTCTAATGGCAATGCTGAGCCAAAAGGACTAAACTAAGAATAAGCTAAGTTTCTTCTAGGTTTCTATAGGTACCTTTCAAGGTGATGGCCCATCTTGATGAGTTTCACTTCCTCATCTTGGAAGTGGGTCTCCAGGAAGCTACAGAGATGGGGGTCTGTGAGGGCAGATTCCAGGGCATGGAAGGTCCCAAATGGCTTGGTTCAGGTACTTCTCCCAGGCCATGGCGGCTTCCATGGCGTCCGGGGCTTTACCCCACTCATCTTGAGAGGGCTTCTGGATATCTGGGAAGAGGGCACGGCTGCCACGCTGGTTTTGCATCTTCAAGAGATGTTTGGCGCCCTCGCGCAATTCCTTCGCCAATTCGTGGAAGAAGCGGCCCATGCCTTCCAGAGCCACATTGTGGCGGTGGAAATGGAAGCCCAGAGAGAGGTAAGTGTAGGAGGCCCGCAGATGCAAATTGACCATGCGGGGGTTGACAGCTCCCTCCATCTCGGTGGAATAATTCTGGCGAACCTGGGAGCTCATGGTTGGTCGGCAAGAAGGAGCTAACCGCAAAAATGGTGTTCGGTGGTCCCAGAACAGGAGATGGCGATCTCGGAGGTTGCAAGTGGAGAGGAGATCAGAGGGCAGGGGGAGACTGGAAGAGGGGGAGTCCTTGGGTTTGTTCTATCCAAACACGGTTGAACAAGAGATAGATCTGCGGACCGCCCAACACTCTGCCAATTGGTGGCAATTTTTTTCTTTTTTAGAAGATCATGAAAAATAATATATTTTAAATCAGTGGCACCTTAGATTTCATGTAGATCACTTTTACTTGTTTTTGAATCTCATGAATGGAGTTATACTGTATGTGTTCTTTTACTTCGGTCTTCTTTTGGGTCAACACTCGTCCAGTTTGTTGCTGCAATACTACTGCTTGCAGCAACAAAGTGATGAGAGTTTGCTACAGACAAGGCTACAACACACAGCCTTGTATATGTATCCTGGTGCTCATGAGGGTTGTATCACTAGACAAAGGCTTCATAATTTCTCTCTAGACTACTGCAATATTATCCAAGTGCCCACTCTAACCCTAATTCCAACTGGAGCAATTTGTCTGAAACACAAATTGAATCATCTCATCATCCTGCTTAAACTATTTTGATGCCTTTCTGCTAGGCTTAGAATGAAGACTCACATCTCTGATACCACCTTCAAGACTTTGGGGCCGTACATCAGTTCCCATCATTATTCTTATATGTTGTTACTCTAGGCTTTAAGCCACAAGTGTCTTTCAGTTTTTTTTTTTTTCTCAACTTGGTCGCCCAGACTGGAGTGCAGTGGCCGCTCCTGGGCTCCAGCAGTCCTTCTGCCTCAGCCTTCCGAGTAGCCGGAAGGCATGCACTACCACGCCCGGCTGATTTTCTGATTTTTAATGTAGAGATGAGGTCTCGCTGCCCAGGCGGGTCTCGAACCCGCAGGCTCAGGCAATCCACACACCTCAGCCTCCCAAAGGCGCGGGATTACAGGCTGAGCCACCAAGCCCGGCTTGTCTTTCAGTTCTTTAAACAATGCCATCCCCTCACTCCTCCCACCCAAGTGCTAGCTCCAGGCAAGTTAAATCCACCCATCCATCAATCTTAGCTCTAGCTTCAACTCCTCAGGTAAGCCCACCCCCTCCTCAGTGCAGGTCATGAGGCTTCTCAGAGAACCCTCTTATTTTCAGGATGCGAATTAGAACATAGATCTACTACTAAAAGAAACTCCTGGTAACTTTATTAAGACAGAAGTTAATTTTTTGCTTCATTTAAGTGTGTCCATATTAACTTGTGGATCTAAGCAGCCCAGGACTTGTCTGCAGTCTCCAATGCTGGGAACCCAGTATCCTTCTTTGCTGGTGTTTGTTATGCTTAATAGCATGTTTTAGGAGGATGCTCTGACACATCCACATTCCAGACAATGGAAGGAAGAGGAAAGGAAGGACACACCCACTCCTTATAAGAGCATGACCCAGGAATTGCACTTATTACTGTTACTCGTCTTTCACTGATCAAGAAACTTGGCCACATGGTTACACTTAGCTGTAAGGAAGGCTGAGAAAAGTAGACTTTATTTTGGCTGCCACTGTGCCCAACTGAGAATCTGGAGGTCTGTTACTGAAGATGGAGTGAACAGATATGAGGACACCTCGTGGTCTCTGTGGCAGAACGCCCAACTTAGATTAATTGGTGTGCTTATTTGATTAATGTGTATCCACTCCATTAAACTATCATCTCCACAAGAGCAGGAACCGTGTGTGTTTTTGCTCACCATTGTCCCCTCACCATCTCTCCCAGTACTGGTACGTAGTAGGACCTTAGTAAATATTTGTTGAATACATGAACAAAGGGATCAGGTCTCCAATTACTTCTTACTATTTCCTGTCACACTTGACACTCCAGTCAGAGCAAGCCATTGTGATAGCCTCGCAATGTATTCACTACCAATTTTTTTTAAAAAAAACTTTGCTTATCTGGTAAGCAAAATAGTCATTTCACTGTTGCTTACATTTCTTTGGTGACTTTTGAGGTTATATGCATTTTCACATGTTTAAATTTATACTTCTTGTTTTGAGCTTTGACATGACCAGTTCTGATGCCATCCTTTGAGGTACTTGAAGAGCTTAACACAGCAGATTTCAGTCAAAGAATAAGGACTAAGATAGGTAGCTCGCTCAGGGACTTGCTTGATTAGTAGAATAGAGAGTAATGTTTGAATTAGGGTATTCATACAATTCTATATGAATGCTATTTTTCAAACCTCAGCTTTCCCTAAGAGTTGGAAAGCAAAGAACTGAATGTCATATTCTCCGTTTAGAAACTGAAATGCTGATATATATATATTTAAATTTTTATTTTATTATAGAAATGTGGGGTACAAGTGAGGATTAACTACTTAAGTAGGCTGCATGCAGGTGGCAGGTGAGGTTTGAACTTTTTTTTTTTGAGTTGGAGTCTCATTGTATCGCCCAGACTGGAGTGCAGTGGCACGCTCCCGGCCACCGCAGCCTTGACCTGCTGGGCTCCGGCGATCCTTCTGCCTCAGCCTTCCAAGTAGCCAGAACTATAGACGCGCGCTACCACCCCTGGCTAGTTTTTGATTTATTGTAGAGACGAGGTCTCGCCAAGTTGTCTGGGCGGGTCTCAAACTCGTGGGCTCAGGCAATCCTCTCGCCTCGGCCTCCCGAAGTGCTGGGATTACAGGCTGAGCCACCGAGCCCAGCCGAGGTTTGAACTTCTAACTGGCCCTTACTCTTCCTGGTAATGAACTAAGTACTCTTTGTATTGTCGCATGCTCTGTACCCTCCTTCCTCCCTCCTTCCCCTAGCAGTGCCCAGTGAATGCCGATCCCTCCCTTGTGCTAACATGACTAATGTTCAAGCCTACTTATCTGTGAGAATGCGAGGTATTCAGTTTTTTGTTTCTGTGATAGATCACTTAATATGATGGTCTCCAACTCCATCCAATTTGCTGCAAAGTCCATGATTTTGTTCTTCTTTATGGCTTCATAATACTCCACTGTGTTTATGTACCACATTTTCTTTATCCAGTCCACTTTCAATGGGTAGTAGGATTGGTTCTATGTTTTTGCTATTGTGAATAGTGTGGCAATAAACATGTATGTGCAGGTGTTGTTTTTGTAGAAGGGTTTATATTCCTCTGGGTATGTTCCCAGGAGAGGGATTGCTGTATTGTATGAAAGGTCAATTTTTAGTTCTTTTAGGAATTACTACACTGCTTTCCATAGAGATTTAGCTAGCTTGCACCCTCCCAGCAGTGTGAAAGTGTTCCCTTTTCTCCATACCTGCACCAGCATCTGTTGTTTTTTTGACTTATTAATGAGAGACACCTTACCAGAGTTAGGTGGTGTTGCACTGTAGCTTTGATTTGCATTTCCCAGATGATTACTGAGGCTGAGTATTTTTTTATATGTCTGTTGATTTGCTTGTATGTTATTTTTTGAGAAGTGTCTGTTCATGACCTTTGCCCAATTTTTATTAGGGTTGTTTGGTTTTTTCCTTTCACTGTGTGTGAGTTCCTTGTAGATCCTGCATGCTAGGCCTTTGTCAGATGCGTAATTTGCAATCCTCCCCCCCCATTCTGTGGGCTGTCTCTTTTACTTTTTTGATGACTGCTTTTGCTGTGCAAAAGCTTTTCCATTTGATGAGGTCTCATTTGTCTATCTTAGCTCTTATGGCATTTGCTTTTGGGACTTGGTCAATAATTCGTTGCCTACTCCAATATGCATAAGGGTATTTCCTACATTTTCTTCGAGAATTCTTATAGTTTGAGGTTTTACATACGGGTCTTTGGTCCATTTTGAGTTTTTTTTAATATATGGTGATGTGTAGTGGTCCAGTTTCATTCCTCTGTGTGTGGTCAGTCAGTTTTCTAAGAACCATTTGCAAAATATGGTCTCCTTTCCCCAGTGATTGTTATTGGTGACTTGTCAAAGATGAGTTGGTTGAGAGACCATGTCTTGCTTTCAGAATCTCTGTCCTGTTCCATGTGCTTATTCTTGTACCAATACCAAGCTTTTTTGGTTACTGTATCCTTGTCATAAAGTTTAAAGTCTGGAAGTTTGATATCTCCCACGTTGTTCTTTTTGCTGAGGATTGTTTTGGCTATTTATACGCTTTTCTGTTTCCATATTAATTTCTGTATTGTCATTTCCAGGTCTGAAAAAAATGATGTTGGTTATTTGATAGGTATTACATTGAATCTATAGATTGCCTTGGGTAGAATAGACATCTTGACAATATTGATTCTTCCAATCCATGAGCATGAAATATTTTTCCATTTGTTTGTGTCATCCTTTCTTTCTTTTTTTTTTTTTTGAGTTGGAGTCTCACTCTGTCACCCAGACTGGAGTGCAATGGCCACTTCTGGCCACCGCAGTCTCGACCTGCTGGACTCCAGGGATCCTTCCGCCTCAGCCTTCCAAGTAGCCGGAATTACAGGCATGCTCTACCACGCCTGGCTGATTTTTTGATTTATTGTAGAGATGAGGTCTCACTGCCCAGGCGGGTCTCGAACCCGCGGGCTCAGGCAATTCACTCACCTCAGCCTCCCAAAGGCGTGGGATTACAGGCTGAGCCACAGAGCCCGGCTCCTTTATTTCTTTAAGCAGCATTTTGTAGTTCTTGTTGTAAAGATCTTTCACCTCTCTGGTTAGGTGGATGCCAAGGTATTTATTTCTCTTTTTGTGTGGCTATTGTGGATGGGATTGTGCTTTTTATTTAGTTCTCTGCCTGCTTGTTGCTGGTATATAGAAGTGCAACTGTGTTTTGCACGTTGATTTTGTAACCCAAGACTTACCTAAGTTGTTGATCAGTGTGAGAGGATTTTGATAGATTACTTAGGGTTTTCAGGGTATAAAATCATATCATCTACAGAGGGGTAGCTTAACGTCCTCTTTTCCTATTTGTCTACCCCTGATTTTCTTCTCTTTCCTGATTGCTCTGTTTAGGACTTCCAGCACTATGTTGAACAGGAGGGCCGAGAGTGGGGATCCTAGTCTTGTTCCTATTCTTAGGGGTAATGCCTCCAGCTTCTTCCCATTAAGCAAAATGTTGGCTGTGGGTTTATCATAGATGGCGCTTACTGTTTTGAGGAATGTTCCTTCTATTCCTAGAAGGGTTTATTTTTATTTTTATTTTTTATCAAGAAGGGATGCTAGGTTTTGTCAAATGCTTTTTCTGCATCTAATGATATAACCATGTGGTTCTTGGTTTTATATCTATTAATGTGCTGAATTATGTCTATAGTCTTATGAATGTCGAGCCGGCCCTGCATCCCAGGAGTGAAGCCCACCTACTTATCATGGATGATCCTTGAGATGTGTTATTGGATATATTTAGCTAGAATCATGTTGAGAATTTTTGCATTGATTGTCATCAAGGACATTGGCCTATAGTTCTCTTTCCTTGTTTGGTCTTTTCTATGTTTGGGTATCAGTATGATGTTAGCTTCATAAAATGAGTTGGGAGAATTCCATCATTCTCAATTGCCTGGAATATTTTCAGTAAGATTGGTATCAGCTCCTCTTTGTATGTCTTGTAGAATTCAGCTGGGAAGCCATCTGGACCTGGGCTTTTTTGGCAGGGAGATTTATTATGACTGAGTCAATTTCCTGCACTGTTATTGGTCTGTTTAGAGTCTCAATTTCCTCTTGTTTCAACCTTGGAGGGTTGTGTGATATCAGAAAGTCCTCCATTTCCTTTAGGGTTTCTGGTTTATTTGCATACAGGTTTTCATGGTCATCTCTGATAATCTTTTGAATTTCTTCAGGGTCAGTTGTAACTTCACTTTTTGTATTTCTAATTATGTATATGTGAACTTTCTCTCTCTTTTTTAGTCAGTCTGGTCAGGGGTCTGTCAATCTTATTTATCCTTTGAAAGAACCCCCCCTTTTTTTTCTTGTTGATCATTTCTATGATTTTTTTCTTCTATATCCTGCAATTGTGATTTTATCTTGGTGATCTGGATTCATCTGCTGAAGTTAGGATTTAGATGATCTTGCCTTTCTAGCTCCCTTAGGTGTGATGTTAGGCTGTTTACTTGTGATCCTTTTGTTTTCTTGACATATGCATGCAATGCTATGGATTTTCTTCTTAACACTGCTTTCATGGTATTCCAGAGGTAATGATGTGTCTTTTTTTGTTTCTGGAAATCTTTTTATTTCTGTCTTTATTTCTGTGTTGACCCAGAAGTTGTTCAGTAGCAAGTTGTTTAGTGTCTATGCCTTTGTGTGTTTTGGGGGGGAGATCTTGGTGGTGGTGATATTTATTTTTATTCCACTGTGATCTGAAACGATGCATGCTATTATTTCAGTCTTTTGACATATGTTCACATCTGATTTATGTCCAAGAATGTGATTGATCTTGGAGTATATTCCATATACTGATGAGTAGACTATATAGATGTTGGGTGGAATGTTCTGTAGAGTGTCAAGGCAAGGAAACTTGCCTTCTCCTTGTTGGTTTTTTGCCTTAATAATCTATCTAAAGCTGTTCGTGAGGTATTTTGTTCTGCAACTATGATTGTGTGAGAGTCAATGTCCTCTTTTAGTGTACTTAGTACTTGTTTTATAAAACCTGGTGCTCCTGTGTTGGGTGCATATATTTAAGATGGATATTTCTTGCTGATGGGTTGAACCTTTTATCATGATGTAGTGTCCTTCTGTGTCTCTTTAACTTTTGATGATTGTGATGGCATACACCTATAGTCCTAGCCACTTGGGAGGCTGAAGCAGAAGGATCACCAGAGCCCAGGAGGTCAAAGCTGCAGTGAGCTGTGATCATGCCATTGCACTCCATCCTGGGTAACAGAGTGAGACTCCAACTAAAAAAAAAAAAAGAAAGAAAGAAAGAACAAAAGAAAAAGAAAACAAAACTGGTTGCTGTAAATATAAGCACAAATATGGCCAATGGACAGAAGACACAGTTTCCTGTATAACATTTACTTATAATTCTGAAAGCCAAGAGAGGAAGCAATAATTTAAGGCAAGGGAAGTAAAGAGCTTTTTTCCTTAGCATTCGTGAGCGGGCCTGATATGGACGTAATTGCTAATGAGAACAGCATACTGTCAGATGCAAAGGACACACCAGACTTTGGTGTGCCAGGATTAGTGTTACTCCAGCAGTTGGGAACTCAGTGGTTTTGCTCTTGGTATGACTTGGCCATGAGATAAAAGATTGAGAATAGCTTCTTAATAAATTGCCTAGTGACTATTCTTTCTTTCTTTCTTTGTTTCTTTGTTTCTTTCTTTCTTTCTTTCTTTCTTCTGTCTTTCTTTCTTTCTTTCTTTCTTTTCTTGGAGGCAGGGGCTCAACTCTGTGATTCTGGATTGAGTGTGCAGTAACATGATCATAGCTCACTGTAACCTCAAACTCCTGAGCTTAGGGAGCATCAGTCTTCCAAGTTTTACTGGTGGGTGCCACCATGCTTCACTATTTTTTTTTTTTTTTAATTTTTGTAGAGATGGGTTCTTGCTATGTTGTCCAGACTGATCTTGAACTTCTGGTCTCAAGTGATCCTCCCACTTCAGCCTGTTAAAGTGCCAGGATTACCCGAGTGAGCCACCATGCCCAGTCACACATACTTTTTATTAATCATCTAATTTGGCAAACTCACCTGTCATTTTGCCAAAATCCTTAGCTGATATGCTGAACTAAATGTACCCCCACATTTATTTGGGTGTGTTCTTCAAAATTCATATATTAAAATCCCTAATCAGTTGAGTGTGGTGGCTTACGCCTATAATCCCAGCACTTTGGGAGGTTGAGGTAAGAGGATTGTCTGAGCCCAGGGGTTTGAGACCAGCCTGGGCAACTTGGTGAGACCTCATCTCTACAATAAATCAAAAAATTTGCATGGTGGTGTGCACCTGTAGTTCCAGCTACTTGGAAGGCTGAGGCGGAAGATCACCTGAGCCCAGCAGGTCGAGGCTGTGGTGGCCGGGAGCGTGCCACTGCCCTTCAGCCTGGGCGACAGTGTGAGACTCCAACGCAAATAAACAAACAAACAAACAAACAAACAAATAAACAAGTAAATAAAATAATCCTAATCCCCAGTGTGATAGTATTAGGAAGTGAGGCCATGGGGAGGTTAATTAGATGATGAAAGTGGAGTCCTGATGAATGGGATCAGTGCCTTATAGAAGAGACCTCAGACAGTGCCCTTCTTTTCTACCATGTGAGGACACAGTAATATGAACCTGTGAATTATACTGGGAAAAAAGAAAAGGATAAAGCAAGACGATGTCTGTCTATGGACCAGGAAGCTGGCCTTCACGAGACACCAAAGATGCTAGCCTTTTGATCTTGAACTTCCTTACTCTAGAGCTATGAGAAATAAAAAAAAATTTTTTTTAGAACAACTCAACAAAATAAAATTCCGGTTTATTGTTGGACAACATTGTTTCACACATACATCAAACAGGCCAAAAAAATAAAAATAAACAGCAACATCATAGACAAAAAAAAAAAGAAATTTTTTACCTTTGGCCTTTTTAACCATCTCATACAAACCAACTACTTATAGTACAGCCAAGTACATACACAAAAAAACTTACTGGCATGCTCAGAATAAGATTTTTTTGTTGTCGTTTTTGCTTTTTTTTTTTTTTTTACAACATTTTTTTTTTCTCCTTTGAGATTATAGTGAACATGGTCACACCACAAGTAAAGTCAGAAGTAGGACAGGGAACATTCTGGAGCTGGTTTGGTCATCTGAGATTATTAAAAATGTCAGGTCCCTAATAATATGTACAAAAATATAGAGGGTAAATAAAAAATACAAACAAAATTCCTTTTTAAAGTACTTTTAAGAAAAAAAGCAGAGCCTTGGAAGTTTTAGTCCTTTTTTTCAAGTTGGAGTCTCACTCTGTCACCTAGACTGGCATGCAGTGGCATGCTTGTGGTCACCACAGCCTCGAACTGCTGGGCTCAGGTGATTCTTCTGCTTCGGCCTTCCAAGAAGCTAGAACAACAGGTGTACATCACCACGCCCAGCTAATTTTTTGATTTATGTCGAGATGAGGGCTCACTATGTTGTCCAATCTGGTCTCAAACCCGTGGACTCTAGCAATCCTCTCGCTTTCTGCTCCCAAATTGTTGGGATTACAGGTGTGAGCCACCACAACTGGCTGGAAGTTTTGGTTCTTTTTCCTCCTTGTAGCAAATTCTCATGGTTTTGGTGGAGTGATGGAGACTGCGTGTTATCCAGCAGTGGCGCTGAGCGAGGTGGCCGGGTCTCTCTACTTCAAGGTGACCATGTTTAGCTTCTGAGAGGGCAAGTGGAGAGTAAATAGGTCATGGGGTCTTTTATTTTTTAGTTTAACTTTTCCTTTTTTGCTGTCTAGTCATCCTCATGGGTCTTCTGCTTCTTAGCATCCACATTGTCAACCTCATCATCTTCAGCTGCCTGTTTGCCCGGTGTGGCCTCAGCCTCCTCATCTTCATCTCCAACCTCTTCCTCACCCTCACCTTCACCTTCTTCCTCCCCTCCACCTTCTTCCTCTTCTTCATCTACCTCATTGTTAGCCTCCTGCTCCCTGTTTTTCGTCACAGCATTTCCATCAGCAGGGGCTTCTCTTCCATTTTCCGCCTCCTCCATAACTTCCTTCTTTTCCTTTAAGTCCTTGGGGGGTGATCTTGGAGCTGGCGTCCTCGGCTGCGTCTGACATGGTGGGGCACGCTGGTGATCTGATGCAAGGGACAAAATAGAGCAGAAGAGTTCTGGTGTTAAAGCTACTGGGAGCCCGTGGTGGTGGAGGCAGCTGCGTGGAGCAGAGAGCTGACCAGGAACAATGCAAAGATGGCTTTTCAGAGCAGCCTCAGAACTAAATGTTTTTTGCGTAAGCCATCCAGTCTATGATGTTCTGTTACAGCAGTCCAAATGGATTAAGACAGCGGGGTTCCATTTTACTCAATTCTCAATTAAAATTACTGAGTTTTTGAGTTCAACTGTGGTATGAGTGAAATTTATTTCTATGGATGTATGGTGCAGCTGAATGTGCAAAAAAGAAAAAAAGAAGGGAGGGGGCAATGCTTGGCAATAGGGTTGGGGAGAGAAGAGGTTCTTTGGAGAAGGGGAGGAGGTTTTAGTGAATGGGAACTTTTGGCCAGTGAGAGGGTACTATGTGTGTGAGCACGTGCCATGAAGGTATGTGCATGAGTGTATGTTGTGGGAGGCCCATGGGGGTTGGCAGGGGTCCTAGATAACAGAGGCTAAGAAAAGGAAGTAGAAAAATGACATAATTGCCTCCATCATGATTTTGGTTAGAGGGCTGGGGCAGCCCTGTACGTGCACAGGAACCTGGATGACTGTAACCTTTAGCTTCCCCTACTTTAGCCAAATTTGCCTTATCTAGGCTAATCTATTTCTGACCCTTTCTTGCCTGGCCTGATATAGGCCCACCTCTTTCATATTGGAAAACCAATATATAATCTAAGAAGGGGAAAAATGTTTAAACTGGGGGCTTAGAAGTTATAGCCAGTGGAACCTGGAAACTGGGGACTTCTTGACAAGGTTGTAGCAGCAAGCCCAACTATAGAAGGGAATTGTGACCTGGTGGTAGAGTATGGTGACAGAGAATTTGGTGGCAGGGGCTTCAGGTGCTATTAGAAATGCACTTGGAAAGTAAAGTGTATGAGAGATGGGTCATGAATTGGGGGGGTGATGCTTAGTCCCAAGTCATCAGTTCCATAAATATAAGGGGTTGCAAATCCAGATCTAATGGGGCTGGATAGAGTAGGCTGGATAATAGCTGGATGATAAGGAGGGGAGTGATTATGGTGAATAGAAGAGCACATACATGATTTAAACTTACCTTATAGGAATACTGGCCCAATGTAGTTAGCTCTTAACGATTTTTCAAAAGAAAGGGCAAGTTAGATTTTTATGTAAAAAATTTAATCATAAAATGTTGGCAATTGATTTAAAAAGTTTAAAAGCACCATGTGGGACATTATTGTACCTGCCAAGCAACCCTTGCACATCCCACGGCCCCTGAAGCTCAACATGTCAAAAATAGAATTCCATCTGCATTCCCCATTTCAGCAAATGCTGCCACAGGCTGCCAGAAATCCAAACCAGAAAGGTAGGCTTGAGACCTGACTTCTCCTCTCCTCCACTTCTCACATTCAGTAGATGATCTAGCCATGTGGATTCAGCCTCTTGAAATCTCTGTCTCTTATATGTGTCACCTTTTTCTATTCCTATGCTCAGTGTCTTTTAGGTTTACACAATTTTTTTTTGCTGGTCTAACTTATCTATCAATCATTTCGCATCCATTTCTAATCCTCTAGTGGCCTGTATAAAGTAAAAATGAAGCAAGTCATTGTCCTGCCCCCAAAATTCCATCTTCCTCCACTGCGGGGGGCCAGCCCCTGCAGAGAGATTTAGGGGGTCCCTGGGAGGTGTGGTAGCATCGGCGATTATTCTGGAGAAATAAAGAGAAAGAAAGAGAAGGGGGGAGAAAGAAAGAGACTGGACTCTGTCTAGTGTAGAAGCCAATTTAATGGGGCAAACCGTAAGCCTTTTATCCTAAAGTTTCACAGGCAAGATCACAAGATTGTCACGTGAACACAAAGCCAGGTGGATGAGGGGCGTCCCCTCACCCACCAGGTGTTTCCTCAAGCATGAGGAAGGACAATCCCAATATTATTTCACTGTTCCTTATGCTTGGTTAATGTTCCTCATAAACAATCCAACAATTCTAATGTCATAATATTCTAATAATCAATTACTTCTAAAACTTATGCATACTCAACACCTAATGACTGACTTAAATCTTAATACCTTTCTATTCTTGTGCTAATTTTACCTGTACTATAAAAAACTCTTAATTATAGCTCAAACCAGTTCCTAAAGAATGTGGCCCAGTCCAAAGATCATGCTGGGCCGTTTCCAAGAACAATTGATTATGATCTCTTAACAAAACGGCTATTCTAAAATCCTATGTATCTATCTTAATTTCTATAAAAGTTTCTAATTCCTAATCCTAATATATAAAGCTGATCATCAGCAATAAAGCTTTTAAAATAAAACCCAAATATAAGCTGTAATTGTACTAAAGCCAAAACCGCAATTAGTAGAAAGTGGGGACAATGAAATTTTTAAAGTTAGCTGTATTCTTATAAAACCTCAAAATATCATGTTTGATCATGCTTCAACTAACATAATTCCCTGACATAGCATGACCTATTCTACAATACTTTCTATGAATAAAATAAATTCAGCTTTTATAATAAGTAGAAAAAATCTACACTAATTGTAGCTAAAGAACTGGTTTAAAAGAATGTAGCCCAGCCCAAAGTGGATGCTGGGCCCTTAGGAGTGTGGCCCAGTCCAAAGTTCATGTTGGGCCATTTCTGGTAACTCTAGATAATCATCTATATCATCTAAAGCTGGAAACAGCTCTCTAAATGTATATACTAATTCTAGAAATATACTTTTAAATCTTATAAAGAAGCTTGTGCCATATTAAAGGCTCCCAAATGTGACCTGAGTTTGAACGGTGTTAAGTTTAAAGCCGAAACTGCAGTCTGTGAGAAATGGGAACAATGGATCCCTAGAGTCAGCCATGCCTGTCATATTCTCAGAACTTCATGCTTAGATCATCAAAGTCCCTGCTAGGGGGTCATGCCAAACAACAACGAAGGGAGGAGGGAATGGGCCTTCAGCTCCTGAACTCAACTTGGTGGTCTCAGGGTCCACAGCCCGCCTGGATCCCTAACGCTCAGGTGGGCCTCCATGGCCGGCTCCCAACACTCCACTACCTGCAGGATAAAGCCAGTGTGTTTTAGCACTTCACACATTTAGTTCCATTCTGACTCTTCCTGGACCTTCGGCCTCATTCCTTCCTATTAGTCTATGCTCCCAATCCTGAACTGTCTGCAGCTCCTCTAAGAATCATGCTGTTTCATTCCTCTCTACCTTTACTCTCACTGCTTCTCTTACCAAGAATGAATGAATGCCTTTGTTTTTCTGTATCAAGATATATTTGGTTGTAACAAAAACCTTAACTCAAATTGGCTTAACTAATTTTTTTTTTTGAGTCAGGGTCTCACTCTGTCACCCAGGTTGGGGTGCAGTGATCATGGTTCACCACAGCACTGAATTCCTGGGCTCAAGCAATCCTCCCTCTTCAGCCTTCTGAGTAGCTAGGACTACAGGTGCACACTACCATGCCTGGCTAATTTAAAAATTCTTTTTGTAGCGATGGAGTCTTGCTGTATTGCCCAGCAAATTGCTCAAGCAGTTCTCCCACCTCAGCCTTCCAAAGTGCTGGAATTACAGGCATGTGCCACCACTCTTGGGCTCTAACTAATGCTATGATTTGAATGTCTGTCAATTTTCATGTGTTAGAAACTTAATCCCCAAATGCATATGTTGATTGGATGTAAGAACTTTGGGGTAATTAGAACTAGACAAAGTCATCACAGTTGGACCTCCATAGTGGGGTAGGTGGCTAAAAGATGAGAAAGAGAGACCTGAGCTGATGTGCATGATCTTGCCCTTTTGCCATTTGATGTTGCCATGTGATGGCCTATGTTATGACACAACAAGAATGCCCTTACCAGATGTCAGCACCCTGCTCTTGGACTTCGCAGCCTCCAGAGCTGTGAGCTAAATACATTTCTTTTGAAAACAAATTACTCTGTAGTATTCTGTTATAGCAACAGAAAATGGAATAAACCAACTAATAAAGGAGATGTGTTGCCTTATGTGAGGTAGGACAAGCTTCAGGGTTGATCTGATTCAGTGACTTAATGATGTGACCGAGAACCCAGATAACTCCTTTTTCTGACTTCTATTTTGTTTTCATCCAGAGTCTGGTTCTCTCTTCTTGTTGCAAGATGGCACTGACATCCACTGGGTTATCTGCCTCTTTGTCCACATAGGGTGAGGATGGGAGTGGTGGCATGAGAAAGATGTTTTCTAGACTGTCTCTTCAGAAACCTCTTTTCTAGAATCCCTCAGTAAGTGTCACCCTTAATCTCATTGACTGAAACTGGGTTGTAGTAACTTTAACCAGAAGATAGGATTATGTGGTTTACATTAGATAGACCGACCTATCTGCCATAGAGTCAGTGGTGGAATTGAGTTCCCTGGCAGTACATGGGTTTCACTGGGGAGGTGGTCAGAGTGAAATTTGGGTGATTTCCTATAGAGGAGATTGGATGCTGGACAGGCAATTACAGTGTCCTCAGTACTTTTTATTTTTATTTACTTATTTATTTTCTTGAGTTGGAATTTCACTGTGTCACCCAGACTGGAGTGCAGTGGCTGCTCCCAGCCACCGCAGCCTTGACCTGCTGGGCTTCAGCGATCCTTATGCCTCAGCATTCCAAGTAGCTGGAATTACAGGCGTGCGTTACCACACCCGGCTAATTTTTTTGACTTATTGTAGAGATGAGGTCTCACCAAGTTGCCCAGGCAGGTCTTGAACCCGTGGGCTCAAGCAATTCACTCACCTCAGCCTCCCAAGGTGCAGGATTACAGGCTGAGCCACCGAGCCTGGCTAGTACTTTCTTTTTAATCTTTAAAAAAAATTTATTCAACAAATATTTACCGAGCACCTACCATATATCAGGCACTCTTTCTATATTGAACAAAACAAAGAACTTGCTTCTGTTGAATGCAGATGGAAATTAAACAGGTATATTATCTCATAAATAAGATAGTAGAGTTTGAAGGGAGGAGTTTATAGTCTAGTAGAGTTAGAATCTGGTATGAACACAATGTATTGAGACCCCCCCAGGTGCAAACATCTGACTCAATAGGTATGAACCAAGTTTTGTTTTGCTGAGTAAGGTTTGATTAGCTATTATCGTGTAGACTGAAAATGAAGGAATTTTTTAGTAAGAGTGTGGAGGAGGAGAAGTTGAGAAGATTTTATATTTTATTTTATCTTTGTGGGAAGATAAGGGAGAGGGAAAAAAATGAAGCACCTCTTTGAGAAGAAAGAACAAAGATATTTAAAGAGGATTTTTTGGGGGAAGAGTTACTCTGTGTTGTATAATGTAGCCCACACCATTATTTCTTTATAACTTTGGGTAAAATCTACATCCCATGAATAGGCACTTCACAAAAGATGATACCTTCCTGGCAAACAAGCACATGAAAAAGGGTTCAATATCATCAGGGAAATGCAAATTAAAACTAGAATGAAATATCACTACACCTCCACCAGAATGGTTAAGATGAAAAAGATTGACAATTGAGAAGATGTGAATAAATTAGAATTCTCATATATTGCTGGTGGGAGTGTAAATTGAGAGAACACATTTAAAGCTAACCATGTATAATTTATAACCCAGAATTTCCATCCTAGGTATATGCCCAACAGAAATGGTTGTTTAGTCCACCAAAAATATGTAAAATAATCTTTATTGCAGCTTTATTTATAATATCCTCAAATGGGAACCAAACAAATTTTCATCAACATCTCAATGAAAGAATAAATTATGGTATATTTTCATAGGCTGCAGTGCCACACAGAAATAAAAAAAATTACTACTGCTTGCAACAACTTAGATGAATCTCATACAGATATAAAGGCATGTGAAAGAAGACACAAAATAGTACATTCTGTGTGATTCCACTTATATGAAATCAGGAACAAATAGGCAAATCTAATCTGTTGCAATACAAACAGAAGTAATGGGTTTATTTTTTGGGGGGAGAGGGAATATTAATAAAGAGGTAGAATAAGCTTTTTGGGTTGCTGAAAATGTTATGTATTTTGATCTGGGTAGTGTCTGTAAGAGTGCAAACACATTTTTAAATGTTTTGAACTGTACAACTAAAACAAGTACTCTTCACAGTATCTAAGTTTTAACAACAGAAAGTTTTTTAAAAATTCCATATTATGCATTGTTTCAAAAAAACTCTCAAACTGCTTTTCCTCTGCTTTCGTACCACAATAATCAACACGAAAGATTTCTATGACCCCAAAATATGTGAATTTCTCCCCACCAGCAAGCTAATAATCAGTTCTGCAGCAGTTTGGACACTATCTATTCAGAGGTAGCTTTCCATTCCACAGGTAGAGGGTTTAGTGCCACAAGATCATCCCCTCTTTCCCACTAAATCTGGGCCTCCAGAACTTCTGACCAACTGGCTTCAAGTTCCCACACTCCCTCTTTGGGTTCTATTAATTTGCTAGAATAGCTCACAGAACTCAGGGAAATACTTGGTTTACTAGTTTATTATAAAGGTTATAACATAGGATACAGATGAAGAGATGCATAGGGCAAAGTATAGGGGAAGAGGTGAGGAGGTTCATGTTCACCCTACAGGAACCTCCATGCTGGTCAGTTATCTGGAAGCTCTCTGAACCCCTTCCTCTTGGGTTTTTACAGAGGCTTCATTATGTAGCATGATTGATAAACTATTGGTCATTGGTGATCAACTTGACCTGTAGTCTCCCCTCCCTAGAGGTTGGGAGGTGGAAGTCCCAATTCTCTAATCATGCCTTTATCTTTCCAGTGACCAGCCCCATCCTGAAGATACCAGTTGATATTAGCATACAAAAAGCCAGCAGTTTGGGGATTACAAGGATTTTAGGAGTTGCATGCCAGAAAACAGGTGGAAAACCAAATATATATTTCACAATATCACATGCATTCTTAATTTGATTTATGTCCATGTTTTTGATTAGGTACTTCTGAGACTAAGTAGATGTGGCCTAATAAGACAGTCACATGTGAGTTTTATACATAAATAATTATATAAAAATTATCTTTCCAAGCTTATCTCCAGCACTTCCCTACACATGCCTTATATTCCAGTCAAATTAAATTACTTATTCTTCCTTGAACACATTGTCCTTCCTTACTTTTTTGTCTTTGCTCATTTTTCCTGTGTATTAATTTTTCCTAAGCGAAATAATATTTTAAATGGATCAAAAGAAATTTCTTTGGAAAGAAATAAAATCTTGTTAGAACTTGGGCAAAATGAAGAATCTCAAAATCTTACTATATCATTTGTCTTTAGGAATATTGAGCTTACACAAAATGAAAATCACATGATCCGGAAATATTCACTCATAGCTAATAATAGTTCATAGCAATAATAAAAACAGCTAATCACAATAATTCTGAAGAGACAGAGTAGGGACTCCGTTTTTTGGGATCTGTAGACCCTAAGCATAGAAACAAAGAAAAATCTTAAATTTTCTTCAAGGGAAATTCTAGGCACCTACCTAGCCCCGAAGTAATCAAGGGGGTGGGTAATAGTAGCTAGAACGTGAGCCAAGGAAGTTAACATTTCAGATATGTTTGTTTTCCCTACAGAAACTGAAGATAACAACCTAATCTATTTCCATGAGTTGTTTTTCAGAGGCTCGGACCCTTTCTGAGGACCCCCACCGAAGGGGTCACAGGCATGGAGACCGCACATAAGGGGAAATGAAGACTGGCCTCTAACTATCTTCCTTTGTTCTAAGTCTCTTCCTGAGGGCCTTGGAGAAAGTCACTCTCCTTTGTCAGTTAACATTATTTTACTGACTTCAAATCTTTAAATAAAGCTTCTTTTCCTTAACCAATAGCAAATCAGAAAATCTTTGAGTTCACCTATGACCTGTAAGCCCCTGCTTTAACATACCTCACCTTTTTTTATTTTATTTTGTTTTGTTTTATTTTATTTTAAAGATTGGGGTACATTTCAGGGTTAGGTATACAAATGTTAATTATGCAGGTACCCTTGTTGATGAGGTTTGCCCCTCCCTCCCCTAGCAGTTTCTCTCAACTGCCAATCCCACCCCCCTCCCCCGGCAGTTTCCCACTACTGCCAATGCATTTCTTATAGTATGATGAAATTGTTATGAGTGAGAACATATGGTACTTTGTTCTTTGTTTCTGTGAAAGATCACTGAGTATGATTAACTCTAAATCCATCCAAGTTGCCACAAAGTCCATATGTTTTATCCTTATTTATGGCTGCATAACATTCCATTGTGTGTATGTACCACATTTTTTTTTTTATCCAGTCCAGCTTCGATGGGCAGCATGGTTGGTTCCATGTTTTTGCTATTATGAATAGAGCTGCAATAAGCATACATGTACAAGTATTTTTTTTTGTAGAATGATTTGAGTTCCTCTGGGTATATTCCTAATAGGGGAATTGCTGGGTCATATGGAAGGTCAATTTCTAGTTCTTTCAGAAATCACCATACTGTCTTCCAAAGAGGTTGCACTAGTTTGCATTCCCACCAGCAGTGTAGAAGCATTCCTTTTTCTCCGCATCCTGGCCAGCATCTGTTGTTGTTTGTTTTATCAATGATAACCATTCATACTGGGGTTAGGTGGTAGGTATCTCAATGTGTTTTTAATTTGCATTTCTCTGATGATTAGTGAGGCTGAGCACTTTTTCATGTGTCTGTTGGCTCCCCGTAAATCTTCTTTTGAGAAGTGTCTTTTCATGTCTTTTGCCCATTTTTTAATGGGGCTTTTTTTTTTTCTTTTGGCATGTTTCAGTTCCTTGTAGATCCTAGATGTTAGGCCTTTGTCAGAAATACAGTTGGCAAATATTTTTCCCATTCTGTGGGCTATCTCCCCACTCTCTTGATGGTTTCTTTTGCTTTGCAGATCTCATCAGTTTGATGAGGTCCCACTTGTCTATCTTATTTCTTATGGTATGGGCACTTGGGGTTCTGTTCAGGAATTGGCTGCCAGTTCCAATTTCCATAAGGGTGTCTCCTGAGCTTTCTAAAATTCTTATAGTTTAAGGTTTTATGTTTACGTCGTTGGTCCATTTAGAATTAATTTTTGTGTATGGTGATAGGTAGGGGTCTTGTTTCAATCTTCTGCATGTGATCAGCCAGTTTTCCTGGCACCATTTACTGAATAGGTTCTCCTCTTCAAGTGGTTGTTGTTGGAGGCTTTGTCAAGGATGAGTTGGTTGAGAAATTGAGACTTTGCTTCTGGAATCTCTATCCTGTTCCATTGGTCTATGTGCCTGTTCTTGTACCAATTCCAGGCTGTTTTGATTACTGTAGCCTTATAGTAAAGTTTGAAGTCTGGAAGTGTGAGACCTCCTGCTTTGTTTCTTTTGTTAAGGATTGTTTTGGCTATTCGTAGTCATTTATGTTTCCATATGAATTTCTGTATTGTCATTTCCAGGTCTGAAAAGAATGATGTTGGTAACTTAATGGGTATTGCGTTGAATCTGTAGATTGCTTTTGGTAGAATGGACGTTTTAGCAATGTTGATTCTTCCTATCCATGAGCATGGAATATTTTTCCATTTGTTTGTGTCTTCTTGGATTTCTTTGAGCAGTGTTTTGTAGTTCTCATTGTAAAAGTCTTTCACTTCTCTGGTTAGGAAGATGCTGAGGTATTTCATTTTTTATGTGGCAATTATGAATGGGATTGTGCTTTTTATTTGGGTCTCTGCCTGCTTGTTGGTGGATAGGAATGCAACGGTCTTTTATACATTTATTTTGTACTCTGAGACTTTACCAAAGTCCTTTATCAGTGCAAGCAGGTTTTTGACAGATTCTCTTGGATTTTCAAGGTGTAGGATCATATCATCAGCAAAGAGGGATAACTTGACTTCCTCTTTTTCTATTTGGATACTCCTTCTCTTGTCTAATTGCCCTAGCTAGGACTTTCAACACAATGTTGAACAAGAGGGGTGAGAGTGGGCAGCTTTGTCTTGTTCAGTTTTCAGGGGAAATGTTTCCATTTTATGTCCATTTAGCATTATGTTAGCTGTGGGTAATGTCATAGATGGCACTTACTATTTTGGCATACCCCACCCTTTTAAGCTTAAACCAATGTGTAACTTCTATGAGTTAATTTATGATTTTCTTATAACATACACTTTCCTGAAATTTACCCCTACTTTAAAAAGTCCTTGCGTGGCCGGGCTCGGTGGCTCAGCCTGTAATCCCAGCACTCTGGGAGGCTGAGGTGAGTGGATTGCCTGAGTCCGCGGGTTCAAGACCTGCCTGGACAACTTGGCGAGACCTCATCTCTACAATAAATCAAAAAATGAGCCGGGTGTGGTAGTGCACGCCTGTAGTTCCAGCTACTCAGAAGGCTGAGGCGGAAGGATCACTGGAGCCCAGCAGGTCGAGGCTGCAGTGGCCGAGAGTGGCCACTGCACTCCAGTCTGGGTGACAGAGTGAGACTCCAACTCAAAAAAAAAAAAAAGTCCTTGCATATAAAAGCCATTGGAGAGGCCAGGATTTGAGCATTTTAGGTGCCTAATACTCCTTGTTTAGTACTCTGCAATGCGAATTGTTCTTTCTATTCCTGCATTTCCAGCGTGGATATTTGGATTTACTGCACTGGATGAGTGGATCCCAGTTCAGTTCTTGGACACAGGCAGCATAGGGTAGATAAATGAGTGTAGACTTTGATGTCAGATGAAAATGATTTTGATTTGTTTTTGCCACTTAGCAGATGTGAACTGGTTGATTAGGTTTATTTCGATGAATAGCAATAACTTCCAAAAATTACTGATAGTGATGACTGTGCATCTCTTCTTTTCAACTTTTCTGTCAGTTTACAATGATAGCAAGGCCAATTTCAATCACACACGTTTGTTAATAGTGGACCCAAAAGAGTCAGTTCATTGTTTTTGTGCTCTGTCCTTTTTATTTTTTTAGGTGTTCCAACAGCACCTTTAGTAAATGCAACAATAGTCCAGGGGCCAGATCTAACTCACTGACTAATTGAATTCAGATGTCACAAATCTAGATCAGTAGCTAAGCTTGGGACTATTCAAAAATTATGCTCATTCCTAATGGCACAGATACTGGGGTTGCTGGATTTTTAAGCTCTGTTTAGGCATAGATGGAAAAACTTTTTTACTAGTTCTTGAACCTATGGCTTTAATTTGTTATGAAGTCAAAAATTTGCAATTTATCAGAAGTTCTTGTAGTATCTACCATTGTAATGTATGGGGGGAACAAAAGACATTTTTTAAAAATTTTATTTATTAAAAAATTGTGAGCCGGGCTCGGTGGTTCAGCCTGTAATCCCGCGCCTTTGGGAGGCTGAGGTGAGTGGATTGCCTGAGCCCGCGGGTTCGAGACCCGCCTGGGCAGGCAAGACCTCATCTCTACAACAAATCAAAAATATTAGCCAGGCGTGGTAGCGTGTGCTTGTAGTTCCAGCTACTTGGAAGGCTGAGGCGGAATGATCGCCAGAGCCCAGCAGGTCGAGGCTGCAGTGGCCGGGAGCGGCCACTGCACTCCAGTCTGGGCGACAGTGAGACTCCAACTCAAAAAAAAAAAATTGTGTATTTATTCTTACATGATTAAAGTTCAGTCACCTTCAAAGTACTCTCCATTTGGTGCAATATACCTACTGAGATGCTTTTTTCACTGCTCAACACAGTTTTTTTTTTTTTTTTTGAGTTGGAGTCTCACTCTATCACCCAGACTGGAGTGCAGTGGCCGCTCCCGGCCAGCACAGCCTCTACCTGCTGGGCTCCGGCGATCCTTCTGCATCAGCCTTCCAAGTAGCAGGAACTACAGGCGCACGCTACCACACCCGGCTAATTTTTTTGATTTATTATAGAGATGAGGTCTCGCCTGCCCAGGCAGGTCTCGAACCCGCGGGCTCAGGCAATCCACTCACCTCAGCCCCCCAAAGGTGCGGGATTACAGGCTGAGCCACCGAGCCTGGCTAACACAGTTTTTGAATGTGTCAATTTGGATGCTTTTGTTACTTCTGCCATTTTTTGTTTCACCTCTTCCACATGGTCAAAACGTTTCCCTTTGAGGACTTTTTTTTCATCTGGGGACACAAATAAAAGTCACTTGGGGCAAGATCAGGTGAATAGGGTGAGTGAGGCCCAGGGTCATGCTGTTTTGGGTTAAAAACTGCTGGCCACTTTAGCACAGTATGGGCAAGTGCATTGCCATGATGGAAGAACCAGTCATCTGTTTGCCATAATTGGGGTTGTTTCTTCTGCATATCATAACTCAACCCTCTCAAAACTTCCAGATAAAAACTTTAGTTGGCCATTTGAGGAATGAATTTCAAGTGCACTACAAGGGGCCCACTCTCCAAAAGATAACTCTGTTTGTTTTTTGGCTCCCTTTCCATATTCTTTTACTTCAATGCTAGCTTACCACTCTAAGGTGTGTATTCCTATTTAGGACAATGTATTGATTCTTGGGTATAGTTGAAAATGAACACTCATACACATGAATATTTTAACCTGTTTATGTGAAAACATTTTAAAGTAAAGTAAATCATTTTTTCTCTTAGAGCTTGAGACCCTAAGATGGGTGTCATATTTTCTTTATCATTACTTCTACCACCTCAAATACCTGATGAACTCTCATAATATGTGTGACTTTGCATAGATGCTATACATTACATAGAGATTAAGACTACTGGAACATGGAAATTTGTAACCTCTAGGCCATGAAAATGTTCTCATTTTATATTGTGCTGTGTATCACTGAACTGAGAGTGACACATTTCCCCCCAATTTTGACAGAAAGAGCAGTGTAAATGCATGAATCATAATACTAAAGTGAAGTTTTCAGAAGGTTAAAAAACACAACTTTAATGCCAATATAAAATAAATGTGTCAAAGATTTTATCCAACTTATTAATTAATAAGAGAAGTAGTAAAGTGTTATAACATATTCAAAGGGAATGTGAAGGATAGAGGTATATAAGCAATCAGAAATGTTGAAGTAAATTTGCTAATACAGAAAAATTGGTTACTATTCTGTAGGTCAATAAAAGGTAATATTTGGAATCACCCATTCTGCAGAGTGGAAATCAATTATATCTGTATAAAAAAATTTGTTTGCATTGTTGTGGACAAAAACATATGCCTTATTATCAACTTTCTGTGACTTTTATTTCTATAGAGTCATAAAATAGCCTAGTCAATAGATAGACAATCCTATAGAATCAGATAACCTTGTGAGGATCCATACGTTGACTTTAAATATGTCCAGAAATTCGTTTTTTTTTTTTGGATGGGTGGTTTCATTTTATTGGTTGGAGCCCTCTGGGTTGGTTGGATTTACTCACATGACCAAAATACAGCCCACATCCACATGTCCAGGACAGGACTGAAGTCACACTGAGATGCCCAGGAGGTCATGGGCCTCACAGCGCCAGGTGGGGTGAGGAGGAGTGGAGTCCCTGAGGTGCTGGGGGCTGGTGGGGATAAGAGAGAAGCACATCCTGGGCTGATGCTCTCGCTACCCCACAGGCCTGGTGGAGGCTGGTGCCTGTCCACTGTGGCTCTGGTGGGTGTTGAGGCCTTCTGCCCCAGCCTCCATATAGCTGACGTCAGCCTTGTGACTTTGACATGGGGAGAGCCTGGGTGGGCTCAGTTGCTGCCATTGCTGTCATCACTGTCCAGGTATGTGCCCAGCTGGCTCAGGGAGGAGATAGCGGGTGGTATACTCTTTCCATTAAGAGGTGGAAATTGGCCAGGTGTGGTGGCTTGCGCTTATAATTCCAGCACTTTGGGAGGCTGAGATGAGAGGATTGCCTGAGCTCATGGGTTCGAGACCAGCTCTGGCAACTTGTTGAGACCTCATCTCTACAATAAATCAAAAAATTAGCCAGGCATGGTGGTGCATGCCTGTAGTTCCAGCTACTTGGAAGGCTGAGGTGGAAGGATCGTCTGAACCCAGCAGGTCGAGGCTGCGATGGCTGTGAGCGTGCCACTACACTCTAACCTGGGCGACAGAATGAGACTCCAACTCAAAAAAAAAAAAAAAAAGAGGTGGAACTTGATTACTCTTCTCTTGGGTATGGGGTAGATTTAGTGGCTCACTTCTAATCAGTAGAATATAGGGAAAATGATAGTGTGTGATTTCTGATACTAGGATATAAAGGACATTGTAGTTTCCTTCTTCCTCATCCTCTTTTTTTCCTCCTCCTCCTTATTCTACTAAATAGTAACTTTATTGAGATATAATTCACATACTATACAATTAATCTACTTAAACTATCCAATGGGATGGTTTTAAGTTGTATATACAGAGCTATGAAATCATTACCACAATCAGTTTTAGAAAATTTTCATCGCCTCCTCCCCAAAAGCCCTGCATCCATTGGTATTCATTATTTCTCTTCAACCTCCCCAACTCTAGGCAATAATCTTTCTGACTTTATAGACTTGTCTATGATGGATGTTGCATTTGATAGGATCAATATGTGATCTTTTGCTGATGACTTCTTTCACTTTCTTATCCTCTCTCTTTCAAATCACTCTCTTTGGGAGGAGTCAGTTGCCATATTGTAAGAATATTCAAGAAGCTTTAGGGAGTGGCTCACATGTGAGGAGTTTAGCACCCAGGTTACAACCAGTAAGGAACTGAGACCTCTTGAAACAGCTTAGTAAATTAGCCGTCTTAGAAAATGGTCCTTTGGTTCTGGTTAAGCCTTCAGATAACTGAACCCTTGTGAGAGACTCTAAGCCAGAACCAATGAGCTAAACCTCTTCCAGATTCCTGACCCACAGACAAAAAACAAATGTTTGTTGTTTTAAACTGCAAAATTTTAAGGTCATTTGTTACTCAGTAACATATAACCAAAACAGCCTGGTAGGCCAGTATTCCACTGAAAGGACATCTAGAAATCTCTCTGAACTCTGTATAAGTCTTAGATAATTTCCCCACTGATATTAGAAACAGATTCCTTAATTTTGGGGAAGTATATATGTATTTTAAAGGTCACATTTTATAACATTCTCTTTGTACTTAGTATTGAAACATATTTCTTAATAAGTTGCTTTTTAAGATTAAGTAAGTGACTAGGTTACTTTGTTTAAAATTGTGTGTGTGTGTGTGTGTGTGTGTGTGTGTGTGTGTGTGTGTGTGTGTGTTGGAGTCTTACTCTGTTGCCAAGGCTGGAATGCAGTGGCTCATGGCTACTGCAGCCTCTACTTGCTGGGCTTAGGTGATCTTTCTAACTCAGCCTTGCAAGTAGCTGGAACTACAGGGTTGTGCCACCACACCTGGCTAATTTTTTAGATTTATTATAGAGATGAGGTCTCGCCAAGTTGTCCAGGGTGGTCTCGAATTTCTGGGCACAGGCAATCCTCTTGCCTCCACCTTCCAAAGTCCTGGATTACAGGCACGGACCACCACACTCAGCTTACTTTGTTTAATTTTTAATAAATTACTTTCTGGATAAATTAGTTACTTATAAGTGTGTGTTTGACATAGGTTTAGTCAAACAACTAACTGCTATATTGAGAGGAGTTTCAGAAAAATATAATTTTGCTGAATAGAAAAAGAAAAACCAGTCAGGAATTTATATTGACTGAGTCCAGAATGGTTTCAGCAATCTGAACCATTCATGTGGTCCTCTGACACTCTGGGACAACACACACTCTTGGTTGCAGAAGGAAACATGTAGAGGGAGTGTGGTGTGGTGAACTTTGCAGTTAGAATCGCGATTATACCTTATGTTCAGGGAGATTACCTAGGTGGGCTCAGTCTAATCATGTGATCTCCTAAAAACAGAGGAATTTCTCTAGCTAGAGGCAGAAGTGATGCAACAGAAGGACAAGTCAGATTCAAAGCACAAATTGCGTTTGTCTCACCATTGCTGCCCCTGAGATGTAGAGGTCATGTGCAATGATTGGTCCTTTTTGGCTCTTTGAGCAACACTATGATGGTTGGCAGGAACCAGTACCCTACAAAAGGCAACAGAAAGGAGCCAAGAAGAAAGTGGTTAACTCGTTTTCTAAGAAAGATTGGTATGATGTGAAAACACCAGCTATGTTTAGCATAAAAATATTGGTAGAACACTAGTCACAGGGACTCAAGAAACCAAAATTGCTTCTGTTGGCCTCAAGGGTTGTGCTTTTGAAGTAAGCCTTGCTAATCTACAAATGATAAAGTGGCATTTAGAAAATTCAAGCTAATTACTGAGGATGTTCAGGGCACAAACTACCTACCTAACTTTTATAGCATGGATCTGATCCGTGACAACATGTGTTTGATGGTAGAGCATGATTGAAGCTCATGTTAATGTCACAACTACCAATGATTATTTACCTCATTTGTTCTGTGTCAACACAATAATTGGGTTATGCTGATGTTTGGCATCGATGGGTTTGAGAAATCTGGAAGAAGATGACAACCCCAGCAGTGCAAACAAATGCTTTGAAAGAAGTGATCAATAAATTGATTCCAGGCAACACTGGAAAGACATAGAAAAGGCTTGCCAACCTAGCTATTTTTTCAATGGTGTCTTTGTTTGAAAAGTAAAAATGCTCAAGAAGCCCAAGTTTGAGTTGGGAAGCTTAGAGAGCTTCATGGTGAAGATAGTAATCCTGCAAAAGTTACTGTGAATGAGACAGGTGGGAAAGTTGAATATGCTGATGGATATAAACCACCAGTTCATGAACTTGTTTAGTATTCAGATGTTGAATGTTGACAAAAGTCTGATTTGTAGTGTGTGTGGGGAAGAGGAATGGAGCCAGGCTCCTGGGAACTAAAGGCAACACTGGCTGACAACCAGCAAGGAAACAGGAACCTGAACAGGCTTGGAAATGAATTTCCCCCTGGAGCTTCTGAATAAGAGTCCAGGAAAATTGATAACTTGATTTTGGCCTTGTAAGACTCCAAGTGTGGAACTAGTTGAGCTCACTGGATTTCTGACCTACAGAACTATGATGTAATAACTCTGTGTTGTTTTAAGCTGTTAATTTTGTGGTAATTTGTTGTGTCAGCAACTGGAAATTAATGTATGTGTGTTAGTTATGCATTAGCACCAACATCATTTCAATTTGCCCCAAGCACAGACTCCTAGCCAACAGAAATGACAAGAATTACAAGGAAAGTGCTTGTGTACAGGTAGGTTCTCTTGGAAAACACCTTATTAATAAGCGGTGTAGCTTCCTGAAGATTAAGCACCCTCTATGCAGACAGTGATTTTACATTGTGTACCTTTTTCCTTTGCAACACTAAGAATTTAATATGGTATCGCCTCATCATCAGTTTCCATTTTCTGTTTTTTTTTTTTTTTTTTTTTTTTTTTTGAGTTGGAGTCTCACTCTGTCGCCCAGACTGGAGTGCAGTGGTATGCTCCCGGCCACCACAGCCTCAACTGCTGGGCTCTGGCGATCCTTCTGCCTCAGCCTTCCAAGTAGCCGGAACTACAGGCATGAGCTACCATATCCGGCTAGTTTTTGATTTATTGTAGAGACGAGGTCTCGCTAACTTGCCCAGGTGGGTCTCGAACCCTCAGGCTCAGGCAATCCACTCGTCTTGGCCTCCTAAAGTGCTGGGATTACAGGCTGAGCCACTGAGCCCGGCCAGTTTCCATTTTCTGAGGCTATATGGGAAGCTCTCCTTTTATGATAACCCCAAAGAAAGCTTTTTTTAACTTTTGGGATTATACTGTTGATTACTCTGGGGATTATGATACTTTAACACAAGTGGCAAACACATTGATATTGCAAAGTTTGGAAAACTTCATAATGTTCTTGTAAACATTACCTTAATTTGTATCCTAATTTGATTCTTTCCTCACGTTTTGAGAAAGACTATGCTGACCTCCTTCTTCTAAGACAGCCCTCAGAAACTCTTAAAACTGCTTTCCTCTTTATCTCATGTAGGTGACTCATGTATCTAAGAAACTCTGGAATAGGTGACCTGATTTCATTGCCCTCGGCAAACGGAAATCGACACTGTTGGACATATCCTCTATGCTCACACTTAGATTTTCTTCATCCTGTTATGTCTACTTCTAGGTCAACAATATTCATCAATTTTAATTTTAGTGATCTGAGCTCAAGAAAACAGTGAATTAGTGGTCAGGTTCACATGTGTAATTTTACTTTAATAGCTTAATTCCTTGACCTTATGTTTTATTCTCTGTAAAATAAAGTAATCCATGGGACAGAGTGTTAGCATAAGTTATTTCCCAGTGTAAACAAATATGCCTGGCAAATTCCTATGACTAACACATTAGGTAGTGTCTCAGGAAACAGGGCAGTCTTCCTTGCAATTTCCTGTAAGATTGCAAAAACAAACAAAAAAAAGAAGCATTATAGCACAGGTTATGCTGCACTGCACATATTCCTGTTGTCTTCTAGAGTGGTCCATTAAAATGAATTTTCCATTTTACTTTCTTTAAGATGTTTTATGCTGTGCTGATTCAGAAGAAACTTCAGAATTTAGTTTCTTTACCTTCTCCCTTAAACCTAAATTTTGTGCTATTCATGAGCTTTAGCTTCCAAAGATATCATCTTATGTAAAGTCTTTATGGAGAACATTTTAAGTTTATTGGTGGAGGTACTAGGGTTCTCCAGGTAAACTGAACCAATAAATACCTATACGTCTATTTCTATCTATTTATCTTTTGGTGTTTCACTCTGTCGCCCAGATTGGAGTGCAGTGGCCACTCCTGGCCACCGCAGCCTCGACCTGCTGGGCTCCGGCGATCCTTCCACCTCAGCCTTCCAAGTAGCTGGAACTACAGGCGTGCACTGCCACGCCCGGCTAGTTTTTTTGATTTATTGTAGAGATGAGGTCTCGCCAAGTTGCCCAGGTGGGTCTCGAACCCGCGGGCTCGGACAGTCCACTCACCTCAGCCTCCCAAAGGTGCGGGATTACAGGCTGAGCCACCGAGCCTGGCTTCTATCTATTTATCAATCAAGAGGTTTATTATAAAATATCGGTTCAGCCAGGCACAGTGGTTCTTTCCTGTAATCCCAGCACTTTGGGAGGCAGAAGTGAGAGGATTGCTTGAGTCCAGGGATTTGTGACCAGCCTGGGCAACTTGGCGGGACCTTGTCTCTACAATACATTAAAAAATAAATAAACAAATTAGCCAGGTGTGGTGGCGGTGACCTGTAGTTCTGACTACTTGAAAGTCTGAGGAGGAAGGATCACTTGAACCCAGAAAGTGAAGGCTGTGGTAGCCGTGATCACGTGATGGCACTCCAGTTTGGGCAACAGAATGAGACTCTGACTCAAAAAAAAAAAAGGTATTGGTTCATACAGTTATGGGGGATGAGAAGTCCTACAGTCTGCAAGTTGGAGACCCAAAAAAAGCCAGTGTAATGCAAGGCCTGAGAGCTAGTGTCAAGGACAGGAAATCGATGATCCAGCTCAAGTGGTCAGGCGGATAAAGTATGAATTCAACCTTCTTCCACCTCTTTGTTTCATTCAGACCCCCAACAGATTGGACAATGTCACCCACACTGGAGTGGACCCTTTTCTTTACTCAGTCCACCAATTCAAATGCTAATCTCTTTTGGAAACACTCTCATGGATGCACCCAGAAATCATATTTAATCAAATATGGGTATCCTGCGGCCCAGGCAAGTTGGTACATATAATTAACTATCACAAAGGATGGAGAAGAAGAACTGAAGAAATGAAGCAGTCGAACTTATTTATGGAAAGGAATGCTTGATAGAAAGATATCAATTCTCCTTAAATTAAACTATGAATTTAAAGCAATGATAATCAAAATCTCAAAATGATTATGTGGAACTTGACACACTGATTATAAAAACTTTAGAATCTAGGCAAGACAGTTCTACAAAAGAAGCAGGAGGTGGGAATTTCTCTATCAGATAGTCAGACATTGTTAAAAGCTATATAAATAAAACTGTACTATTGACACAGAATTAGATCTAGGAACAGATCATATTTATAGAATGTGGCCTACGTGTCACCACATGCCAGTGGGAAAAGGATGAGCCATTTAATAAATGGCATTGAGAGAACTGGCCTTCCTTATGGAAAATAAAATAAAATAAAATGAGGTATCTAATTCACTTTTTTTTTTTGAGTTGGAGTCTCACTCTGTCACCCAGGCTGTAGTGCAGTGACATGCTCACGACCACCCCAGCATCGACCTTCTGTGCTCTGGCGATCCATCTGCCTTAGCCTTCCAAGTTGCCAGAACTACAGGTGTGTGCTACCATGCCCAGCTAATTTTTTTTTTTTTTTTTGAGTTGGAGTCTCACTCTGTCGCCCAGACTGGAGTGCAGTGGCCACTCCCGACCACCGCAGCCTCGCCTGCTGGGCTCCAGCGATCTTTCCGCCTCAGCCTTCCGAGTAGCCAGAATTACAGGCACGCGCTACCACGCCCAGCTTTTTTTTTGTTGATTTATTGTAGAGATGAGGTCTCACTGCCCAGGCGGGTCTCGAACCCACGGGCTCAGGCAATCCACTCACCTCAGCCTCCCAAAGGCGCGGGATTACAGGCTGAGCCACCGAGCCCGGCAATTTTTAAAAATTTTTTATGATAGAGATGAGGTCTCATCATGTTGCCCTGTTGCCCAGGCTAGTCTCGAACCCACAGATTCAGGCAATCCACTCGCCTCAGCCTCCCAAAGTGCTGGGATTACAGGCTGAGTCACTGAACCAGGCCTCTAATTCACATTTGAAAGTTAAATTTCAGATGGATTATAGGTCTAAATGTGAAAAGGTAAAACTTTGAAACTATTATAAGAAAATCTATTTAAAAGTACTGGGAGAATAGCTTTATAACTGCAGGTTGGAGACTACTAGACAAATAAAATACAAACACCAAAATTACAAAAGAAAAAAATGGTAAATTTTGTTACATCAAAAACTTCCAACTTTTATTGTCAAGAGATACTATTAACAAACATAAACATTAAATGTCTGTCTGAGAGAAGAGCTTTCAGTTACTACTGAAATATCTAATGAAATATCTAAAATGTTAATAATAGCGTGCTTGACATAAGTAACTCCATTTTGTTAAAATCCTCCATCTTAGCTGTCTGCCTGACCTAAAAATGACCTCCCCCAGTGTGTACATGTGATTGTTGTAACGTTCCCATGACCACAGACCTACAGCCTTGTTCCCCTGAGCTGTTCACCATTCTTGCTAACCGCTTGAAAACTCCCTAGCCATAAGTTCTGTGTAATTGTATGCCTTGTTAACTGAAATTCAAGAGATTGTTCCTTTTGTTTTTAGTTCCTTGGACCCTCACCCCCACTATGTAGCCCACTTATGAATTTTTGCCTTTATAAGCTTCTTGCTGATTCCACTCAGTGTTGAGAGCTTTCTTGGCATGAGCCTACTCTTAACCATGTGCTATTAAAGGACACAAAATTCGAACCCGGTGTGCTAGTGATTCTCCTTTCTTGTGGTTCGGCTATAACATTTGGAAGCCCCAGTGAGAAGTAGCCAACCTCAGGAGGTGGCTTCACTCCAGCTCTCCCCGGCTGGATGGAGAAGTTATAGGGGAGGCACCCCCTGAATGTCCCAGGGCCCCATAACCTCTCACTGGACTCGGAGGGAGAAGGAATGACCACTGATTTCCTCCTACCTCAAAAATTCCTGAGTCAATGTTCTCCTAGGAGGTGGGAATTTGCTCCGTTTATTGGTAAGATTATGTTTTGTTCTGTTTGTGGCCATAATTCTGTTTAAGGGAGTCACGGCCTGACAAGATCACTCTTTGGACACTATTCATTAGGCCAAGACGTTGGCTGAATACAGTCCTCTGGTTTTCTGCCCTGAGGTTGTTCCAGGGATCAGTAACTCTTCTGACTTGGTCTGGACGTGCCCTCTTTGTCATTATGTTTTAACTATGTGTTTTAACTGTTTGCTTGTTGTTTGCTCATTGTTTATTATGTGTTCACAGAATTCGCAACCTGTCAGTCCTCTGGACTGTATGCTAAAAAATTTCTCTGTTGCATTTGCTGAGGACTACAGTGTCTGCCTTTCAAAAGGCAGGCTCTAGACCCTCTATAAAATAAACTGCCTTGCTTTTAATAATAACTGGCCCTCTACAGGGTCTCTAAATGTTCATGTTACTCAGTTTGTCTGAAAGGTCATTACAGGGACCCCTGGTTATCCTGATCGGTTTCCCTATATTGACCAATAGTTAAATTTAGTCCAAGACCCCCCTCCATGGTTAAAAATATGTTTTCTTAAAACTCAGGACCCTTCCTGTAAACTACACTATATGGAAACAGAGCTTCTAATTTAAAAACAACAGGGTGCTATATACAAAGGCCTCTGGCTAACTCTTCAAAGAAAACTTGTTTTACTTGTTTCTCAAAAGAATGAAATCTAAACCGGGCTCGGGTGGCTCAGCCTGTAATCCTGCGCCTTTGGGAGGCTGAAGTGAATGGATTGCCTGAGCCCGCAGGTTCGAGACTCGCCTGGGCAGCGAGACCTCATCTCTACAATAAATCAAAAAATCAGCTGGGTGTGGTAGTGTATGCCTGTGAGGCGGAAGGATCACTGGAGCCCAGCAGGCGAGGCTGGTGGCTGGGAGCGGCCACTGCACTCCAGTCTGGATGACCGAGTGAGACTCCAACTCAAAAAAAAAAAAAAAGAAATCTTGCCAAAATCCACTGTTCTCAGAGAAACCATAAGTTTTAACCTCCCTGATTAAAATCAATCATGTGCACTCATCGTCCCACCTGGGATAATTGCCAGTAGCTCCTTTTAATCCTATATACTTCTGAAAAGCCAGAGCTCATTAGAGCTAAGGCTAAAAAGTCTATTCTAGCCTCAACTGCAGTTACAGAAGAAGAAAGTCAGGAAATGTTAGAGGAGGTTTTTCCCTCCTCTTGCCCGGATTGGGACCCCAACACTTTGGCAGGGTCTAGAACATTAAAAACTTATCACCGGACTCTATTAGCTGGTTTGAAGGGAGTAGCCCAAAAACCTAATAATCTTTCCAAAACTACTGAGATTATTCAGGGTCCCGAGGAATCACCAGGGATGTTTCTTGAATGTCTTCAGGAGACATTCTGTTCCTATACCCCGTTTGACCCCTCGGCACCCGAGAATGCTCAGGCTATCAATTTGGCTTTTGTGGCTCAGGCAGCACCTGAGATCCAGAGAAAGTTACAGAGGCTGGAAGGTTTCACAGGAATAAACATTTCTCAGCTGCTCGAGGTAGCTCACAAGGTTTTTAGTCACCAAAATGCTGAGAAACAGAAACAGGAAGACAAGAAAATGGACAGAGCAACAAAATCACAAACAAAAGTATTAGCTGCTGCCATCAAGGCCTCCCAACCTGGTTTGAGGCCAGCACACAAAACAGAAAAACTAAAAAAAGACAAAAGGAAACTGGACACATCCAGCTAGCCAAAAATCAATATGCAAATTGTAAAGAGCTGGGTCACTGCGTAAAAAAAATTGCCCTCGCTGCCCTCTACTGGTGACCCTCGGCTTGTACCAACCTATTTTTGCTTTTGAATAAACAGATCCTGACTCAGGGGACACCAGCCAGCTAAATTGGACCTTGTTACCACAGGGTTTCAAGAACTCCCCAACCCTTTTCAAGGAGCTTGGCAACAGGATTTCACCGTGCCTTATACCCTGAATGTACCTTATTCTATTATGTAAATAATCTCTTTCTTGCAGCTGCAGCCTTGGATACTTGTTTGAAAGGTACTAAGGCTCTGTTATAGCTCCTCCGTGACTTGGGCTACCATGTGTCAGTGAAAAAGGCACAACTCTGTTCAACTGAAGTTTTCTACCTGGGATACCAGCTAAAAAAGGGTAAGTGAGCCCTGACCTTGGCCCGGGAAGAAGCCATTCTTCAAGTTCCCACACCAACCACAAAGAAACAGCTATGGGAATTCCTGGGGGTAGTAGGGTCTTGCCGGCTGTGGATCCCAGGATTTGCTGAAATTACCAAACCCTTGTCCACAGCCACTGCAGGAAATCAACCCCTAGAATGGACTGCTACTGAGGAACAAGCATTCCAGCAATTAAAAATGGTTCTTATCCAAGCCCTGGCTTTAGCCCTCCCAGATGTTACCAAGTCTTTTTATCTGTTTATTCATGAACAGTAGGGAATTGTGAAGGGGGTTCTTACTCAGAACTTAGGACCCTGGAGGCGACTTATGGCTTACTTGTCAAAAAGGCTTCTGACTGGCCATCCTGTCTTTGAGCCATCACCACTACTGCTATACTGGTTAAGGAGGCAAACAAGCTGACTTTGGGTCAAAACTTGGTCTTACTAGTTCCCCATGCTGTAAAGACACTGCTCTGGGGAGTCTCTGACTGCTGGATGTCGAATGAAAACTTTAGTCCTTTAGAGGCTATGCAGCTCCCCAAAGAAATAGCTGTCATACATTGCAGGGGACACCAGAAAGTAGACCTCCAGAGGCGACAGGAAATTGCCTAGCTGATCAGACAGCATGTGAAGCAGGAGAACTCCAGTAGATCCCCTCACCATTCTGCTAACTAAAACTTTTCTAGTTCCCTCGCTTCCAAAACAGCCTGTTTACACCCAAGAGGAAAAGGACCTTCAAGACTTAAGAAGCCTCACTGCCACAGCTGCCACTGTGTCCAGCTTGTGCACAAGTAAATGCCAAACAAGGACCAAGACCACCAAATGGTATCAGGGCCCGGGGACTAAGCCCTGGAGAAATATGAGAAGTGGACTTTACTGAAGTAAAACTCCCCTCATGCTGGTTAACAATGCCTGCTGGTTTTTATAGACACTTTTTCGAGTTGAACGGAAATCTTTGCCACAAGAAATGAAACCGCACTTATGGTTACAAGGTTTTTGTTAAATAAAATTATTCCTAGGTTTGGGCTTCCCCTCTCTATTGGGGCTAATAATAGTCCTGCCTTTACCTTGTCCATAGTACAGCTGGTTAGTAAAGTGCTAAATATTGACTGGAAATTACATTGTGCTTACCAACCACAAAGCTCTGGACAGGTAAAATGCATGAACCGGACTTTAAAATCTACTTTAACCAAATTAATAATAGAGACTGGTGAAAAATGGGTAAGCCTTTTACCTTTAGCTCTTCTTTGGACCCACAGTTGCAGAGTCCCATCCTAGAAAAAATTACTAGTCAATCTCTGTTAAAGTATCTTCAGTCCCTCCAGCAGGTTCAGGCCACTGTCTACTCTGGTGTCCGTGCTGCTTTGCCCACTCTGTCTTCCATGTCTTGTACTAACTCCTGCCTGAAAGGGACCCTTTATCATCATCATCACTCCAATAACACTCAAAGTCGATGGGATACCAGCCTGGATTCACCACACACGAGTCAGGAGAGCCACAAAAACTAATGTAACTCCACCAGCTCACTCTATCAACTGTGCTGCAGTGGCCAGGGACCCTAAATAGCTGAAACCCCTGGTTCCCTCTTATCCTCCTCTTCCTCGGGTTTCTTATAAAACCTTGTATATTAAACTGAATTATTAACTTTGTAAAACAACAAATCAATTCTGTAAAACTTATGCATGTAAGAACCTATTGTAATTCCATACCAATGACTGATGGGTCAATGAATTAACTCATGTACAACTGAAAGGGGGGAATGAAATATCTAAAATGGTTATAATAGCTTGCTTGACATAAGTAACTCCATTGTGTGTACATGTGATTGTTGTAATGTTCCCATGACCACAAATCCACAGCCTTGTTCCCCTGAGCTGTTCATGGTACTGACCATTCTTGCTGACTGTTTGAAAACTCCCTAGCCACAAATTCCATGTAATTGTATGCCTTGTTAACTGAAATCCAAGAGATTGTTCCTTTTGTTTTTAGTTCCTTGGACCCTCACGCCCTGCTATGCCGCTCACTTGCGGATTTTACCTTTATAAGTTTCTTGCTGATTCCACTCAGTGTTGAGAGATTTCTTGGCACGAGCCTACTCTTGACTGTGTGCTATTAAAGGACTCAAAATTCGATCCTGGTGTGCTGGCAATTCTCCTTTCTTGCAGTTCGGGTGTAACACTATAACAAATAATTGATATTTAGAAAATATATAAAATTGTATGGATCAAGTAGCACAATTTAAACATCTAATAGGATAGGAATTAGGCTTTCCTGCCTTCAAGTCTTGGCTTAAAATTTACTAACTGCCTTCAGTCTTGGCTTAAAATTTACTGACTCTTAGCCTGGATGGCTACATCACAACATTTTTCATTCTTAAATCATTTTTTTGGCCTAGTGTGGTGGCTCATATCTATAATCCAAGCACTTTGGGAGGCTGAGGCAGGAGGATTGCTTCAGGCTAGGAGTTTGAGACCAGCTTGGGCAATATAGTGAGACTCCCATCTCTATGAAAAATAAAAATTAAAGAATTAGCTGGGTGTGGTGGTGCATTGTGTAGTCCTAAATACTCAGGAGTCTTAAGCTCAGGAATTGGAGGCTGCAGTGAGCTATGATTACTCTATAGTATTATAGCCTGGGAAATAGAGTGAGACCTTGTCTCTAAAAAAATAAAATAATCATTTTTGCTGTTGAACATCTAGACAATAAGAATCTGGAGAGGAGAGAACATGTCTGGGGGATTTTTTCTCTCCACTTTTGAATCTCAGTTTCTTGCACATAATAGGTGTTCAATTAATATTTCTTGTAAGACTGATTAAATAAATGAATAAATCTAAGCCCTTCCTTGACCCCTTTCAGGTTTACCTTTGTCTTTGCTGTACAAATCTAGGGGTTAGATGTTGGCATTCACAACCAACTTCATTCCAGGTTGCAAGTTGGGGATGATCTGGTCCCTCCCTATCCTTGGGTTTTCTCCCCTATCCTAGGATATGTTCCATGGGGAGAGATACACTAAACCCATTTCTATTTGTGTAATTCTAGGTCAACTTGGTCCTTCCAAACCTCTTTCTGGTAATTTAATTTTTCAGTCACCATGGCAGTTTCTGAGCTTTGTTATTTGCTAAAAATATGATCCTAACCTACAATTACCAAATGTTGGGCATTTCTATATCTTTGAGTCCTGGAGAACTGAAACTCTGCTTGTGTTCAGAGATACAATGCTTACATATTTTTTCTACTGCTTATAAAATAAAGTCCAAATTCCTTGGCATGTTGTATTGAGTGCTTCTGGATCTGGCCTGCCCGTGTCTCCAGTCTCCTGTGCTTCCTGATCTCTGTTATAGACTGAATGTTTGTATCCTCCTGTTCCCTAGATTCATATATTATAACCACAACCCCAAGGTGATGGTTTTAGAAGACCGGGCTTTTGAGAGGTAATTTTGTTTTGAGGGTGGAGCTCTCATGAATGGGATTCGTGCCCTTGTAAGGAGAGACATAGGGAGCTTTCTCCCTCTCTTTGTTCTTTGACACATGAGAATAAAACAAGAAAATGGTTCTCTGGAAACCAGGAAATGAGCCGTCACCAGACACCAGATTTGCCAGCACACTAATCTTGGACTTTCAGCCTCCAGAACTGTGAGAAATATGTTGCTATATCAGCACTCAGTGTATGGTATTCTTTTATAACAGCCTGAACTAAGACAATCTCTCTTCGCAGAGATCCCCTTCCTTGACAGCCTAGGGATGACCTACTCCTTAAAGAACTGACTCTTGAAATAAAAACATTGACTTTGGGAGGTAGAGGGGAGAGGATTGCCTGAGCCCAGGGGTTTAAGACCAGCCTGGGCAACTTGCAAGACCTCATCTCTACAATAAATAAAAAATTAGTCAGGCTTGGTGGCACACATGTGTGATTCCAGGTACCTGGAAGGCTGAGGGAGAAGGATCGTCTGAGCCCAGCAGGTCAAGGCTGCGGTGGCTATGAGTGTGCCATTGCACTCCAGCCTGAGTGGCAGAGTGAGACTCTGACTCAAAAAATAAAAATAAAAGCAATGACCTATTCTCAATGTATCTCATTCAAATTAATGCTCTTTCAAATGGCACTGAAGTAAAAAGATTTTGAATGACGTGTGCCTGATTATCAGCCAACAGTACCCAAGCCTTTTTTTTTTTAGTTGAGGTCTCACTCTGTCATCCAGGTTGGAGTGCAGTGGCATGATTACAGCTCACCGCAGCCTTGAAACTCCTGAGTTCAAGGCATCCTCCCACCTCAGCCTCTGAGTAGCTGGAACTACAGGCATGTGCCGCCATGCATGGCTAATTTTGTTTTTTTTTTTGGTAGAGATGAGGTCTTGCTCTGTTGTCTAGGCTGGTCTCAAACTCCTGGGCTCAAGCAGTCCTTCCACCTTGGTTTTCCAAAGTGCTGGGATTACAGGTGTGAGTCACTGCACCCCTAAACTCTTTATAGTGTATATAAGTGACTTTTCCCTTCAGATTTTCTGTTTGGGTGTGGCTGTCACCAGATCACACATGGCCACTGCTGCCAATGCTAGGTAAATATTCAATCAGGAAAGAAGAGCATGGAGACTAGAAAATTCCGACCAGTTCACTCTATTTTTAATTTTCTTCAAATGGCTTTGGATGGTTTAAGTGATAACTTTATGAGGGGGGATTTTACTTTCATCCATCAGGAGTACTGAATGGCTGGTAGGATGGGCAAAGAAAGAGATGTTAGTCACAGGGTGCAAAGTTTCAGTTAGGAGAAACAAGTTCTAATGATTTACTATTCAGCATGATGACTGTAGTTAGTATTGATGCATTATATATTTCAACATTGCTAAAAGAGCAGATTTAAAATATTCTCACCACAAGAAAATAAATATGTAAAGTCATGAATATGTTAATTAGCCTAATTTAATTATTTAACAATGTATTATATATTATAACATTACATTGTACCCCCCAAATACACAAAATTATTATCTGTCAGTTTAAAAAAGTACTGGATGGATAAATATAAGAACTAAAAACATAAAACTCTTAGAAGAAAACATAAAGGTAAATATTCATGACCCTGGATTTAGCAACAGATTCTTATGTATGATACCAAAAACACAAGCATAAAAGGAAGAAAACAGATAAGTTGGATTTCATCAAAATAAAAAAAAGTTTTATGCATCAAAGGACATTATCAGCAAAGAGAAAAGACAGCCTATAAAATGAGAAAACCATCTGTAGGTCATATATGTGATATCCAGAATAAATAAAGAACTCTTACAGGGCAATAACAAAGACAAGCAATCCAATTAAAAAATAGGTAATTTTTCCAAAAAAGATACACAAATAGCCAATATGCATATTTTTGGTCATTATAGAAATATGTTCAACATTCCTAGTCATTATGGAAATGCAAATCAAAACTACAATAAGATACCGTTAACATCTATTAGAGTGACAATGCTAATAATTTTTTAAACACTTATTTTATTTATTGATGTTTAAAAATAGAGATAGAGTCTTGCTATGTTGCCCAGGCTGGTCTTGAACTCCTGGACTCAAGCAGTACTCCTGACTTGGCTTCCCAAAATGCTGGGATAACAGGTGTGAGCTACCACGTCTGGCCAGGTAATAATTTTTTAAAAAAGAAAAATAACAAGTGTTGGCGAGGATGTGGAAAAATGAGAACACTTGTGCATTTTTGGTGGGAATATAAAAATGGTACAGCAACTGTGGAAAACAATTTGGCTTTCCTCACAAAGCTTAACGGAGAATATTACCACATTACCCAGCAATTTCACTCATTGGTATATACTCGGAAAAATTAAAAACAGGTGCTCAGATACTTGTACACCAGTGTTTATTGTAGCATTATATATAATAGCCAAAAGGCGGAAACAGCCCAAGTGTTCATCAATAGATGAATGGATAAACAAAATCTGGAACACACATACAATGAAATATTATTCTATCATAAAGAGGAAAGAAATTCTGATATGTACTGCAACATAAATGAATCTTTGAACTATTATGCTAAGTGAAATAAGCCAGATATAAATGAAACCACAGGCGTGTACCTCTACACCCAGCTAATTTTTGGTTTTATTGTAGAGACAAGGTCCTGCCAAGTTGCCCCTGCTGGTCTCAGAACCCCGGGGCTTGCCTCTGTCTCTCAAATTTCTGGGATTATAGGCATGAACTACTGCGCCTGGCACACAATACCTTTTTGAAATTACTGGTTTAACTGTAAGACAGTCTCCTCTTCCACTTTCAACTCATCATTAATTGCTTTTTGGGTTTTGAGTTCATCTTCTTTTTTAAAAGTCCTGATTACAGTTTTATCTAGGAATTATTTTCAGAGCCACATAACAGAGGGCTCTGCAAGTTATACATGCTGCCCTTGAAGCTGTGAGCAGAGAATGTTCATTTCTTACTTGTTCTGCTAGACTTTTAATTAATATAGGCTGGGCGCTGTGGCTCAAACCTGTAATCCCAGCACTTTGGGAGGCCGTAGCGAGAGGATTGCCTGAGCTCAGAGACCAGCCTGAGCAACTTGGTGAGACCTCATCTCTGCAATAAAAAATAAAAAATAAGCCAGGTGTGGTGGTGCATGCCTGTAGTTCCAGCTACTTGGAAGGCTGAGTTGGAAGGATCACCTGAGTCCAGCAGGTAGAGGTTGCAGTGTCCGTGAGCATGCCACTGCACTCCAGCCTGGGTGACAGAGTGAGACTCCAACTCAAAAAAAAAAAAAAAAAAATCACAGACTTTTAGGGCTATTGCTGAACGCCTCACCCTCACCTCAACTCTTAATAGAAATGAATGTTTGAGGGAAGTGGGGGAAATAATGACCAGTCATGTGACTATCTCAGTTTACTCCTCTGTAAATTACAGATATTAATAATATACCACTGTGAGGATTGAGTTGACACAAGACTAAAAGAGCACCTGGCACACAGGAGGCATCCAAGAAGTGTTACCAGCTGTTACTAGTTTACAAACAAATAAATCTGAATGTCATATTGGATGTTCCACCTCACTAGAAATCAGAGAAACGAATTAAAACCACAGAGATACCATTTGTTCCCCCATAAAATTGGCAGAAAGTATAAAGTCTTAGCTTAGGTGGTGGTTGCATGAGCATGCTCGTTTAGTAACAATTTACCAAGATGTGCACGTTTGATTTGAGCCCTTTTTGTGTGTTTGTTATACTTCAATTCAAAAGTTAGAAATATAAATAACAAAATACATACTTGTATAAGGCAAGTCTTTTCCTCACTCTACCCTTACCACGGAAAATGCTCTGTCAATATCAAATGTTAGCAAAGACGTGGAACACAAGAGCTCTCACACCTTGCTGGTATGAGTATGAATTGGTGCAACCATTTTGGAGAGCAATTTGACAATATTAGCGAAGTTGAAAATGTGTAACTCAAGTTTTACCTAAATAATGAAACATAGATTTGTACTAATAATGTTGGTCAAAGGGTACATAGTTTCAGTTAGACAGGAAGAAGTTTGTAAACTTTATTGCAGCAGGGTGACTATAGCTAATAATAACTATTGTATATTTCAAAATTGCTAAGAGAGTACATTTCTAATGTCTCATCACAAAAAATGATAAGCAACTAAAAAAATAACTTTTGAAGAGTATATTGAAAATATTAGGACAAATCAATGTTTCATTAGGTAAAACTTGAGTTGCGCATTTTCAACTTTGCTAATATTGTCAAATTGCTCTCCAAAATGGTTGCACCAATTCATACTCATACCAGCAAGGTGTGAGAGCTCTTGTGTTCCACGTCTTTGCTAACATTTGATATTGACAGAGCATTTTCCGTGGTAAGGGAAGAGTGAGGAAAAGGCTTGTCTTATATATGTATGTATTTTGTTATTTATATTTCTAACTTTTGAATTGAAGTATAACAAACACACAAAAAGGGCTCAAATCAAACGTGCACATCTTGGTAAATTGTTACTAAACGAGCATGCTCATGCAACCACCACCTAAGCTAAGACTTTACACTTTCTGCCAATTTTATGGGGGAACAAATGGTATCTCTGTGGTTTTAATTCGTTTCTCTGACTTCTAGTGAGGTGGAGCATCCAATATGACATTCAGATTTATTTGTTTGTAAACTAGTAATAGCTGGTAACACTTCTTGGATGCCTCCTGTGTGCCAGGTGCTCTTTTAGTCTTGTGTCAACTCAATCCTCACAGTGGTATGTTATTAATATCTGTACTTTACAGAGGAGTAAACTGAGGTAGTCACATGACTGGTCATTGGCCATGGCCACATGGTTAATCAGTGTTGAAGCCAGAATTTGAATCTGGACAGTCTGACTAAAGTGCTTTTAGTCACTGCACTAAAATACAACTTCTTATATTATACAGATAATTTATGTATACATGTATATAGATACTTGCACAACAGGTTACCCCTAGCCTTAGCAGCTAAGACAGCAAAAGTTTATCTCACAACTTCTGAGTGTCAAAAATCTGGGAGCTTCTTAGCTGTGTTATTTTGTGTCAAGATCTCTTGTGATATACAGTCAAGATGTCAGCTGGGTCATTTGAAGGCTTGACTGGGCACAGAATCTACTTCCTAGATGTCTCACTTACATGGCCCTTGGCTGGAGGTCTCAGTTCTTATCTACGTGGACCAATCCACAGGGCTCTTTGAGTGTCCTCATGACATAGTTAGCTTATTCCAGAGCAAGTAATCTAAGTGAGGGCAAGGAGGAAGTCATGATGTCTTATGTAACTTAGTCTTGGAAGTCACACAAACTATCATTTCCATCTTATTTTGTCTGTGAAGAGTGTCACTAAATCTAGCCTGCATTCAAGGAGAGGGGAATTAACACTGCTTCTCGAAGGGAATGTGGACACAGTTTTTTGATTTTTGGGGGTTTTTTTTGAGTCAGAATCTCACTCCATCACCCAGGCTGGAGTGTGGTGGCATGATCACAGCTCACCATAGCCTTGACATCCCGGGCTTAGGTGATCTTTCCACCACAACCTTCTAGTATCTGGGTCTACAGGTGTGTGCCACCATGTCCAGCTAGTTTTTAAAATTTTTTGTAGAGATGAGATCTCACTGTGCTGTCCAGACTGGTCTAAAACTCAAGCAATCTTCCTGTTTTGGCCTCCCAAAATGCTGGGATTACAGACATAAACCACCACACTTGGCTTGTTGATATTTGTTAAACCACCACATATACTCCTGTGTTTTAAAAAAAATTGTCTTGTGGAATTCTTTATATATTCTGGATGGTCATTCTTTGTTGGAACATGTGTTACAAATATTTTCTCCCAGTCTGTGGTAATCCTGTCAGGATTGTGATTGGAATTGCAATGAATTTATAGATTACTTTGAAGAAAGATTAACATTCTTGCAATACTGAGTCTCTCTATTCATGAATATGATATATTTATTTATTTAGGTCTATAATGCACTTTTTTATTTTCTTTGTAAACGTCTTATATACCTCTTATAAAATTTATTCCTAATTATTCTTAGCATTTATATATTCTAACTTTTTTGCTGTAGTATAAGAATGTAATACATTTTTGAACATTGAATTATAACCAGCCACTTTTGCTGAGCTTTCATATTAACTCTTTGTCTTCTTAAATTTGGATTTCCTATAGAATCAGTTAAATTGACTGTAAATAATGGCAGTTTAGTTTCATCTTCTCCAATCATGGTGCCATGTTTTTCTTATCTTACTCTGTTGGTTAGGACCTCTAATACAATAATGTATATATTCAAAATTAGGGAAAATTTCCCTCAAGTTTTTTTTTTTGGAATCAGTGTCTCACTCTGTTGCCCAGGCTGGAGTGCAGGGGCATGTTTATGGCCAGCACAGCCCCTACCTGCTGGGCTCAGTCCATCCTTCCACTTCAGTCTTCGAAGTAGCTGGAACTACAGGCTTGCGCCACCAGACCTGGCTGATTTTTTGGTTGATTATAGAGACGAGGTCTCACCAAGTTGTCCATACTGGTCTTGAACTCCTAACCTCAGGCAATCCCTTCGCCTCTGCCTCTCTGAGTGGGGGATTACAGGTGTGAGCCACAATGACCAGCTATCAAGTGTTTACTAAAGAGAAATTCTTGCACATGTGCATGAGAAACCATTAAAATGATTTTATAGTAACCTTCGTTTCTAGTCAAGAAAAAAACAGAGGCAAACAAAAGCCAAATAAGCAAAAAACCAAAGTAACACAAAAAACAAAAAGCTAATAATAGTGATAATATCCATTAGAAAAGAATGAATAAATAAATTGGAATATAATCATTCAATAAAAAATTATATAGCAGTGAAAAGGAACAAATAGACCTACATGTATCAACATAGATAAGTTTCAAAAATACAAGAGGTGACCAAAAAAATGCAAGCCACAGAAGAATAAATGCAGTATGTATGCACTAGTTATATGTTTAAAATGTTAAAGTGTAAGCAATGCTACACGTTGTACACGACAGATACTGTGTGTGAGTAGGAAGGGTAAGAACCTTGGAGATTTGGGAGGAGGAAATGTTATTGGGAACTTCAGCTATATTTGTGTTGTATTTCTTGTAGGTGGATACATGAGTTTTGGTTATACCTTTTTCTAAGACATCACATGAGGAAAATAAAAAAATAAAGTTTTACAAATTGTAAAGTACTATACAAACTTAAATAGCTGTCAAAGTAGAAAGATACAGCATGTGGGCTTTCTAGTAGAAAGTAGAAAGATACAGCATTTGGGTTCAAATTCTGATGCTCCTTTACTTCCTATATAAACTTGGGGAGCTTCCAGAGAACTGAACACGTGGAGGTTTCTGGAGACTGGTGCCCAGGAAGGGCATAGTAGCTCCATGCTCCTTTCCCCATACCTTGCCTTACACATCTCTTATCTGTATCCTTTGTAATATTCTCTATAACAACCCAGTAATTGTAGGTATTTCCCTGAAAACAAAACAAAAAACAACTTGGCCAAGCTCTGCAATTTCTCCATGCCTTGATTTCCTCATCTAGCAAATGAAACTTAATATTACCTATCTATTAGTACTGAATTATATACTAATACCATAATAGCTATTAAAATAACTTCCACAACTGAGCAGAAAGGCATTTCTGTGACATTTAAAGAGAGGCAACATTCTGTGATCTCTGGAAATGGAGGAATGCTCTTGAAGTTGGATGAATGCCCCTGAATTCTATTGGTGAGTACAAAGGTGAAATTGTAAACATGGCATGCTTCAGAAGTGCAGGATGATCCAAATCTATCTGGACACCCTATGTTTTTTGTTTGCTAAATCTGGAAACCTTGTATGTGAGGCAAGGACACTGTCTTAGTCTATTTGGGCTACTGTACTAAAATTCCATGGACTGGGTAATTTATAAATAATATAAATTTAATTCTCACAGTGTGGCAAGATCAAGGTGCCAGCAGATTCGGTGTCTGGTGATGGTGCACACTCTGCTTCATAGGTGGTACCTCTTGCTGTTTTCTCATATGACAAAAGGTGTTGAATGGTAGAAGAGACTAATACACTCCATCTTTCTCTTTTATAATGGCACTAATCCCATTCATAAGGGTGGCACCCTCATGACCCAATCACCTCAAGGATCCACCTCTTAATATTATTGCATTGAGGACTACATTTTAACACAAATTTTGGAGGGACACAAACGTTCAAACAATAGCAGGCAACCCCAGCAGAGGACTCACATGTGTAAAAGTGTGGAGTCATGAAAAATAAAGGTGTCTTTGGGAAGTATCAAGGAGTTCAGTAGGGTGGTAGCATAATGAAGTTGTGGGGAAGCAGGTATGGGCATGTATTTTGGGTGAGGATAGGTACAGAGAAAAGAAGTATAAAATAAAGCTGAAAAAAATAGGTAGAGTCCAGATTCTTAAAGCCTTATATTTTATAAGTATTTGGACTTTAAATTGTTGGCATTGGAGAAACATTGACAGATTCAAGCAAGGAAGTAATATAAGCAGATTTGTGTTTTTTAAAAAATTACCCTGGAGGCAGGATGGACTGAAGGCAGGTAGACCAGCAGCTACAATTAGGAAAGATCGGATAAGGCATCAACCTAAATAAAAAACAGAAAGAGATTCTCCAAAGATAATGAGTTGATTTGGAGGGAATTTGTAAACCTGGGATATACGGACTCTGGGGACAATAGATGTATCCAAAGAGGTTGAGACAAGGGCGAGCAGTTAAAGACAAAAGAGGGCAGTACAGGTAATTTATTCTGCAACAAAGAGAACAGTGGTTACAGGGGCTTATCCCAGGAGTTGATGCCACTTCATTAGTGAAGACAGTGTGTCAGCAAGTGTTCTTGTGCATCCAGCTAGCTGTCCTTGTGACTCGTGTAGCAAGCTGCAGCTTGGAAAGTCGTTGGCAAAAAAGTTTTGGTTACAGACACACATGACTATGAGCCCTTCAAAGAGTCTTTGTAATAGTTCTTATCATAAGCATGTGTGTGTGAGGGCCCTCCTGTTCAGTTTCCCAGCTTTATTTTATGTAATTAATTTTTTTTCTTTATTTGTTAATGGTTATTTATCAAGAGAAACTACTTCTAAGTCCCCATAGCATGTTTCATAGTTGAGGAACACAGGTCAGTGGCAAACTTCTATGTAATTCAACCCAAATAAATTATTTATAGTCCCAAATTACTTTGTACTCTGAAAGACAACAGCCTTCCTCATCTCCTCAAGGTCTTTCATGGAATCATCATTTCTGTAGAAATCTGCATATCTTTGTTCAGTCACAGCAAAGTTATAGAAAGCTGCAACTCCCAGGGATACAATGCTCCCACAATATGAAACCCCAGAGGCTTGACTAGAAGACCCAGCGTCTGAGGTTGCGTCAAAGCACTGGAAACCAGCATAGTTATTGTCTTCGACAGATCTGTCAGCCTCAACACCAAAGTCCTTCCTGGATGATGGAGAAATGGAGAGTCTTCCGGCTCTATTTATTGTATTTTTTTGTTGTTGTTGTTGTTAGAGTTTGACATGGTGACTCCATTTTGATTCTGACAACTTTCGCAAAAGCTTAGCTGAAACAACCACCGTGGGATCAGAGAGGAATGCTCACATTTAGCTGATGATTGTAGCAGAATTGTCAGAACTTGACAGCCATTTGGATATGGCGGTGGTGAGGGAGGCACAGGTGGTGAGGGAGGCACAGGCACTGAGGTAGATTCTGGGGTTAATGCCTTGGCCATTTGTGGTTTTCATTATTAATATTATTAGTAGAGAGGAACAGAAGGAAGAAGTTTGGAAAGAGAGAATAAGTCCAGTTTTGATCATGCTGAGGTGGTGTTTTCCTGGAGCAGAACCAGAGGTTTGGAGCTCGGAAGAAAGGCGGAGTCTAGGTGTGGGAGCCATCATTTTCTGATATTGGCTGTAGCCATGGAGAGGACACTGAGTCAGGGTGTTGAAACAGAGAGGAAGGAGACCTAGGGAAGGCAAGCGTCATAAAAGGTAATAAAAGGAGTGTCAACCATAAAATAGCCTAGAGGTTAGGCTGAAAAGGAGACCCTGGATAATTATGGTGTCCTGGTGACCCTATAGGATTAGTTCCATCTGAGTGTTGGAGGGCAGAAGGTAGAAAGGAAGAAAATGCCATAGAATTGGAGCCTGGGCATTACTCTCTTCTAGTAGAGAAAGACTGGAAAGACAGAGATGCTAGGGGTATTGACAATGTGATTATTCTCAACCTACTGAAGATGGCAATTTCCTTTGATTGGCTTTTAGTTGTGCTCTGATATAAGAGACTGACTGATCTTTATTCAGTTTACCACATTTTGTTGAAAAATCAGTTGGTCGTTTTCCCCTTCCCATTGCTCTTCTGAGATCACAATTTTATGGGTCTTAATCAATAATTTGATATCTTAAATCAGAAACAAGATTTCTTTTGCTGTGAAAATTCTGTCTTTAATGAAATGTTGAGTTTTTCATGACTGTGCACTGAGGAAAATCTATTCAATAATACAATTCTTCAATGATAAGCAAAAAATGTGGAGTAAAATATAATTAAGAATCAATTTTACCTCTCCTGTATGACAAATTAAAGTCTCCTAGCTCTCTCTAGTTAATTGTTGTATCTCAGCTCCAATCATAATGCCTTGCACTTGTTAATGAATTAAAGATACATCCATTTAGTATTAATCACATCTTGCTTTGCATTTAAATTGAGTATGTTTAAATTTCACTTCAAATGAGTAAGTTTCTGATTATGCCTAAATCTCCATCACCAGAGTTTTAGTATTCTTGTGGTCAGAATCTATAACTTATATATTTTTGCAGTCCAGATCTGGAATTTAATGGGTTCAACAATTTAATAATTCTTGAATTACAGAGCAAGTCTCATTAGCCATAAAATGATAGCACCTGCTTGTGTATCTGTAGCTAACAATAACTAAAGACTTAGTGTAGGTTTTTTGCAGACTCTCCTTATCAGGATAAGGATGTTCCCTTTTGGTCCTAGGGTGATATATATTTTTAAAATTATGAATGAAGAATTTCGAGTAATCCTTCTACAGATGGTCATATATATATATTTTTGAGTTGGAGTCTCACTGTCTCCCAGGCTGGAATGCAGTGGCACGCTCACAGCCACCACAGCCTCGACCTGCTGGACTCAGGTGATCCTTCCACCTCAGCCTTCCATGCCTGGCTAATTCCATGCGCCACCATACCTGGCTAATTTTTTTGATTTATTGTAGAGATGAGGTCTCACCAAGTTGCCAGGTTGGTCTTGAACCCATGGGCTCAGGCAATCTTCTCACCTCTGCCTCCCAAAGTGCTGGGATTATAGGCATGTGCCACCGCACCCAGCCTGATGGTCATATTTTTTCACTTTTAATTTGTTAATGTGGTAAATGGCATGAATTGTTCACCTAATGCAAAACCAATCTTTGTTCACAAAATTAGACTAACTTATTCATAAGTTTTTTTGTTTGATTTTCTTTTGGATGAAGTTTTGTGTGTGTGTGTGTGTGTGTGTGTGTGTGTGTGTGTGTGTGTGTGTGTGTTTTGCAGTGCTGGACTGAGTTTGCTAATATATTTTTCAAGCAAATTATATTGAGGAATATAATTTACATAAGATAAAACACACCCATTTTAAGCATATAGTTTGAAGAGTTTTGAAAGATATATACATCTTTGTATCTAACACCACAACCAGGAGGTAAAACATTTCTACCACCCCTCAAATGTTTCCTTGTTCTTTTTCTAGTCAGTATCCTCTACTCCTGGGTCTGGGAATCCAGTGATCTAATTTCTGTCATTCTAGGTTATATTTTCCTTTTCTAGATTTTATATAAATGGAATCATATAGAATGTACTATTTCACTCAGTATAATACTTTTGTGATTCATTCATCTATGTGTCAGAAGTTTTTTTTTTTTTTTCACAGTTTTGATGGGAGTTTTGCTTCCTGTCAGGTGTGATGAGATGTTGACCCCCTCTTTTTGCTAACCAGCGATGTCTTTTGATATAAAACATTCAAAAAAAGTTTGTCTTAAAAAAAAATTGTATCTGTTGTAAAAATACACTATCCATTTATGTCTTTTTTTTTATTTTATTTTTGAGTCAGTGTCTCACTCTGTTGCCCAGAGAGTCTCACTCTGTTGCCCAGGCTGGAGTACAGTGGCACGACTGCAGCCTCAACCTCCTGGGCTCTGGTGAGCCTTCCATTTCAGCCTCCCAAGGAGCTGGGACGACAGGTATTTGCCACCGCCCCCAGCTAATTTTTAAATTTTATGTAGAGGTGAAGTCTCGCTATGTTGCTTAGGCTGATCTTAAACTCCTGGGCTCAAGCAGTCCTCCTGCCTCAGCCTCCCAAAGTGGTGAGGTGTTACAAGCCACTACGCCTGGTCCCCATTTATGTTTTGAGAGACACTTGGGTTATCTTAGGTTTTTAGCTATTATGAATAAGGGTACTATAAATATTCATGTACATATCTTTGTGTGAACAAATAATTTATCTTGGGCAAATAACTAGAAGTAGAGTTATTGGGTAATATGGTTAATATATATTTAACTCTTTGATAAACTGATGAAATATTTTCCAAATTAATTGTAGTTTACATTCTCACTAGCAATATGTGATTACTCCACGTTCTCTTTAATATTTAATATTGTCAGTCCTTAGTTTTAGCCATTAGTAGGGATGCAGTATCTTATTGCGGCTTTAATTTGCAGTGATACTGAGCATTTTTCTCCATGTGCTTATTGGTCATTCACATACAGTATCTTTTTTTACAAAGGGTCTGTTCAAATATCTTGCATATTTAAAATATTGGGTTGTTTATTTTTTGTTACTGAGTTTTAAGAATTCTTTAGATATTCTGGATACAAGTCCTTTGTCAGCTAACTATATTGTGAATATTTTCACCCTGTGATTTGCTTTTTTTTTTTTTTTTTGAGTTGGAGTCTTACTCTGTCGCCCAGACTGGAGTGCAGTGGCCGCTCCCGGCCACCGCACCCTCGACCTGCTGGGCTCCGGTGATCCTTCTGCCTCAGCCTTCCGAGTAGCCGGAATTACAAGCATGCGCTACCACGCTCGGCTGATTTTTTTATTTATTGTAGAGGTGAGGTCTCGCTGCCCAGGCGGGTCTCGAACCCGCGGGCTCAGGCAATCCACTAACCTCAGCCTCCCAAAGGCGCGGGATTACAGGCTGAGCCACCGAGCCTGGCTGATTTGCCTTTTTTTAAATGATGTCCTTTGAAAAGCTTAAGTTTTATATTTTCATGAAGTTTCATCTATTTTTAAAAAATAGTTTGTGCTTTTGTCTTTCCCAAGGTCATGAAAATGTTCTCCAATGTTTTCTTCTAGAGGCTTTATTCATTTTCATTTAAAGATGTGAAGTGGCCATTTGGTGGCTAGCATAGGTCAGAAGTGGGATTGTGCCCATCATATACATATCATCAGGAGACAGTGGGGTATGGCGGCCTCACCTCTCTGATGGACAGTGACATTTGCCACTTGTTACCAGGAAGAATCTATGTCATGTTTCTTTAGCACCATTTGAATATACAATTCCCCGTGCACCATCCACTGAATGCTTTTAACCTCCATGAATCAGCAGCCAATCAATTTATTCATTTGTTAAAAAAATGAATCAGTAATTTCAATTAGGGACTGTGGAATTATGATTTTAAATTAATTTTATCATGCCTTCTACATTTATTAGTTGGCATTCTTCTGCAAAGTAGGGTCAGTTGACCCCCCTGAAATACATTTCATATTAGAAGGACAAGATAAATGCTTAATTATTTCCTTTACCAATTTTCAAAATAAGAATTTGGTTTAATAGCTTATTTTATTTATCATTTATTTTTGAGTGAGCATCTCACTCTCATCCAGACTGGAGTGCAGTGGCACAGTCACAGCTACCACAGCTTCCATCTGCTGGGCATAGGTGATCCTCAGCCTCCCGAGTAGCTGGGACTACAGGTGCATACCAGTAAGTCCGGTTAATTTTTTGATTTATTGTAGAGATGAGTTCTCACTATGTTGCCCAGGCAGGTCTCGAACCCCTGGCTCAGGCAATCCTCTTGCCTTAGCCTCCCAAAGTGTTGGGATTACAGGCATGAGCCACCGCTCCCAGCTAACAGCTTCTTTAGAGGGTGCAAAATGAATCTTCCACCACCCTCAACTTTACCTTTTTTCAGTATTGCGGACTTCTGGGTTTTTATATATTCAATATGTGCCATTGAACTATAACCACTATTCTTTTTGATTCTTATAGTATCACAGTTAGGCCCCTTCAACGGATTCCTATGTCCTTTTGTTATGACGCCATTAATCTTTGCAAATTTCTTTATGTTTGAGCATTGCAAAAATATTCCAGGCTCACCTTGTATCCTTACTGTCCTGTGTCTGGAATCAGTCCTTTTCCCAAGGAGTTCTGTTCCCTGCTCCCATCTTTTCCTGCCCCATGGGGTGTATAGTATATGAAAAAAAGATCAGGATACAAGTAGTTTTTATTTTCCTATCATTTTATGGATATATTTTTAAAAATGAAAACTATTCCATATGGCATAATTTTGGTTTTTAGCAGGAATATAGTTCTGGGTACCTAGTGTAGCATATTGCTGGAAATGAAAATTTCCTGGGTATCCAGTGTTAAGCATTTTACTACACAATTAAATCATTTAATTCTCATATAAATGAAATTTGGTAGGCTCTTACAATCATTCCCATTTTTAAGATGAAAAAAGGAGACAGAGTTTAGGTAACTTGCTTCAGGTCACACTGCTAGCCAGTGATAGGGCAGGTGTCAGAGCTAGGCAGCTGGACTCCAGAACATGGGCTTATTACCATTGCATAATGATGCTATTCAGTTGCTCAGAAGCATTACTCATAGGAGACTTGGCAGGAAGTAACTTACATAGCATGAATTATTTTGCAAAATTTTTTTTTGAGAAGCAAGCCTTTTGAAATATCAAAAACAGAGTTAGAAGAAACAGAAAAACGTTTTTGTAGAATCAGAAAATAGTTCAAGTAGTTCTTTCAGTCTTTTATATTGTAAACAGAGTTAACCCTTTGATGTGTGACACTCCAACTAATTCTCTTCTGGCCACCCTCAAAAATGATCCCATCTGACTCCAGAATGTCTTTTGTAATGGGGAAAAAAAGAGACATATACATAATATTACATGCAACATCAATATTAGTTATTAAATATAATAATATAACAAATACTGTGAACCACCACTCAAATCAAGAATTAGGATATTAAAATTTTGTGTCTACCAGCTTATCTTTTTCCTGTTCTGGTCTGCCTCTCATCTCCAGGCCTACTTAGAAGCTCGTCAGCTTCTCGCTTTTTTGTTTTTGAGTTGTCACCCAGGCTGGAGGGCAGTGGCATGCTCCTGGCCACTGCAGCCTTAACCTGCTGGGCTCTGGCGATCCTTCCTCCTCAGTCTTCCAAGTAGCCAGAACCATAGGTACACGCTACCACGCCCAGTTATATCTTTTGCTTTTTAAACAAAAATATGATTTTAGTTTGAATATGTGTCTAAGAATGATATTGCTTACCTTTGCTTGTTTTGAGCATTACATAAATAATATATAATCTGCTTTTTGCCTTTCCTTCCTCAACATCATATTACTAATATTTATTTATATTATGTGTAGCAGTAGTTAACTTTTGCTGCAATATTATGCTCTATTGTGTGGATATACCACAATTTATTTATCCATTTGCCTGTTGGTAACCACTTGAGTTGTTTCTAGTGTTTTTTTTTTTTTGCATTGCACACATTGCTAATGGCCTTCTATATATCACAAATGTCAAGTACAAACATTGTTTGGGATATATCATTAGGAAGGGATTACTGAGTTGGATGTTTGACTTTCCAAGATAAGCTAAATAATTTCCCAAAGTGTGGTTGTATGAGTTTACACTCTACCTGCTATTGATCCACATTATCTTTAATAGTGACCTTTCAAACTTTTAAATTTTATTAAATTGTATCTTGTAATCCTTGCATTTCTGTAGATCCTCATGAAATTAGCATTTTGTATGTGAGATACACACACACACACACACACACACACACACACACACTTTTTTTTTTTTTTGAGTTGGCATCTCACTCATCGCCCAGGCTGGGGTGCAGTAGATCTGCTGGGCTCCAGTGATCCTTCCACCTCAGCCTTGCTGGGCTCCAGTGATCCTTCCACCTCAGCCTTCCAATTAGCCGGAACTACAGGAGCATGCTACCAGACCCGTCTATTTTTAAAAATTTGTTGTAGAGACAAGATCTCACCAAGTTGCCTGGGCAGATCTTGAACCTGCCAGCTCAGGCAATCCACTCGCCTCAGCCTCCCAAAGTGCTGGGATTATAGGCTAAGCCACCGAGCCCGGCCTATATACATTTTTTAAGAGACAAGGTCTTGCTCTATCACCCAGGCTAGAGTGCAGCAGTATGATCATAGCTCACTGTAGCCTTGGACTCCTGGGCTCAAGTGGTCCTCCCACCTCAGCCTCCTGAGTAGTTGGGACTACCATCACCCTCAGCTTTTTAAAATCATATTTTTGAAAAAAATTATGAAAATTTTTTTTCATATTTATTGCCTTTTCTGCAAAAGTCTTGCTTTTTGCAAATTATTTTTTCCTTATTCACTTTTTTTTTTTTTTAAGTTGGAGTCTCACTCTGTCGCCCAGACTGGAATGCAGTGGCTGCTCCCGGTCACCGCAGCCTCGACCTGCTGGGCTCCGGCGATCCTTCCGCCTCAGCCTTCCAAGTAGCTGGAACTACAGACGTGCGCTACCACGCCCGCTAATTTTTTGATTTATTGTAGAGATGAGGTCTTGCCAAGTTGCCCAGGCGGATCTCGAACCCGTGGGCTCAGACAATTCACTCACCTCAGCCTCCCAAGGCGCGGAACTACAGGCTGAGCCACTGAGCCCGGCTCCTTATCCACTTCTAACTGATGCGTTAAAACTGTCAAATGGTCAAAATATAATCTAATCAGTCCTCTATTGTTGGACATTTAGCTTTTACCCCACTATTTTGCTATTACATGTAAAACTAACAAGTTAAACCTTTGTGTACATACAAGATTATTTCTTTCAAATAAATCTCATTAGTGGAGTTGGATGAGGTAGCAGATATGCTCATTTTGACAAAGGCTTTGGTACATACTGTAAAACTACCTTCTGAAATAGTGCCAATGCATGTGGAGGGTTTTTCTTTTAAAGCTGTGAAAAATATAAGCAGATATATGATTTTCGACAAGCTGTAAAGAGGAAAAGCCTGAAGACATAGGGAGGTCCTGGGAAAACCCAGGAGGGGTGAGGCCATGCTCTGCACGGCTCTTCTGAAAAAGGTGGGGAATCTGCATGTGGTGAGCACGTGGGTGCATCAGTCAGGGTTCAACCAACGGAGCAGAACTGCTAGCAGATATGTGTGAAGGGACTTGGTCTTACGCAGTTGAGGGAGTTGGCTAAGTGGTCTCTATATAGCTGTTATCCCTATGTCTGGGTGAGGCTGGAGCTCGAAGTCCATGAGGCAGGCACTTCGGGTAGGAAGACAGGTGAAACTTAGAGGAGGCCACCGGCAGGCCGGATCCTGCAAGCAGGAGCTAAATCCACAAGGACAGACTGAAACTCATGTTGCTTGTTGTTGCCTCTGACCTTGACAACGAGGGCATCCTGGAGAAACCTGGGGCCCTTTGCCAAGGACCTAAACACACACACACACACACACACACACACACACACACACACACACACACACACACACACACACACACCAGGAGAAGCTGAAGGAAGGAAGGGGAAGGTAGAACTGTTGCAGGACCAGCTGCTGCTTCTTTCCCCTAGATGAGTGAGCAGATCAACCCAGGCATGTGGGAGAAGCGAAGGCTCTACAAAGCTGTGAAAGGTACTTTCTCATAGGTGATCTCATTCAGTTCCACAACCGAAGTTGGAAGTATAAGCGTTTTTCATTTACGGCAAGTAAAATGAGATTCCAGGGGGAACGTGAAAGTGGCTTGCTCAATCATTTAAGGCAGGGGGAGATCGGGGTGGGACTGCTCGTGTTTTCGTTTATATGATCAAGTACTCAAGGGCAGGCTTTGAGTTCTAACTCATGCAGTCTCCCCATCACCTGTAGTTGCTCAAGTTGGCTCTTGTTTGATTAGGGGTAAAGAAAGAGACTGATGAATTGATTATAATTTAAATATGATCATAGTTTCTAAAGGGGAATCTAGGCTATGATTGTGGTTTATTTTGGTGACATCAGCAGCTTAATGGAAATGTATATGACATAGCTTGGCTACTTTTAGAAGATAAAGTGAGAATGTTAAGATCGATTGTATTTATCTCTGGTTTCCTTCTTTTTTAAATTCATTTATTTATTTATTTAGTCAGAGTCTCAGTCTATTGCCCAAGCTGGAGTGCTGTGGCACACTCATGGCCGCTGCAGCCTTGAACTGCTCCTTCCACTTCAACCTTCCAAGGAGCTGGAACTACAGGCGCGTGCCACCACACCCAGCTAATTTTTAAAAATTTATTGTAGAGATGAGGTCTTGCCAAGTTTCCCAGGCTGGTTTCGAACCCCTGGGCTCAGGGAATCCTCTTGCCTCAGCCTCCCAAAGTACTGAGATTATAGATGTGAGCCACTGTGCTGGCCTTTTCAAGAGAGAATTTTGCTCTATCACCCAGGCTGGAGTACAGTGGCACAATCCTAGCTCATTGCAGCTTGGAGCTCCTGGGCTCAAGCAGTCCTCCCACCTCAGCCTCCTGGGTAGCTGAAACTACAGTTGTATACTACCACAACTGGTTTTTTTTTTTTTTTTTTGACTGGGTCTTGTGATGTTGCTCAGGCTGGTCTTGAATTTCTGACCTCAGGCGATCCTCCCGCCTTGGCCCCCCAAAGTGCTGAGATTACAGATGTGAGTCATAGTGCCTGGCCTGATTTCTTTTGATTAAATGATCAGAACTTCCTATTAGTAAAAATGAGAATGTTTAGCTTATAATTTTCACACGAGAAATGAATGTGGGAATGCCAAAAAGAGTACGTTAAATATAAAATCAGTCCTATTTTCTTCAACAAGTAAATGACATGAAAAGAAAGGGCAGAGAACTGTTGCAAATTGAAATCTCTGGAAGCAGATGCTGACACACATTTTGGGTGCAAGATGAGTCATAAGAAGCAATGCCTGTAAAAGAAAGGTGCTGGAGACAGAGGAGAAAGACTCATTGTGATGCGGGCCTGGCAAAACTTTGGCCAACCCAGAGGGGGGCTTTGTATTAGTCTATTTTGTGTTACTATAAAGGAATACCTGGGGCTGGGTAATTTAAAAAGAAAAGGGTTTATTTGGCTTATGGTTCTGCAGAATATACAGGAAGTATAATGCTGGCATCTGCTCCTGGTGAGGCCTCAGGAAGGTTACAATTATGGCAGAAGAGGAAGGGGAGTTGGTATGTCACATGGCGAGACAGGAAGCCAGCTCTCCTGTGAACTAATAGAGTGAGAACTCACTCATTATCCTGAGAACAGCACCAAGGCATTCTTGCGGGATCCACCTCCATGACTCAAACACTTCCGACTAGGCCCCGCTTCCAACACTGGGGATCACATTTCAGAATGAGATTTGGAGGGGGTGAACATCCAAACCCTAACAGACTCTGTGAGCAAATATGGACACATCAGAGTCATTCGCTACTCAGGAGGCTGAGGTGGGAGGACTGCTTGAGCCCAGGAGCTTCAGGTTGCGGTGAGCTGTGATTGTGCCACTGTACTCCAAACCTTGGTGATAGAGCAAGACTGTTTCTTTAAAAGGTCAGGTGCAGTGGCTCATGTCTATAATCTCGGTACTTTGGGAGGATGAGACAAGAGGATTGCCTGAGCCCAGGGGTTCGAGACTAGCTTGGGAAACTTGGTGAGCCCTCGTCTCTACACTAAATAAAAAACATTAGCTAGGCATGGTGGCATGTGCCTATGGTTCCAGCTACTTGGAAGGCTGAGGTGGAAGGATCACCTTAGCCAAAAAGCTGGACTTTTATACCCCTGTAGTCTCTGTCACTGAATATGGGCTACTTGGGGAAGGGTGTGACTTCAGGCGAAAGAGCTCTCAGCAGCTGATGCTGACCTTGAAGGAGCTGAGAGCTGGCAGCTGTCTGCTGACCCTGCACCTCACAGCTGGGTTGCAGGTTCTTCTCGAAGGGTATCTGGGTGATGCGTTTCTGTGGCTGTCACAGGAACTGTTATCAATTAGGGAAGACTTAAGGGGCATCAGTCAATGCAGAGGGTTCTTGATGTCAACTAACAACCATAATAAGACACTTTTGAGACAATGGAGGGATATAAATATAGACTGAATATCAAATGATAGTAAGGGAGTATTATTAATTTTGTTGGGGCTTGAGAAAATATGCAGTTTCTCTATACTCACATAACGCTTTTGACACCCCGTGTGTGGGGTTTGTTTCCCCCCCTCCCCACACACATTAAGCAATTATACAGTTCTCTGAATACCAGTTGGGAGTGCTACAACTTAATCTAATTCTAACACTGGCTACCTGGAGTTAGATCAGATCCCACAAGCGAAAGGGCTCAGTCCCACAAGCTCTTATTTCAAATGCTAATTGCAGGTCTGGGTCTCCTAGCGTTCTGACTGACCAGCTTTGACTTGGGAGTTCCCATGACAGACTTGATAATTGGCTAGCACAACTCATGGAACTCAGGGAAACAGTTTATTTATGTTTACCAGTTTATTATAAAAGACACAGCTCAATAATATCTAGACAAAAGAGATGCACAGGGTGATGGGTAGGGCAGGAGAGTGGTTCCTAGATCTTCCATTCCCTTTCTGGGCATGCCACCCTCCCAGCACCTTGATGTGGTCACTGACCTGAAAGCTCATCTAATCTCACTGTTCAAGTTTTTGTAGTGCTTGATCTTGTCCACCCCCTACAGCTACTTCATCAACTCGAGTGTGATCAAAAGAGTTGCCTGACGAATAATAAAACACACTCTTATTACTCAGGAAATAGAGGTAGAGACCAAACAGACTTTTTATGACACTACAGGTGTGATAATGATATTGTGTTATGTGAGAAAATGTTCTTTGTGAGTGATATATCCTGGAGTTATGGTGGTAAAATAAGATACCTAGGATTTTCTCCAGCAACACAACAGCCACAGAAGTGGAGGGGTGATAGGTAAAACAAGAATGCTAAACTATTGATAACTAGGAAAGCCAGAGAAGAACTCTCTTTAGTATTCCATTTATGTATGTAGTTGAAAATATAAAATGTAATAAAAATATGAAATAAATATAAAAATATATAAATGACAATGAACATATGGTATATAAATATGTAAAAATAAATACATAAAAATCAAATTTGAAAAAATAAAAAATTTAAAAACCACCAAAGGTAATTCAAGAATAATTACTTTTCTCTTGGTAAACGAATGATAATAAAAATTGGACGTATATTATTGGGTGTCTTCCGTATGCTAGAATTCAACAAGTGAATCCAGAATAAACTCAGTTTTGAGTATCATGATGATCTGCCCTGTTCAGGAGACAAAGCATCCTGCAGTGTCAGCTTGTAGCTTTCAGTGGACTTTGAGGATTTGCCTGTTGAGTGAAGCCAAATGAATCGCCGGGAAAGGAGGCACTAGAAGGTCAGGTTGGGAGTAAGGCAGGGCAGAAAGACAATGACTGGTTTTTGAGAGCATCCAGTCACAGTGCTAGGTGCTTTATAGACATCATCTTATCTAATTCTCATAGTAACCACTCCATGCTATTATTTAGATTTTTTCTAGGAATCATAGTTTGCAGGTTAAGGTGTTAAGACTCAGAATTTTGAGAGCTCATCCAAGAGTTAGAGTTGGAATTTCAACCCAGGTTGTGTCCGATTCTGAGGCTCTTGGCACGGGGTCACTGGAGTTCTGAGGGCCACTTCTTGGGCTCCCAGGGCATCTGGCAGGAACCTGTGACTGTATATTTTCTCTGTCTTGGAAAATACAAGTGGTGCAGGTACTCCTACAGCTCCTGGGCAGATTCCCAGAGCTTCACATGCCTGGGATGGCCCTCTTTGCTCATGATTCTCCTGCTTTATTTCTGAAACTACAAATATTAGAAGAGAAGACAGAGAAAGAGACTATTCCAAATGTTAATGAGAAGTTCTGAGCTTTTCCTCTTCCTCAGGGGCCTTTTTTCTGTTTGTTTTTATTTCACATATTTTCCCGTCTGTGATGCTTAAGTTTATATATCAAATTGATTGGGCTGAGGGATGTCAAGATAGTTGGTAAAGCATTATTTCTGAGTGTGTTTGTGAAGGTTCTTCCTGAAGATTGATATTTGAATCAGCAGACTGAGTAAAGAAGATCTGCTCTCACCAGCAGGGTGGGCATTATCCAATCTGTGGAGGATCTGGATAGAACAAAAAGTCCGAAAAAGGGTGAAATTGCTCTCTGCTTGAGCTGGGACATTCGTCTTCTGCCCTTGGACATCAGCACTCCTGGTTTTCAGGCCTTTAGACGCAGACTGGAATTACACCATTGACTTTCTGGGCCTGCAGTGTGCAGATGGTAGATTGTGGGACTTCTCAGCCTCAATACTCACATGAGCCAATCCTTCATAATAAACCTCTTTCTGTATATTTCCACATATTCTATTGACTCTGTTCTTCTGGAGAACACTGCCTGATACACCATATTCTGGTGATGCCCTTTGTAATTTATAGTCTGCCTCAAATCAGTATACTTTGGTCTCCAATTAAAAGCTAACAACTTTAGAGGGGGGTTTCAGGAGAGTTTTCTCAAGAGATAGCCATGGATTCTTAAAGATGAAGCCTAAAGTAAGTGTGTGTGTGTGTGTGTGTGTGTGTGTGTGTGTGTGTATACCCAAATGTATGTAAGGAATCAGGAGGAACTGATCCTTTTCTACACCCTGACCATAGGGTACTGCAATGAGGACCTCAAGGAAGGCAAGTTACTGCCTTAAGTTCACATCTAATACCATCTGCAATGAAAAGAGAGGGAGGATTGAGGTAGTGAACCTGAATGGAAGGGAAAGCGTACCTCTGCAGGTGATGTTAGATGTGTTGTTCAAGACCCCTTTGTGCTAAAACAAGATGCTTGGAAAGCAGCTGAGACTTTACAAGTAGTGTCAGCTGTGTGTCTGTCAGCCTGGGAAGATAAGCAGGGCTTGGAAGCAAGCTGCAAGAGCATCCCTGTGTAAGTGGCTCTCTGTTTAGCCTGATTTACTTTGGTTTATTTCCAAGCCCCAAGTGTCTCTTCAAAAGACCTGCTGCTCATGGCCATGGTTGGAGAATGCAGGAAACCAGGTGTGAGGTATTGTCTGGACATAGACTGTTTCCACCTATACCTGGCTTCTTTCTTACCCTTCCCTCAGGAAGTGACCTCTGGCCAAGGCTGGTCTCTAAAGGATATGCATATTCCCAGTAATGAGTCATGGAATGCAGCTGAAAACAACATAGGTGTCAATCTTAGTCAGTGTAATTGTAAACTCCTATAGCAATTTGAATAATTAATTTGCTTGATTATTGAAAGAATAAAAGACCAAAATGGATTCAATATAGCCATAGAACAGTCATTTTAACACTGCTTAGATCTGGCATGCTTTCTTAGCAAATAACCTAGCTTGCCCTCTAATCATTAACAAAGGGCAGAACTGATTTCCCAGAGGTAGTTATTGATAATTGTCTTGCAACCCCCCAGGTACTGATTACTTCTATATTCCAAGTATTTGTCTTCCAGCCACAAAGCAGCCCTTTGTGACTTACATGACACAAACAGACCTCATCATCACCATGGCAACAGTTCCTGTACTACCTGCCCCCTTTGTGGTGAAATAAAACAGACCTCCACCCAATTACCTTAATGACCTACCCACACCAAAGGAAAGCCTTAAAAAGCATTCAACCTCAAGTAGCCTCAGCTGTACTTTCATTGAGCTATGGAAAGTCATGCTTCTCTTTAAGATCTGGCCCCCTCCCCAATCTGGGAGGTGAATCTCTTCTCTCTCTCTAAACTACTTTCTAAATAAACTACCTTTTCTAATCTAATTTCTGTGCAATTCTTTGCATCTTAGCTGTGGCACTGGCCTAGCCCACAGGACTAACAATTATAAAATGGCTTGCTGTACTGTCTTGAGGCATGGATTCTTTACCAAACTGCTGTCATTGGTGCCTCCCTTAAGTTTTAACAGACCATCATTTTTCCCTGCTGGACCTCTGAGTGACTTCTTTGGAACAGGTAGACATCAGGTGCAAACCTTCTTAGATTTGGAGTTAGTATGTTACACCACAGAAAAGAGCCATGGTAATAAATTGACACAGAGCTTTCAGATGATTTTGCTTTAATGCTGAATGTGGAGGAGCTAGGAACCAGGCTCTGAGAAGCATAGTAATGACATGGCTAGATGTATGTTCTGAGAGGGAAAAATTGTACAAGGATTTGAAGCTGAGGTTTTAGTAAGTATTGCTTTTCAGGGTATGTATATGAAGATCTGTCCACGTGATATACTCTACTTTGTCATTTTGTTATTGCAGTGTTTATTCTCCCCACACTGATACCAATTTTCTTCTTCCCAATCTTTCTCCAAAAAGCTCCTTATGTACTTATTTCTGGCTGAGTCAGGGAGGTCAACAATGATGCCAAGGTTGGAAGTTTACAGCAGGCAGAGCAGAGACCCCACTTTGCTGGTGTGGTTTCAGCTTCTCCAGGGACCATTGGCTCTTTGCTGGCCTTTGGGGATGACATCTTGGTTTCCTTCAAGATTCTTTAGTTCCCAGACTTGCCTGGGAATGGCTGACTCTCAAGCAGAAGAGAGACCAAAATCACTTTACAGTTACAAACCATATCTCCTAAGTACTGACCACTTCCTAGTTCCTTTCTTGTCTGTTTTGGGTTTCTTGTGTTGGTTATCCTTTTGGCTTCAGATAGGCTGAACATAGTCTTGTACCTTTGCTGTTCCCTACCATTCTAGCTGATTGGCCTCAGTGTCCTGCTCCCTGCTTTAGATATCAGAATCTCTCCCTCCTTCTGTAGTTCCATATTTTCCATTCCTTTTCATTCAGTCATCAGTGATGCTGCTATGTGTCAGGCTTATGCTAGGATCTGATAATAGATGAAATCTGTTCCTGCGGTCTTTAGTGGCTCATAGTGAACTGGAGGAGATAGAAATTTGAGGAACTCACAGTGAGTGACTCTCCCCTTATCTTCTTTCTGGTTTTATTTATCGGTGCAATTACACAATTTTTTTTTTCTGGTTGAGCATGTCCCTGGACTGTACTTAGTCACACTGTACAGGTTATCAATAAATGTCAGTCATCCTCATTATTATTTTTACCAAGTCCACATAAAAAGCTTTTAAATGCCCTCAATTCCCAGAACCCTTGGTTACCAGTGCAATGTGTATAGGAAGCATAAACTTTAGAAAAATTATGAAGTTATTTTAAAAATTGTATGCTTTTATTTTGTTTTTTATTATTGTGCTATTACAAAAAACAAAACAAAAAGAAAAATCCAACCCTGTAGGAGAGGAAAGATTTCTTTTTCTTACCTGTGCTAGGTTTATAGCTGAGGTTCCTGTAACAAAATGCAGATTATACACATTTATTTAATATAAGTTCTATTTGATCCGAGACCCACATAAAAAAGGGAAGACCCAAATAAACATGCAAGCTCGTATATTTTTATGATTAGATTTGATGATGAGTGGACAGTCATGGAGAAATATGATTGGAGGACAAAAGGATATGCTCCAAGGGTAATAAACCTGGGGACACATAGCAAGACGTATTTGATCAGATTCTTCTTTACGTCCCTGTGTCTTAAGAGATAAGGATTATATTCAGGGGAGGAGGATGGGATTGGCAGTTGAGGGAAACTGCTAGGGGTGGGAGGGGCATACCTCATCATCGAGGATACCTGCATAATCAACGTTTGTTTACCTAACCATGAATTGTACCCCGCATTGTTATAATAAAAAAAAAAAAAATCAACCTAAAAAAAAAAAAGAGATAAGGATGCTCATTTCTTCCAGATAAAGGGATTGCACCTCTTAAATGAGGGTCTCATGAGCTGCTTCAGGGGACAAGGGTGACGGAAGGTGACAGTGACCATCCTGCTTCTACTGTTTTCTCAAATGCCAAGGTATCATATTTTGGGGATATTGTGTCCTGTGTCCCATCGTCTCCATCTCCTCCTGAATTAATTGGAAGTAAGTTCCAGTTATTTTATATGTATTTTATGTATCTACATATGCAAATACATTTTATAAATATCTATAAATTTAGACAAATGCAAACATATATAAATAGTCCAGCATAGACCTCTTTATTTTAATTTAATTTAATTTGATTTAATTTAATTTTATTTTTTGAGTCAGAGTCTCACTCTGTCATTCAGGCTGGAGTGCAGTGACACGATCATGGCTAGCATAACCTCAACCTGCTGGATTCAAGAGATCCTTCCACCTCAACCTTTCAAAAGGCCTCTTCAAAAAGTAATCATAATACCATGACCACACCTAAACATTTAGCAGCAATTACTTAAACTATTCAAATTTCAATGATTTTTATCATGTGCTTTTACTTTTATAGTCAGATTGTTTGAATCAGGACTTTTTGCCAGGTCCCTGTGTCAAAATTGGTTGAGGTATTTCTCAGATTTTTTTAATCTACAGTTTCCCCCCATGTTCTTTTTTTTTCTTTGCTATTTATTTGTTGAAGAAACTGGGTGATTTCTTCAATAGAGTTCCCCACAGTCTGGATTTTGCCATTTGCTTTCTTGTGATGTTTAACCAGTTCCGCTGTTCTTTGTATTTCCATGAAACTGAGAGAGCTAAAGATATAGAATTGAATTTAGGGCAGAAATACCTCATGGGTGGTGGCGTGCATACATTTATCAGGAGACACAAAGTGCTCAATTCTCTCTCTTTTTTGTGATGTGAACAATGCTTGGTGATTATTACCATGAACCACTGTTCACTAAAGGTTGCTAAATGGTAATACTCCAATTCTATCATTGCTTCCTGTGGTTTAGCCATGATACCTCTCTGGCAGAGAAACTTTTCTCATCAACATTTGGTTACCCTGAAATGTAGTTTGTACAGGAAAGGCAGATACATGCTGGATTCTTACCCATTATTAATAGTTTTTTTTGAGTAAGTGTCTCACCCTATTGCCCAAGCTGGAATGCAGTGGCATGCTCATGGCCACTGCAGCCTCGACCTGCTGGGCTCTGGCAATCCTTCCGCCTCAGTCTTCCAAGTAACTGGAGCTACAGGCGTGTGCCACCATGCCTGGATAATTTTTTGATTTATTGTAGAGATGAGGTCTCACCAAATTGCCTGGGCTGGTCTCAAACCCCTGGACTCAGGCAATCCTCTCGCCTCTACCCCCCAAAGTGCTGGGATTACAGGCATGAGCCACCGCACCCATTTCCCATTATTAATAGTTTTTAAAGATTTTAAACAGTGAAGATTTCAGAAGCTGTTGTCTCAGCTCCCACTAACAATAGTTTTTAAAGAATTTAGACTGGACTCGGTGGCTCAGCCTGTAATCCCGCCTTTGGAGGCCCTGAGGTGAGTGGATTGCCTGAGCCCGGGTTCGAGACCGCCTGGGGAACGGAAGACCTCGTCTTTACAATAAATCAAAAATTAGCTGGTCATGGTAGCACATCTGTAGTTCCAGCTACTTGGAAGGCTGAGGCGGAAGGATCGCCAGAGCCCAGAGGCGAGGCTGCGGTGGCCAAGTGTGCCACTGCACTCCAGTTTTGGGCGATGGAGTGAGACTCCAACTCAAAAAAAAAAAAAAGAATTAAACACTGAAAAATTTAAAACTGGCTTTTTCCGCTCGCTTTTTTTGGCCCCTGTTAAATCCCTTTCTCTTTAGAACCGAGGCTTTGGGGGAAAAATTGCCTGATTCCACGGGTTTAAAAAAGGCCCAGTGGGGAACTTGGAAGATTTCTTTTTCTTTACAAATAAATCAAAAATAAAAATTTGGTGGGGTCCTTTACCAGCTACTTGGAAGGCTGAGGCGGAAGGATAGCCAGAGCCCAGAGGGTCGACGCTGGGGTGGCCATGAGTGTGCCACTGCACTCCCCCTTGGGCGATGGAGTGAGACTCCAACTCAAAAAAAAAAAAAAGAATTTAAACACTGAAGATTTCAGAGACTGTTGCTTTTCTTTCCCTCGTTTTCTCTTCTTTCCTTTGGTTCCCCTGAAATCTAGAATTTCTCTCTTTCTCTTAAATACAACTTCGTAGAGCTTTGGAGAAAGAATTGCAGACTCATTCACACTAAAGTGCAAATGATTAATAATAGGTTACAGTGTGACTACTCTAGAGAGATTTTCTGTTTAACTTCTTTTAAAAAATTAAAAAATAAAAAATAAAAAAAATTATAGAGATGTGTCTTACTATGTTACCCAGGCAGGTCTCGAACTTCTGGCACTTACTATTATGTGCTAGATGCTGTAGTAAATTACTTACATATGTTATCTCATAACATTCACGACAACCCCATGAGTAAGGTGGTCTATGTGGTCCCCATTTCACAGATGTGGAAAACAAGCCTCAGGTTATTTCAGTAACTTGCCAACTAAAACATGACAGAGGTGAGACTAAAAACCTGGGGCTTTCTGGCTTCAAAGCTGGACACCATATTCTAGAATCACATAAGAATCACATCCTATTCTGCCTTCTTGATAGAATTTCAGGCACCTTGAACAAGTAGAGGGTTTGAGGGAGGAGATGGCTTCCTAAGCTTGAAATCTAGTAGGCAGACCTAAATTATTCATTATGTCAGTGTGTAAGGCAGAGCCTGGCAATCACCCACAAAACCAAAGATTTGTCACTGGGAGTGTCATTGTTGGAAACAGTTCTCTGTCACTCTAGCGATGGTGATGACATTGCCCCAGTCAGCTCCTGTCTGCTTTTCCAACTCCTTCTTCCTCTTGTTCACTTGTTCCAGTCACACTGGCCTTTTTCCTGTTCCTCAAGCATACCAAGCTCCCTTCTGTTTCAGGGATTTGTATCTGCTTGTTCTTCCCCTGATCTTTTTTTTTTTAAATTCAAATTTCCCCAGGTTTATTGAGGTATAATTGACAAATAACATCATGTATATTTAAGATGTACAGACCAGGCACATTGGGAGATGGAGGTGAGAGGATTGCCTGAACCCAGGGATTCAAGACCAGCCTGGGCAACATTGTGAGACCTCATCTCTGCAATAAATCCAAAAATTAGCCCAGTATGGTGGCACACACCTGTAGTCCCAGCTACTTGGAAGGCTGAGGCAGAAGGATTGACTGAACCCAGCAGGTTGAGGCTGCGATAGCTGTGAGTGGGCCATTGCACTCCAGCCTGGGCAATAGAGTGAGACTCCGACTCCCCAGAAAAAAAAAAAAAGTGCAGTGTGATGATTTGATATTCGGATATATTGTGAAATGATTACCACAATCAAGTTAGATAACGTATCTGTCCCTTTACCCTAGATACCATTTTGTTTTTGAGTTGAAGTCGCACTCTGTTGCTCAGGCTGGAGTGCAGTGGCACGGTCATGATTCACTGCAGCCTTGGTCTCTTGGGCTCAGGTGATCGTTCTACCTCTGCCTCACAAGTAGCTGGGACTACAGGTGTGTACCTGGCTAATTTTTTTATTTTGTTTTTTTTTTGGTAGAGATGAAGTCTTGCTACGTTGCCTGGGCTGCTCTCAAACTCCTGGCCTCAAGCAATCTTCCCACCTCAGCCTTCCAAACCGCTGGGATTTCAGGAGTGAGTCACTTGCACCAGGCATCATTTTAAAAAAAATGATCAGAACATTTGAGGTCTATTCTCTTAGCAAATTTCAATTATACAATACAGCATTGTTACCAAGCTGTACATGAGATCTCCAGAACATATTCATCTTAATAACTGAAAGTTTGTACCCTTTGACGAGCATCTTCTCATTTCCCCAACCCCCGGGTACCATTCTACCTACTGTTTCTAGAATTGTAACTTTTTTAGATCCCACACGTAAGAGAGATTCCTCTTGGATTCTTCCATGACCAGCTCCTTCCTGACATTCAGGTCTCAGCTTACACGTCACCCTCTCAGAGATAGTCCCCTGACCACCCCGCCTACAGTAGCCACTCCCTGCCTCCCAATCACTCAGTCCTCAGTTTCTTTTCCAGTTCTTACTATCACCTGAAAGTCACTTTTGTCTTTTCCTACTAGAATGTAGTGAGTACACGGATCGGTTTTGCTCACTGCGGGATTCTGGTACCTGGCCCAAGGTAGACTCAGGAAGCCTTTGTCGAATGAATGAATTAGTTCAGACATCCTTTTGCTCATTGTAGCCTATGTGAAGGTGTGTCTCACTGCCCCAAATCTATCACTGCTGGTTCCAGTTAACCACAGGAACACAGGCTGTTAATGTTAATGTTCCAATTAACAGCCTCAGCTGTTATAACCTTCTCTTCCATTTATGAAAGTCGGGGGCTCCTGCCTTTTGTATTTATAAATCAAAATATGACAAAAATGACCGGATATAGTCTCAGGTATGTATCAGGTTGAGGCCCAAAAAGAGTCATGATCTCACTGATACCGGTTTGGTTGTGCTTGGTTTGAATATTTATCTCCCCACAACTCTCTGCCCCCAAATTCACATGCTGAAACCTAATCACAAATGTGAGGATTTTAGGAGATGATTAGGTCATGAGGGCATAGCCTTCTTGAATGGGAGTAATGCTTTTATAAAAAAGACCCCAGGGAGCTACCTTACCCTTTAACCTTTTATTTCACTTGCTGTGAAGACTGCAAGAAGGGGCTTTCATTCAGGAGGTGGGGTCCTCACCAGACACTGAATCTGCCGGTGCCTTGTCTTGGACTCCCCAGCCTCCAGAACTGTGAGAAATACATTTCTGTGGTCGATAAGTTACTCAGTTTGTGGGATTTCATTCTAACAGCCCACAAGGATTAAGACAGGGCATTTTTCAAATTCTCTCTTCTTGGTATAAATATTGAATGCCTCTGGGTGAAAGATAATCATCAGAATTGAAAGCCTCACAGATATCCTTTCAAAGTTGGATGGCAAAAGCTCCTACAATCCTGGAAAACTGGAACTAAAGCTTAGGGGTTTATACTGTAGAGCTAACCAGTGGCTGGAGAGAGAGCTTATAAGGCAGTACAAAATATGGTCCTAGAATCACCTCTATTAGCACCTGGTGTTGGTTTGGAAGTTGTTTAAAATGCAGTTGACAAACCACAGTCAGACCTCCAGTCTTGGAGGATGGGGCCTGCTGTTCTATATTTTGACAAGTACACAAGTGTGTTTATGTTCTCCAAAGTTTGAGAACCAGGATCATTAAGAAAGGAAATGGGACTTTAGCACCACCAACTTCTTCTAAGAAGCCCTAGGTTTGCCACCACAAACAAAGCCATCAGCAATCATGCTCCAATCACTTTTGGGATCCCTGAGGTCCCACCCCAGATATCTTGAGGTCATCGGTCTTGGTGTGATCTGGACACGGAGAGTTTTATAAACTTATGGGTGGCCAAGGTTCACTGTTGCCTTAAAGGGCCTCAATCACATCACCACTTCACTTGGGGGATTTTTGTTTCTGGCTTGCCTACTTTCTGTTTCACAGGAGTGTTGAAAAAGTGAAACTTCCTAACAATGAATGAAACATATCCTCAAACTTTCCAGATGCTTCCCTGTCACAAGAATTTCCTTTGCTTTTTTTATTTTTTATATTTTTAAATTTTTATTTATTTGAGTTGGAGTCTCACTCTGTCACCCAGACTGGAGTGCTGTGGCCGCTCCCGGCTGCTGCAGCCTCGACCTGCTGGGCTCCAGTGATTCTTCTGCCTCAGCCTTCCAAGTAGCTGGGACTACAGGTGTGCGCTATCAAGCCCGGTTAATTTTTTATTTATTGTAGAGATGAGGTCTCGCCAAGTTGCCCAGGTGGGTCTCGAACCCTCGGGCTCAGGCAATCCACTCACCTTGGTCTCCCAAAGTGCTGGGATTACAGGCTGAGCCACCGAGACCGGCTTTTTTTTTTTTTTTTTTTTTTAGATATTGCCTTTATTTTTTTCCCAGGGAAAGGTATAGTTTGTCCTCACCTTGATGTTAAACATTATTTAATATTCAGAGCAACCCTTTGGGTCCCCTCCCACTGTGGGAACTTTTCTGTTAATAAATCCTGCCTTCTCACTTAAAAATACACACATATATTCAAAGTATTAGTTGAGTTCAAATATCTCTCTCTTGTGTCTATTCTTGTCTTTGTGGGTCTTTCTCTGAAAGATTTTTCTCCCACCTCTAATTTCTCTTTTTTCCCCTGTTCATCTGAATCTCTCCTATCCTTCAAGGACAAATTCAAGTATGTCTTCATTCACTAACCTCCCATCTAGCTGAGGCTTTTTTCCTCTTTTTAATTCCCAAAGCAGTTGTACCACACTATCTAGTACTTCCCTGCTTTAAAAGAAATAGGCTTGAAAGTGCTGCTTAACCACATCTTACTATTCCCCTGCTCCCAGGACTCATGCATGTTTTGTGTGTAACCATCATTGTAGAAAAATCCCGTGACACCTTGCCAACATTGCACACATAGGACACTTCCTCCAGGGGCCAGCAGAGGGCAGCGGAGCATCCGTGACTCTTACTCCTATGTTTCCCCTCCCTATCTATGACCAGGAAAGCACGAGGAGCCATTTGTTGGTGCCCTGAGCAGAGGCAAAGCAGTTGCTAAGTCTTCAGAGATGTTTTACGTTCCTTCCCCACCTTTCTGCTCTGCTCCCAACTCTGTGCCACCTACCCCTAAGCATCCCCTCTTTCCTGGGCTCAGATCCCTGTCCACCTTCCCCTTAACCTCTAAGCTAAAACCACAGATCATCTCCCTTTCCCACCGGAAGCCTTCCTGACTATTTTAGATTTTAGTGCTACAATAGTTAATTTTGCAATTCTGTCCATGTAAATTACTGCTTCTCTCTTGGCATGCATTGGCATTGACCCTGTTGGTGGGGAATTCCAGCCTGTGGCCTGGTGAGAAGGAGAGGTGGGTGAGAAGAGTGCAGAGGAAAGAACTGCCAGGAATGATCCCATGACTCACTAGAGGGTTGGGGCTAGTACTGGTCTGAAGAGAGCAAAAATCCCTTATGCCTCAGGGGCCAAGCTCCTGTCCTTGAATTAGTAATGATAGAATAGCTGGTGGTTATGAATCTTGCCAAGAGGGTCATGCACAGTGAGAATTGTTTATCTTTCAGTAGATGTTCTCAGTGGGTTATTGACTCACACATCTTTTATGCCAAATCCTCAAATCAGGACCGGCTACGTAATTTGTGGGGCCTAGGGCAAGATGAAAGATGCAGCTTTCGGCTGGGTCCAGTGGCTCACACCTATAATCCCAGCACTTTGGGAGGCCGAGGTAAGAGGATTGCCTGAGCCTGTGGGTTCGAGACTCAATAAATATGTATTTAATGAACCAGTGAGTGAATATATCATAGCAGTAAGAGTTCTTGTAATGAAGCTATAAGAGATAACACAAGAAGAATAGAGGCAGAATACCTTGGTCTCGCAACTTGGCGAGACCTCATCTCTACAATAAATCAAAAAATTAGCCGGGCATGGTGGTGTGTGCCTGTAGTTCCAGCTACTTGGAAGCTTGAGGCAGAAGATCACCTGAGCCCAGCAGGTCGAGGCTGTGGTGGCCAGGAGTATGCCACTGCCCTCCAGCCTGGGTGACAGAGTGAGACTCCAGCTCAAAAAAAAAAAAAGAAAAAGAAAAAGAAAAGAAAAATTTGAAGTTGGTAACTAAGAGCATTAAACCAAGCACAGGGACCCTCTAAGCAAGGAGTATATCCACAAAGTGACCCTAAATAGGATAAGCTCTTCTTTGTTCTAGACCAGGGAATTGGTGCGAAGTCTTCCCATATCTGACTCCTTTGATATCCTCAGGAACCAGGGTCCTAGAGACTGAGAAACATACACAGGGGAGGTGAGTGAGGTTTTATTCCACAGTACACGACACACTATTTTAGACTCTGGAGATTCCAGAGTTAACGAATCCAAGTTCTTGCCTTCATGGAGCTTGCACTTCAGTTGGGGAAGATAATAACAGAGAAGCAGGTGAGTGCCTGTATACAAGATGCTAGATGGTGGCAAGTGTTATGGAGAGAGATGAAACAGGAAGGGACATGAGTGCCATGATGGGGGAGGCGGTCTCATGATTTTAGGAGAGAAGGTCAAGAAGGGCCTCACAGGTAAAGTGCTATTTGAGCAAAGACCCACAGGGAGTCAGAGAATGAGCCATGCAGGTATTTGAGGGACCAGCATCCTGGCAGAGCAAATCCCAAGTGCAGAGGTCCTGAGGTTTCTCGAGTCTGAGAAAGAGCAGGGAGGACAGGCTGCTTGGTTTGGGTGATTGGGGGCTGGGAGGATGGATAAAGGCGGAGAGGGGCGACCAGCCCTTATGCAGTAAGGACTTCCCATTTCACCCTGGATAAGATGGACACTTTGGAGAGTTTAGTGCCTTGGAGGCTTTTGATCTGCCTTCGATTGTATAGGGCTCCCCCTAGGCTCTATAGAAAAGAGATTGCATAAGCACAAGACTGAAAGCAGGGTGACCAGTGAGGGGGCTCTTGCAACAATCCAGGTGGCTTTCACGAAGGTATTCAAGTGGTTAGAGTCTAGAAAAATGGTAAGCTTCAAGGGGGAAAGCTCCCAGGTTAGTCTTGTTGACTACTGTAATCCTAGTGACAGACACAAGAGCTGGCCTAAGTAGGTGCTCAATAAATATGTACTTAATGAACCAGTGAGTGAATGTAACATAACAGTAAGAGTTCTTGTAATGGAGCTATAAGAGATAACACGAAAAAAATAGAGGCAGGATACCTTGGTGGTGTTTCATAATCTTTGCCTCCGCTTTGCTTCCATTACAGGTGTTAAAATGTTAAAGGTCAGTTCACAGGGCATAGATGGTGTCTCTCACACGCCACACAGTCCCGAGAGCCTGAATATACTCAAGTGGGCCGTCAGGCTGTGGTTTTCGCATATGGTCAATAGGTGGCGCTGTACTTTGTTAGGGCTTCATCCCCCCCACCCCCAAGGCACCGGGAGAGGAGGCTTCCTAATGTAGATCAAAGTGTTAAATGCAGTCTTCACTGGAGTAGTTTCTCGGTCTACTGAAAAATCAGATGAGTTTCTCCAGCCCTCTCTTGGAATTACATGTATGAAGCAAACACCTGAAAACGTCATTCTTCCTGAAGTGGAACATTTAGATGTTATTTCAATGACACATAATACATCTCAATATTGGAAACAGTGGTGCCCACATGCTGCAGATACCTTCAATGCTTGGTGACAATTTTACTTTATTTCTCTATGAGATTTTGGTATCTATATCTCCAATATAGATATTTTGTCTGCTGTTTGTAAAAAGGTCACATAAGGCATCATTAGATTTATTTCCTTTATTGAGTTTGAATGTGCAGGAAGGAGCGGTGCAGGGAGAGAGGTATGCAAGGACGGTGTGAGGCTGCAGTAGAATTTAGGAGACGTGAGGTGTTGTGGGAAATTCTATCAATGCTCTTCTGATGGCAAGTTTCTCCCAGTCGTGGGCTTTCTCCCACTGCTGGACCATCTTCCTCTACTCCGAATGCTTCCTGGAAAAGCATCACCTCGTGCAAGATTGCCTGGAACTCTGCAGCTGCCTGGCCTGGTCCTTTCTTGTCCAATATCTGACTTCCTGACACTGGAATTCATTCTTAGCCCAACCATAGTCAGGCCTGAAGAAGCAGAAGATCAAAGATTCTGGGGTGACTTTCCTCTGAGTTAGGCTGGGTAAACATCACTTTGCAAGGTGACTTGTGTCCTGCTGAGTGTCTGGATTTTACAGCTGTGGGCTTCTGAGGATGAGATGGTTCTTTGTGGTGTTCATGGTATTGCTCTCTTGAAATGGAAGGCTTTGAGGACTGCCTCTGCCAGGGCACCTGTAAAAAGGACTGCAGTCAATATATTGGTTTCAGAAGGTTTTCTCTCTAAGTGATACTTTGGCCTTTTCCTCCCTGGGACCTTTAGAGAACACAGTTAGCTTGCCTATCCTTTCCTCCTTGCTTTGATCAGAGACCTCTGTCCAAGGGACAAACTGCTTTAACTGACCAGCCAGTATGGCCCCATCCTGCTCAGCTCTTAACTTTTACAGACTCCATCCTGCTCTGCTGGCCTTCCTTCAAGCTCTTCCACGATGCCAAACATGCAATATTTGTTGATTCAGCAAATGCGTGGTGTGTACCTACTGTATACCAGACATTGTTCTGGGTGCTGGGGAAACAGCAGGGCACAATTTCTATCCTCAAGTCTTTCCTTAGAAAAAGTCCCCTTCCTTTTGACTCATTTGAAGCCTGATTTTCCTCTGATGACAACGCATTTCTTGGGACTTGAGGCTTGCCTCAAGACTTCCTATACGCTAGGGCTGGAAAGTGAGGCTTTCTATCTTTTTACCTCATCATCATTGATATATTGGCTTTTTGCAACCTCACATATAACAAACTGGCTCAAATAACTTTTAGGCATTACTTTCTCATTCTAGAAAGACAGAAGGGGGATCCATCAACTGTATCTGTTCCTCTTATCAGAGACGCATGAGTTTCCCACAGGTTCTCAGCAGAGTCTCCTTATCACCATATTGTCCCCTCTGGCTAAAAGGCACACTAGGAAAATGAATATCTGACCTTAGGGAAAAAAAATTGAGAATGGCTCTTAAGTTAGCCATCCAAGAACATCTGCCCCTGAGGTACCCTCTATCCAGTTGAATTATGCTCCTCCATACAAGTTGCCATAACATATCAACATCCAGGTCACTCCATCTCACCCATTGATTCCCAGGCTGCCATTTCTCTCCTGATTCTGTCTCCTGTGATCACCTGGCTGACTTTAACTTTGGCATTGACAGCTCTTGGGCTTAGAGTTCTTTGACTTCCACCAACCCTCTCTTCTGTTCTTCTTAGACAACCCACCCAATAGCTTAACTCACTTCTTTTATTTTTATTTTAGAGTTGTGGGGTACAAGTGAGGATTTACGACATGAATATGTTGCATGCACATGATGTTTGGGCTTCCTCTTTCCCCTGATGGTAGAGCTGGTACCCAGGGTGCTGCCACATGCCCCTCATCCCTCCTCCCTCTCCTAGCAATGACCAGTGTCTGTCCAGCCCACTGCTGTGCTCATGTGGCCAGTGATCAGGGCCCGCTTATGAGTGAGAACATGTGGTCTTCAGTCCTTTGCTTTTGTGATATGAACTCACTTCTTTACTCAGACTTCCTCCTCCTGCCTTCCCATGACTGGATCGTGAAAGTCCATTTCACCTGTCATTGTTAGCGGGATCACTGGGTTCATCCCATGCTGCTCCCTCTCCCTCACCTACAGCATCTAAAAAGGTCCCCGAGTCCTGTTCATCTTATCTCGGGAAAGGCTCTTGCTGCCTCCTCTCTCTGCACTGCTACAGCTCCACTCCAAGTCCTGTTTCACTCGCCCTGTTTCAGTTCATCCTCCAAACTGCCACGATTACATAATTATACCATATAATTTGATTTGATTGTTCTTCCTTGGTTAAAAGTCATTTGTCGCTTCTTGTTATAAAATAAAAGCATGGCATTCAAATCCCTTCCTGCCCATTCCATCTTTCCAGCCTGATCTCTCCCTTGCCATTCTAGGCTTTCAATTTTCCGAACAGGTCTCAGGGCTTGGCTGCATCTGGACGCTCTTCTTGCGCTTCTCTCTCAGTGAGCTGAGCTCAGATACAACCTCCACAGTGTAGCATTCCTCAGTATCCCAGGCAGAGTGAATCATGCTGCCTTCTGTCTCCTACTGCTGTTGGTGTGGTATTTGTGACATTGTTTTCTCATACGTGTTGATCTCCTGTAGTAGGAGACTGGTCTCTGATTCAGCTTTACCTCTTTAATAGCTGCTGCAGTGCCTGGCACATAGCAGGTGCTCACCAGGGGGCTTGTTGAACAAATATTTTTGAACTATTGTGGATAGCAATGGAGGAAATTTTCAGAATATTGTACGTTTGGTACATTCTGAGGATGTGGTAAATATGAATCCTAAAAGTTTGGTGAAGAAAACTTCAGAGAACAAATGTTTACCGCAGTGTAGAGTTCTTCAGTTTCCAGGATCGGAGGTGGTGTGTGTGTGGTTGATGTTTTTAGAACAAGGCAATGGCTCAGCCCCGTGGGAGCAGATTGCATGAGACAAGCACCCAGAATGGGGGAGATAATGCCAGCCAATCTGTCAGATTTCATCATCTGCTGGTCCTGGGCTGGTGAGATTCTTAATATATGCCTCTCATGCTTACATCTTATGAGGAGCTGCCTTCAAATTTCATCTTCTGCAGGTTGCTTATACAACTCAACATCTAAAAATAATATTTCCAGAAAGCAAATTATTTATTTTGAGTTTTATAAATGAGTCTTGGTGTATTTCTTGTTGTTAAGCACAGATTCTGATTATTTCTACTCTGTGATGAAATCTATAGGCGTGGAGAAGAGGCAAATCTTTCATAGGTTACTTCTTAGTCAAGCAAGAAATGATTTTTTCCTTCAGTTTTATACTGCTAAAATTATAATTATGTAATTATGAAAAAGCAGTTTTGGGAGTAGTCCATTTATGAGTTAAGGATAGAGGGAGCTATTATTGTGAATCAAAAGAAAGAACCAGCAATTTTTGTTGTTGTTGTTTTGTTTTGGTTTTGCTTTTAATCTGGGAAACTTACTTGCTGGTCGGGTGTGGGTGTTGGCAAATAAAATATGTGAGTTGGTAAGTTGTTTGTATATATTTGCATGACTGTAGGTGAGGTTGTGAGTGTGTATGTATAGTTCAGCAATTCCAGGAAAACCTCATAAGTTTAGAAAAACAGGACATAGTGAACCCATGAATAGATATCCATTGTACTCAACATACATCCTATTATTCTATACTGATATTGTCATAGATAGTGTTCCAGTAGCAAGTTGATAATATTTAAAACACTCCATGTTCTATGTGGTTTAAATATCTTCCCTGGACATTATTGTTATTAATTTCTTTGCAATGCCTTCTTTTCAACCATGCTACAAAGGTAAGCTTCACTCAAGGTTGAATTACTGTTATTTTTAAAGTAGTAGGATCTTAAACGATGAGATTTTACTGAAATTGTCCTATTTTCTAGCCATAGGCATTAAAGATACTTCTTTCCATCAAGCTGGAACAAAGAGGAAAATCAGGTGCTTCCCTAGAAGTATATTTTATCTTCGGGTTTAACTAGGGAAAGAAGCTATTGGTAATTGTTAATGAGTTAGAAGTTACTGTTCAGGAATTTCCAAGGCAGATCTTCAATTTTTGAGATAAAAAAGAAATTATTCTGATGGGTTTAAGTATATCATCTCTTTTGCATTCACATATGGCTTTGTGTGAAAAAGAAAGAGACGGTTCTAAATGGGTAACTTGGCAGGAATGCTGGTGATAGGGGATGATTTTACGAGTCGATAGAAAGAGCAGGCTTGGCCTTGAATGCAGAAGTCTGGCCTCCGCAGGCTGAACACAGAGAGAGAACAGTGTGGATTTCCCAATATCGTTGTTCCGAAGGTGTGGCAGCAATATCAAAACCAAAAGTCCATTGTTGGTGCCACGGAGCTCAAATTGGAGGAGAATGTGCAAGCACTACTTTCATGTGATGAATTGAATCCAGGCTTCATATGAGTGATGGCTTAATTGCTGGTAGGTGACCTTTTATTTTTTTTCTTCTACTTAAGAGATTAAGCTATATTCAGGGCAGAGTTGAAGAGAGAACAAAGAGTCAGTAAATTAGCAGCATAATCTGTTGAGTCATGAGAAAATAAAGGGTTTTGATACGTGCACAGAAACATCTCAGCTCAGAGCACACAAATCTGTCCCTTAAGTGCCAAAGGCTTTGTCACTTCTTCTTCTTTCCTTCCCTCAATGTTTGATGCCAGTTGCTGTGCTCCTTTTTCCTCTTTTTATTGTTGAGGTTTTCCCATCCTTCTTGTAGGGAGAAATAATTCCTCTCCTTAATCCCTAAAACTGCTCATGAAGGTCGCCATGGCCTCTGCCTTGCTAAATCCAAAATTCATTCTCAATCTTCATCTAACCCCACCCTCCAGCGTAGCTGACACTGTTGCTCATTCTGTCCTGCAGCAGGTGCTTCCTTCTTTCGACTTGCAAGTTCCCACACTTTCCCGGTGTCTCCTGTTCTTCCAATGCGGGCTGCATCTTCCCAGATGCATGCTGCCTCCTTCTCTTTTCGTTGACACATTCAGGGCTCAGCTCCTAGATCACTTCTGTTTCTCTTGGAAATCTCATCTGGTCTCATGGCTGTAGGCGCTGCCAACTTCCGCATGTGTGTCCCCAGCCCACACCTACCCCTGATGTACGGGGCCGACCGTCTATTCCACGTCCACATTTCTACCTTCACAGGCCTGAAACAGAACTCCAGATCTTTTCTCCAAGTTGACTGTTTTTGCCTTCTTTTGCATCTCAGTTCAGGACAACTTTATGTGTCTAAGTGCTCAGGCCAGTCACCTTGGAAGCACCCCCGAGTCTTCTCTTTCACTCACATTCCACATCTCACCCTTTAAGAAAAATGCCAGTATCTGAAATCCTATTACACTTCTCACTAGCGTCACTTGGGTCTGATTCACCAATATCCCTTACATGGATCGTTTCCGTTGCTTTTTTCAGTGGGTTCTAGACGTCTGTCCTTGTTTCCTGTAACTGGTTCTGCATATGTGGTTGGCTGAGTCATGTCACTTCCCTGCTCCAGATCTTCCAGTGACTCCCTGTTGCCCTCAGAGTAAAGACCAAAGCTCTTATCAAGGTGGATCTGACTTTGCACAATCCATCTCTTCTCCTAACTATTGCCCCCAACTTCCTCTCCCTGTCACTCATGCACTCCGGGTACAGTGGCCTCTTTGCTGCTTCTTTCATTCCAGATGCATTTCCATTTTAGGGCTTTAGCACCTGTAGTTCTGTTCCGTCTGCCTGGAATGTACTTCCCCAGCTATGTATGTAATGAACTTCCTCACTTCAAACACTTTCTCCAGTGTCACCTTCTTGCTGAGGTTACCTTGACAACCCTAAGTACCACTGCAATCCCTCCCCCCTAGACCTCCTGATCCCCCTGCCCTGCTGTATTATTTTTTTATTATACTTATTGTCCAATAAGATACTATATAATATGCTTATTTTTATGCTTTTAAAAAATTGTCAGCCTCTCCCCACAAGAATGCCATCTTCATGGGGCAGGGACTTTTGTCTGTTTTGTATCCTAGCACCTATTATGGTACGTGACACACAGTAAGTTCTCAGTGGATCTTTGTTGAATGAATGAAAGGAAGCTGTAGATGTTGTGGGTGGCAGGCTGGCTTGTTCACACGTGCTGTGACTCCTTCTCACAAGCCTTTGTTTCATTAAGACCTTACTCCTAAAGTGTTGGTTGTGGGGTAAAAGTGAGAGTGTAGTTTCCCTTTGGATGGTTTCTGGAAGAGAGGAAAAAGACAATAAAGAGCAAACCTTTCTCCCTATTGTAGAGGTAAGTTGACTGGTTCCTACTTGACTGATGGAGCTGGGTGATCAGAGGGCCTGGCCTGATGTATTTTGGATTCTGATATTTTTGCCTCATGTTATATCATGATATATCATTATATCCTGATGTTTAAAGTATTCATGATTATTATTTTAATGACAGCATAACTAAAATACATTGTTAATGACCCAGGCTTGAAAACACATAGGTGACAACATGGAGATGATCCTGGGTTGCTTTTAAGAACCTGACGGTAAGGTTGAGAACATGGTTAGGGTTAGGTCATCTGGATGCAAATCCTGACTCTGGCCCTTCCCAGCTGTGTGACCTTGGAGAATTTACTTAACTTTCCTGTGCCTTAGCCTCCTCCTTTGTAAAGCTGGGATAGTAACAGTAGCAGGGTTATTTTGGAGAATAAAAGAGTTAATGTTTGTAAAGTACTTGAACACCTGCTACTCAGAGTGTGGTCTTGTGACCAGCATCTTTAGTGATACCTGGGAGCCTATTAGGAATTCGGAATCCCAGGCCTGGCCCCACACCAACTGGACTGGAATCTGCATTTTGGCGATATCCCCGGGCGCTTCCTATGCACAGCAGTGTCTGAAAAACTGACTTAAAACAGTACCTGGGACATATCACGTACCACATAACATTGGTTAAATTTTAGTGTAGCTTCAATATTCTCCATTAAGGCCTCTGAGACTTCTTGTTTGTGTCAGGTAAGCTTTTCCATTGAGTAGTTGTGGGGTCTCAGGCCAATCACTGCATACCTCTGGGCTTCAGCTTCCTCATCTGTGACATGAGAGTTGGAAATGAATAATTTCCGAAGTATCCAGCTCCGGTCCTTTGGGATTCAGTGTTGCTTTTTCCATTTCCATTTTACCAAGCAGGGAGCAAAAGAAGACCAGGATTTATTTTGGAAACTGGATAAAAGTAAGGCCTTGGAAAAATGTTTACAAATATTTCTTATGGCGCAAGCTAACCATGCCAGAATTGTTGGGCTTTTTTTTTTTTTTTTTTTTAATCTCCCAGGTACAACTTTTTCTGTCTTAATGTCTACTTGATGATGCTGTCTAAGAACTAGCAGGATCCTGGTGCTCTTGGTGGATGCTGCTCTATTTAATTAACCCTTTTAGAATAAAAAACAATGACCCTTACAAATGATCTATCTTTTGGTAACATAATTGCTTCATGGGTTATATATCAGACTGAGTTAAAAATTCTAAGATAATTATTTTATTATTTTTATTTTATTTTCTATTCGGGGGTACACATGCATGTTCATGGCGTGGACATATTGTGTAGTGATGGGGACTGGGTCTCAGGTGGCCCATTTCCCAGATAGTGAACATTGTGCCCCGTAGGTAGTTTCTGAACACTAACCCCCTTCCTCCTCCTTCTTCCTCCCTTATGGGTGTCCCAATGGCTATTATCTCCACCTTTGTGACCATTTAGCTCCCACATATGAGTGAGAACATGCGGTGTTTGGTTTTCTGTTTCTGTGTCAGTTTGCTTAGGGTGATGACCTCCAGCTCCATTCATGTTGCGGCAAAGAGGCAATAACATCCAGCATTCCTTCATGTTAAAAACCCTTAGCAGGATAGCCATAGAGGGAACATTCCTCAAAATAATTAAAGGTATATATGAACAACCCACAGTCAAAGTCATCCTGAATGGAGAAAAGTTGCACACATTCGTCCTCAATTGGAACAAGGCAAGGATGTCCCGTTTCACCACTCCTATTCAACATAGTTCCCTTGGTCCACGTGTCTACTTTTGTACCAGTTCTATGCTGTTTTGGTTACTACAGCCTTGTAGTATAGTCTGAAGTCAGGTAATGTGAGGCCTTCAGCTTTGTTCTTTTTGCTTAGGATGGCTTTGGCTATTCTGGCTCTTTTTTTGGTTTCATATGAATTTTAGAATTGTTTTTTCTGCCTCCCAAAATACTGGGATAACAGGTGTGAGCTGCTGCACCTGACCTTATCAGAGTTTTGTAGTTCTCCTTGAAGAGATCTTTCACCTTCTTGGTTAAATATGTTCCTATGTATTTTAGCTTTTTGGCTGCTATTATAAATGGAATTGAATTCTTGATTTGATTCTCAGCTTGATCACTGTTGGTGTATAGCAGTGCTACTTTTGTGTGTCGATTTTGTATCCTGAAACTTTTCCAAATTCATTTATCATTCCAGGAATCTTTTGAAGGCGTCGTTAGGATTTTCTAGGTATAAGATCATATTGTTAGCATACAGAGATAGTTTGATTTTTTTCTTTTCTAATTAGGATACACTTAATTTATTTTTCTTGCCTGATTGCTCTGGCTAGAACTTTCAGCACTGTGTTGAGTAGGAGTGGTAAAAGTGGACATCCTTGTCTTTTTCCAGATGAGGGGGAATGTGTTAGACTTTTCTCCACTCAGGATGACATTAGCTGTGGGTTTGTCATATACAGCTTTAATTATTTTGAGGAATGTTCCCTTTATGCCTATTTTGCTGAAGGTTTTTACTGTGACAGGATGCTGGATTTTATCAAATGCTTTTCCTGTGTCTATTAAAATGATCGTATTATTTTCGGTTTTAATTTTGTTTATATAGTGTATCACATGTATTGACTTGTGTATGTTGAACCACTCTTGCATCCCTGGGATAAAACCCACTTAGTCATGGCATATCATTTTTTTTTAATGTGCTTTGAATTTGGTTTGCTAATATTTTGTTAAGGATTTTTGCATCTGTGTTCATAAGGGATATTGATCTGTAATTTCCTTTTTTCTTTGTGTCTTTTCCTGGCTTTGGTATTAGCATGATACTGGCCTCATAGAATGAATTAGAGAGTATTTTTTTTCTCTTCAGTCTTTTGAAATAGCTTCAGTAAATTTGGTACCAGTTCTTCTTTAAAGGTCTGGTACAAGTAAGCTGTGAGTCCATCAGGTTCTGGACTATTTTTTGTTGGGAGACTTCTAATTACTGTTTCAATCACTTGACTCATTATTAGTCTGTTCAGGGTTTCTATTTCTTCCTAGTTCAAGGTTGGGGGATTATATGTTTCCAAGAATTTATTCATTTCCTCTAGATTGTCTAGTTTGTTTGCATAGAGGTGTTCATACTAGTCTTAGATGATCTTTTGACGTTCCATCATATCAGTTGTAATGTCTTCATTTTCATATCTGATTGAGCTAATTTGAATCTTCTTTCTTTGTTTCTTAGTTAATCTAGCTAGGAGCCTATCAATTTTGTTTATCTTTTTAAAGAACCAACACTATGTTTCATTGATCCTTTGTATTTTTTCGTTTCAATTTTATTTAATTCTGTTTGATTTTCATTATGTCTTTTCTTCTGTAGCTTTGAGTTTGGTTTGCTCATGTTTTTCTGTTGTCTTGAGGTGTGATGTTAGATTGTTGATATGTCTTATCCATGTAGGCCCTAAGCACTGTGAGTTTTCATCTGAGCACAATTTTGGCTATGTCCTAAAGGTTTTGATAAGTTGTTTCATTGTTGTTATTCAATTCAAGGAATTTTAAAAACGTCCATTTTGATTTTATTGTTGATCCAAGGATCATTCAGGAGCAGATTGTTTAATTTCCATATTTTTGTTTGGTTTTGCAAGTTCTTTTTGGAGTTAATTTCTAGTTTTATTCCACTGTGGTCTGAGAAAGTGCTTGATATGATTTTGATTTTTTTGAATTTATTGAGACTTGATTTGTGGCCTATCACATGGTTTATCTTGGAGAATGTTTTGTGTGCTGATGAGAAAAATGTATATTCTGTAATTTTGAGATGGAATGTTCTGTGATGTCCATCAATTCCATTTGCTCTAGAGTCTGGTTTAGCTCCAGGGTTTCTTTGTTGACTTTCTGCCTTGATGATTTGTCTATTGCTGTCAGTGGAGTGTTGAAGTCTCCCCCATTATTGTATTTCTGTCTAACTCTCTCTTTTTTTTAGGTCTAGTAGAATTTGTTTTATAAAGTTGGGGGCTATGGTGTTAGGTGCACATATATTTTAAATTGTTGTGTTCTTATTGGATTGATCCCTTTATCATTAAATAATAACCATCTTTGTCTCTTTTTACTGTTGTTAATTTAATGTCTGTTAGCTGGGCTCGGTGGCTCAGCCTGTAATCCCGTGCCTTTGGGAGGCTGAAGTGAGTGGATTGCCTGAGCCCGCGGGTTCGAGACCTGCCTGGGCAGCGAGACCTCATCTCTACAATAAAAAAAAAAAAAAAAATCAGCCAGGTGTGGTAGCGCATGCCTGTAATTCTGGCTACTCAGAAGGCTGAGGCAGAAGGATTGCTGGAGCCCAGCAGGCGAGGCTGCGGTGGCCGGGAGTGGCTACTGCACTCCAGTCTGGGTGACCAAGTGAGACTCCAACTCAAAAACAAAACAAAACAAAACAAAAAACAAAAACAAATTTAACGTCTGTTTTATTTTATATGAAAATGGCAACTCCTGCTCATTTTTGGTTTCCATGTGCGTGCGATGCTTTTCCCCACTCCTTGACCTTGAGTCTATAGGAGTCATTGTGAATTAAGTGGGTCTTTTGAAGGCAGCAGATATTTGGGTTGTGTTTTATTTATTTATCCATTCTGCCAGTCTATATCTTTTTAGTGGGGTAGTGAGACCATTTACGTTTGGAGTTTATTATATGAAAGACACTATCCAATTCATTATACTGATTGTTATCTGGTTGCTTTATTTACTTATTTTCTCTGTTGTGTTGGTGTTCCATATGGCCTGTGAGCTTTATGGTTTCCAGCATTTTTCTACTGGTGTATTTCAACCTTTTGTTTCATATTTAAAACTTCTTTAAGTATTTCTTATAGAGCCGGTCTAATGGTGACAAATTTACTCAGCATTAGTTTGTCTGGGAAAGACTTCCTTTCTCCTTCATTTATGAAATTTAGTTTTGTGGGATACAAAAATCCTTGGCTGACTTATTCTGCTTGAAGAGATTGAAGATGGGGTACCAGTCCCTTCTGACTGGTAGGGTTTATTCTGAGAGGTCTGCTGTTAGTCTGATAGGTTGCCTTCATAAGTTGATGTTTTTGTCTTACGCTCTTAAAATTGTTTCCTTCACATGAACTTTGCATAACCAAATGATTATATGCCTTGAGGATGACCCTCTTGCAATGAGTCTTGTGGTTCTTGGGCTTCTTGTATTTGGACACTTAGCTCTCTGGCAAGGCCAGGGAAGTTTTCCTCTATTATTTCCTCAAATAGGTTTCCCAAACCTGTTTCTTTGGCTTTTTCCTCAGGATCACCTATGACTGGTAGGTATGAACATTTTGCATAATCCCACATTTCTTGGAGACTTTGTTTCATTCTCTTGACCTTTTCTTTATTCTTGTCTTACAGTATTAATTCAAAAGCATTGTCTTCAAGTTCTGAGATCTTTTTTCTACTTGCTCTAGTTTACTGTTAAAATTTTCCACTGAATTTTGTACTTCCCTAAATGATTCTTTCCTTTTATTATTATTATTTTAATTTTAAAGATGTGGGGGTACAACCTAAATGATTCTTTCATTTTCAGAATTTCTAATTAATTAATTAATTTTAAGGTGCTTATCTCTTTGGATAATTTTTTATTCATGTCCTGAATTGTTTTTAAAATTTCTTTATGTCGGTTTTCAATTTTCTCCTGAGATTCACCGACCAACTTTATAATTAACATTTTGAATTCTATGTCTGGAATTTTAAAAATTTCATTTTTGTTAAGATTTCTTGCGGAAGTGTTCATGTGGTCTCTTGGGCGTGTTGGAGAACTCTGTTTTTTCATATTGTCAGAATTATTTTTCTCATTCCTTTTCATTTGAGTAGACTACTTTTTCTTATTTGAGGTTGGCAGGGAGCTTATGTAGGCACTGTGGGGTTCCCTTGGTTATATACAGGGGGTGCCAAAAAATGTATACACATTTTAAGTATAATATTTGCTCAAATGATGGCATTCATCAAATAAATGCTAGTATCACCATGTGACAGGCAGGACAGACAAAGAAAATGGCAGAAGCATGACTGAGCAAGCACATACTACACATTGTTACTGTAATTCAATTTAACTTCAAAAAGTAATACATAGATAATATCTCTTAAAATGTGCATACTTTTTTTTGGCATATGGTGTTGGTGTTGTGAATTTCTCTTTTCAGCTGTGGCAGTCCTGTGCTGGGTACTGGGTTCATGTTACCAGAATAGCTTGGAAAATGGTGTTAGCTGGGGTTTGAGATCAGGCTTCCCCAAAGCTGAGGTATTATGTCCAATGTGGTGGGCTGTAATGTTGACCTCTGGCCAGGGGGGTGGTGCTTGTGGGTGAAAGCCAGCTGCCATGGTCTCTGTGGGGTTTCTCTTTGATGAGTGTTGCTCCAAGGAAGTGCCCAGCCAATCTAGATAGAGGACAAGACTCTGGGGATTATCCAAATGCTCTGTTTTGAGCTTTTGAGGGCAGTGTGGAGGGTGGGGGAAAGGAGCCTGAGCACCTCACAAGAGTGCATTCTTGGTTCTTCCAGTGAGGTTTAGGAGAGTCCCAGGCCACTGGAGTACCTGTTGTACAGGGCAGGCACATAAGCATTTATAGGGGGAGTGAGGTTGCAATTGAATTGAGTCCCACCCAGCTCCTTGCCTTGGCCTCAGGCAGTTTGCCTTGTGAATATCAAAGTTTAGCCAGCCTCAGGTGTTCTCAAGGTAACCTGTTGCAGCCAGGAACTATGTGCAGCCAAGGAGTTTGCCCTTGGGGCCTTTCCTCCCAGCCTGGCTAGAAAGCAGCATCACCACCCACAAGGGTTGAGTTCTTAGGAAATGGCGGCTGGTGCTGCTCAAGTCTTTCTTTTTTCCTGCACCACTCCATGTGGGTTGTGGCAGGGCAAGGCTGTGGGTAGGGCAGTTTCCCATGAGGGACTGGAGTCTTGCAAGGCTCAGGGGCTCTCCGAGTCTGTGGCAGGAGCACAGAACTCCTAAATTCTCCTCAGTCACCTTTCTTACTGCATCTAGAGGCTGCCAGTGGACTGTGGGTAGAGCAGGCAAGAGTTTGACTGGTTCCAGCCCAAGTTAATGGATTTTTCACTTCTTCACACTCTGTAATTATTGTTGCTTCTTTGAAGAGTCATGGGGAAATTCTGCTGGTCTTGTTTCTCTCTGGGTGCTGAAAAAACTCTATCTTGGTTTACTCCATAGGAGAAACTCACTCTAGATGCCTCATGACAGTCATCTTAATCCCTTCAGATAATTAGTTTCTGAAATGCAACAAGTAACCATTGTCTAATTGCCTGAAAGGGCTTCTAGAAAAGTCTTTATTTTATAGATCAAGAAAATAACAGGGATAGTGATTCTCTTGAAAACATTTTCATAATCTCCATCAAGATTTCCAACATGTTTCTTTCACTGGCAGAATAGAGAATTCCTTGGCTTAGTATTCTTGACTTATCTTTATTCGGCTCCAAATCATCTGTTATGGACTGAATTGTGTCTCTCTGCCTCCCGCCCATCCTCAATTTTATATGCTGAAGTCCCACCCCCTTATGTAACTATATTTTTAGACAGAGTCTTTAGGGAGGCAATTAAGGTGAAATGAGGTCATAAGGATGGGCCCTAATCTGATAGGACTGGTGTCTTTATAAGGAGAGAAAGAGACACCAGAGCTTGCTCTCTCCCTATGCACACAAAGACAAGCTAAGAAGAGAGGCCTCACCAGAAACCAACCCTAATGGTACCTCGATCATGTACTCCAACCTTTAGAATTGTGAGAAAATAAATGTTTGTTGTTTAGGTCACCCAGTCTGTGGCATTTTGTTATAGAAGTCCAAGCAGATGAATACGTTGTCTTTCCAACTTTCTTTCTTACTGCTTCTCTCAGGTGCTTGTCTCCTCCTGTTTGCCCAGGACTTGCCTGCTTCTGCATTTTGCTCCTGGGTCCTCTTAGTTTGTTTTCCTGTCTCTCTCTTTTTTTTTTTTTTTTTTTGAGTTGGAGTCTCACTTTGTCACCCAGACTGGAGTGCAGTGGCCACTCCCGGCCACCGCAGCCTCGACCCACTGGGCTCCGGCGATCCTTCCGCCTCAGCCTTCTGAGTAGCTGGAACTACAGGCGCGTGCTACCACGCCCGGCTAATTTTTGATTTATTGTAGAGATGAGGTCTCACCAAGTTGCCCAGGCGGGTCTCGAACGCGCGGGCTCAGGCAATTCACTCACCTCAGCCTCCCAAGGTGCGGGGTTACAGGCTGAGGCACCGAGCCCGGCTTTTCCTATCTCTTTTCAAACCTTCTGTAGTGGACTGCATGGTGTCTCCCCCAAATTCCTGGCTACCTGAAATCTCAGAATGTGACTTTATTTGGAAATAGGGTCTAAGGACCAATAACTAGTGTCTTCATAAGAAGAGAAGACCCAGAGATGCAGAAAAGATGGCCATGTGAAGACAGAGGCAGAGATTGGCATGATGTTGCCACAAGCCAAGGAGTGCCAGGAGATGGAACAGGCGAGGAAGGATTATTTTCTAAGCCCTTTGGAAGGAACCTGGCTCTGCTGACACCAATTTTGGGCCTTTGGCCCCTAGAATTGTAAGAGAATAAATTCCTGCTGTTTTAAGCCACCAAATTTGCGGTAATTTGTTAGGGCAGTGCCAAGAAGACAACTGGCCTTCTTTGATCTTCCCAGGGGAACTTCTTCCTTATTGAGACTTTCCACCTTGTAGTAAAGCTTATTTGGATGCATCCCATCATTTTACGAAGACTGTAACTCCTGCAGGGGAGAATCTCTGAGCTAACAAAGTACTCTTCACAGAGCCTTAGATATTGTAATATTTGTGGTTTTCAAAATGTCTTAAATGGATGAATAGTCAGTGCTGGACTGTCAGTATTCCTAAGAGAAATAATATTAATTTATGCCCAGAACAAAAACGTCTATGATACTTCTGGATTAATTTACATGGAAGTATGTAGTTGGGAGTGAGAATTTTGCCTCCAATTAATTTAGTAATGATTTATTGAAACTTTATGAGGAATTATTATGTAGTAGAAAGGGCACAAGATGGAATTTAAAACTCTGGATTGGGTTTTGAGTCTAGATCCTGTTTATTACTGGCTGTGATGCCTTGGACAAGCCACTCACCAGCTCAGTGTCAGTATTAGCAACTGAGGATAAAATGGCCAGGGCTCCTACCCTATGGGTGTATTATGAAACTTATGAGATAGGCTATGAAGAAGGGCTCTGAAAACTTCAAAGCCTCTAAGCTTACAAGTTGGGTTGACTGATTTCTAGGGTGCTTTGCAAAGTCACAGCTGTAGTCACAGAACTTATAGGAATTAGACCCATAAGGGAGTTCAGGGATCATGTAATGAGCTACCCAATTTCACATGAGAAAATGGAGGCCAAAATAAATTGGGAGTCATCTATCTAGTTTAAATCAAGGGTCCTCATGGTGGGAACTTGTATCCCTCCTGAGATACCCCAGCAAGCAAGAAACTGGCAAAGTTTCTGCCTTTGTAGAAACTAACCAAACTGAGCTCACCTGTTGGAATAGATAGAATTCCAGAAACACAGTAAGAATGCTAAAAATTATATGGAACTCATTCCCTAAGATGATTCTTTGGAGTTCATTTTAAAGAATGTGATGAAAAATATTAGCCATCACAGTATGATAAGGGCAGAAGTTACAATGGCATTTATTTGGGGCTTAGGTTGTAGGATAATATTATGACTAGATTATTTGACAGATAGGAGCATGGATTTTTAAGACAAAGGGATTAGGGTGGAGATACCCAGGGAAGACATTGGCAAATCAGCAGCTCTTGATGGAAGAGTAAAATGGAACAATTGTGTCCGTGATGTAATGTAGAGATTGACAGCTTCATTCCTGGACCTAAAACTGTTAAAATGCTGATTCTGGTCATCCCAGCCGCTTGCTGAGAAAGGAGAGGATTTATAAGACACCATAGATATGAGTGATTGGTTCACTTTAAATATCCTTTACTGTGAGCAAGATCCCATGGTTTGTTGCATGAAAGAATGCTCTATTTGTTAAGGAAATAAGAAATACAAACTGGATGGTCATAATATTTTCAGATGGGAGTTTATTTTATTCTCTAGTAAAGAAAAAACACTGTGGAGAGGTTCTGTGACTGTGACAAGGAGTTTGTCTCAAGTTAAGGTTGTGATTTGCTAGCTATATGAAGAGCTATATCTTTAAATGACTTAACAGGACATTTTTGAGCAACTCAGCAGTTGGCAGATTTCATTTTGATGAGCAGGAGCAGGTGGGTGGCACAGGCCTCTCAACCTTGAAGAGATGACCCCGAATGACTTTGTGTTTTCCTGATAGCTGCAAGATAAAATAAGGGTTAATTAGTACTCTTGGGAAAGGTACATTCTTTGCTCAGGTGAAGGGGAGATGAATGTGTGACAAACAAGTAAAAGAACCAGGTGTCAGGAAACCACTGAATGACTTAGGTGCTGGGGAGCATGCTGGAAGGCATCTCTGGGATTTGGTGGGGGCTCGAGAGAATGGCTTCTGCTCAGTAAAAGGAGTTAAACCCAACAATCAATGATGCCTGCACAACTGAGACTCGAGTGCGAGATCTCTTTTCTGTTTTTCTACACTTGGGCAAGAGACCTATCATGCCAAGGGAATATACCTCCTCTTTGGCTTATTCTTTTTCTGAACTTCCAGAGACTTCAAAAGCTTTGAAAAATACACAGCCTTCCTGAAATTACTTCGGATTGGAGTCTTTGGGACACTATTTTGTAACTTTTCTACCCATTCTATTTTCTTCATTGGTGCCCCTCCCTCTCCTGCTTCTTTTAATCTCTGTCCCTGCCAGTCTGGGTAAAGTTTCTGGCACCTGGCTTGTGTGCCAGGAAAAAGACAACTGCTGGCGAAGGAGAAAACCCTTTCCTGCGTGCTCGGCTGCCCGAGGATCCTAACTCCTAACTGGGAGAGAGGAAGCTGTGGGCTGTGCGGTGGGTCTTTGTTCTTGGAAAGGGGACACCCCACCTCATGCCCGTCTTTTTAGAATATGGGCAGGTTCAGGGCTCCTCGTGAAAATTTTTGAAATTTCTGAAGCCTGCTTATCTTTCTAACAATGTCTTTGATGGGTTAATCATTTCCTTAACATTTTTGCTTGGAAGAATAGGGTGATGGGGACAAAGCATGCTCTATTGCCTAGCTTCTTAGGGAGAAAATGCTATGGACTACCATGTGGGAAGTTAGAATTAGAGAATGCTTAATGTTGGGTTGGAACAGGGTTAGAGTGAGGAATTTAATTTTTTTGTTTGTTTGTTAAGTATAAAAATTCTGTCAGCTTCTCTCATGTTCAAATTTCTCCCCGGATTTATAAAAGAAAAGTTTTTCTTTTTTTAAAATTTAATTTTTAATTTTAAAGATGTGGGGTACAATTCAGGGTTAGGTATACAAATGTTCATTATGCAGGTACCCTTGTTGATGAGGTGTACCCCCTCCCCTCCCCTGCCAACCTGTTTCTTATAATATGAAAAGTTTTTCAAACCAGAACAAAAGTAGACACAGTTAGCCCTCTGGAATTTCCACATCTGTGGATTGAATCCATCACAGATCGAAAATATTCAGAAAAATTTTGCATCTGTACTGAATACATACAGACTTTTTTCTTGTCACTATTTTCTAAACAATATATTATAACAACTATTTGCCTAGCATTTACATTGTGTTAGGTATTATAAATAATCTACAAAAAAATTAGCCAAGCGTGGTGGTGTGTGCCTGTTGTCCCAGCTACTCGGACTGAGGCAGAAGGATCATGTGAGCCTAGGAGGTCAAGGATGCGGTGAGCTATGATTGTGCCACTGCACTCCAGCTTGGGAGACAGAGTGAGATCTTCACTCAAAAATAAACAAATAAATAAAACTGTTACATCAATTTTTCAGCATTTAATTCCATTTTTTTCTTTTTGAGTTGGAGTCTCACTCTGTTGCCCAGGCTGAAGTGCAGTGGCATGCTCACAGCCACCGCAGCCTCGACCTGCTGAACTCAGACGATCCTTCCACCTTTGCCTTCCAAGTAGCTGGAACTACAGGCTCATGCTACCACACCCGGCTTATTTTTTTTTTATTTTTCATTTATTATAGAGACGAGGTCTCACCAAGTTGCCTAGGCTGGTCTTGAACCCCTGAGTTCAGGCAATCCTCTCGCGTTGGCCTCCCAAAATGCTAGAATTATAGGCTTGAGCCACTGAGCCTGGCTAATTCCATTTTTATTTTGCTTTCTCTCTGTCTCTGTCTCTCTCTCCCTCCCCACACACATATGTACATCTATATTATATGTAATATTCTTCTAAATGTTGATCACTTGGTTAAGGTGGTTTTTGCCAGACTTCTTCACTGTAGTTTCTATTTGTCTCTTTGTAATTATTAAACAATTTTTGAGGAGATACAATACAATTATGTAAATATTCTGTTTGTCATCAAATTTCCATGCATGTGTTAGCATCCACTAATAATCTCTAACTCCATCATATCAAGTAATACATGTAGAAGGAATGGTGAATTTAGAAAACCCAGACTCTATTTTTATACAAAATAATTTGAAACACTCCTTTACAATTCTGGAATGCATGTATTTTATAGGTGATATAATCTATCTACACGCAACTTCAACTGTAATCTAAAGGAGAAATGCATAGTAATTTATAGTAAAAATAACATGCATTTTAGTATGTAAATGCTTTGGCACTTCTACATGTAAATGCTTTGGCACTTCTACATGTAAATGCTTTGGCACTTCTACACATTGGCAGTCAGATGTGTGCGCCTGTGTGAGAAATCATGGTGATGGCACAACTATACATACAGAGCGGGCCTGCTGATGGCTCAAAGTCAATTGGTGGCATTATGTTGGTAATGTGATTTTTTAAATGAGTGAACCCAAGTTTAAAACAGTGTGCAAAATGAGGCCGGTATGGTGGCTTACACCTGTAATCCCAGCACTTGTGGGAGGCTGAGGTGAGAAGATTGCTTGAGCCTAGGAGGTTTGAGACCAGCCTAAGCAACATAGTGACACCTCGTCTCTACAAAAACAAAGCAAAACAAAACAAAAATGCCAGGCGTGATGGCTTGTGCCTGTAATCCCAGCTACTTTGGAGGCTGAGGCAGAAGGATCGCCTGAGCCCAGGAAGTCAAGGCTGCAGTGAGCTAGGATTGTGCCACTGTATCACTCCGGCCTCGGCAACAGTGAGACCTTGACTGTGTGCACAAAGTGTGCAAAATGTTCTTTTAATTTACCCCATATTGACAATCCCCTCAAATTTGTTATAAAAGTAGTGCAAAAATTATTTGAGTTTAAATCTAAGACATATACCTAAGATTTACTATATAGGGTTTTAAAATCTACATGGATACTGGGCAGGACATTTGACCTAAGGGCTGGACAGGACAAACTACAATTTGACATTGCACAGGATGTGGAATTCTTTGCAGTGTGGCACCAGTCTGCTCATTTCAGAACATCTGAAACCTCTTGTCTGAACTCACTAAATGTCCTTAGTATCCTCTAATCATCTAGACAATAAAATAACCCCCACAAATGTTCAAAATGTCTCCTAGAGGTGGTAACATGGGTTGAGAAGCACTGTGCTAAGCCTTCTTGTAACCACGGATTTTTGCCCATTCCTGCCCCTTCTGCTTGCCAAAAAGAAGCAAAAAGCACATATAGTATTAGGTTTCTTCTGGAGCTCCTGAATAATTTTCTAGTCCCTTACCTGATTGCTTTAGACCTCTTGATTGCATCTTACAGATCTTGAGCATGGGGAACTTTTCTTTTTCCATTGAAATGTGTTGATTTGAGGGAGAACACATTCTTTTTTTTTGCATTCTATCTAGGGCATTCCTCTTTTTTTAATTTTTAATTTTAAAGTTGTGGGGTACAATTCAGGGTTAGGTATACAAATGTTTCATTATGTAGGTACCCTTGTGGATGAGGTGTGTCTCCCCCCTCCTCTGGCGGTTTCCCACTACTGCCAATCCCTTTCTTACAGTATTATGATAATTGTTCAAGGTCTGCTTATGAGCGAGAACATGTGGTACTCAATTATTTGCTTCTGTGATAGGTCACTCAGTATTATAGACTCTAAGTCCATCCAAGTTGCTGTGAAGTTCCTAATTTTGTCCTTCTTTATGGCTGCATAATATTCCATTGTGTATATGCACCACGTTTTTTTAATCCAGCCCGAGGGGGGAACACTTTCAAATGATCTGATGCACTATACTTACCCCTTCATGGGGATAGATACAAAGGTTGATATCTTCTTCAGTTACAACTAGGAAAATGAGGCTACACAATATATTTGTGTAAGAAATCTGCACTTCTACCCCCCAAATATATTAAAAAAAAACAAACAAGAAAACATAAGGAAGACAAGACATTTTTTCTAGGCTCTAAACCTTCCATATATATCTCTCCCTCACACTTCATAGATGTCTTTAACTTCACTGTCAAAGGTTTTGCTCCTTGGTGTTCCTGAGTTTAGATTAAAATCTGGAACAGAAATGCTATCAGGTAACAGGAAAGTCTGGCTTTGTAAGGCTATCTTGCCACACTGGAATAAGAAGCATTATAAGCAAGTGCTCGAATGACCATCAATCCAACTGTGGAGAGCCAGCCTGTTGCTAATATTCTAAGTAATCAAAAATGTTTTGACAAAGGAGAAACTGGCCTACTGACTTATCTGTTTCAAGCAATAATAAATGTGAACTAGTCAAAGGACTCTTGAGGAAGGAGAATTGTATTTGAGCTGAGGGTTTTTTGCTGACCGAGTTTAAACAGACGCATTAACTAAAACATGCCACGTCACTCTTTGTCATCATTGGAGTATTCCTGTAGTCTATTTTCTGTCTCTCCACTTTTCTCTTTCTATTGCTTTCTCAGGCATCCCACAATTTTGCTTTCTTTAATGCTTCGTGTTCCAACTTTTCAGGCATGATGAGCTTGACTTCTATCTGAGCTGAGCAAACAATTTCATTGCACTCATGCTCTAAAATCACATTTGTAAATTCTCATAGATCAGCAGCAGAGATACTGAGAACTGGAAGTGCCTACCAAGCAAAGAAGAGGCACATTAATTTTGTGGCTTTTTCTTTGTTCTTTCAGACTACTTCATGAGACCTTCTCTGATCTAGGATCTCTCACAGGAGTGTTCTGATTGATTTGACCTGGATCAGTTACTGCTTTGGCTTGTGGCAACACGACAAACTGGCACGATGGGACAAAAATGAGTTGATTATTTCAGCTGAATTTCCTGGGAGTTTCATTTATAATACGAGAGAGGCAGAATGGGTAGAAAAGTGGAACACACAGCTCCTCATTATCCCTCTGTTGAGCCGTCCATTCAGCAAATGTTTACAGAATTCCCTTTATGCTTCATAGCGGGAGACCCTGAGGAGAGTGACTGTGTTCCCATGACTACCATAGGAGGCCATGAGGTGGGACAAAGAGTTTGGGGTGAGGAATTAGATGGCCTGGGTCCCCCCTTCTGATGCCACCTCCTACCAGCTGACATGTCTGAGCCTCAGACTCATTATAAAAACAATCCCAGTTTTGTCTGTAGCACAATGTGATTGTGAAGGTCAAGTGAAGCAAGAAAACTCCAAGTATGATTTTTTTTTGTAAGTTTACACTGACACAAAGCAGCTTTTTTGATACCACGTAGATGGAGAGTAAGTTTCAAGAGCCTGGGGTACAAGCCTGACAGCCAACCTGATAACACATCTACTCTGTAAACCACCCCCAGGGCAGCTGAGAAGGCTGCACGCAAGTTCCGGAGCAAAACCCTTTGAATGAGGGCAGAGTGGGCGCGAGAACAAGAGAGCCGACCTATTGTTTCTTCAACCTCAAAATGTCAAAATTGAACTCATCACTTCTTGACCTTGGCTTTAGGCCACCACTCCCCCTTCATGGCCCTCTCTGGCCCTAATACTCCAGCCTTTTGAAGTTAACAGCACGGAAGACAACCATGTCCTCCCACAGTGTGATCCTTGGCTGCACTGTCGGGGACAGACACTGGGCCAGAGTGGACACGGCTCTGATGTCTTACGATTCTCATAATTTTATTTACTAAGTCGGTCAAGAACAGAGACTACCTAGAGAAGGTTTTCACTTAAATAATTCAGAATGTTGTTGAACAAAATTAAATGGCAAATGATAAAATTGGAGAAAAAGACCTGCAATTAGGGTTCAATGACTCAGGTTCTAGTCTGGGCTCTCTGCTTATTTTCTATTAGGCTTTGGAAAAATGACTTTACCTATTTGTACCTCTGTTTCCTGATCTCGAAAAGGAGGCTAATAATCGCTGCCACTCTCACGTTCCAGGGCTACCATGAGCATCAGATAAGAAGGTATATTTAGTGTATTATCAACTCAAGAGCGTCCGATGGTACAATGAACACAAAGTGGATTTGGGTTGTTTGTTGCTAAGGAAAGGCAATTGGAAAAAAAAACTAGAGTTCATTGAGTGTTTGTCATGAACTTGACTTCATGTTACATATATGATCACATTTAATCTTCATAACAATCCTGAGAAGTGGGTATTATTATCCTTGCTTTACTCAGAGAGGTTAAGTAACTTGTCCAAGATTGCGCACTACCAACTGGCCTTAGTGGAATTCAAATCCAGGTCAAGCTGACTCTCAAACTCTTGTTCTCTACATGATACCTGCTGCTTCAACAGTAGAATAAATATCTCTTTTGACTTTAGGCAGTATGTTAGTGACTTCTCAGCTTGGATATACAGAGATAAAACAAAAAAGCAAACAAAAAAAATCCAATCTTTATATCTTAATCCAAATGGGACTTCTGTATTTGAGAAAGTCCAGGCTAAATGCATGTATCAGAGATTCAAAGCTGAAGGTTTTTCAGACACCACACCTAAGTGGGTGTTTAATCCGGGAGTATTAGGAAAAGAATGTCAATTGACAGGACTGCCATGAGATTCCATAGGGGCAGTAAACATCCATCGTGATAGCCTGAAGCCAAAACACATGCAATCAGCAGGCGGCTGAGTCCACAAATCTGGCTGCGTCTGCCTGTTGGGAAGCATTTCACATCATTCTTGCTGGCCAGAGATAAAACTTGCTAGATTTATTATTTTTTTTTACAATTTTAAAATTTTGAAGATGTGGGATACAATTCAGGGTTAGGTCTACAAATGTTCATTATGCAGGTAGCCTTGTTGATGAGGTGTGCCCATTCCCCTCACAGTTTCCCACTACTGCCAATCCCTCCCACCCACGGCTGTTTCTAACTACTGCCAATCCCTTTCTTATAGTATTATGATAATTGTTCAAGGTCCACTTATGAAAACTCACTAGATTTAAATGAAAGCTTCTGATAGGCCATGCAGAGAACTCATGAAGGAATGTGTTGAGTGGAAACTTAAGTGCAAACCTCTAAGTATTTTGTTTCTAGGGATCTATGAGAAGGTTTAAGAATCTGGGTATTTTAGATCTGCTGAGTATAGGGACAATTTGTGACCTTATGTTTAGAGTCACATTTTAAAAACAGGCTCCTGGATTGCAGGAAAACAGAAAGACAATATAGCCATTTAGTATGACTTGTTATAAAACTTAGCTAGTGCTTTTTAAAAATAGTTCCAAACCGAATTAGCTCTGGGCACCTGCTGGAGCTTAGTATGTTTTCAGATAGACTTGTTTGCTACCAGCCAAAAAAAAAAAAAAAAAAACCAACCCAACAAAACCTTCCACCCACATGGTTTGTTATAAAACCTGACACTCCTAATGCTGCTTTTCCAAGCCATTTCTCTTAGATCAAATCATTCAAATGAAGAAACACGACATTTGACATCTTGAAAGAATGGGGCAAATTATTTAGATACTGATTTAGCAACCTTAACAAATATTTACTGGCCTTGAACTTTTATTAATTTATTTTACACAAAGGACTTCATATAAATATTTGCTGTTAGATATGCTTCAGAAAGAGTCAAGGGAATAAGAAAGGTAGAAAATGTTAGAAAATGCCATGTATTCATCACTTTGTGAAAGTTTTTCTTATTCCTCATGTGACTTCGTTCCAACACTGAAATTAGAATATGGTTGGAATTTTGGGATTTATGGTTGTATCAGATAGGCTCTTAAGTCATCTCTGTTATAGTACTATTTATACAAGATGCAAGTGGGTAGATGGCTGTTTCAAGTGATTTGAATATTTTGTGTGATAAAAGAGAGATAGATGACATTTAAAAGAACAATGGCAACAATGACAGCACCAATGGCAAAAAATTATTTTATGGAGATTTTATTTTTTAAGCACTATTGAAAGCTATCAATTGCTTATGGAGACCTATGTCAACATTAACAAATAAAAAACTCATGTCTGTAGTGCTCCGTGAATGGTTTAGGTTTCACAGACCTCATCTAAATTAGGTTTCACAGACCTGTTTTCTGACTGCAGTTAGGAAAGAATTCTGTTTAATTTACATTCATTTTATATAGTAAAATGGCTTAAAGAAGCCTATCTTACCATCACTAGTATACATATCATTGAATAAAATACAACTGACTCACTAGTGATTCACCCTGCCTTCCTGAATAATTTTGAATAATTTAACTTCCTAACCACTGCAGGTTCTTGAGATCAAATTGGTATCTTAGAAGTCCTGATAGGAGTAATTATAATAATAATGGCAAGGATATTGATGACTACTATTGTTGCTACCATTACTAAATGTCTGGTACTGAAATAGATACTCTATGCGCATTTTTTATATACCTGATTACAGCCCTGTATAAGTTATTATTAGTTCATTTTAAAAATGGGGAAACAGGATCTTAGAGTTCACACAACTAAAAACAATGGGAATATTGAAATCTGAATCCAAATCAACCTGACTCGAAACAATGTTCTTTCCATTATGCAAGGGAAAAAAAAATGATTGAATATCAGAGAGAAGGTAAAAGGAGACATTTTCTCCAGGAAGTGACCCATAAAATGGCAAATGTGCTTAGGTCCTCTTTAGAGGATTCTAAAATTGGAGACATAAATATAATATAGAAACACACTCATTAACACTAAATGAGGAGATGTGGGTCGAAACTTGCAGAAATTCTCTCCACACTCTTCTAAACAGGTGTGGTTTAAATTAACCCAGCGTCCCAGAGTAACAAAAGCTGCCTTATTTGTTTGCCAAAGGGCCTGGTCAGAAAACATTAAAGTTCATGAATTCTCTTTTGAGTAATCTACCTTTGCTATGGAAATCTTAAACTAAACTGTACTTTATGAATGTGAAGCTTCACTAATTCTCCTTTCGCTAAACCCCAAGTACTATAGATTTTACTAAGCTCCTAAGAGTCTCACAAATGCTAACACCAGAGAATTAATCTATCACAAAGACTTTGTTTCAATTATCATTGAAAATCAGATTTAGCATTTTCTACAAGTAACTGAAATGAAGCTAGATTTATCAAACAAAATATTTTAATGGAGTTAATCCTTGATCTGTTATTGATGGCGACTTTTAGTTTGGCCTTTGGCATTATGTATCTGCACTAATTTTTAAAGTTATAGGATGGGATTGAAACACAGTGTTACTACTTATGAGTTTGTTTCTCTCATGGTACTTAGAAACTGATTCGGCAACCTGAAAAAATATTTACAGACCTTGAAATTTTATTAATTTTTTTTACAGAAGGGACTTAAGATTTGTATAAGTCTTTGCACCCTTGTGACCAAATCAGAACACCTGAAAATTTGGTCAGCCTCATCTGCCACCATTTATTTAAACAGGTGAATCATTGGTTAAGCATTTGGAAGCATCTTCTACTACTGCTTGTGTAGACGGTTAGTCCTCAACTACTTGGACCAGGGTTGAAAAGAATCCAGTTATGCTCTGTCAGAGGTTATGTAGGCTTGGCTAAAATTCACCCTTAATAGAATCCTTAGAGAATATTCAAAATCATACCCTTGTAGAATAATAAAAATTTTTAAAGATGATATAAGTAGATAACTGAATAGCAATGCATTTATCTCATGATAAATGTGATGAGGAGAGCTCTTCTAGCTGAAGTCTTTCTTTACTATCCCTAGGCTTATATAAACTTTCTGCTTATTTTTAAAAATTGTTATTATTAGTTTTTTAGAGACAGGGTCTTACTCTGTCACCTGGGCTGGATTGCATTGGCTTGATCTTGGCTTATTGCAGCCTCAACCTTCTAAGCTTAAGCAATTCTCCCCAGTAGCCATGCCACCACATCTAGCTAATTTTGAAACATCTTTTTTAGAGGTGGCAGTTTCACTATCTTGTTCAGGCTGGTCTTGAACTCCTGGTCTCAAACAGTCCTCCCACCTCAGCCTGTCAGGTGGCTGGGATTACAGGCATGAGCCAAGGACTTGGCTAAATTTTATCTTTTAATTCTTAAAAGTAAAAAAAAAAAAAAATCTTAAAAGTACCTAGGTAATATTTTTTTCAAGTCCATCTGCTAGAATATATTCTTTGTGCAGAGTACCAAAAGGCACCCTGCTGGTTGGACCAATTACAAAAAGGTACCCCTTGTTCTGCGATCTGCTTTAAGTCAGCTCTGTGCCAGCTCTGTGCCAACTGGATCTCACTTGTCTTTCCTTGTGTGTGGTGACCTGTTATTATGCTATGTATAGTCTGCTCTTTATTACAGATATTTGTATTTTCTCATTTACTCAACAAACGTTTAACGAGTACCTATTACATACCAGGCATCCATGAAACGCTGGTGAATCTAGTGATTAAATAAGGCACAGACCCTGACCTCAAGGAACTCATGTTTGTAGTAGGGGGAGAAGGATGCATATGTTGGTTGGTGTCCAAGCAGCAAACAGGTGGCACAGCTATAGAATAAATAAAATAAAATAGAATACAGGGGATATCCACAGGTCAGGGTGTACGGAACATACGAGGGGTAGTGCAGAATCTAGGGGCTAGGAAGGTGTGGTACTCTTCATATAAAACAATGAGGGTATGGGGGAGGAAAGGGAAAATAGGCGACTTATTAACCCAAAATATAGCTGCTACATCATCTACTTCTATAGCTTGTCAAAGGCTTAATTGGTATCATTCTTGCCTTTGCTCAGCAGCCACTTCCCTCATCCTTTGCTAACCCACCTGATGCTACAGACTGAATGTTTGTGTCTCCTTCTCCAAATTTATATGTTGAAACCCTACCCCCAAATGTGATGGTATTTGGAGGTGGGGGCTTGGGAAGGAATTACAATTAAATGAGGCCATGAGGGTGGAGTCCTCATACATGAATTAGTGCCTTTATGGGTGATGAGAGAGATTGCTTCAGCTCCCTGCTTTCTGCCACGTGAGGATATAATGAGAAGCCAGCAGTCTGCCTGGAAGAGATCCCTCATCTGATCTCAGATATCCAGCCTCCAGAACTGTGAGCAATATATTTCTGTTGTTTATGAGCCACTCCATTTCTCATAATCTGGTATAGCAGCTGAACTAAGACACCTGGATAGAGTGCTTTACCTGACGTGGTGATCCAGACCATCATTCCTACAGGATTTGAGTCCTTGGATCTCATTTTGAGTTGCTATAGTTTTCCATTGACCAGGGCTATTGTGCAAGAGCATACTAGTGAATCCCTGTGTTTCAAACATAGTCCTTCATCCTTCCATTATGTAGCAGCAATCTAATTTCCTCCTGGTAATTGGGATCAATCATCCTGGCCAGTAGAATGACCTTCTTCCTCTGTCTGTTAATTCACAGACATGAGAATTTCAAAAAGGCCAGAAGACAGCATCAGAATTAATCAGAACAATGACTGTGTTTCCTGGTAGCATGCTTCCCTTGGGCACTAAGGTGTCTAAACCCACTGAGTTCAATGTCATGTTGACAGTACACAAAATTTCTTTGAGTTGTAGAGACTCAAAGTTGTGATTACCTCCTCTCTCTGGTTCCTTGACCCATACATTCTAGCTCTGGAGGAGATAGGACCACACTGTGGAAACTGGTTTAAGACCTCATCTCTACAATAAAATAAAAAATTAGCCGGGTGTGGTAGTGCATGCCTGTAGTTCCAGCTACTTGGAAGGCTGAGGTGGAAGGATCGCCGGAGCCCAGCAGGTTGAGGCTGCAGTGGCTGGGAGTGGCCACTGCACTCCAGTCTAGGGGACACAGTGAGACTCCAACTCAAAAAAAAAAAGACGTATAGACATATACTGCATACTTGGAGTGTGCAGTCCCTAGCCTCACAGTGTGCAGTCCTCCAACAGGTATAGGAGCTGATCTTTCAGCAGGTCATTCTAGCTTTATATTAAGCCAATTATTTTGGAGGATAAGACCAGTGAATGACATGGATATGAGCTCATTGCCATTCTTCCTTTCTTTGCCTTAAGGTATTTCCTCTGGGTGGAGAACTTGTGTGGGACACCAATGGCAATAATTAAAACCATCTGTAACTCCATGTACGGAAGGCCCTTCAGCCAGAGAAGACAAATCTGTACCCAAAATATGAGTGTAACATGTGAGGACACTCATCATGGAAGAAGTCTGCTGTAATTTATCTGCCTCCAGGTGACTGGCTGGATCCCTGAGAAATTGTGTCATTTCAGGGGTTCAGTGTTGGCCTCTGCTATTGGTAGGTTGGGCACTCAACAGGTGTGGTAGTGAGGTAAGCTTTGAGCCTATGCATAGCTTCATCCCTGCTACCATGGCTGCTTTTTACATAGCCCATTGAGCAAACACTGAAGAGGCTAAGGAAACACACTGCTTGACAAAAACTGAGTAGGTCATTTTATTCATCTGATTGTGGAGAGCTTCCCTCAAAGTGAACATTCTGGTGAATAGCTTCATACGTCAGTCCGTTCTAAGAATTCATTCACATACCTCTCCACCACTCATGCTTGTCCTCAATTTTCCAATTTTGTTCTCATCAAGCCCATGATCAGTCAGCCATCACTGTTAGCCTCTACCAGTGAGACAGTGTAGATTTAGACTGCAACGCTTTTTCCTTTCTTATGAAATGGACAACAAGATATGCCTTCCAAAGTTCTGCCCATGGGGAAGATTTGTATTAACCACTATCAGGGATAGCCTGGAAGATGTAAAGTGTAGATACAGCTGTTCTCAAACCCAGGAATTTTCCTCCTCTCTTAACTGGTTGCAGGAAGACCCCTATGACACTATAGGTGGGCTAAGGGCAAAATGGCATAACACTGGAGCACATACTATGAAAATTTGAGCTTCTTGTTTGGGCCTTCCAAACATGCTCAGTCTCATCTGCATTATACTATTTCTAACTCAGTTACTTTATACGTTTAATATTTTATACTGCATCCTATAGGATAGCACCTTTTGATGCTTTAGTATTACTCTTTTTAAAAATTGGAAACATTTTTTTTTAATAGAGATGGGCTCTCGCTATGTTGCCCAGGCTGGTGTTGAACTCCTGTGCTCAAGCAATTCTCCCATCTTCGCCTCCCAAAGTGCTAGGATTACAGGCATGGGCCACCATGTCCAGAATAATACTCTAGTATTATTCTTGAAAATATCAATGTAATGACCACCTTTTATATTCAACACCCAGTTCACGATAGGCAGTCCAGGTCACTTGATGCCCCATGTCTGGCATGCAGTCTCTACCAGAACTTGGTAACAAGTCAGGAACTGTGTTTCAAATGGAAACTTACTGTTGGCAGGCTTGTGGAAGTCTTGTTTGCGACACCAACTGGGAGATAACTCTTGTAAATTTTCTTAGAAGAAGAGATAACTGAGTCAGGTTTTGAAGGATGAGTAATACATAACTAAGTAGGCAAACTGTGGAACAGCATGTACAAAAATATGAAGAAATTAAATAGCAGAATGCTAAGGTCGTTTGGTATTACTGAATTACAAGGGGTAATGAGACACATTCAGGGACCAAGCCACGGGGCTCTTGTACTCTGTAGAGGAAGTTACCAATTTAGGCAGAGGAATTATCTCTTTAAGAATATAGACTCATTTTCATATCTCATCTGGTCACTATCTGTTACAGTAGTAGATCATATACCTTTATTTTACCTTGGAATTTTAATGAGAAATATAATATTACACATTGTGCTATAGTAGGGCAACAACTTTTTCTACTAGTTCTCTAAATTACTAACTCCAAACTAAACAATCTTATTTGACCAGACATTCTCCTCAATAAGTTTTTACATGTGACTTGTTTAGATCCTTCTCTCTGTTGTCATCTTGGTCCCTTTCTCTCTCTGGTACAGTGTAGAGTCCATATGAAGGAGATTGCATGGGGGCACTTAAGTGAGAATTGGCTTCTAGTTCACTATTTGATTCTCATCATTCACATTTCTAACCTGTTTGGGTTCTTTGCCAAGTAACTTCCTAAGAAAAGATGTTTCACCTCCTCACTTCTACGAATAAGAGACTAGTGCAAATATATTCCATCTGTTATCCTTTTTGTATTCCCTTAGTAGTACATGTACAAGTATTTTGCCTAAGTTACATAAAATATTCTACGGATAATGAGGTCTATGATTTTGTAAGTGCATGGTGTCTTTAAAACATGAGTGAATCAATTGCTAAAATATTTACAGGTTAATCAACAAACACACACTTCAAGAATGATCAAAGTGATGGTAACAGATATCCAAATCTTTGAAATATCTTGAGAAATATGTTATCTTGCATAGAGAAATACCATCAGTTCCTAAACGTTGCTTCCATATTTAGAATTTCAAAGTTTTGTTGTTCTGTGACAGGAAGCAAGGCATACCACCAACAAAAAGGGCTGTCTGTGCCAGGATCCCAGGAGAGAAGGGACTAGAGAACAAATGGCAGATCAAAAGTTTGGATCAGAAACTCGTGCAGTATTTAGAGTAGGTCTGAGCATGGTGTGCCTATAATTTCAAAGACTACTCCGTGCCTGGATAAGTTTTGTAGGCCGTGGAACATGATGATAACTGGCCCTAGGGACACACAGAGGAACACTGGGTTACCAGAGGAGAAGGCAAAGATGATTAAGTTTGCAAAGGAAGCGTGAAGGAAACTTTGACTAGTATATCAGGATTTCAGCTTCTTTCAGCAAAACTTCTGAGAAAATGCAGGTGTTATTCAACCATTGAGCAGGGCTTCAAATTTTGTGAGATTGGGGTTGAGTCCCTTGAGAGTTGGAGGTTGGTTATATTGTCTGTCAACAAGAGAGAGATGGAGATTGAATTATTTTGCCACTCAACCATGTTTTATCCCTTTACCCTCTAGAGAATTGCATGGCTCTAAAATACAAAGGTGTTTAGCCCCTCTGAGGTTGTTCAAATTTTAGTATTATTCCAGAAAATATCAATGTAACAACCACCCCTTTGTGTTCAAAACAAGATGTTAGTTTATAAGTAAAAAAACAACATCTTGAACATAAATCAGAATTTCTGTTTTCAAAACTAAGTGGGTGTAGTGATAGTGATCAAGCATGCAGCATTTTCTTCAGGCATCATCTAGAAATATTTAATAAGCCTAAAAATACAAATGGCCTTAATAGTCATTATGCAAAGAAATTGCCGGAGAGTCAGTCCATATCTTCTAGTATCTTATAAAACCACCAGCCTTGACATTAATACTTCGTTACAGGATACAAAAGGAAAGAAAAGAAGAATAATCTCAAATTAAAATGGTTATTCTTAATATCCTTGTCAAAGGGAACAACAGAATCCATCATTGCCATTCACACCACTGTGATGCTTTTATTTTTCTTTCACTAAATAGAATGGCAATTTTTGTTACCATATTAATTATCTATCTAGTTATGGATTTTTTTTTTTTGAACTGGAGTCTCACTCTGTCACCCAGGCTGGAGTGCAGTGGCACACTCACGGCCAGTGTCAACCTGCTGGGCTCTGGCGATCCTTCCGCCCCAGCCTTCCAAGTAGCCAGAACTACAGGTGCACGCTAACACGCTCTGCCAATTTTTTTGATTTATTGTAGAGATGAGGTCTCGCCAAGTTGTCTCAAATCCGTGGGCTCAGGCAATTCACTCTCCTCGGCCTCCCAAAGTGCTGGGATTAGAGGCTGAGCCACTAAGCCCGGCCTAGTTATAGATTTTTAAACTTCTTAATTGGTTTTCAGTAGTATGCTTGCAGCTCTGTAGTGCTTTAGTTATGTAGCTATAACTAAATGAAAAACTTAATTTTATTTCAAAGTGTTTACTTACAAGTTTGCTTACTAGTTTTCAGGATGGAAAGAACGATTAAATTGACAGGTGGAAATTGTGAGCCCTTTGGGCAAGAATGAGCAAAAGGAATCTTACTATCATTTACAGCTTCTATATATTGAAAATAAGTAAATATTTCTTAAAGTTTTCTTTAACTTCAACAACATCAGGCATGTCTAACGGTTTGTGGACTAAGCAATTAGAATGTTTCTGATGTGTTGTTTGTAGCAGAATTTTCTAAAGATTATTTCACTGTACTTCTATCCAATAATGACAATGTATATTGAAATATGCACTGTTAAAACCTAAATCTCTAGGAAAGTAAATCTTATTTTATTACCTAGGTTGAAAGAAATATTTTTGAGCTCACTACAGCTTTCCAACAATTTAGATACTAAATATTTAATATCTGAGCCAGTGGGTAATGAAGAAGCCAAAATTTAAACCTCTGAAGGTTTCTGATTGATTCTTTCACAGGTAAAGAATAATACATTTATCTTTGAAGCAAATTCAACTAAAGTCTCTAGAGCTTATTACTTCTTAAATTTATACTTATAGATAGCAAGAAAATTTATTTAGATCATTTGTCTCCTGGAGTGTATGAAATAATGCCTGTGTTCCTGAATTGGGAAAAAATCCTTCAGGTCCATGAGTATAAAAGGTGCTCTGGCTGTGTATTGCTTGGCAGGTGTCAATAGGAGGTGAAATTCTTCTATTCCCTTGGTTTTGTTTTTGCCACAGTAAATGCAACTTTTAAAGAATTGTTTAGTTGAATGTTTTATGTACAAATTGGCAGTGGATTGCTGACAATTACTTACTGGACATTACCAGAGACCTGAAGAAGTAAAAAAATGTAAAACAATTCAAAACCCTTTATTAGATTTTATTTACTCTTTATGTTTACATTCATCATGTATATATGGGTTATGTGACCCATATTTTCAAAATTAACTTCAAACAAAATAATGAAGTTATTAGAATCCTGTTTCTAGAGGAATTATAAATCTTTCTGGGCATGTCATCTTCTCTCATTTTATTTTTTCCCCCTGAAAATATATCTCCATGCCGTAAAGGAATCAATTTCTCATTGCATAAAAGATTTGTTCTCATATATATGACATGTAAATAATAAGCTGATATTTGTTGATTTTCTTTTTATTTAAAAAAATTTTTTATTTTAAAGATGTGGGGTATAATTCAGGGTTAGGTACACAAATGTTCATTATGCGGGTACCCTTGTTGATGAGGTGTGCCCTTCCCTCCTCTGGCAGTTTCTCTCAACTACCAATCCCACTACCCCCTTCCCCTGGCAGTTTCCCACTACTGCCAATCCCTTTCTTATAGCATTATGATAAATGTTCAAGGTCCTCTTATGAGTGAGAACATGTGATACTCAGTTCTTTGTTACTGTGATAGATCATTCAGTATTATAGACTCTAAGCCCATCCAAGTTACTGTGAAGTTCATAATTTTGTCTCTCTTTATGGCTGTGTAATATTCCATCGTGTATATGTACCACTTTTTAAAAATCCAATCCTCTTTCCATGGGCAGCATGGTTGGTTCCATGTTTTTGCTATTGTGAACAATGCTGCAATAAACATGTGTGTGCAGGTATCTTTTTATTTGTTGATTTTCCCTGCAGTACTCAGCAGTATCTTGTATGTATGTCTGAATTTCAGAGATTCTTAAAACCAACTAATTGATTATTAATTTGTTAATACCAGTTAATGATTAAGAATTTCTGAAATTGAATACTTTAAATAAATTAAAGTTCAGCATAAGATGGGATACAATGTTGCCATTGAAAACTATGTCTTAGATAATTTTTAAGGATATGAGGACAATAAACATGCTTTATTACTAAATTAAAATATTAGATTACGCCTGGCTCGGTGTTTCAGCCTGTAATCCTGCACCTTGGGAGGCTGAGGTGAGTGAATTGCCTGAGCCTGCGGGTTCGAGACCCGCCTGGGCAACTTGGTGAGACCTCATCTCTACCAAAAAAAAAAAAAATGAGCTGGGTGTGGTAGCGCGCACTTGTAGTTCCAGCTACTTGGAAGGCTGAGGCGGAAGCATCGCCAGAATCCAGCAGGTCGAGGCTGCGGTGGCCGGGAGTGGCCACTGCACTCCAGTCTGGGCGACAGAACGAGACTCCAACTCAAAAAAAAAAGTATATATATATTAGATTACTATGTGGTATTTTATATTCTCAAGTTTGTAAAAACAAATGGATGTGTATGTATCTCAGGAAGAATTAAAGGGTGCATTTCAACTTGTTGAAAGCATTTTCTCTGTTTTCCAATTTTTCTATAATGTATTGTTCTCTCCTGCTTTTTCTCCTAAAAAAGGATTTTAGAAAATCATAGATGTTTTATACATGTAGGAGTAGAAAAACACTCTGTTGAGCCCCCTTGTGCCCATCAACTGGCTTCAACAATTACCAATATTTTACCAGTTTTTCCCTCAACTATTCACTAATATTTTAGGAGTGTTTAAAAATAAATTCCTGACAGTATGTCTTTTCATCCACAAGCATCTTCTTTACTTACCTTTTTTTTTTTTTAAATAGCATTCTTGCTGGGTATAGAATTCTGAGTAAACATATGCTCTTTTAGTTTTTTAAAGATAGCGCTTCATTGCCTTCTAGCTTGGATCATTTCTGATGAGAAGTCTTTGTTCCTTTTTAATTATTGTTTCTTTTTCTTCTGGCTAACTTCAAGATTTTCACTATATCTTTTATCTATTTATTTTTATTTTAAATTAAATTAAATTAAATTAAATTTTATCTTAGAGTTATGGGGTACAAGTGAGGATTTACTACATAAGTAGGTTGCATGCAGGTGCAGTTGCGCTTCTAGCTGGTCCTCTCTCCCCCTGATAATGGAGCATACTCTTTGCATTTTTGCATTCTCCCATCCCTCATCCTCTCCTCCCTCCCCTAGCAGTGCCCAGCGTCTGCTGATCCCACCCTTGTGCCAGTGTGACTAGTGTTCAGAGCCTGCTTATGAGTGAGAACATGTGGTGTTCAGTTCTTTGTTTCTGTGATAGTTCACTTAGTATGATGGTCTCTAGCTGCATCTAAGCTGTGAGAGCTGTGATTTTGTTCTTCTTTATGGCTGCATATTATTCCATTGTGTAAATGTATCACGTTTTCCTTATTCAGCCTTATCCAGTTCACTTTTGATGGGAATCTGGGTTGGTTCTATGTCTTTGCTATTATGAATAGTGCTACAATAAACATGTGTGTGCAGGTGTCTTTTTGGTAGAGTGATTTATGTTCCTCTGGGTATATTCCCAGGAGAAGGATTGCTGGATTGTATGGAAGCTCAATTTCCAGTTCTTTGTGAAGGATTTTCTCTTTATCTTTTAGTGTCAGTAGTTGTATGACTTATCTGGTGTGGATGCATGTGTGTTTGTGGATGTGTGGTTAGAACTTTGGGCCTGTCCCTCTTATAGTCACTGATCACCTTCTGCTCACCTGTAGGGAACTCTGTCTGATCTCCTGCCATGCTGTTAGGTACATTTTCCCAAGTGTAAATTGTGCTGCCTATGTGTACATTCCAATGCTTGAGAGGTGGCCAGCCAAGAGGAATTTGCAGAAAATGTGAATAGGGCTTAGACACACAATCTGAGGAGTTCACATGTTTTGCTCAAGACCACTTGTGATGTGGTCAGAACTGGTGGTAGAACTAAGGACTGGATTCCTATAAATGAGGAATTCAAGAATTCTGAATTTGGCCGGGCTCAGTGGCTCAGCCTGTAATCCCGCGCTTTGGGAGGCTGAGGTAAGTGGATTGCCTGAGCCCGTGGGATTGAGACCTGCCTGGGCAACTTGGCAAGACCTCATCTCTACAATAAATAAAAATGAGCCGGGCGTGGTAGCGTATGCCTGTAGTTCCAGCTACTGGGAAGGTTGAGGCGGAAGGATCGCCAAAGCCCAGCAGGTCGAGGCTGCAGTGGCTGGAAGCGGCCACTGCACTCCAGTCTGGGCGACAGAGTGAGACTCCAGCTAAAAAAAAAAAAAAAAAGGAATTCTGAATTTGAATCTAACCCTCTACGTTGTTATGAAGAAATATTTGCAAGGTAGAAGATTATAAAATGTTTATCTTAACAATTGGTCAGTTGCTGTAACCTGTTTGAATCATGCCTTTAAGTTATTTAGACATACAGAATGCAGGCTTGCATTTGTACTCTTGTTCTGAGAACTGAATGCCTATATCTCACTAGACTTCACGAGAGCTGGGTGTTGTCTATCTTGCTCACTGCTATATTCCCTAAACCTAGAGGAGTGCCTGCATGTTGAAGGTGTATAATAGGTATTATGGAATGAAAAATGAAATCATCCTTTCTGTGTCTTTTCTATTGAAAAGAGTTTTATCTCTTGAACTTTCATTTGATTAATATCGCTACTCCTGCTTTATTTTATTTTTTAACATTTGCCTCATATATCTTTTTACATCCCTTTATTTTCAGTTCCTAGACATGTTATTTTAGGCTCTTTTTATTATGAACAGCATTTGACTAAGCTTTTTAAAAAAAAGTCGTGAGTCTCTGTCTTTTAATGGACTGTTCAATCCTTTCATGTTTACTATGATTACTTATAAGTTGGATTTATTCTAGTATTCTTTTTTTTTTTTTTTTTAATGAGTGGGAGTCTCACTCTGTTGCCCAGGCTGGAGTACAGTGGCATGCTCATGACCACCGCAGCCTCGACCTGCTGGTCTCAAGTGATCCTTCCTCCTCAGCCTTCCAAGTAGCTGGAATGACAGGCATGTGCCTGCATGCCTGGCTAATTTATTTTTGATTTATTGTGGAGACAATGTCTCACCATGTTGCCCAGGCTGGTCTGGAACCTGTGGGCTCAGGTAATCCTCTTGCCTCAGCCTCCCAAAGTGCTGGGATTATAGACATGAGCCACCGCTCCCAGCTTATTCTGGCATTCTTAATTTTTATTTCTCTTTTCTTTCTTGTTTCCCCTCTGACTTCTATCTTGAACCTCCTCATTCCTGATTTTTGGGTAAAGATTGAGTTTTCTAGTTTTCATTTCCACTGCCTGCATTGGTTTAGAGGTGAACTATTTTCTGTTTCCTAGTGATTATCTTTACATTTTTACCACTTATATGTAAGGATTTTTTTGTATCCACGTCTAAAATTAACTAATAGCTACATCCTTTTCCTAAACCATATTAGAATCAGAGCTCACTTTTACTCGTTCTCTGTGTTTCATATTGTCCTGCCACAATTCCATCTTCCTGTATTTTCCTGGTCACCATCGTCCACGTCATGCTATTTGGAATTGTCACTACTTTTGTTTGTTTATAATCAGTACTTATTTGACTTAACAGTGATACATTTTAGGTCTTTACTGCCATCTTCATCTTGAATATATTCCTTTTTCCTCTTGAATTAGGTTTTCTATTTATTTGTTTTAGGCCGGGGATGATTTTCTTGTACTGTTTCAGAGAGTAAAGCAAGAGTGGGAAATTTGTCTGAACTGTCTTTATTTCTTAAAGATACTATGAATATAGAATTTCAAACTGATAATTATTTTATCACAGAAAACGGGAAACACTTCCTTAATGTATTTTTGCATCTCTTGTTGTCTCTGAAAAAACTAATAACACTCAGATTATTTTTTTCTTTGTAGATAATTTCCACCTCCAGTCACTGAAGTTCATCTTGTTGTATCTGGGTGTTTATTTATTTTCATCCATCCTACTAGACATTTGTTGAGTCCACTTATTTTGACTATTTTTATCTTTTCTGGAAATCTTTTCCCCCTTGTTATTTCTATGAGTACTTCTCTTCATTCTCTCTTTTCAGGATTCCAGATGTTGGAACTTCAAAGTATTTTTTTCATATTTGCCATTTATTTGGTTTCCTTTTTTTTGACCTGTATTCTAGGAGAATCCCTCAGTTGTATCATCTAAGTAAGCGATCATTCTTCAGTTATATATTTTCTTTTTTTCAACACATGTATTGAGTTTTGTTTTGTTTTTTAATTTCAATAATCAAAATCTTCCTTTCTAAGTTCCCTAGGTCTTGTTCATAACAACACGTTTTAGTTCAAAAGAGCCATCATTCTCTCTTATCCCTCCAGGGATGTTAACCATATCTACCATACTTCTTTCAAAGCCTCATTTGTTTGTTCCGTTTCTTTTGATTCTCTGGATGATAGTTTATCCATATAATGAGCATGGTGTATTTCATTCAGAGGATTACCTTTCCTTAAATATTTGCTGGGTTTGGCTTCGTGCTCATCTGGAGTCTGAGCTCCTATATTAGCCTGTCTCTGCTGTATCTGATTACCTGGCTTGCTTCCAGGATTCCAAGCAGGGGTGTTCCTGTGGCCTCCTGGGCAATGGAAGCTTTCCCTTCTTTCTGAGTGGCAGTGAGTACTGTCCTTAGTCCTGACAACCAGGACTGACATGTTTGTAGATGAGCACTGCTCCTATCTTGGAGCAGAAGCCTACTGAACCTCCGTGGCATCAGAAGGAAAGGCACAAAGGGTTCAAAATTTCTGGAAGTCTCTACTTCGAACAGTTACCCTGGTTGACTCTGGATCTTCTCTTGTTCTTTTCATTTATTGCCTTTCAGCTTGGAGCTTAAAGACACTTACCCATTTTACCTGTTTTCTCTTTTGGCTATTATTTCTTCCTTCCATATCAATTCATCTGCCTTTAAGTTTTTAATATTTAAACATTTTTTATTTTTTAATTAACACATAATAATTCTACATAACTTTAAATTTTCTTTAGCGTCTTTAAATTTTTAGAAATTTCTATAATTTCTGGTCTATTGAAGGCGCTAAGCCCTCTTTTGTAGTGCTGTTTTCAGTTTAAATTTTTTTTCTTGTCATTTATGGGTATTTGAGATAGAAAAGAGGTTTTAACATGTTCTTAGTTTGTAACCTTGATACCATCTTTTTCAGTTTAAAGGAAGCAAAACAGTTATCTGGCAAGTAATATTTATTCTTACCATTGAATTCTAGTAGAAATTTATACAGTGTATATATATATATATATATAGAGAGAGAGAGAGAGAGAGAGAGAGAGAGAGAGATCAACATTTATTAAATCCCTGCTTGTCAATGCCTTTAGTATGGTCCTCTCAAAATCCTGAGATATACCAGTTTCAAGATGTAAATACAGAGGCTTAGAGAGGCAAAATAATTTACCCAAAGTCTAACAGACAGCAAGAAACAGAGCCAGGATTCATACCTATGTCTTGTCATGATAACACCTGCCTTCCATTAAAAGACATAAGGTAACCACAACGAACAGTCTTCACTGTGGGATATCAACAAATACATCTAGCGCTCGCTTGAGTGGGTGTTGATAGAAGTCATGAAATCAGTAATTACTGATGATCATGTCTAATTTGTCAACAAATTGCTGAGCTGACTGCATTTTTCAATTCCATTTTGCTGCCTTGTCAATAAGTTTTATTCTTAGAGCAATTTGTGAACGGTTGGTGCTTTTTCAGTGGGCAGTGCCCATAAATGGCATGTACATATTGGTAAACATCTCTGCAGTGTTGGCAAGTTGGACGTTCTATTTTGAGTTGATTTTTCTCATAGCTTTCAGCTGAGGTTTATTTTCATATAAGCAGTAATTACAGAAAACGAGTGCCTCTCAGAGTAAATGTTACTCTGCTGGATAAAGAGCATTTATATGTATTAGGTGGCGTGCTGTTATTGTCTGAGTTATTTCACAGAGCTCTTTCTCAGCAAGTGTGATATATGGAATTTAAGGTCAATAAAGGCAGAGAGTATAGACGATTTAGGTTCTTGTAAAAATCTATGCTGCTTTCTTCAAGAAGCAGTTTTGGAAACACTTAGGAAATTGAAAGAGGGATACAGAAATAAGAATACCGTGTATTTTAGCTGAGAAGTTTTAAATGCATAAGTGCCAGAGAACTTAGAAGTCAAAATCTTGTCAGAGTGCAATGGGGTATCTCAGAGAAGGCAGGCAGCATGCAGCAAAATCTGCAGTTGTGATGTTGAATTGTAGTACTGCCCTTCACAGGCTGAATGACCTTCTCAACTCTTCAGTTTCTTTGATTTAAAGTAAAATACTACCTACCTCACAAGGTTGTGACATAGCAGGTGCAAATTACTTAACATTCTTTTTTTTTGTCCTGTATTTATGGGTATTTGAGATAGAAAAGAGGTTTTAACATGTATCAGGAATCTCACTGTGTTGCCCAGACTGGAGTGCAGTGGCATGATCATGGCTCACCGCAGTCTTGACCTCTTGGGCTCAGGTGATGCTTCCACCTCGGCCTCCTGAGTATATGTTGCTTAGGCTGGTCTTGAATGCTGATCTCAAGCCATCCTCCTGACTCAGGCTCCCAAAGTGCTGGGATTACGGGCATGAGCCACTGTGTTTGGCCTTAACATTTCATTTTGGACAGGTCATTATTTGAGGCCGTTTCTTACACCAAACCTCGACACCTTTTCGCACCCCTTTCCAGCTTCCTTCCTACCACACCAAGGTCAGCCTGGGTGTCCAATGCCAGGGAGCAGACTAGAAGAGGACAGCTTACAGAGCCAGTTCAGAGGTACCTGGATCAGTTGTTGCCACCTTTGGGGACTTTGGTCCAGGTGTTATGGGACTCATTCACGCAGATGACTTTGTCTCTAAAATTCTAAATTCCTAGCCGGGTGTGGCGATTCACACCTATAAATCCCAGTACTTTGGGAAGCAGAGGTGGGAGGATTGCTTGAGTCTAGGAGTTCGAGACCAGGCTGGGCAATGCAGTGAAATCTCATCTCTACAAAAAATAAGATAAATTACCCAGGCATATGTGGCAAGTGCCTGTGTCTCAGCTACTCGGGAGGTGGAGGGAAAGGAAGACTATTCTTAGTCTCCAGGGACTTGAAGTCTTGTAGCATAGACAAACATTAGCATATAAACCAAATGTATTATGACTGAAGACTGAGCTAGATGTGACCTCTGAATATCATTATAATTGATAAAATGTTGGGCGTCACAGCTACTTGGCAGAAACTAAGGATGAAACAGCTGGGGATAATTTATATTAGAATGACCTAATATATGCAAAAAGAACTTTTTTAAAGCAGGAAAGAAATTAAGAAAAGGTCATATTCATTGGCTATCTTACCTCCTTTTTTTTCTGACTTGCTTTGGGGACTGCTATTGACATTCTAATAAGTTTTATTTCAAGTTTGTGGACCATTTAAAATTGAGGAGGTGAGGGAGTTAGAGTATTGACACTCATTTAATTATATTCTTGATGGTGGTGATTTGACTGAAGAAGAAAAGAGGTACAAAAAGGATAAAGTATCCCTTTCTGGCCTTTTGATTAAGATCAATTGTAGTATCTGTGCTTATCAGAAAATGTAAATTTAGGTTTGACCATTGTTTAATGAGTGCCTACTATTTACCAGGCATTATTCTAGGGATTTTCCAGATGTTATCTCAGCCAGAGTTTTCCTTTCTTACTTATTCCCTCTCTGTGTATGTGTAAGTCTCTTTAAGTTGTAAGTGGAAGAGATGCAATTTAAGCAACGAAAAAATTGGGGGTAGTTTCATGCAAAATTAGATGTAAGCTCTCAAACAATGTTATTAAGAATTTGTCTCTTTCCATCTTTCGGCACTGGCTTCCTCTCTGTTGGTTTTGTTTTCTCATTGCTGCTTCCTTCAGGGAGGCTGGTGAGATCTCCAGGGTCATGTCCTACCAGATTAGTCATACTAATGGCAGAGGAATGGCTTTCCAAAAAGGCAACAAAAGTTCCAGGTTTGAGCCTGAATTCATTAGGATGGTTTGGCCACAAGTAACACAAATATCAGATAAAAAGGACTTACTTTTGTCACATAGTGAGAAACTCAGAGGAGGAAGCAATTCCAGAGTTAGATAACTCAGGATATCGGTAACATCAGGGCATTTGATCAACTTCTCTATGGATTGTCAGCCTTACCCTTATAATTTTATATGGTTATAGCAACACCCAGCATCACATCTTCACGTGACAATGACCAAAGGTAGGAAGACATTTTCCTACTTTGTGCCTTCTCTTGGGAATGCAGAAAAACTCTCTAGAAGTCACTGTACAGATCTCTTCTTATGTTTCATGGATCAGAGTTACATCTTGTGCTCATGCTTTTTTTTTTTTAAGTTTTCAAGCAAAGTTTATTTAGAAAGCAAATTAGAGAGAAAGAGAGAGGGGGAGAGAGAGAGAGAGAGAGAGAGAGAGAGAGAGAGAGAGAGGAGATTCACCTCCCCTAGGTAGAGGAGGGGGCCAAAGCTAAGAAAACATGGCAGCCATAGCTCAAAGAGCCACGTGGAGACAGAAGCATTTAACAAGGCAATGGCCTTGTGCTTATGCTTTAGCAATCCTCATCAAGAGAAATAAAATTACAGGAACACCTGATTTTATTGCACTTCACTTTATTATGCTTTGCTTTAAAAAAAAAAATACATTGAAGGTTTGTGGCAATTCTGCATCAGTGCCATTTTCCCAACAACATGTGTTCACTTCGTGTCTCTATGTCATATTTTGGCAAGTTTCACAATATTTCAAACTTTTCCATTATTATTGTATATGTTATGGTGATCTGTGACCAGTGATCTTTGATGTAATTGCTTTAGGTGCACCATAAACCACTCTCTTATAAGATGGTGAACTTAAATGGTAAATGTTGTATGTTCTTTCTGTTCCACTGATCAGCCATCCTCCCATCTCTCTCCCTCTCCCCTGGTTTCCCTAATCCCTGAGACACAACAACACTGAAGTTGGGCCAGTTAATAACCCTACAATGGCCTCTAAGTGTTCAAGTGAAGGGAAGAGTTACACATCTCTCGCTTTATATCAAAAGCTAGAAATTATTAAGCTTAGTGAGGAAGGCATGTCAAAAGCCAAGATAGGCCAAAAGCTAGGCCTCTTGTGCCAAACAGTTAGCCAAGTTGTAAATGCAAAGGAAAAGTTCTTAAAGGAAGTTAAAAGTGCTGTTCGACTGGGCACAGTGGCTCAAGCCTGTAATCCCAGCACTTAGGGAGGCCAAGTTGAGGGAATTGCCTGAGGCCACGGGTTCAAGAACAGCCTGGGCAACTTGGCAAGACCTCATCTCTACAAAACATCAAAAAATTAACCAGGTGTGGTAGCACATGCCTATAGTTCCAGGTACTTGGAAGGCGGAGATGGAAAGATCGACTCAGCCCAGCAGGTCGACACTGGGGTGACCGTAAGTGTGCTACCACACTCCAGCCTAGGTGATGGAGTAAGACTCCATTTCAAAAGAAAAGAAAAGAAAAGTGCTATTCCTCTGAACACATGAATCATTAGAAAACAAATACCCTTATTGCTGATATGGAGAAAGTTTGGATGGACTGTATAGACAATCAAGATCAAACCAGCCACAACATTACCTTAATCCAAAGCCTAATCCGGAGCAAGGCACTAACTCTCTTCAATTCTATAAAGGCTGAAAGAGGTAGAGAGGTGAGGAAGCTGCAGAAGAAAATTCGGAAGCTAGCCATGAAGTTTAAGTTGGCCCATCAGGTTTAAGCAAGTGCTGATGTAGAGGCTATGGCAAGTCATCCAGAAGGTCTAGCTAAGATTACTGATGAAGGTAGCTACACTACGCACCAGATTTTCAATGTAGATGAAACAGCTTTCTACAGGAAGAAGATGCCATCGAGGACTTTCACAGCTTGAGAGGAAGTCAATGTATGGCTTCAATGCTTCAAAGGACAGAATGATTATCTTGTTAGGAGCTAAGTCAACAATGCAGCTGGTAACTTTAAGTTAAAGCCAATGTTTATTTGCCATTCCAAAAATCCTAGACCCCTTAAGGATTATGCTAAATTTACTCTGCCTATGCTCTAGAAATGGAACAAAGCCTGAATAACAAAACAATGACAGTACATCTGTTTACAGCATGGTTTGTGGAATATTTTAAGCCCACTGTCAAGGACCACTGCTCAAAAAAAAGTTTATTTTCAAAATATTAGTGTTCATTGACAATGTACCTAGTCATCCAAGACCTCTGATGAAGATGTAGAAGAGATTAATATTGTTTTCATGCCCGCTAACATAACATTTATTCTGCAGCCCATGGATCAAGAATTAATTTTAACTTTCAAGTATTATTTAAGAAATGCATTTTATAAGGCTATAGTTGCCATAGGTAGTGATTCCTCTGAGAGATCTGGGCAAAGTGAATTGAAAACCTTCTGGAAAGGAGTCACCATTTTAGATGTTGCTAAGAACCATTATTGGAGGAGGTAAAAATATTAACATTAACAGGAGTTTGAAAGAAGATGATTCCACCCTTTTAGATGACTTTGAGGGGTTCAAGACTTCAGTGCAGGAAGCAACTGCAGATGTGGTGGAAATAGCAGGAGAACTAAAATTAAATACTGACGATGTGACCTAATTGCTGCAATCTCATGATCAAAATTGAATTAATGATAAGTTGCTTCTTATGGATGAACAAAAAGTGGTTTCTTGAGGTGGAATCTACTCCTAGTGAAGAAGCTGTGAACATTGTTGATACAACAACAAAGGATTTAGAATTTATTAAATAAACTTGGTTTATAAAGTAATGGCAGTTTTTGAGAGGGTTGTCTCCAATTTTGAAAGAAGTTCTACTGTGGGTAAAATCTTATCAAACAGCATTGTATGTTATATAGGCATCTTTTATGAAAGAAAGAGGCAATTGACATGGAAAACTTCATTGTCTTATTTTAAGAAATTGCCACAGCTACCCAGCCATCAGCAACTAGCACTCTGAGCAGTCAACAGCCATCCATATGGGGGCAAGACTCTTCACCAGCAAAATGATTACAACTCACTGAAGGCTCAGATAGTTGTTGTCCCCCCAACACTTTTGAGCAATAAAGTGTTTTAAACTAAGGGATGTACATTTTTTTAGACATAATGCTATTGCACATGTAATATAGTATAGTGTAAAAATAACCTTTATATGCACCAGGAAATCAAAATATTTTTGACTCACTTTATTATGATATTAACTTTACTATGCTGGTCTGGAATTAAACCTGTAATACCTCTGAAGAATGCCTGACCTCATGGATGTTGCTTAGGTCACTCAATAACTAAACAAAATCAGAGTTCAATTAATAAAGAAGGGTAAACTGGGACATGGTTATTGTTTCAGTACCCAATCATATCTGCCAGTGTCTCACTAGATTGACTCAGGTTATGTATCCCTTTCTGAACCAATTGCAATGAGCATCCCTACTCATGTGCCAACCTGTGGAGCTGTGGAGGTGGTGGCCATGGTGATAGGTAGATGTATCAGTCTTCCCAACTCACGTGAATTAAGAGTGGAAGAGATGGATCTCTGTTATTCTATGTTTCCTAAGCTAACTTTCTTACTCAGAAGAAGCCTATAAATTTTTTGTTAGATCCTTGACCCAATTTTTGGTTACAAAGGATCCATGTTCCTGTCATTCAAAATTTTGGGTAGCTTGCAAATATTTTGGAGTCACCATAAAAAGTGACCTAGGTGGTCAAAGATAAGGGAAAGCATATGTCAAATAGGATCTCTTATTATAGAAGACGTATTATAAGCTGTTCACCAAAACACTTATTATGGACCATGTGCAGGAAAATGGAAATATTTGCCAGTTAGAGTCTCTTATTGTAATGATACTTGGTATTGTATAATTTCACTGTACTCTGCTTATTTACTTTGATATGTTTTTTGTGAAGTTTCCTTTTAAGAGTACTTTATATAAATGTAGATGATCTTAGGGCTTTAGTGAAGAGATGATTACTTGGTATTGGACACAGACATAAATACCTACAGGATGAGTCTTATAAACCACATCTTGAATGAGTGGTTACACAACATTTCCGTCATTCCGTTCTTCTCTTCAAAATGTATAGCAGCTCTTGTTCTTTATTGTATTAAGACATTATTTTCAGGACCGCTGGTAATCTGCTTTCCCTTTACTTTTCAAAGTCAGGATGTCTGTCTGTTCTGTCTACCCTAAGCACCTCTAAGTGTCCCGCTCCATCAAGCAGGTCCCTTCTCTGTCCTCCTAAACTCCTGACTTGGGTTGCATGTGTCCTGAATACTGAAATGTCCTTCATCAGCATGGCCCCTAACCTGCCAGCTGACATAGTCCTCTCTGCTCTCAGAACTCTTAACCCACAATCACCCCATTTAAGGCAATTTAGCATATAAAAATAGTCCATGTTTCTTTGTTTATTAGTTGTTTCCATGTACACATTCTGTCTTGTCGCCTTAGTTACATCTCCTGGAAATATAAGCAGTATTTCCTGCTTAGCTATTTCTCTTATCACCAAACGGCCACCGGAAGCCTGAACTTGGATGTCTCAGAGGCACCTCCAGCATGTCTGAAGTGATACCTGCGTCTGTTTTTCTCTCCTGTTCCCTCCCCGCTCCTGTTCCTGTAATCAGTTTCTATAAATAAGCTCCTGTACAGTTGCCCAAGTTAGCCTCCTCAGAGTCACTCTCAATCCAGCCCTTTCTTTCAGAAACTCACTCCTCCAGTCCCCAAGTTCTGTCAATTCTATTCGTAAGCATGTCTGGGGATTCTCTTCTCCATCGCTGGCGCCACTGTCCTCATTCAAGCCTTCGCCATCCTTCACTGGGACTTCTGCAATGTCCTTTCACTAGACCTCCCTTGCCTCGGGCTTGCTTCTTTTTAATCCATCATCTTTACTTTTGCTCAGAGAGAGAGCATAGATTATGCCACTCCTTGGCTTAAGAACCTTCAGTCATTTCCACTTGACTGCCAGAAAAGATTCAGACCTCTTAACAAGCTTACAAAGTCATTAATGACCGGGTTAAAGCTAGCTCCCCTGCTCGACAACCGGGTGTTTTGTATTTCCTGACAATGAGTCCTCGAGTCCAGCCAAATTGAGCTCCTTGTGGTCACATGAACATCTGTGCTCATTCAGTTCGGCATACATGGATTTGGCATGTGGAATTACCAGGAGATGTGAAGTGCCTTTAATTCTATGTTTAGGTGTTTCTTTCCTCCATTGGACCGTAAGGTTTTCTCTCTTAATGCCTGGTATAAAATAGGAACTCAAGCTAAAGTAAAGAACTGCAAAGATGTAGAGGTTGATATAATGAACACTGGAGACTCAGAAGGGGTTGGAGAGAAGAGGTGGAGAAATGTAAAAATCACCCATTGGGTACAATGTGCATAGGTGGGGGTGGTGGGTACACTTAAAGCCAAGACCAAAAACCATTTGTACCCCCAATTATTGAAATAAAAAAAATCTTTTTCCTTAAAAAAAATAAAATGGGAACTCAATAATGATAGATGAATGAGATAATGATGATATGTAAACTTTGTGTAACACAGAACTATATATCAAAACTTCTAATCTTTCATAGCTAAAGTATAGTATTAGGCCCCCACAGGCATTCAAAACATACTTATCATTTAATGGTTTTTTTCATCAGTGTTCAAGTTGAGGAATTTGGTATATCTACCAATTTTTAGCAAAAAGTAATCTTGGGTTCTACCCATGTCTTTAGCCTTATTAAATGCATTAGTAATTAAGTTTTTGGAAGTGGTACATAAGTTTATATATCCTCTGGTCCCTTGATGGGTAGAATTCTGAGTATGGAGACAGATATTCGCTGATTCACTTTGGTGATATGGTATGGAGTCACTTTGAACTTATCCTATATGACATCATCTAAATAATAGGTTATTTAAAGGAATAAAAGGGATACAGAAATTAGAACATAATTTAGACATGAAAACTACTATGATCTCTCTTTTGGAGTATCCATTAATGTAATTTAAACTCTACATTTTAAGTGGAGGCAGAATATAGACATGTCAATTACAAATACGTAAGGCAAACTCAGTAGCAGGTTTCCAGGGAAAGTCCAAGTGGGGAGTTCTACTTCCTAGTGACAACATGCAGGAGAGGAATGTCATCTGACAGATCACATCTATCCATAAGCAAAGCTGTTACATTGAATGCAGGTATGGTAGAGTGTCATCAACTTGAGTGCCTCAAAGGAGCATCTTCTATATGACTCAATCTTAGCCCTGAAAGTCCCAGAGCTTTTTCATGGGGTTGATTGGCAATTGTAATAAAAGAAAATAATCCTTTATCTTAATGGTTCAGACATTAACTGCTCTTCCACTTTGTAGTAGAGCGATTTTTGAGGTAGGACTAGACTCATTTCTTCTCCAAATTGCCAGCAAGAGCTACAGAGATTCAATTTTCTCTTAAGCTACGAGACTGTTCTAGTCCTTTTTTTTCCCTGACTCTTTGTTACTTATTTTCTTATCCAGTGTTTCCTGTCACTCTGGTAATTTCTGTGGTCTTTGCTGCTTTTAATCTCTAATGTTGTATCTTCCATCTGCTACTTCTGTGGCTTGCCATTCCTTTCCTTCTGTGTTCTACTTTTTATTTTAATTTTGTGATTACTTTTTTCTTTTTCCTGACTCTATTGACAGTGGAGCTTATTCTTTTTAGCTATTTCTGGCCAGTGACATCTCTCTTTTCTGTTTTTATTAATGCTAAAAGTCCAGTTGCTTCTTAGGTGAAAATAGCAATTTTACCCGTGGCTTTCTGATATATGGAGATCTGATGAAGGAGGTTAGCAAGGCACTAGAGAACCAAAAAGATGAGGCTCTTCACCTACAGACAGAGTCTGCATATTCTTGTCCCGTTCTGTTAGAAATAGAGAATTTTATTTAAAGGAAATTTATTGTGTTAATGGTCTAGTGTGGGAAACAGAAAAAATGATTGTAATTACTAGTTTCTCTATCTCTTCTATACTAAAGTATAAACTTTTTGAGGAACCATATTAATGTCTACTGTCATATGTATACATTTTACGTTATATATAATACATATGTACACAGTAATCATTGCATAGCATCTGAAGCTTATTAAGTGTTCAACCCATGCTTCCTGAATGAATGAATGAATAAATGAATGAATGATTAGTCAGATATATGGCAAAGGTATTAATGTATGGCAGTGGTTCTTAATGAATTACCAAAGGCTCCATTTAAAACACGTTGATATCTAGGTCCCCAAACCAGGCCAACTACCATTAGTTGATCTGAAATGCAATTTCCCCTTACATTTTAATGTCTCTGAAATCAACACTTCTTTTTTTTTATTTTAAAGATGTGGGGTACAATTCAGGGTTGGGAATGCACATGTTCGTTATGCATGTACACTTGCTGTGAAATCAACATTTCTTACCCATACTTTTTACACTCAATGTGTTAAGAAAAGCATTGTGTCATAATTTGACTTAAAACATTTTTTTTAGTTGCACAAACAATGCACTTCAGATAGCCTATGACTTCTTAGATTTGATGAAATGTAGTAAATCAGAATTTATAAAGGGTGTAGCCAGGACAAAGGTATTGTTTAAAGTGACTGAAGTGAGTTTGATGTACACTGATAGTTAGGAGGCTCTATAGTAAGGGGCCTTCGGCGAGGGAGAAATTAACAAGAGACCACTTTTACATCTACCTCTGAATCCTTAGCACAGTGCCTGGTGCATTGCAGATAACCGTTCCTCAGCTGCTGAACCAGTTTTGGATGCCTTGGAGAAGCCATCAAAATTGAGATTATCTAGTAACTGTCCGGAAAGACAAGTAAGAATTTCCCAGATAAGAAGAAAAAGTCTAAGAGAGCAGCATGTACAAAGGCAGAGAAGTTTAACAGCGTAGACTGTATCTGGAGAAGAGCAAGTGGTGACTGTTATTGGAGGGGAAAGCATGGAGGATGAGGGCAGAGGAGGCTGGGAAGGTGGTGTTGTACAATTCAACCCAGTCCCTCTTGGGATTGATTTGAGAGGAAGTTAACAGGAAGTTTGGGATTCAGAGCTAATTCAAGTGCTGACCTCCAATCTGTCAAAGTTCTGAGTAATTCAATGATTTCTTCAACCACCTTCTAGCTTTCATTTTGTTGGGGTTTTATTTTTGTACTGGGTGCCCATGACCTTCATGCTACTGCTTGTTGGCCCAGAAGTCCTGGCAGGCTCCCTTTCTTTTCTTCTTCTTCTTCTTTTTTTTTTTAGAAAGTAAGATTTATTGAGAGTACAGAAAAGCTTCCACAGTGGGAGGGGACTTGAGGGGGATGCCCCGCTCCTTTTCTTTTCTATTTTTTGACTTAACTCAAAATACCTCTAGTGCTTTACTGATTTATCACTTTACTTCTGCTTCAGAGTTGTACACTCCCATGGGCACCATCCGTACTGCAGTGTCTGTGAATGGTGCCCATCCTACACAGTTCAGCAGCATTGGGGTTCTTGGGCACCAGATATTGGTGAGAGTATGGGCTTTGCAGCAAATCTGTGAGTTTAAATCCTGACTCTGCCACTTACAAACTGTGTAACAGGGACAAATGGCCTGCTGCTTGTGCCTCTGGCTTCTCCTCTGCAAAATGGGAATAATAATAATAGTATCTTTCTCATTGAATTGTGAAGATTAAGTGGTGTAATGTTGGAAAAACTTCTGAAGTAATATTTAGCATGTGGTAAGCACTCCAAAAACCTCAGCTAATATTACTTACTTGGTCCTTTCAAACCATGTGTAATTTGCTTTCTATAACTCATGTAATTTCTGCTTTCTAAGAGTTGTTTGCTAGTTGTGATCCAGTTATTGCTATTCGTTTGGCTACAAAGAGGAAGAATAGTGGTGGGAGTGTGCTAGGAATTAAGTGATAATGCTTGTTTCAGGTTTGCGTTCCCAAATTTCAAAATTACCCATGATTTTGGTAATGGTTCTCTGCTTTACTGTGTTCTATTTGGCAGAATATGATGGAATTCACGGGAGCATGAAAATTAATCTGATGGAATCTGTTTCATTGTCATACATCAGCATTCTCTGGAACATTCCCACTCAGGGATTATAAAAATGATCTACCTAAAATCAATCTGAAGTCCTAGTGGGAAGACAGGCATCCCACTTTTCTCTTCCTGAGATTTGTGCTCTCCATCTCAGATCAACATTATGGGTTATCTTTTATTATTAAATGGTTTAACTTTAGGTTTTGGCCTTGTCATACCAAACACCATGTAATCAGCAGTATTAATTTGAAGAGTGGATTAGCCAAAGGTTGGAAGCTTCTTATGTCAAATTAAACTTTCGGAAACAACCTGAAGCCAACCCAGTTAGCTTAGCTCTCCACAAACCATATTTCATTGGCAGTTTGTTGCAAAGAGGGCTGGCTCAGATTTTTAAGTTAATATTTAATTACGGAACAATGTCAGAGGGAGCACACCGAATGTCTTTAACCCATTTTTTAAAAAGCAGGTCAAATTCAGCATCTGGAGGATAACTTGTAATTTGGTTGAAAATAATTGAACAAGTTTAACGTGAAATTCAATAAAGGGGTCAGGGCTATTCTGAGTTTAAGATTCTGAGATAAATTTGTCCAGGCCAGGGATCTTGTCAGCTGTCTGTTGTCTCCAGGTCAAAGAGGGCATCTGGGTTTTTGTTTTTCCATAGTTTGTATCCATCTTGTTAAAAGAAGATTGTGCTGAATCACTCTTGGTGTTTCTTTACAAAGATGATACAAAAGAGTCAATGGTCTCTCTACCATAACAGGTGAGGTTTGCTGAACGATCTAAGGAACATAGAATACCGAAAGGTTTCAAGCTCCTGCCTTCTAGGAAGAAGAAAGAAGAGAGGTGGCGGGAGAGTGACTTATATCATGCACAATTTCCAGCAGCTGATCCTGAGAGAATATTCACATGCCAGTGACTATTAAAAATGGTAGCCAGGGAGATCAGCAGGACGTGGGCCAGCCACACATGGAAGGAGTGCCTAGAGAGTAGCTTCATCCTGACTCCACAGGGGAACTCTGATATGGGTTGTGTACCAGAATTGCGCCAACTCCAAGCAAGGGAGCAGAGGTTTTCATATTCTTGCACTCATTAGCCAATGGTTAAGGACCATGGCAGGAGAGGGGTGGACTCTGGAGACATAAATTCTCAGACACTCAATTTTCACGTGCACAGGCTCTGGTAACACTGCCAGGAAAGATCTGCAGGTGTTGACTGTTGAAGATGAAAACCCATGGACACCAGGGGGCACATGACGTGGTGAAAAGGGACCCAAGGGGATCAGGGCAGAACGCTGACCTTGTCTGCCACAGAAAAGAAGAGAGAGATGGGATAAGAAGACAGAGGTTAGGGCTCTTTTAATTTCTCCCTGTCTCCCCACTTCCTGGGCCAGGCTTTAATGGAGAAAGGGTGCCTTTAGTAACATCTGGATATAAGGTAAACACATGGTGGGGGCGGGGGGATAGGTGTATGCCAAGCTTTTTTTTTTTTTTTTTTTTTTGAGTTGGAGTCTCACTTGGTCGCCCAGATTGGAGTGCAGTGGCCACTCCCGGCCACTGCAGCCTCGCCTGCTGGGCTCCGGCGATCCTTCCGCCTCAGCCTTCCAAGTAGCCGGAACTACTGGCATGCGCTACCACGCCCAGCTGATCTTTTGATCTATTGTAGAGATGAGGTCTTGCTGCCCAGGCGGGTCTCGAACCCACAGGCTCAGGCAATCCACTCACCTCAGCCTCCCAAAGGCGCGAGATTACAGGCTGAGCCACCGAGCCTGGCTTATGCCAGGCTTTAATGGGGGGCAGTCTGGCACAGTTAGAAGCAGGGACTGGGTCATCAGGAAGAGATAGTTCTGGGCCTCAGTCTCTCTTGTCTCCCTGCTGCAGGAAAGATGTGCCAACATTCCCACACACAGGTGGACAGCATTGGGCCAGGGGCCAATGAGAGTCAGGTGTGTATCATTGTGCCAGTAAGAATAAAGGTGAAAGAATAAGCCAGGGAAGGCTGCAGGGTCATAAGGCCGGGGGTTTGGAGACACAGAGGAAGCGGGTCTTTTGTGGAATGCATCCATGGAACCTAAACAGGCAAGCTGGAGAGGCCAGTCCCCTTTTCCTTCTCGTGTTCTCATCTTTGTGTTTTTGTTTGGAAGGTTCTTTTCTCTTTTGGAAAATGAGAAGAGGCAGGGTAGGGCCTGGGGGTGGGGAGCCAAGATTCGGTTGTTTTGGACTCGTTCTGGACTCTGAATTCAAGGGCGAGAGGGACCTCAAAAGTCACTGGAGGTGGAGCAAGGGAGGCAGACCATTGAGCCAAGTGCATCTAGCTGTAGGCTCCTTTCTGCTGCATACCTTGGAGAGCCACCAGAGAGACATGGGCACAGGAGCGTGAGGGACCAGACTGGTAAGACTGCAGATGAGATGAGTCTCAATGCCTCCTATGTCCATTTTTGCAAAACCTTCCTTCTCTAGTGACCTCGGCATGCCTTAATCATACAGGATTCCACACCTAGGCAGGCTTCAGCTAAAGTAGAACTATTCCTTCCTGTCTGAGCATATCAAACGTCCCATGTCCTCAGTGCTCTGATATCAGCTGGCTGGCTTTCTAACTAATTAGCCGCAAGTATTAATACCTTCTGCTCATACAGTATAATGTGCTTCCTTTTCCAAGGTTACTTGTAAGGGAGAAGGGCACAATCCTTTTGTCTCTGAAAGATAATTTTCTCATTTTCTCATTAGAAAAGCATTTCATTTTAGAAAATATGTAGAAAAACAAACAAAAAGTCAACAGTGCTACAACCTAGAGCAAGCCAGTGTTTATACTTTGGTGTGAGTCCTCCTCGCCTTTTAATACATATGTACATCAATATGTAAGTGTGGAATACATATACTCGTATATGATAAATTTGTTTGCATTTCAGCAGAGGACTCTTGGTCAAAGTTCTCGGCCAAAGAAAGAAATGCATCCCGGCGAGATTTGTGTTGTCCCCTCTGCTTACATGGCTTCTGTACTGAGTAGGGGCAGGAGTGAACCTGTTCAACAGCCTGAGACGTTTATGCTCTGTTCTACTGGTTTGGAGCTGGAACTTGGAGACCTGGACATCAGGCATTAAAAAATAAAGACATAGGAAAAGCAGGTGAGAGCCACATTTGGAGCAATCCCAGGTTGATTTCCCAGTGGGTTTTGTTGCCTGGATAGGAATCTGAGTTAATTTTGTTCACTGGCAGCGGAGGCCCACTGAGCTTTTTTGTTTATATAGCAACGTACTCTAAGTCTTAAAGATTTGGAAGCTTGTAGGGCAATGCTTGACCCTTTTGAAGATGTCAAAATTTGATGTGTTCCAGGAACAGCCAGGTTATGTTTCACATGCTGGGTTTTCCAGGAAGCGGGCTCTGGAATACAGTTTCATGAGCAGGATGTTTATTGGGAAGTATCCTGGAGAGAAACACCTGTGAAAGGCAAGGGAGGAAAGCTGGATTGGGTAGAAGAAGCTGAGTTTCAATGCATGCCTACTGGCCTCTGCCAGCCTCCCCAGGGCTCTGAAATTGGAATGGTCCCTCAGAGTCATCCTGCGTTGGGTCCAGATGACCTGACCTTTAGTTCCCTTTCACTCCTTCAGCAATCATTGAATGTGGGCTGCCCCAAGGGGGTGTGACCTTGGGGAGGCAGCTCTCTGCAGCTGAGACAAAGCCTGAAGGATCTCACAGCTGCTTGGGAAGAGTCATTCCATTGGAGGAAGTGGAACAATTACTCTTCGTGTCCATCACAGCGTGTAGGTGGGCATAAGCCAGTCTGCATATTTGGGAAATGGTGAGCTTGGAGATGGGGTGCAGGCTATGGTCAAAGTTATTAAAATTTGATTTATAAAAGTACGGCGCTGGTCAAGCAAAACACATTTTGGGGTCGCCTCTGGATGGGGCCTCCTATTTAGAATCACTGCTCTATAGAGAGGACAGTATCTCAGCTCCAGCACCACCTTTAAGACCTGGAACAAGTTATATAATCTGTGTGTCTCATCTAAAAAAAATGGGAATAATAATTATATCTACTTTGAAGACTTGCTGTGAGAATTAAATGAGCTAATCCATGGAAAACACCAAGCACATTACTAGCACCCAATCAATGTTATTTTCTTTCATAATAATTGTGATATTGGTTTTTACCTTCAGATTTTCAGAAGCTCCTGGTACTCATGACTCTCAGGCTTAATCTTCTGGGCCATCTCTTCTGGGCCATTGCCTACTGGATTTTTCATCTGACTCCAACTAACCTCAAGGTCAATATCCCTAGCTCCAAGCCCCCAAATTTATGAGCTATATCTCCTCCTCCCTTAGACCTGGTTCTCTACACTTACCACCAATCAGACTCTCTCCATGTATTCCATCCAAACTGGAGTCTTTAAAGGCATTCTTCTGCCTCCTTCCTCTCCGAAAGATTCTGTCAATCACCAAGGCTACCCTGTTGATTTTGTCTTTTCCTCAAGAGTTCCTTAAACCTTTCTCTTTCTCTTGTCTTATTTTGCCTCTCATCTCTGTGTCCACTCTTGATGAACTCAATATCATTTTCCAGATGGCTGCTAAGGAGATTTTTTCCAGACTAAAACTGTGATCATGCTATTCTTCAACTTAAATCCTTCCTACCTAATTGCTTCCAGCAGAAATGTTAAGCTCCCCAGATTTTGTTTTCTTGTTTTCTTTTTGTGATCTGTGCTCTACCTACAATTCAAGCCTCATCTTTTGCCAACTCTTTTTTTGTTTTGTTTTGTTTTTCAAGTTGGAGTCTCATTCTGTTGCCCAGGCTGGAGTGTAGTGTCACACTCACAGCCACCCCAGCATCAACCTGCTGGGCTCCAGCGATCCTTCTGCCTCAGCCTTTCAAGTAGCCAGAACTACTGGTGTGCGCCACTACGCCTGGCCAATTTTTTTGATTTATTATAGAGATGAGGTTTCGCCAAGTTGCCCAGGCTGGTCTTGAACCCACGGGCTCAGGCAATCCACTCGTTTTAGCCTCCCAAAGTCCTGGGATTACAGGCTGAGCCACTGAGCCTGGCCTGTCACCTCTTATAGACCTTGCTACAGCACTGATCTATCTGCAATTCCATGGATGTGCCGTGTTCTACAATTCTATGCCTTTCCGTGTATAATTGCTTTTTTCCTTCAATTTGAAAATAGTCCCTGTTTAGTAACTGACCAGATTGCAAAATAATCATGGTAGACACCTTATTTCATCCTTCCAATGAGCTTGTTGATCTGGTCTTCCCTGTTGCAAGCATCTCCGCCTTCCACAAAATGGGTGGTCTTTTTCTTCATTCCACCTCATGAAGAAGATAAGCTGAAGGGCTGAAGGGAAGTTTTTTGCTTCTTTGAAGTGTTTTCCAACAGTATAGATCTGCAGAATCATATTCTCCAAGCAGATAATGCCATATTTACCAAGAGATTGAGCAGCCAAAGTGTTATCTGCCAAGGCAATTTGCGACTGGCTGATTTTGCCATAACCACTCTTACAAATTAGTTCATTTTCTGACTTTGGGTTTGGTTACCTGAAATATGAAAAGCAAACATAAATACTCAAAAAATAAGGTTATCATTATTAAAACATCTAAAAGTCATCTTGCTAAGTAGTCAACTTAACAAACAGAATCAAAGGAAGAAATAGACTTACCCCCATGCAATGTATGGTTCTACAATCCTCACATGTTAATTGTTGAACTTAACAAAGGTTGCATTAGAGATCTGATGAAGGTGAAGAAGCTGGAAGACCTTTCAGACCTTTGGGCTCACACTGTTGATACCTCTGCTCCTAATGACAAATGCCAATGCTACATAGAAGTTGCTAGTTTTTCTTGCCATCCTAGCCCTTGGAATCTCAGTTCTGTACATCTGCTTAAATTCACTGTGACAGTGCTTAGCTTTTTCACAGATAAGCTTCCTCCTTACCTTCTGAAGCAGCTTTTGGACAAACTTCTTTCTCAGGTATTTGATCTTCAGCTCTGCAAAATTCCTTCACTTTTTCTGGCACGGAAGGAACCTTCTTTTTCTTCTCTTTGACACCCTCCAGGGTTCCAGCCAGAAAAGGGGCTCATGGTTGCTTCTGTCTGTCATGCTTAGCTCACCCTTGCTGGAGAATTCTTATTTATTGACACCCTTAGATCATATCTAATCTTTGCTGTGATGTCTTCCTGACCCAGTTCAGACTTAGGCACTCTCTTTTTTACAAGTCTCCGTCACTGATTCATTTAAGATTTCTTTTTTTAAACAAATACTTACTGAGTTCTTATGATATGCCTAACAATCTGGTCAGTGCAGCTACTATACTGAGTTGTTATATGTCTAGCTTGTAAGCTTGAGAGCTACTCAGACAGTGGATTTCTTGATTTTGTATTCCTAGTATCTAGCATAGTGCCTGGCATGTAGTCAGTACTCAATAAATGCTGCTTATCTAAATGAAGATACAATGGCAGTGTTGCCTAAATAGTAACCAAGGCATGGTCTGGCAAAGAATTTTTCTTATTAGTGGATGGATTTACACAGAATCTTATAAAAATCAATTTCTCATTGAGTATTCTGTTGGCTATGTGAAAACAATAAAAGGACATGGAATTAGACAAGTTTCCCAAACTTGTTTACTCTGATTATAGGGTCACTTTGTGCTTAGTTGGAGTTTCCCTGGACCTTGAGTTGATAAGAATTAGGGCCTTTCCTCATCAGTGTACTATTCCTTCAAAGTGCTAAGCTTCATTCTGGTCTGGAGGTAGAAGACTGACATAGAGATGCTGGTCTCACGTGTGGCTTCCCAAGAATCCACAGTTACATTGCGCCATTTTATTGTAGGCCAGTTCTGTAAGAAGAAAACATTTTCTTTCTTTTCATATTTCATGCTTTCTGTCTTTGAACTTTTCTTTTTATGTATAGGCTATTACAAGATCTACTTTTATCCTAGGTTTGTCCATGTAAACTGGCAGTCTTTTGAGGAAGGTGCACAATGGCTGGGAAGGAGCTCTTAGTATTCAGTAGCTCTCTGACCCATGCCTCAGCCACAGAGTAAGATCAAAGTGGATCCTGCCTGTGGTCACTCTGAGACACTGCCTTGCTCTTACCAGTGGTCAAAGCCTCAGACTAAGGCACTGGGAGTGGCTTATTTCAATTGTGAGCTCTTGTGCTTCTGGAATGGAAGTGCAGCACGAGGCCATCATGTTGGGTAGGGGATGATGTGCAAGTGCCTAGAAAAATGTTTCCCTGACTTTTAGCTAGCCTTTTTTTTCCCCAACGAGACTATCAGTCTGGAAAGATACAGAGCCTAGAAGTGACTATTAATGTAGCATAACTAATTAGTGATTTCAGGAACTTTGAAAGAACAAGGAGTTCCGTAACAAGATGACGTTTACATTAAAAATGATCCTGGGCTGGGGAAATGTACTAGACATGCAGTTTATATAAGGAAAGAACATCCCTCTCTCCCTGATATAGTCCCTGCTGCTTTTAGAAAATAGTTAAGCTTTCTTTGATGGACAGTTGACAGATTTATGTCCTACCCAGCATGCTGTAATCAAGAATCAAGTCTCTCCCTGTTCTGGCTGAAGATGGATAGTCGCATTGTGTAGTGACCCTGATCATCTTTTTCATAGATGTTTATCACTGTCAGTTCATTTCAGAACAAGATCTACTGGTTTTGTCTCTGAGTTAAAAAAATTTTAAGTTTTATTTGTAAGCCATACTAAAATTTTTATAAATTTAAACAGTTAAAAGAAAACTTTTCTAGGTTCAACTATTTCTTATAGAGAACCTTTACAGAATTTTACTCAAGGGGAGGCAAATTTACATATATTACTTAGATTACCCTTTATGTCTAAGGATCAAAGGGCATATGCTTTTAATTTTGCATTTTAATACATTTTTTGAATGATAAAGATATATTATGAAACTTATACAATACAAAATTACCTACAGTGATTAAGTCTTCCAGAAAATTAAACCACCCAGTCTTTCTGTACTTTTCTGGAATTATCTCTTTATCAATTTATCCTTTCAGAGTTATTCAAAGCATCTCAAAAATATGAAGTATATATGTTTTTAATATGAAGAGTAAAGCTTGTTTTTTTCTTTCACTTAACAATATCTCTTGGAAATGTTAGACATCTCTGTTGCTCACCAATGTTTCCATTTCTCCTCCTGCCTAATGTAGTCGGGGCGCACTTCTGACCCTTTGTGGTTAGGTTACTACATGACTTTTTTGAATGAATGAAATGTAATCAGAAGTGACGTGTGGTATTTCTGGTGGAAGAATTTAAGAGCAGATGCATCATTTTCTCTTTCCCATGCACTATGGTTATAATGATAATGAGCCTAGGTCCCTGAGTGAGGATAATATGGTGCAGGCCATCCTCCTGTTCCACAAATACATATTGTATGACAGGAAAATAAACTTCTATTGGTCTAAACTACTAAGATGTTGGGGTTGTTCATTATTGCTGTATAACCTAGGCAATCCTGGCTAATATAGAGATTGTTGTATGTTAGTATGCACAGTGCTGCCTCATTCTTTAAAAAATATGTATAGAAACCTGTTTGGACATAATATTATTTATTTAACTAGGCCTATTGATGGACATTTAGTATGTTTTCAATCTTTTGCCATTACAAACACTGCTGTGGTAAATACCTTTGTAAACTATGTTGTTTTAGGCTGGGCTCGTTAGCTCAGCCTGTAATCCCAGCACTTTGGGAGGCCGAGGTGAGTGGATTGACTGAGCCCACAGTTTCAAGACCTGCCCAGGCAACTTGGCGAGACCTCGTCTGTACAATAAATCAAAAAAATTAACCGGGCATGGTAGCGCTCAATGTAGTTCTGGCTACTTGGAAGGCTGAAGCGGAAGGATTGCCGGAGCCCAGCAGGTCGAGGCTGCGGTGGCCGGGAGTGTGCCACTGCACTCCAGTCTGGGTGACAGAGTGAGATTCCAACTAAAAAAAAAAAATTATGTTGTTTTAGAGCTGGATCCTTTAAAATTATTCTTCTTTGAATGAAATAAGTTATTCTCGGATCAGCTATTTGCAGTTTGTGTGTATGCATGTGTGTGTGTGTGCACGTGTGTGTGTAATATAATCTTTACTTCCTTTTAACCAGTAAGAATGGGCAACTATATCTACCTGCCTCATGGACAGACTCCTGCAAACATGACATGATTATTGATTTGTTGTTTAGATCTGCCTTCCTTACTGCTCCTTGGTACTATTCCTGGTCCACAGAGCTTGTTCTAAATCAGAATATTATTGGTTTCACCCTTTAGTATGCATTGCCTGCTTTGCAGAGTCTGTGCTTTGCCACTATTGCTGAGGCTTGCCATCACAGGCATTCTCCTGCAGCATCTCCCTGCATCCTGTTTGATACTTTCTTCATTGACTGCTCCTTCTCACATTTTGTACTTTGCAGCTTACATATGTCTTTTAGTGTCATCAAAGATGTAGTTTTATTTATGCTTACTGTTGTCTTTGTTTCGGGGTGATTTCCAAGATAAGTAGGTAGTGCCAGCTTTATCATGTCATCTTTAAACCAGAAATCCTCTAAATTTAAAAAATATTATTAATATAAAATTGTCACTTATTATTTTTAAACCCTTGTTGAGCTCAGGAAAGCTGACGTAATCAATTGGGGATTTACTTGTTTATACAGCATGAAATTTGTGATTTTTTTAAATAGTAAAAAATCATAGAAGATCACCTATTTCCTATGACCCAACTGAATGCACTAAGAATCTGTTCATTGTGGAAAACACTTAGTGCTCTTTCTGCTAAACATGAAAGGTATGGTGACTCCTTCTGACCGTTGCTGGTAACTATAGCTCCCTTTCTATCACCTAGATACTATATATCAGGAACTCAGTCCCACTGATGCACAACATTCTAACCAGCATGATGGTTACTTATTTGAAAGTCCAGGCCTGGCTCTATTTGGCATAAAAGACAGGGTAGCGTAAAAAAAAAAAAATTTTTTTTTAATTGGAGTCTCACTCTGTCACCCAGGCTGGAATGCAGTAGCACACTCATGGCCACTGCAGCCTTGAACTACTGGGCTCAGATGATCCTTCTGCCTCAGTCTTCCAAGTAACTGGAACCATAGGGATGTGCCACCATACCTGGAAAATTTTTTGATTTATTGTAGAGATGAGAGCTCACAAAGTTACCCAGGCTGGTCTCGGACTCCTAGGCTCAGGCAATCCTGTCACCTCAGCCTCCCAAAGTGCTGGGATTACAGATGTGAGCCACTGTGCCTGGCCCCAAAATTCTGTTTTTTATTTTTAATGCTAGACAACTATATTGACACTATAGTTTATATTTTATTTAATTTATTTAGAGACAAACCATAACATTTTTTATAGAAAGCATGTAAATTATTTGTTTCCAAATGGCAGTATTCTGTAAATTAGAATGTGTTCCTTACTAGAAAGAGTTAAATAACAAACCCTAGAATCCTGCATTTGAGCCTGGGGATGACAGGTAGACTTTACATGGTGTGACCAAAGAAATAACACTATAGAAAATGACTTCTATGTGATGTTTAATTGCTTTTGGCTAGCATTCTGTCATTCTGGTTTTCATTCCAACAACCAACATGTGCTGTTCCTGAAAGGTCAACTGCTTCTTACTGCAAGTTCCTGCAGCTCTCTGTGAATGGCTACAGTAGTATGCTTGGCCCATGAATAGAGCAGGCCAGAAGTGCTGGAGAGTTAACGCTCCCAGGAGCAACTCTGGCTCAGGCACAGATGGGAACTAGTGGATAAATAACTAAACATTCTTGTTCCTCAGCTGGGAGCACCCTGAGGTGAGTTCTATGAAGTTTTCCTGAGATCCCCTATGGGAACGAGCCCCACTTGCCCACAGTGGTAGTCAGCTCACTAACATACTATTTTATCTTCCTTTCCTTCTCTGTCTAGTTTCTCCACTCTCTTATGGTGCTTCCAGGGATCACTTTACAAATAAAGCCCTGGTATCCAGATCACCAAAATAAAAGCCCAAATACAGGACATAGAAGACAAAAATATCATAGAAAAAAATCAATGAAACAAAAAGCTGGATTTTTGAAAGGATAAACAAGATTGATGGACTCCTAACCAGACCAAGATAAGAGATAAAAGCCCAAATAAACACAATCAGAAGTGCAAAAGATCAAGTCACAGCCTACCCCAAAGAAATATAAATGTTTATCAGCGATCTCTATGCATACCTGTCTGGAAACAAAGTCGAAAACCTAAATGAAATGGAGGACTTTCTGACATCACACAACCTCCCAAGGTTGAAACAAGAAGAAATTGAGACACAAAATAGACCAATAACAATGTAGGAAATTGACTCTATCATAAGAAAACTACCTTAAAAAAGAAAAGCCTTGGATCAGACAACTTTTCAGCAGAATTCTACAAAACAAACAAGGAGGAGCTGACACCAGTCCTACTGAAAGTATTCCAGGCAATTGAGAAAGATGGAACTCTCCCCAAATCTTTTTATGAAGCTAACATCACACTGATATCAAAACTGGGTGAAGATCCAACAAAGAAAGAGAACTACAGGCTGATATTCCTAAGGAATGTAGATGCAAAAATTCTCAACAAGATGCTAGCAAATCAGATCCAATAACACATCTCAAGAATCATCCACCATGACCAAGTAGGCTTCATCCCCGGGATGCAGGGCTGGTTCAACATTCACAGGATCATAAATGTAATTAAATACATCAACACATGTAAAAACAGCTACATGATTATATCATAAGACACAGAAAAAGCTTTCAATAAACTTGAACATCTAGGCATTGAGGGAACATACTTCAAAATAGTAAGTGCCATCTGTGATAAACCCACAGCCAACATATTGTTAAATGGACAGAAATTGTAATCATTTCCCCTGAACACTGGAACAAGACAAGGCTGCCCACTATCACCCCTCCTGTTCAACTTAGTGTTGGAAGTCCTAGCTATCAGATAAGACTAGGAAACCTGGGGTATCCAAATAGGAAAAGAGGAAGTTAAGTTATCCCTTTTTGCTGATGATATTATCCTATACCTTGAAAATCCAACAGAATCTGTCAAAAACCTACTTGCACTGATAAAGGACTTCAGTAAAGTCTCAGGGTACAAAATAAATGTGCAAAAGACAGTCACATTCTTATACATCAACAACAGAGAACCAAGTAAAAAGCACAATTCCATTTACAATAGCCATACCAAAAAAAAAAAAAAAAAAAAAGAAGAAGAAGAAGAAGAAGAAATACTCAGCATTTTCCTAACCAGAGAATTGAAAGACCTTTACAATGAACACTGCAAAACACTGCTCAAAGAAATCAAAGAAGATACAAATGGAAACATATCCCATGCTCATGGATTGGAAGAGTCAACATTGTTAAGATGTCCATCCTACCAAAGACAATCTACAGATTCAACGCAATACCCACTAAATTACCAACATCATTCTTTTCAGACCTGGAAATGACAATGCATAAATTCATATGGAAACGTAAATGACCACGAATAGTCAAAACAATCCTTAGCAAAAGAAACAAAGCAGAAGTTGTCACACTTCCAGACTTTAAACTTTACTATAAACAAAATAGCCTGGTATTGGTACAATAACAGGCATATAGACCAACGGAACAGGTGTTGTTCTGGAAGCAACACCTCAATTTCTCAACCAACTCATCTTTGACAAAGCCTCCACCAACAACCACTGAGGAGAGGAGAACCTTTTCAGTAAATGTTGCTGGGAAAACTGACTGAAGAAGATAAAAACAAGAAGATTAAAACTGAAGAAGATTAAAATAAGACCCCTACCTATTCCCCATAAACAACAACAAAAAAAACTCGAAATGGATCAAAGACCTAAAAGTAAAACCTCAAACTATAAGAATCTTAGAAAACGCAGAAGATACCCTTATAGAAATTGGAATAGGCAATCAATTCCTTATCAAAAACCCAAAAGCCCATGACATAAGAGATAAGATAGAAAAGTGGGACCTCATCAAACTGAAAAGCTTCTGCAAAACAAAAGAAACCATCAAGAAAGCAGGAGACAGCACACAGAATAGGAAAAAATATTTGCCAGCTGCATACCTGACAAAGGCCTAACATCTAGGATTGACAAGGAATTCAACTGCGCCGAAAGGAAAAAAAAACCAAGCAACTCTATTAAAAAGTGGGCAAAGGATATGAATAGATACTTCTTAAAAGAAGACATACAAGCAGCCAACAGAAAAAATGCTGTCTCACTAATCATCAAATAAATGAAAATCAAACCAAACTGTGATACCACCTAACTCCAATTAGGATGGCCATCATCAATAACTCAAAAAACAACAGATACTGGTGAAGATGTGGAGAAAAGGGAACGCTTCTAAACTGCTGGTGGGGGTGTCAACTAGTACCTCTGGAAAACACTGACGATTCCTAAAAGATCTAAAAATTGACCTTCCATATGACCCAGCAATCCATGTTCTGGGACTATAACTGGAGGAACTGAAATCAGTCTACAAGAAAGATAACTGCACATGCATGTTTATTGCAACATTATTCACAATAGCAAAAACATGGAACCAACTGTGCTGCCCATCGAAAGGGGACTGGATAAAAAAAAATGTACGTATACATGATGGAACATGTATATGTACCACATTTTTTACACAGTCATAAAAAGGACAAAATTATTAACTTTGCAGCAACCTGGATGGACTTAAGGTCTATAATACTCAGTGATCTGTCACAGAAGCAAAGAACTGAGTACCACATGTTCTCACATATAAGCAGACCCTGAACATTTATCATAATATTGTAAAAAAGGGATTGGCAGTAGTGGGACACTGCCAGGAGGGGGAGGGGCGGGGGAGGACTCATAACATGAATAAGGGTACCTGATCTCAAACCAGTAGAAGTGGGACACAAAGGGAGGCCTAAACTTCACCTGTATGATGATCACTTATGTACCTAATCCTGAATTGTACCCCACATCCTTAAAAGAAACAAAGTCCTTGTACTCAATCCATGTCTCAGGCTCTTCTTCCAGGAGATTACAGTCTAGGGAAGTTGGTACCAGGAGTGGTCCTAGGGAGCAGATCCTTAGGATGAAAATTTGGCCTTGGATCATCCTTTGGTCACATGGCAATAAGGGCCCCACTTCCGTGGTTTATGTGGTGCTGATAACTCTTGGTGTCCTGCAGCAAAATACTTACTAAGACTCTCATCTGGGGTGGAATGGGGTGAGGTACGGGAAGAAAGATAGGCATTGGCCTATCCAGTAGTCCTAGTGCTTGAAAGATGTGGGTAATGGTGATTAAAGGACTATAGAGTAATTGGTGGTGTTAACAGCCATAGAAACCTTAAAGGAAGAAAATGACATCAACTATCAACTCATGGCAAAGTGTGAAAATCAGAAGGATTTTAGTGCAGCATTTAGCTAGGCTCTTCTCTCCTGAAGCTAGAGGGCCAATTGTGCTGAAAATCAGTGACAAGATTTGGTTTTAAGTGTGATACAGTTATGAAGGCTGCTGAACCAACAATCCTAGAAAGTCCCCTATGCTAAAATTTCGGCCCTAGTAGGGGAGGGATCAAAACGCTGAGATCTAACTGCTCTGTGCTGGCAGAAATGGAAGAGAACAGCCTTTTATTTTATTTTCTGGTGTACTAGTTTTCCAGAACTGCTGTCACAAATTACCATAAACTCCATGGCTTAAAACAACAGAAATTTATTCTCTCATAATTCTAGAGACCAGGAGTTTGAAATTAAGGTATCAGTAGTGTTGGCTGCTACTTGGAGGATCTGAGAGAGAATCTGTTTCATGCCTCTTTTTCCTAGCTTCTAGTGAATTCCAGCAATCACTGGCATTCTTTGGCTGGTAGATACATCACTTCATTCTTTGCTTCTCTCTTTACATGGCATGCCCCCCCTGTGTCTGTGTGTCTTCTCTTCTTATAAGGACACCAGCAATGTTGGATTAAGGCCCACCTAATCCAGTATGACTTCACTTTAGCTTGATCACATCTGCAAAGACTATTTCCAAATAAAGTCATATTCACAGATACTGGTAGCTAGAGCTTCAATATATTTTTGAGAGGACACAAGACCACTTACAACCTCTAAAGACCATGTAAATGAATGTTCCACAATATAATACTTGCCCTTCTCAAGATCTGCCTCTCATCATTGCTTCTAGACCAATAACTGGTATTATGTTTCAGCATGACCCAAGAAGAGACAGCCTTTCCCTATAACGAGAAGAAAATAATTAGTCATTAAAAGAGCTATAGGACAGGCTCATATGTACCAGTAAGAGCAGAAAGACTACATCTGAAAATTGATCTTGAGAATTTGGACCAGGGAAGGGAAGAATGCTTGATATAGGACAGAATTTAATATGTTCATCAGGGCACTCAGAGCTGGTCCTCATATGCTGATGGGATACCCCCTTGACACTTGGAAACAACACTGGCATTGAGTAAATGAGGTGGACATGCTAGAATTGCCTTGGCAGATATTAAAGAAAGGGGTCAAAGGCTCAGAAAGCTTGTTCTGTTAGAATGAGAACTGTGATGTAGACATAGACCTTGATGATTAAAGAATACGACAATCTGAGCAGAACTGGTCAGGGACATTTTTCTTTATCTCACTGAAGTTTTCCTCAGTTTATTATTGTGAAGAATTAGAATCAATGTCCAAGACAAACTACAATTAGAGCTGTATTTACTTAAAACTTGGTTTAGAGAAGTGGGGAAACTCATTCTGCCTCATCTGTCCTGGTTAGTGGAGGTCTGTGTTATGACAGTGAGATGCCCTAACTCTATAAGACTTGGAGTCAGAGGAGTTGTGCAGAATTCTTTAACTGCCTTGTCACCTAAAGTTTGAGGTGTTCTCTCTTAGCTACCACCTTGGGATCAGGAAAGATGTGTTTACTTGTGCACCACAGAGTCCCAGGAGAGATTTTGGGGCAGGAGCTGCCAGGTCTTGGGCTTACAGCCCCAATCTACTTTCTCCACACACACGTTTCCCTGCATTTTCAAATGATTTCAGCTTTCCCCTAAACTCTGAAATGAAAGCAACTGCTTAGCTTTTACCACATATGCAGATGCATTTATTAAAAACTTTATTCTGATCTCTATTAAGTATTGGATTTGTAATTCAATGCAGAATTCTGCAGGAATAAATGAACTGGAAAACATATTCTTCCTTTCAACTGTGACATGAAATCTTCAGTTACAGTACGCGAGGTACTTGTGGTGGAAGTAAAAACAAGTCCCTCCTGAGAGAGGAAGAAGGATGCTGTTTCCTATAATACTGCTGAGCCATCTAGCCTAGGAAATGCAGCGACAACTTAATTGAACAATCGTTTCAGCAACTGGTGGAATTTTACATTTTCTGAACAAGATCATCAATTACCATAAATACAGAACATACCATGTTTCTTGAAGTTGAAGCAATACATAGCAATTACGGGATAAAATCTATTGTGTGCAGAGCTCAAAGAAAAGATGTAACCAGAATTCTGACTGGTTCTGTGGGAATTCCATTCATTTTCATACAAGGCTCCTCCTCGTGGAAAATGCTCATGGCTGACTTTGCTGCTCTCTGGTACCACTTAGGGAATTTGAAGTGATGCTTTTGGCCCTGACACCCTCCTGGCCAGTTATCCTTTGTTCTACTTGCCACACCTATTTTTTGGCTAGCCTCTGAGATATTCCACCTCCTGGAGGCTGCCCACCAAAGGCCCAGGCGAGATGTTGCCTGTGGCTCTGGAGTGATGTGGAGGTGGATGAGCAGATTACGCAGCAGGCAGTGCTTGGAGAGACCGACAACAACAAATTCCAAGCATTTCCCAGTCATTGTGTGAGGTAGCCCATCATACCTGCACTGGCAGTTCGATTAGCATTTAGCATATATTCTATCAATCGACCACAATTTCTATGAGATATACATGATTACTTAGACTAAGAAGAAATATGCCGAACACATGAATCTCAGAAATGTTCTGCTGAACTTGTCATGGACAGTGCTACAATAGGCTGTTATGAGACACTAATGCTTTGTTATCATTGTTGATGACAAAATGGAGTCTTAACCACTGCTTATGTTTGTACCATCACATTCAAGCACAAATAATGACAGCCAATATTTATTGAATGTTTGTTACACACTTGGCACTGATGTTTTACATATGTTATTTAATTCTGTACTCTATACCAAACCAAACTTGTGAAATAGTTACTACTGTTATCCTATTTTACAAAGGAGAAACTGAGTCAGAGTGGTAAAATAATATGTCTGAAGTCAAGCAATCATAAAGTGGAGAGCTGGGATCTGAACCCAAGCTCATACCCTTTACCACTCCTACCTCCTAGCTAATAGCAGTCCCTTTTTCTCACCTTTTTTTTTTGCCTGAAATGATTTGCTCGTGTTGTTATAGCTCTGAGCTCAAGACAGCAAGGTGGTGTGTGCACCCACGCTACGTGTTAGTGCCGTTCCTTCCCACAGCTTAGATTGCACTGTTGAGGCTGGCCATCTGCTTACCAATAGAAGTCAGTGAAAGGATAGGATGGTTCAGTACAACTCCATTTCTATGACTGAAGAAACAACTTAAGTTGTGTGTTCAGCGAAAATCAGTAGGATCAGCTCTATCTTTGCATTAGGTTTACTAATTCTCAAACTGAACAGTCAAATGAGGACTCTCGAGCTCAGCTCCTTCCATTTAATGAGAAGAGGCAGGAATTATAAGGGGTGCAATGTGAGACAAGATGCCCATGTGATACAAATTACAACTTCTAGTTGAGAGAAAGTCTATCCCTATTGGCAGAGATGAAGAAAATAGCAGGAGTAGATGAGGGGACTAACTCAATTTCTGGCATTAGGATGTTAAGGGTTTACAATTTAATATTCTTTTTTTCTGTCCAAGGTCAAAACTGAAGGATGGAAGCAAGGGAAAGACAGATGCCAAGAGCAACACTTGTGTAGACAGGCATTTTCACCACTTTCTGGAAGAACAGGGCAACGTTGGTTTCCTCTGATGGACAGACCTTCCTCATCATTTTCTAGGAAAGAGCTCTGAAGGTGCCTTTCTGCAGCCAGGCTGGCTCTGAATGAAGACCCAGAGGGAGCTGAGTGGAGCACCTCCAGTTCATTTTTCTAAGTTCCCCAGTCAGACAGTTCACTTATCCAGGGTATGGGGGTGAGGAGTGGGATGAGTGACCAGCATGTTAATCTAGTTAATGTTCTCTGCATAAACATAAGAAGACGAGGAGTAGGAACCAATGGCAATCTTTGCTAACTATGGGTTATTTTGTGTATGGTGACGTATGCAATCAAATAGTAGGAATGGATTGGTGGCATAAGAAGACTGTAACACTGTTAGGTTTAGCCTAAGCCTCATATTTCAAGTTAAAAGAAGTTTCTTTATACATAGTGAACTGTAAGCTGACTGGATGTGTAAACAGACTGTAACCTACTCTCGTAACAAGAGCCAATCAAAGGTGGCCAGCGGTTCAACCATGTTTGAATAAAACAAAGACCCAGCTGTAACCAATCCAGCTGTTTCTGTACCTCACTTTTGTTTTCTGTCATTTTCCTTCTTCTGTCCATAAATGTGACCCGAATATGTGGCAGCCCTGGTGCTGCTCTGCACCTATGCTGGGGGCTGCTCTATTCATGCATTCTTCTTTACTTTATTAAACTCTGATGAAATCTAATTTGTCTGAAGTTTTTCTTTTACCAACATAGAAATTCATGAGATTGGAACACACAATGGAGGGCTGACAGGGAAGAGAGGCCTTTGGATGTCCAACCTTGGGCTGGTAGGCTGGGGAGGAGTAGAGACCCTGAGGAGATCCTGCAGTGACCCTCTGAGCATTACGTGAAGTAATGGCAATAGACAGGAAGAAGGTGCACTGGTCCAAAACGATTACTTTGCTAGAAGAAAATATTATATTACATTTTTCCTCCTTTCTAAGTGTTAGAAATGGTGGGGGTTCAAGTAGAAGATTTTAAAAATAAGAGAGTGAACCGATTATACAGTGGAGAGAGGACAGCCATTAAAAAATATAGATGTTCCTATGAGTCATAGATGAACTGGAATTGATGGTCCAACTTAGATCCTGAGAAGATGCCCCAAGAAGATATACCAATTCTTCTGCCTTGTGCATGAGGTAGAGGACAGACACAGATAACCTGGGGAATTTTGGGTTTCCTATAAAAATACTGGTTTTTTTTCCCCTGGTTGTTATTTCTAAACTTTCATTATGTTTATTTCCTGAAACTCTGTGGTAAGGTTGTCTACAGATATTTTAGCTATTCCCAAGGTGCTACAGAAGAGTCAGTAGTGAGAACTGACATATTCCATGACACAATTATCTGGAGCATGCAGGTAAACTAAAATTGAGAGTTTTTTCTTTTTAAATAGAACAGGGATCCATATGTTATTTTGACTGATGATACAGAGGAGAACTTAGAACTCCTATGGTGAGTACAACAATGTGAAGGAAGCCCCGTCACAGCCTTAACCTTTCTGTGCTTCAAGTTACTCTTTGAAAGATAAGTGCTATTGTTATTATTTTAAAGATATAAGTGAGTCTCTAAACGTATCTGATGTTGCTTGGAAGAAAGGAAAATACTTTTATCTGAGGCTTCCATAAAATAATGTGTGAAAAGACTGTACATTCTAAACACGAATGTAAAAGCATTTGGCATTGGAAATTTTTTTCTTTTTAAAAATTTTTTATTTTAAAGATGCAGGGTACAATTCAGAGTTAGGTACACAAATGTTCATTATACAGTACCCTTGTTGATGAGGTGTGCCCCCTTCCCCTAGCAGATGGCTTTGGACATTTCACTGGGGTGACTGCTTCTTTTAAGTGTCATAGCTTGCTTAATACTGTAGATGTGACTTCTTATTCAGGCCCTCCTTAAAGGCCTCATATAAGGAGCATAACAGTTTCTCTTTGATAATGTCTTTGCTCTCCCAGAATTGATATGGCAAAGTTATGCTTTGCAAATCCTCCATGAACCATAAGAGTCCCATTCTAGCCCTGTTTTCTCACACAGCCACAGGTGTTTCATAGAGGGAGACTGTCTGTGATTCCATCCATTGCTTCTTGTTTGGATTTATGGGCAAAGAAGTTCATGCCATGCCGGCCTTCCCATCTACACGTCATTTTCCTTTTAGGGGAGTTGGCAGAATATCGCACATTGCCGGAAGAGACCTCCCGCGATGCAGGTTCCTTGTTCCCAGCACAAAAACTGACGAAATAGGAAAGGGAGTGAAAGATCGCGCATTGAGGCGGGGGTGGACCAAGGCATGTGAGAGATCCACCATAACCATCCAGTCTAGTCCCGAGACCTGGTAGATGGAGCTCTCCAGCCAAGAAACTGGCCATTTTAGTTACATGCTAGCCCTTAGGTTTGTGCAGATAATGTGTTCTTAGTTCCATTTTGCTTGATAATCATAATATTTGTTGAGTTTATAAAACATTTTTCCTTGTGTCCCTTTATCTTCAGTGACCTAGAATATACATTTATCCTCTTTTTACAGAACAGGGAGTTGAGGTTCAACGAAATTAAACAATCCAAAGCCATGTAAACCAGTAAGTGGAAAAAACAGGACTGGAATTTAGGTTTCTGCTTTCAAATTCTGCCTGTTTTTCTATGATAACCACCCTCTTCCTTATCATGATGATTTTAAGTAAACTAAAATTTTAGACCACGTTTAATTCCTAAAAGCAGATCATGAATATTTTTTGAGCACATACTATGTGCCAGGCATTGTGCTGTGTGGTTTCCCTGCTTTATATCATTGAATCCCCACACAAACCCCATGAGTTATGCACCGTTATTATTCCCATTTTACAGATGAGGAGGTAAATAACTTGAACCAAGTCACATGGCTTGTAAGTGGCAGAGCTGGGATTTGGATCTCAGTGTTGGACACCGAAGCTCCGCTGTTAACTGTGGCGTTATGTTGCCTCCCTAAGATCTGGTTTAATCTTGATGACATTGAGAGTCGCCTTTGAAGCCGGTAAGTGAGAAATTGAAGGGAGAAGTCCCATAGGTGCCTGGAAAACACAGTAATGGATCCTTAAAGAACTCGTGGCAGGCAGGGCTCTCTTGCACACATGTAACCCGATCTGCTGATGCAGAAAAGTATGTGATGTGTTGTCCTGGGGTGAAGCCCAGGGGCTTGGAGAGACTTCCAGCTTTTACCGTTTGTCCTTTTAAAGGCAATTAGAAGACAGAAAGGCTGCTTAGGAAACTATAAGCTCATGAGCTGATTTTAAAACGTCCAAGGACAAGCTGCCATGTCTGAAAGTAACTCAATACCTCTGATTAGCAGGATCTTCTAGTAGTGGTAGTGCTAGGAAGAATGACACTTAGTATTTTATTTTTTTAAGATTTAAAAGTTTAAGGCATTGTTTTGGATTATATCTTGAGTATGTGTGATTTTTTTTTAAAGTGAAATTGCTTTTGCTCCAGATCTAGCCTAATTTTTATAGCAAAGAAGAACTCCAGCAGCAAGATATTTTCCTACTGTTTCTTAACAGCGACACTTGCTTTGGGGAAATTTCTAGGGAGCCTTGATTACAGTGCACCTGGGAAAACACTGTTATGGTCACCAACTTGAAAAATATTGAGAAAGCGCCAGTTCCACATGAGTTGTTTCAGTCCGGCCTCTGCTTTTGTGAATTCCTGACATTAGTGTACTGTGATGCGACTGTGTTGATCAAAATTGTTGTTACAGTTCTGTAGAGTGAAAGAAGGCAGGAAAAGCTTTTTGCTTTAGCAAATTGTGAAATACAGATTCATGTATAGAGGGTGACTGTGTGATGATAGTGCAAGTCAGGATGCTTTTGGGAGTAAAAGAGGGCACTATGACTAGTCAGACCAGGACAACAGCCTGGATCACAACTGTCCCAGAGAAATGGGACATGTGGTCCCCCGCTTTCCTGAGTTATACTTTGCAGGGAGGGGGTGTCTGTAAGTCAAATGCTAGTTGTTGTCAATTATTTACCACAGTCCTCCCCCCACTTCTTGGAGTGAACCATACAGTTATCTAGGGGTTATCTAGACATAGAAATGCCATTCACTGGGTTACTACTCTGACCTCCTTGCTGGGCTGTCCTGGCTCGGGGAATTCATTTCCTTGATACATAATGCAGATAAATACCCATCATCCGGGTTATGCTGCCTAAGAAGTGAGAACCAGTGGGCAGTGCACTGCGCTAGCTCAGCTAAGTTGGAAGTCATGAACAACCCTTAGTGCTGCTTCTTTCTGGCTGTGCAGACTCAGAGAATTAACTTTTCTCCCTTGAATCTCAGTTTTCCATTCTGTGGAATGGGAATAATGATAACACCTGTTCTCTCTATCTTTTGGGTTCTTGGAAAGGGTCAATAAGCACAAGTACATGATAAACAGTACAGCACTATATAAGTGTGGGCTATTAATTAAGTGTTGCTTTTATTGTTAACTAGCAGAGGAATATTGGACAAGTCCTTTTACCTTTCAAAGCCTCCCTTTTCCTGATCTGTAGTAAGAGGAGAAATGTATCTGCTTTCTCCAAGAGGTCGATGAAATGCATCGAGCACCTGCTCTAAACACACATGAGTTAGTTTCTCTTTAAATTGGGCTCATTCTAGAACGTTCTCACTGCTGAGTTACAGTGAATTGCTTTTCTCAACACAGTTGTCGGGGTGGGGGATGGTCTCTTGCTGTTTTAAATGTCCCCACTTCAAACCGAAGAATGCAGGTAAGCTTTGCAGACCACTTGAGCAGCTCTGAGGCAGGAGTAAGGATGCTGACTGGTGCAGAAGCTGGGAGGATTCAGGGGACAGGCTCAGGAGTGACAGACTGCGAGCCTGCCAAGAAACAGCACAGGGAGCTCCTTCCCTCACACCGCTAAAAATACTGCTGGGAAAGTAATTTCTCTGGTCCTATTTTAGAAATCAGAGACAGATCCACCATATTCATGTTTGGATCCCGGTCAGCCTTCTGGTGTGAGTTTTGAATTTCAAGAGAGATGCTGTTTTGGGAGAGGGCAGTTAAAACAGTTTGTAGAGTTTGAGAATCAAAATTTGAAAATACTGTTACAAAAGATATGTGTCGGGCATTATTGATGTAATTACTAGCAATTTTTAAAAGGCTTTATTAAGATATCAATCAAGATATCATACTGACAGTGAAGGTATCATAGTGACAAAATTCTTCCAGCTGTTTATTTGCCCATGTAAGCCAATGGCTTTATCTATGTATCTAATTATAGAGACAGGGAATATTTTTCTTAAAGTAGGTTTATAAAAGGATATTTTCCTCTCTTCCTTTTCGTCTTAATTTTCTCTTCCCTCTTCCATCTTTCTGTTCTAGAAACTTCTTTCTATCCCTTTTATTCCCTCCCTCCTTCCTTTCTCTCACAGTGGACCGTTTCTCCCTGAGACAGAGACCCTCTCTGTATGTAGAAGTTTGTATATTTCTGACGGATTCAGTCTTTACTTCAGTTTACTCACTTTCACAAACAGTGAGTAGCTATTCGTATACAACATTGTATTTGGAAAATAGTGGGGAAAATACAAAGATGAGTAGCACATGGCTCCTGTTCTCCACAATGTGGTGGGAAAGACACAGGTTCAAAACCGAAACAAGGAAGTATACTGGGGGTGGGAGATGTTGTGTGTGGAAGCAGCCAATTGACTGAAAATCCACTTGCCAAAATCATTTCACCAAATGTCCAAAACGCTGAAAGGCCAATTCACCGAAAACCAATTTGCCATTGGTGCAGAACTGCTGTGTGTTGCTATAGAAGTAGTTTACTGGAAAGTTCTGCAGGGGCAACCTCAGTATTAGGAGAGGGGCTGTTTTTAAGTTCTAGTCCAGGGATATATCTGTGATTGAGAGTTCTCTTGAATCTGGCCATGGGAGAGCATTTTGTAACCCAAAGCCTGGTTTGCTTAAATAACAGAGATGACATTTTTCAAAAAAAAATCTTACTCCTGATGTATCAGTCATGGTTTCAGTAGGAAACAGATGGCACATGGAAACTTGGAAATGTGAAGATAGTCTAGTAAAGGAGCTTTTGTCAAGGCACAGGCAGGATCAGGGAAACCACAGTATAGTGGTTTAGTGCCCTGGAGTAGCCATTGCCTCTGGAACCTGGGACAGTATAGTACCCTGGGGTAGCCATTGCCTCTGGAACCTGGGAAGGGTATCCAACTGAGAAGTCCACTGGGCTGGAGGGAGGGGTTTATAGTAGTCACCCTTCACTTCTTATCTCTTGCTGGTGCCACTTGTTTGCCAGACCAAACTGTAAATTGAAGACAAAAATTCCCAGGCACAAAAAAGGGGATGAGTGAATCTAGAGATCATTTGCCATGTCAGACTATGATTCAGTAACATGACACCAAACTACCATTTTGTTTAGTCAAGAAAGTCCATGGCTGTCATTTCAGACTTAAAAATCAGTGTCCCTCCAAATGTATCAAGGGTTCCCACTTTTTGCAAAGGGGATTCTCCTTAATGAACTATGTAGGTGGTTATAGCAAACAATTTTGGAGCAAATCTTTGTTCAGAAAAGTCATTGGAGTGAAACTCCCTAGAGTTCTTAATGTAAGGCATTTCTAAAGAGTATAACAGAATCTTCTGTTTGGCTTAACAAGCCAAGTCTGTGGAGGTCTTGGCATAGCCTGGACCGGTCTGCACTGGGAACCCTGAACTCATCACAAAGTCCAAAGGGTTTTGGGAGAAGTCTGAGACACAATGCATGACTGAGGCTAGAAGACTATTGACTTGATTCTGGCTCTGGAGAACAGTGGTGCCTTAACATGGTCTGAAGCAAGAGAGTTGGTTTCCAAGGTTATAGGGATATGGTGCAGCAGTAAAACACTGTGGTCACTAGATTGTGCACAGCTAGTGTTCAACAGCGACACCAGGTGGCTGGGACCAAGCTTGGTACTAGTGGCAACTGCATTTCTCACTTTCCATCTGGACTCTTCTTTGGATTAAGTAAATTTCTGAGGTACTCAGAGAAGGGGGTGTCCTCAAGAGGGAGTGCATAGAATTCCTGCTAACAAAGATAGGTGGAACTTTTAGGGATTAATTAGAGTAATAAATGAGATGTGATTTGATTTCTGTCTTAAGTTGGTAAAAATATCGTGCTTGCTACAAAAGAATGTTCACTGCTGACTAGATGGTCCCAAGTGTCTTTTTAAAACAGAGGCAGAACCCCATGGCTGACAAAGGCCTAACATCGAGGATCTACAAGGAACTCAAATGGGCTGAAAAGAAAAAAACAAACAGCCCCGTTACAAAGTGGACAAAAGATATGTATAGACACATCTCAAAAGAAGACATACAAGCAGCCAACAGACACATGAAAAAATGTTCAGCCTCACTAATCATCAAGGAGATGCAAATTAAAACTACACGGAGATACCACCGAACTCCAGTCACAATGGCCATCATCAATAACTCAAAAAATAGCAGATGCTGGAGAAGATGTGGCGAAAAGGGAATACCTCTACACTGTTGGTGGGAATATAAACTAGTACAGCCTCTGTGGAGATCAGTGTGGTGATTCCTGAAACTCCTAAAAATTGACCCTCCATATGATCCCACAATCTCCCTGCTGGGAATATACCCTAAAGATCTCAGGTCACTCTATAAAAAAGATACCTACACACATATGTTTATCGCAGCATTGTTCACAGTAGCAAGAACATGGGACCAACCGTGCTGCCCATCAAAAGAGGACTGGATTTTAAAAAAGTGGTACATATACACAATGGAATATTACGCAGCCATAAAGAAGAACAAAATCATGAACCTTGCAACAACGTGGATGGAATTAGAGCTTATAATACTGAGTGATCTCTCACAGAAACAAAGAGATGAGTATCACATATTTTACTCATAAGTGGACCTCGAACAACTACCATATTATTGTAGGAAAGGGATTGAAAGTAGCGGGAAACTGGGGGGGTTGTGGATAGCTGGGATTGGCAGTAGTCAATATCCACCTGGGGAAGGGGGGCATACCTCATCAATAAGGGTACTTGCACAATGAACATTTGTATACCTAACCCTGAATTGTACACCACAATTTCAAAATAAAATTAAAAGAGCTGGGCTTGGTGGCTCAGCCTGTAATCCCACGCCTTTGGGAGGCTGAGGTGAGTGGATTGCCTGAGCCCGCAGGTTCGAGACCCGCCTGGGCAGACGAGACCTCATCTCTACAGTAAATCAAAAAATTAACGGGGCGTGGTAGTGCGTGCCTGTAGTTCCGGCTACTTGGAAGGCTGAGGCGAAAGGATCGCTGGAGACTAGCAGGTCAAGGCTGTGGTGGCCGGGAGCGGCCACTGCACTCCAGTCTGGGCAACAGAGTGAGACTCCAACTCAAAAAAAAAAAAAAAAACAAATTAAAAGAGAGGGAAAAAAACCCCCACAAAACCACCAGAGGCGGGAGCAGTGGTTGCAGTGGAGGGAAGAAGGAAGAAAGATAATTTGGGTTAGAATTGTATTACTCATATTTTCTCCATATTTATGACTTTCATCTCAATACAGCCATAGCTTCAACTTAGGGGCACAGAGGGAACATGAGGGCAAAGGAAAATTACCATTTTGGGGTAACTTGGGGTTATAAATGTTGACTAAATCAACTTGGGACTTGTAAAGAAAAAGGTCAATCTTTACTAGTGAGATTCAGAGAATAAGATTAAGAATGAAGTTTATTTGGGTGCAAAGCTTAAGGATAGCCATTTGGGAAACACCAATTCCAAACAAATGGAGTCAGTATTCCAAAGTGGAGAAGTTGAGCTTTCACTTCCATAAGCAGGAATAGGGAAGTTCCAGCAGGATCCTAACATTTTCCCGTACAATGTCAGTGTGATTGGTTACAGATTGCTATGATATGAAAAAGGTTACTTTATTGCTCCAGGAGGAGGGGCAATGATCTGAGGGTGTCTTATCTCTGGCACCATTCTGTCTTCCTAATTATTTGCAGGAGGGGACAAAAGGTTGAGTTTCAGCTGAATGCCACGTGACTCAGACTGAATAGCCACACTTCGCTCAAGACTCAGAATAATTTCAAGTTCCAACAGCTTTAAGTCTGAATTATTTAATTTCGCAAAGTAAAATGGAAGTCCATGAAATTCAACTGTTCCTCTTTCTAAAACATCAACTTTAAACCTAGAAAAGGAGATTTGAAGAAGGATATTAGATCTTAGCTGTGTTTAAGAGAAAGTATCACAAATATCACTTGTTTATTGATCAGTATGAAAACTCAGTGGGGTATAGTTTTCTTTTTCTCTAGTGCAGTGTTGGATCTCTGCTTCCTCCTGATAGCAGAACCATAAAAGTATCTTGGGCAGATTTGAAAAAAGTCCCAGTCATTTCCAGTTATTTAAACTTAGGACAGCTTAATTGATTATAGTCCATTTAAAGCTCTGCTCAGTCCAGCCAGGCTTTGGTTTGAGGGGTGGGGTGGGCCTATTGATGGTATTCAGGGCACGATTCCCCAAATATTTTAAGCTGAATGAATTAAAGAAAACTGCAAAGCAAGAAGGTCTCTCTAAACCTCCTCTTCTGTTCTCCCCTGAAGCAGTTCGTAAAATCCAAGAAGGATTTTCTGACCTTCTCTGATGAAGGACCCTCATTTAAGAGGTACCCTCCCGGAGCCAGGCTCGGTGGCTCAGCCTGTAATCTCGCGCCTTTGGGAGGCTGAGGTGAGTGGATTGCCTGAGCCCACGGGTTCGAGACCCGCCTGGGCAGCGAGACCTCATCTCTACAATAAATAAAAAAATTAGCCGGGCGTAGTAGCACATGCCTGTAATTCCGGCTACTCGGAAGGCTGAGGCCGAGGGATCGCTGGAGCCCAGCGGGTCGAGGCTGCGGTGGCCGGGAGCGGCCACTGCACTCCAGTCTGGGAGTGAGACTCCAACTCAAAAAAAAAAAAAGAGGTACCCTCCCTGTGCCTGGAGGAAAGGAGCATCCTTATCTCTGAAGCATCTGAACAAAAAGGCCTTGCTAAGTTTTCCCCAGCTTATTACTATTAAATCATACCTTTTTCCCTCCCATCCTATTTCTCCATGACTATTCACTCATTATCAAACCTGCTATAAAAAAAAACACTCAGATTTCTTCAGGTCTTCATTTCCTTATGGAGGCTTCTATATCACGTATATTAAAACATACATTCAATATGTGTGCATGCTTTTCTCTTATCTGTCTTTTATTATAAGGGCATCAGTCACGAGTCTAGGATGGATGTGGAAAAAATATTTTTTCTCCCCTACGCTACCTTTTAATTCCTCTTCCAAATCTTGTACCTTGGGTTTGGGTGACAGAGCCACTGTTCTGGTTCCAGGACCTCTCTCTGCCCTGCTCTCTTCTAGGCTCTAGCTTCACCTCTAGCCTGGGAAGGAGGAATGGAGTGATGGCTCTGCCTGCCTTCCATCAGCAAAACCTGTCTGAGGAGGGAGGCTGCCCCTGGCCTTACACTGGCTCAATTAGTTCCCATGTGCTGATGGCTCAGTAATTTGAGTGGTCTTTGTAAAGTTCAGTTTCATCCCAACCCTTTCCAATGGTGAGAGTCCAGCTGTGCCTCTCTTTGGTTCTTGACAGTGGTCTCCATTTCCAAGCATCTTTCTGGGTGGGTCGTCCCCTCCATCCCTGTCCTTCTGGGCACATCCTTGACTTGGGTTCCTTCTCTCCCCCCATGCTCCTTCCTGTGGAACCTTGGGAACCACTGAAGTTCTCACCTATACCTCAAGGATCTGGAATGGGATGAGGACCACCCCTGTATTCTTCCTAGGCTTGTGAACTTCACCATTATTCCATCTCATCCTGTTATTGCAGGTAACTCTCCAAACCTGCCATCTTCAGACATCTCCAGATGAAAAGCAGTCTTTGTGCTCTAAGTTTGGATATGCTTCCAAACACTAAAGGCCTCATATGAAGCGCTCCCCAAAATTAATCATGCTTTGCTCTGATGGAAGCATGAGGTGGTTCTGCTGATGTTTCAGCTCAGCTGATGCCCACTCAGAGAATGAAAATCATTTTTATTTTTTGGAAGACACTGCATCTTTATGGATAATTTCTCTGGATTCCCTTCCCTTGCCTTGGGATGGAGAGGGTTGGGAGGCAGGGAGGAGGACCTTTCTGCAGTGTTTAGAAATGTAAGGGCATGTTTGAAGGTGTCTGTCTGATTGAGAAATTAAAGAACCTCAATTATCTAAGGGAAGAGAGATTTCAGCAGGCCCCAGGTCGCTGGTCAAATAGCAATGCTTCGGGCACTGAAGAGAAGGGAAGACTTTGAGTATAGCAGGATTTCTTCCTTCACTGTCCCCTCATCCAGCAGCTAAGGGATTTGTTTCTCAATCTGGGTGGGGGAGGGGAAGAGCTATTTGAATACAAAAAGAAAGAAAGAGCTGTTTTTACACAAACTCTCTTTGAAACATGGGGAGTACAAGGCAGCATTGTTTTGAGAAATGTTCAACAGAAAAAACACAAAGAGGGAGAGAGGGGTTCTCTGTACCTCACCATGGCGTGTGTACAGAGTGACTTGAATGTTAGGGGCTTTGGCAGTTGGGTGGCTCCTACACATCGGTGGTGCCGCCAGTTCTGGTGGTGGCTGTCAGCACAACTGATATCTTCTGTAGTGGCAAGAGGAGAGAAGGAGATGAGAGGGGAGGAGAGAAGAGAGGAGGAAAAGCCCTCCCCAGTGGCAGGAGTGGGATTGAAAGCTTTGGAAGCAGTGGGAAGTGGTGTCCTTGGCATGGATACCAATCCTTATCCTTTGGTTGGGTGGAAGTAGCAATCAGTGTCAGCTATATCGATGCTCTGGCTCAAGACAATGGCTTGGGCCTATCCCACCAGCACTGATACCAGGTCAGTGGCCATCCACACAGGGGCCATCTTATGACTGAAAGGACACTTACGCTCATTCCCCAGAGACAGATAGTCCCAGTGCTGCCTGAGAAGAGAAGGAGGAAAATGGCCATGAATTGTTCTTGATAGCTCTAAGACCCAGAAATAATTGTGAGGAGGAAGAACTTTGCAGGAAATCAGAGTGTTGGGGGCTAAGGGGTCATATTCACAGATAACAGTGTTCTCCTCAGCACATGAAGAGAATAGGTTTTTATGATGCATTCTTATGTCTATGCTTATAACTTAACAGGAGAAGAGGAGAGAGGATGAGATAGATGAAGAGAATTTCTGGAAGGAGAAGTCCTAGAGATTTATACAAATAAGCAGTCCAATAGGCAATGGAATAATGGGGTGACGACTGTTGGTAGAAATTCAACATCTAAAACACTTTCTGTGATTATAAAACTACTCCTAGATGAAATCCTTAGCAACTTTCTATGAGACATATGCTCTTAAGGCAGCAAGTCAAAAAACCAACCTCTTTTCACCTTGTTTTGTGAATTTGACTTGATAAACAACTAAATCAAAGCAATAAAACCAAAATTTATAGTTTTGCAATGATGTCCTCTTACACCTGTAAGAACTCCATGTTCTAAGGTGCTGTGGGGACACCTGTAAGAACTCCATGTTCTAAGCTTGGGTTTTATTTAGCCCACAATGATCCAAGTCAATAGTAAAAAGAGGATTCATTTGCATTTTTTTAAAAAGGGACTAAAGAATCTTATAAGTACTGTTATGTAGTACTCAAGGAATTTGGGAGAAATGATACGAAATCAGTAAAGAGTAAGAAGGAGGAGTCTACTTTGTGAAAGCAGTGAAGAAAATGCAAATTTAAAGTAACTTGGAATTCTGAGAGGAAGAATGGTGACAGATATGACAAAACTTTCTTCACGTTTATAATTTATTTAGATATATGGGGGGGAAATGATAGCTGTTTTAAAAATAAAGTTTAAATAGGAGTAAGTAAAATAAGAAATACTAGTATCAAATGGTCCAAAAAAACATTGTTGATATCCATTGATATGAACTATCAGGATGATAAAAAGGAAACAAAACATTTTTAAAGATTAATTTCAAATTTGAAGTTTCTAACTTGGCAATAATATTAAAAAGTAATGGTTTAAAAAAGCAAGTTAAAAGTTTATTTGGGGCCAGGCATGGTAACTTACACCTGTAATTCCAGAACTTTGGGAGGCTGAGGCGGGAGGATTGTTTGAGGCCAGGAGTTCAAGACCAGTCTGGTCAACACAGTGAGACCCTCTCTTTCCAAAAATGAAACAAAACAAAGTTTATTTGGAAGGTCATATTTGGATTAATAACAAAAATTAAGAAAATACATGTTTTTCTACATCCTTTCCTGGTTAATAAAGGTCTTAGAAACACCTTAGACAAGCCCACACTGACACTGTTCTCAAAATCCTGTGAAGTGATTTATTTCACTGGTTACTTGAGTGCTGTGCCTTTTTCTCTCTCCTCTGGCTTATTTTTCCTTGCATTCAACCTTGAAGTCAAGGATGCCACCTTAACTCCAACCACCCACGCTCAGCCCGAGAGGTCTGTTTTCTTCTCTCCAGATTCAGCCAGGGTTGGGGTGGGGATGTTTCACTCCTGCTCTCTGCCCCTACCTCCCAGCAGCTTTACTTTTGTTCTATCTCCACTCTACTTTCTCCTCCCCTCCACCTATGGTGTTCCACATTGCTACCTTAATGTCCACCCTCAGGAACAGTTCATGACACTTCTGTCAAAAAGCAAAATTACAACACATTTAGTGAAATGATGTAATTGGCTTTTATTTGTGATTCATGAATCATGGCAGTATCTCCCTTTAACTTAGGAAATGAGCTGCTCTGATGAGCTGAGCAGAGGAGGTTGGCTTTAAAGGCGAAGAAGGACTGAAGAAAGCAGAGACAGGGAACAAAAAGGTGGATTGGTTAGCATCAGGTGTCCTCAGGTTCCTTTCCCTGTAAGTGTTAAAGTGGGCAGGACTTCCTAATCATGCTGGCTGAAACCCACCTGTTTGGGGATTTGGCTATTAGATCTCATTCTCCTGATTTCTTGGAAAATGAGATCAACAACTTAGTTTTGGTTTGGTGAGGTGGAACTTTAGCATGAGTGACTCCATTTTGGTTTGGTCTGTTGGAGCCTAGTGCGGGAGCTCAGTCCAAATCAATGGGCTTCCATATATTGTATTTAATGCTCCTCTGCTTGTAAATCTAGAGTAGCTCTTTCTGTTCACTGAAGGACATACAAACTCCTTGGTCAATAATATGAGATCCCTTTAAAGAATTCAGAGTCCCGTGAGACCCCTTTCCAACTCATCTCCCACTATCTACCTTCATAGGTGCTTGGTTCCAGCCCAAACCCAATTATTTTCTATGCTGCATTGGTTTGAAACTTTACCTGATGGTTGCCAGGTAGAAGAAAATTCTGCTTCTTCTGATTTTTTACAGCACTTTTCTCATGCCCCTTTTCTGTGGCATTTACCACATGTTATGTTGTTCTAAAATTTACAAGGAATGGGTTTTATCTCCTCTAATGGACAACACACTTGAGTGTATCTGAGCACCTGTGGTTGTCATCTTTGTACCCACCTCATTCATGTCTTGTACAGTGTAGCTTCTGAATAAATGTTTTGTCAATCATTTCTGCTGGGCTCAGCTGAGAATATTGGACCAAGCTGGGTTCACTGGTCCAACCCTTGGATGGAATCAAATCTAGGGTTGGGCCAGATCAGTGGCTCACATCTGTAATCCCAGCACTTTGGGACCTGAGGAGGGAGGATTACTTGGACACAAGAGTTTAAGACCAACCTGAGCAACATGGAAGACCTTGTCTCTACAAAAAAGTCAAAAAATTAGCCAGGCATGGAGGTGCACACCTGTAGTCCCAGCTACTCAGGAGGTTAAGGTGGAAGGATTGCCTGAGCCCAGGAGCTGTGAGCCATGATCGTGCCCCTGCACTCCAGACTGGATGACAGAGTGAGACCCTGACTCAAAACACCCCCCCAAAACAGAAACAAAACAAAACAAAACAAAACTAGGATTGGTCTTCAAACTAATTTATTGCTCACATCTTTTATAAACCAGGCCAAATATGGGACCTGACTTTAGCTCTTAGGACATCCTTGAAAGGAGTCCAAATTCAGAAAGGAGCTTCAGGGACTTGGGAATCAGTTTGACTTCTTGGTTGGAACCTCTCTGATGTGGCACATCCTTTCTGATAGAAATGCCTATTGTATACATCACAGCTGTGTTTGGATTGTTTCATTTAAGTTACTTTGCTGCCCTGTTATTCCAGGAATGGAACCAAAGAGGCAGGAGAAGAGGTTAGAGAGGTACAAGTATTAAGATGGCTGATCAGATCTCTCATACGAATGTAGAAGGGATGGAAGACAAGCCCCAAATAGCAAGAAAAGTTGCTCTTCAAGTGGGGAGGGGGGACTGCCTTCTCTGGTATGACCCATGTGTAGGAAGCCTCCAAGTGGGTGCTGGGTTCCCCGTTCTGCTTACTGTACCCATACATTGGTTATTTCCTTCACCATTTCCAAGTTATGCTGGCTTAGTCAATGATCAGATATGTTCTGAGCAGGTACTTAATGCAAGGTGTTGGACTAGATATTGTAGGGAAATAAAAAGAAGTTTCAGTCACAGGCTCTGCCCTTTAGAAGTTTGTAATTTCATTGGGAGAAAAGGCGTGTTTCAGGTTGAAATGGGCATAGAAAATATCAATGATATAAAACAACATTGAGTACACAACATAATCATGAAGAGGAACCTAGTTACAAAATATTGATAATCCAGAGGATCAAGTTAACATGCACACAAGACACTATGCACACATTTAAGCTTCTTCTCTTCAAATCTTGACACAATTCCAAAAAGTCTCTAAGCTGCTCTGATGAACTCAATGAATAACGAATCATGCTGCAAGTCAAAATTTCTTTGATGTCAACTCATACTCTGATATCTCTTTTCATCTGGCTTACTTAGGGTCTCTTTTCTAGGAATAAATGAAATTGTCATGAAATATAAAAGACAAGAAATAGTGGGTCACAGGAAATTTTCTAAATTGTCTTATTTGGTTGAAAGTCTGAGATAAAATATCAAAAATATTTTAGTGCCAAGATGAACAGGCACTCATTTCTCCACACTGCAAATTAAACCTGGATCATTTACTTGCTTCTAGCCAGAAAAAGATCCACGAATGAATATTAATAGATGCCTGCACCAAGAGATACTAATTCCCCAGCAAGAACGTCCAAGGCATTCAGTTGAATGCTGAAATTAGAAAGGTTCTTTGAATTTAAAATGACTGGTACTTAGGAAGGAGTCATAAAATCTAAAAAAAAAAAAAAAAAAAAGCTATCATTCATGTATCTTAATCAACAAACAAGGAAGCAGCTGCCTGAGTTCTGAACTTGGAGGCCCAAGGATCTGCAGTGTGACTCTGGGCAGGATGCTTTCCCAGAGTCCCAAGTCACTCTCTCTGAAACAATTATATTAATATTATCTGCGTTATAGAAGCATTGAGAACTGAGGGGACGTAGGTCAGAGGAAATGTTCTAATTATTATTGAACCTAATTTCTACATATGTAAAAGGGGCCGTGAATGTTTAACTACATGAAGGGAATTTGCAGACATTTGTCTCTTAGTTGCTGAGAATCCCAGTGTGGCTTGTCTTTCCCTGCAGTTCCACTCTGCCGTGTGTATGTGTTTGGTGTGTTTCCCTCAGTGCAATTTAGAGCACGACCTTCACTGAGTGCCCATGTTTTCAGGATGCCATGGCTGTCCTGGCATCTGTCCCTCCAGTTCACCTCCACCCTCTACTCTTTAACAGACACACACTGACTTCACTTTCTTTGCCTCCTGTCCTTACATGAGCCATCAAGGAAAAAAAAATCCCCCAAGTTCTTGCTCCTGGCTTCTCTAATCCCCCTTGACCTCTCAGACTGTCCCGTTTTTGTTTTTGTTTTTGTTTTTGAGTTGAAGTCTCACTCTATCACCCAGGCTGGAGTGCAGTGGTGTACTCATGGCCTCTGCAGTCTTGACCTGCTGCATGCAAGCGATCCTTCCACCTCAGCCTTCCAAGCTGGAACCACAGATGCGCGCCACCACATCTGACGAATTTTTTGATTTATTGTAGAGACAAGGTGTCGCCAAGTTTCCCAGGCTGGTCTTGAATCCTAGGATCAGGCAATCTTCCCGCCTCCGCCTCCCAAAGTGCTGGGATTACAGGTGTGAGCCATCGCGCCTAGTTTCCCATTCTGGGATCTTAACTGAGTAACACGGCTTCACCTTGTTTCTAGGTAGCCTCACCTGGCAGCAACACTAGCCTAGATTCCCTTTTGCACAGTTGAGAAAATGTAATAATTTTGAGAGCATTTTTATTAAAAAAAATAGGATATAATTTTTAAAAAATAGCTTAATTTGTAAATTCTAGATTTTGATGCTGACTTACAGGTTTTCTCAGTCAGCACAATTTCCGAGCACCTCTTCCTAGATTCTTTTCCTCTGTGCAGCCCAGCCCAGAGTGGATGCTAGTCTTGGCTATCTGGCTTTTCATCCCCTGTGAATAGGTTTATTTATAATCTTTTTCTTTTTGAGATAGTGTCTAAAATATAGTTAATAGTTAGAATTTCCACTTAAAAAAAATCAGTTCTTCACTCTGTTGCCCAGGCTAGAGTGCAGTGGCATGATCACGGCTCACCATTGCTTTGACCTCCTGGGCTCAGACAATCCTGTCTCAGCCTCCCAAGTAGTTGGGATTACAGGCACGTGCTACCACTCCCTGCTAATTTTTTGATTTTTTTTGTAGAGACGAGGTCTCACTATGTTGCCTAGGCTGGTCTTGAACTCCTCGGCTCAAAAAATCCTCCTGTTTTGGCCTCCCAAAGTGCTGTGATTACAGGCATGAGTCACAGTGACTGGCCTAGATTTCCTGGTTTTTTTATTGGCACAATTTGACATAAAGCCATGTGTAAAGACATATGTCTATGCAGAATTATCTGCCTGAGACAAGTGGAGAGAATTTATTTACCAGCCCTCAGTCTCCATCACTGTTGGTCAAGGGCTGTCCCATAGGCTTTACCTTTTTTTTTTTTTTTTTTGAGTTGGAGTCTCACTGTTGCCCAGACTAGAGTGAAGTGGCCATTCCTGGCCACTGCAGCCTCGACCTGCTGGGCTCTGGTGATCCTTCCGCCTCAGCCTTCCAAGTAGCTGCAACTACAGGCTCACGCTACCATGCCCGGCTAATTTTTTGATTTATTGTAGAGATGAGGTCTCGCCTGCCCAGGCGGGTCTCGAACCCGCGGGCTCAGGCAATCCACTCACCTCAGCCTCCCAAAGGCGCGGGATTACAGGCTGAGCCACTGAGCCCGGCTGGCTTTAACTTCTTTAAATGTTCCAGGGTTTGCTATGGGGCAGATGGCTGAACAGGTGGACTCAGAGGATGGGAAATGGGGCCCAAGAGGTGTCCATAACCTGGTCAGTTAGTGTCCTCATTTCAAAGATTATATAAGTAATTCCTGCACAAGAAAATAAAAATGCCCTGACAGCTCATGGTTCAAATATGAAAGAAACTTGATACAGATTTTCCTAAACTGAATAACAGTCCTAAAAATTAAATGAAGAACATTTTCTCAGCTATCAATAATAATAAAAAATTGATCAATCTTGCTAGAAAAAAATGAATTATCTTTCTAATTTTTTATATGAAAGATAGTAGTCATAGAAGAATATAGCCACAAACTTAGAGAAACAAATATTATAGAGATAGGACAGGTATTAATGAATGAAAATGTGTTACTTTTTTGGATTTTCTGAAGTTCATAGTATTTTTCAGCTTTCTAAAAATTTCCAATTTGTTTAGCTTTTATACCTAACATGATACTAATATTCTTGCACTTTAGAAAAAAAATATATAAAGAGCTTCCTTCAAGTTTTCTAAATCTCACAAAATCTGTATCTGCCTCTATATATGACAACTTGGGACAGTGCAAGACCCAGGAGTGGGGCTCAGGACAAGGAGATGCTCTCTGGCTAGTAGGCAGAAGCACAGACAACTGGAATAGGGATCAGTGTTCATGGCTCAGCATAGCCAGGGCTGTGGCTTGGAGGAATTGCCCTACTGATCAGTTAAGAATTTCTACCACAACACCTGAGAAGCTATCAATACCACAAAATTTACCTTTTCTAACCAGCTGAGACTCTGCCCAGCACTTTCAATATTATTTTTTTCATGAATAAATGTGCTCTAAGCCTCCCCCAAATCACGTACAAACATAGCTTTGAAACATAGGCTGTTTCAACTTGGATGGATTTAGAGTCTATCATACTCAGTGATCTATCACAGAAACAAAGAACAGAGTACCATATGTTCTTACTCATAAGCGGACCTTGAACAATTATCATAATACTATAAGAAAGGGACTGGTAGTAGTGGGAAACTGTCAGGGGAGGGGGGGTAGGATTGGCAGTTGAGGAATACTGCCGGGGGAAGGGGAACATGCCGCATCAGCAAGGTTATCTGCATAATGAGCATTTGTATACCTAACCCTGAATTGTACCCCACATCTTTAAAATAAAAAATTTAAAAGTTAAAACAAAAGAAACATAGGCTGTTTGTTCACGACTATTTGTGGTTGCCTGTGTGTAGATACATGTACTGCCCCCCATATTTCCATATGTAAATTCATTGGGCTTTGCTTTTTACTTTGTGTGTAAATATTGTTACCAAATGTCAAGAATTTGGTTGGAGTCCTGTTGCTCACTGCACAGAAAGCCAATCACTGAGACGAGTATTGCCAAGAAAGTAGCCCCTATTTTTCTTTTTTTTTAAAACATTTTTACTTTTCATATCATTTAATTGGTTATGTCATATAAATGCTTTATAATTTGCTTGAGCAATAGGCATTTACTTTTCTCAATGTGTCTTATGAGTCATTAAAAAAAGTATCATAATATGGTCAGATTTGGTCAGGTTTACTGAAGGGTTAATCACTGGTACTTTTCTAGTTCAATTCTCTTTCTTTTTCTCTTAAGAACTTCTATTTATTTTTATTTTTTTAAACTTTATTTTATTATAGAGATTTGGGGTACAAGTAAGGATTAACTACACAAGTAGACTGCATGCAGGTAAAGTTTGGGCCTCCAACTGGCCATCACACCTCCTGGTAGCGGACCAGGTACCCTTTGTGTTGTTACATGCCTCCCTCACTCCCTCCCTCCTCTGGGAGTGCCCAGAAACTGCCGATCCCTCTCTTGTGCTATTGTGATTAATGTTCAGGTCCCACTTCTGAGTGAGAACTTGTGGTATTCAGTTCTTTATTTCTGTGATAGATTGCTAAGAACGATGGTCTCCAACTCCATCCAATTTGCTGCGGAGTCCATGATTTGTTCTTCTTTATGGCTGCATAATACTCCATCGTGCATATGTACTACATTTTCTTTAACTAGTTCACTTTTGATGGGTAGTTTGGTTGGTTCCATGTTTTTGCTACTGTGAATAGTGCAGGTGTCTTCTTGGTAGAACGATTTATGCTCCTCTGGGTATATTCTCAGGACAGCAGGGTATATTTTCAGGACAGGGATTGCTGGGTCATATAGAAAGGTCAATTATTAGTTCTTTTAGGAATCGCCACACTACTTTCTTTTTTTTTTTTTTTTTTTGAGTTGGAGTCTCACTCTGTCGCGCAGACTGGAGTGCAGTGGCCGCTCCCAGCCACCGCAGCCTTGACCCGCTGGGCTCCGGCGATCATTCTGCCTCAGCCTTCCGAGTAGCTGGAATTACAGGCATGCGCTACCACGCCCAGCTGATTTTTTGATTTATTGTAGAGATGAGGTCTCGCTGCCCAGGAGGGTCTCAAACCCGCGGGCTCACGCAATCCACTCACCTCAGCCTCCCAAAGGCGCGGGATTACAGGCTGAGCCACCGAGCCCGGCTTCCACACTACTTTCTGTAGAAGCTGAACTAGCTTGCACTCCTACCAACAGTGTAGAAGTGTTCCTTTTTCTCCACACCTGCGTCAGCAACTTGTTTTTTGATTTATTAATGATGGGCATCCTTACTGGAGTTAGGTGGTATCTCATTGTGGTTTTGATTTGCATTTCTCCGATGATTACTGAGGCTGAGCATTTTTTCATGTATCTGTTGTCTGCTTGTATATCTTCGTTTGAAAAGTGTTTATTCATGTCCTTTGCCCATTTTAAAATAGGATTGCTTGTTTTTTTTTTTTTTTTTTCCCTTTCAGCTCATTTGAGTTTCTTGTAGATCCTGGATGTTAGGCCTTTGTCAGATACATGATTAGAAAATATTTTTTCCCAATCTGTGGATTGTCTTTTTACTCTCTTGATGGTTTCTTTTGCTGTGCCAGTTTTTCAGTCAAATTCCAAAAGGTCAAAATAATATGCATCTTCTCAGATCACATTGAATAAAAATAAATATCGCCACCAACAAGAAGTCTTATTTTTATAAAAATATGTCAGTTCTTTTCCTTCTCATTCACATCCCACAATTCAGTAAGAAAGCTTCTTATTTGAGTGATATCAACCAAGGAAAACAGGAAATTCATTCTCAAATCCATCTCCCTGTCTCACAAAAGTCAGGGGTTTATATAGTGGGGCAGAAATGTAGAAAAAAGGAACTTGGGAGCAGTAAGGAAGAGGAGTTGGAAAACAGGTGGAGTCTGGCACCTGATTGTCAGTGATCTGGTGAGTTTCAGTCTCTTGATTCTACAGGCCCAAGTGTTGATTTTCTGAGAAAGGAACTCAGATAAGACCAAGTTTTAATCTTTAAGGTCAAGAAGGTCAATTTCTATGTTTATTTTTTAAAAAACAACAACTCTAACCATTAGTTCTATGGTAAAGTTGGGCTGATTTCAATATCTTTAAACTGTAGTGCACATCTCTACTTATCATAGTGTAAGGTGCATTGTAAGCTTTCAACCAATTACTTTGTAATTGATAATTTGCTGAATCAAAACATAAGCACTAACTAATGATCTTAGATGCCTTCAGATTCATAATGCAACATCTTCTGTTTTCCTCATTGACTGAGTTTCTTCCTTGCTTGGTTTGATTTCCAACTTGTCTGGAATTTATTTCACGGAAAAAATTATCTCATGGTGAAGAAAAATGAAAACATGTTTAAATTGTTGCATTTCTCTTAAGTTGTATACTCTTTTGAATGAATGTTTAATTAAGGCTGGCAGCTGACCCCAGTCACCTATAAAACTCCTTCCTTCTTGGGCTTATAGAGTTCAAGTTTCAGTTGTAACATGTTTTTAGAGGGCCAATTTCTACATGCCAGAAAAAGAAAATATTAGACATATGTAGTTGAATGAATAAATGTGGTTTTTTTTTTTTTGTTTTGTTTTGTTTTTGAGTTGGAGTCTCACCCTGTCGCCCAGACTGGAGTGCAGCGGCTGCTCCCAGCCACCGCAGCCTCGACCTGCTGGGCTCCGGTGATCCTTCCGCCCAGCCTTCCGAGTAGCCGGAACTACAGGCGTGCGCTACCACGCCCGGCTGATTTTTGGATTTATTGTAGAGATGAGGTCTCGCTGCCCAGGCGGGTCTCGAACCCGCGGGCTCAGGCAATCCACTCACCTCAGCCTCCCAAAGGCACGGGATTACAGGCTGAGCCACTGAGCCCAGCTATAAATGTGTTTTTGAATGCTTAATAATGTGCTTCACATTTTTCAAGGCATATCTTCCTTTTTTTTTTTTTTGAGTTGGAGTCTCACTCTGTTGCCCAGGCTGGAGTGCAGTAGTGCACTCATGGCAACAGCAGCCTTGACCTGCTGGATTCAGGTGATCCTCTGCCTCAGCCTTCCAAGTAGCTGAAACTACAGGCATGCACCACCACACCCAGCTAATTTTTTTATTTATTGCAGAGATGAGGTCTTGCTAAGTTGCCCAGGCTTGTCTCGAACCCATGAGCTCAGGCAATCCTCTCAACTCGGCCTCCCAAAGTGCTGGGATTATAGGCGTGAGCCACCGTGCCCAGCAAGGCGTATCTTCTATAGAGGTTATAACTGATAATGAATTTGTAATCACTGGAAACCTCTTAAAGTCTAGCTACTTTCTGAATAGAGTTTTGAAATGAAAGAAGCCATTTGAATAACGACTTTAAGGGCTCTCTTTGTAGGGTCTTTGTTATAATGGACACTTCTTTTGTATAGCTATTACTTTTGTTTAACTGGATAGTCTGTATGATGTAGTTCAGGAGTTGGCGAAATTTTTCTACAAAGGGTAAGATAGTGAATGTTTGCCTGTCACCTGTAGTCTCTGTTCCTTGTCCTCCTCCTTCCCTTGCCCTTTCTTCTCTTCCTGCTTACTTCTCCCTCTCTGTATCCCTTCTTCTTCTCCTTCTCTTCCTTTCTCCTTCAGTTCATTAAAAAGGAACAAACCAATTCTTTGTACAAAAAAGTCTGCAGGTTAAATTTGACCTGCAGTGCACAGTTTGCTGATCCCTGCTGTAGATCATTGTATTAGTTCCAGTAGGTTAGCTACAATACAAACTCTAAAACTCAAAAATTTCTGTGGCTCAATAATTATTATTTACTCTATACTTAAACAGGTTAGGTGGTCCTCTTCCATTTTATAGACCTGTTATAGCCTTGTCACCCTTTCTCAAAGTTTCCTGTAGAATAGGGCTGGTGGTAGGGTGAGGCTAGTAAGCTCTCTGGGGCATGGAATCTAAGGGGACAGGATCATGAGGGTCTGCCTCTGAAGGCAAAGAGAGAGAACTGGGAGATCACATGGCATTCTTTAAAATAAGACTATTTTTTTAGAATAGTCTTAGCATTACAGAAAAATTGAGGAGAGAATCTAGAGAGTTCTCGGATCCCTGCACCCAGTTTCCCATTACTAACATCTTAGTTTGTTACACTCATTGCAATTAATGAAATGATATTGATACTTTATCGTTAACTAAAGCCTATACTTTATGCCTTAGTTTTTACCTAATGTTCTTTTTTTTTTTTTGAGTTGGAGTCTCACCCAGTGGCACAGGCTGGAGAGCAGTGGCATGCTCATGGACCACCCCAGTGTCGACCTGCCAGGCTCCAGGGATCCTTCCGCCTCAGCCTTCCAAGTGGCCAGAACTACAGGTGTGCTACCACAACCGGCTAATTTTTGATTTATTGTAGAGACGAGGTCTCACCAAGTTGCCCAGGCTGGTCTCGGGCAAACCACTTGCTTCGGCCTCCCAAAGTGCTGACATTATAGGTGTGAGCCACAGCGCCTGGCCAATACATTATTATTATTTAACATATTTTTTATTTTAAAATTGTGGGGTACAGTTAAGGGTTAGGTATACAAATATTCATTGTGCAGCTACCTTTGTTGATGAGGTGTGCCCCCCATCCCCAGACAGATATTGACTACTATTAAACCCATCTTCCTTCCCCTCCCTGCCCCCCGCATAGTTTCCCGACACTGTCAATCCTTTCCTTATAGTATTACAATAGTTGTTCAAGGTCCACTTATGAGTGAGAACATATGATACTCAGATCTTTGTTTCTGTGAGAGAGCACTCAGCAATACATTATTATTAACTATAGTAACCTTGCTGTACAGCAAACACCAGAACTTATTCCTCCTATCTAACTGTAACTTTGTATCCCTTGATCAATATCTCCCCTTTCCACATCCACCTCTGACCCTCAGGCCTCTGGTAATCACCATTCTACTCTCTACTACTATAAATTTGACTTTTAAAGATTCCATATGTAAGTGAGATCATATGATATTTGCCTGACAACTTTGTTTAACAAAATGTCCTCTAACTTTATCTATGTTGTCGCAAATGACAGAATTTCCTGGTGTTTTTTTTTTTTTTTTTTTTAATTAGGCTGAATAGATTTCCAATAGAATATGCACCTTGTTTAAAAAGTTCATTCATCTGTTGATGGACACTTAGGCTGTTCCCATATCTTGACTATTGTGAATAATGTTGCAATGAACATGCAGACATCTCTTTGGCATATTGATTTCAATTCATTTTGGTTTATACCTAATTGCTGGATTAAATGGTAGTTCTATTTTTTGTTTTTTGAGGAATCTCCATACTGTTTTCCAAAATCGCTGCACTAATTTACAATACCACCAACATGGCATAAGCATATATTGTACAGGCTTGCTAATACTTATTATCTTTCATCTTTTAAATAATAGCCAATCTAACAGGTGTGAGGTAATAGCTCATTGTGCTTTTAATTTGCATTTTCTGATGCTTAAAAATTTTGAACATTTTTTCATGTAACTGTTGACCAATTGTATGTCTTCTTTTAAGAAATGTGTCAATTCTACTCCTTTGCACTTTTTTTTTTTTTTTGAGTTGGAGTCTCACTCGGTCGCCCAGACTGGAGTGCAGTGGCCGCTCCTGGCCACCGCAGCCTCTACCTGCTGGGCTCCGGTGATCCTTCCACCTCAGCCTTCCGAGTAACCGGAATTACAGGTGCGCACTACCATGCCCAGTTAATTTTTTGATTTATTGTAGAGATGAGGTCTCACTGCCCAGGCGGGTCTCGAACCCGCGGGCTCAGGCAATCCACTCACCTCAGCCTCCCAAAGGCACGGGATTACAGGCTGAGCCACTGAGCCTGGCTCCTTTGCACATTTTAAACAGGGTTTTTGTTATTGTGTAGCATGTGTTTCTTATGTATTTTGTATATAAGCCCCTTATCTGACATGTGATTTGCGAATATTTCATTTATTTATATTAGTATGATGTCTTGACTATTTATTTTATACTTTGTTTTATAATCCAAAACTTTAATTTGTGGTTTGAATTGTTCAGCTGTGACCTTTGGGACTTTTTTAGCTGACTTCTGTGCCTTTGACAACAGTAGACACTTCCTTACTTTTTGGCACTAGAAGACTCTTCAGGTTCATATTTTCAGCCCCTAGTTCTAGAATCAGCCATTTCTCCAAGGAACCCTGTCCCTTCTGTTGGAGAATGGTATTAGAAACCAAGATTTGGGTATTAGGTGTGCTCATTGTTACTGGATTGTTGTTGCTTCTACATGGGATATTTTTTAAGGGTTTGGTATGGAAGTAGTTTCAAAGTGTGGTCCACAGACTAGAAACATCATCTTCATTTGAGAGATTATTAGAAATATATACTTGTAGAACTTTTGAATTAAGATCTGCATCTGGCCAGGCTTGGTGGCTCAGCCTATAATCCCAGCACTTTGGGAGACTGAGGTGAGTGGATTGCCTGAGCTCAGATGTTCGAGACCAGCCCGGGCAACTTGGTGAGACCTTTTCTCTACAATACATCAAAAATTAGCCGTTCGCGGTAGCACGTGCCTGTAGTTCCGGCTACTTGGAAGGCTGAGGCAGAAGGATTGCCAGAGCCCAGCAGGTCGATGTTGGGGTGGTTGTGAATGTGTCATTGCACTCCAGTCTAGGTGATGGAGTGAGACTCCAACTCAAAAAAAAAAAAAAAAGATCTACATTTTAACACAATTTTCTGGTGTTTTGACTTGTAAGGGCATTCGAATTTGGAAGCACTAGCCAGAACTTAATCCCATGGGCTTACAAAGGAGGCTGGAAGTGTATGCTCGGTAATAGGAAATAATATGGAGAACAGATTGTATTGTCTCTGCCACAACTGTGCACGCAAATATTTGCTCAGAATTGCTGTTTTGCTTGTGCAATAGTGCTTGAAGTACCTATTTTATTTTTATTCCTGTTTTCCCATTATATATTTTTATATAAAACATTCATTTATTTATTCAAATAATTATTTATCAAGTCACTGCAATGTTTATGACACTGTTCTGAGTACTGGGGACATAACAGTAGACAAAAAAAGTAAACATTCCTGCCTTCATAGAGTTTCTAATATATGGGGAGGGACTATGGACACAGAATAAATAAAGTATATGTTAACTGTTATAAAGAAAATAAAGCAGATCAAGGGATAGAAAGTGGTAGAGGAGATGGGAGTAGGTTGAAGATTTAGGTAGGATGGCCTGGGACAGCCTCTTTGATTAGGCATCTAAGTAGAGGTCTGAATGAAGTGAACGAGGAAAGCCTGTGTTTATCTGAGGACATTTCAGGCAGAGGAGACACTAAGCAGTGGTTCTTTTTTTTTTTTTTGAGTTGGAGTCTCACTCTGTTGCCCGGGTTGGATGGCAGTGGCATGCTCATGGCCACCCCAGCGTCCACCCTCTGGGCTCTGGCAATCCTTCCACCTCAGCCTTCCAAGTGGCTGGAACTATAGGTGTGCGCTACCATGCCTGGCTAATTTTTGATTTATTGTAGAGACGAGGTCTTGCCAAGTAGCCTAGACTGGTCTCGAACCCATGGGCTCAGGCAAATCACTCTCCTCGGCCTCCCAAAGTGCTGGGATTACAGGTTGAGCCACCGAGCCTGGTGGCAGTGGTTCTCTTAAAAACCAAATGACATAATCAAATTAAAATTTTAGTTATTGGCCAGGCTCGGTGGGTCAGCCTGTAATCCCGCACTTTCGGAGGCTGAGGTGAGTAGATTGCCTGAGCCCACAGGTTCGAGACCCGCCTGGGCAACTTGGCGAGACCTCATCTCTACAATAAATCAAAAATTAGCTGGGCGTGGTAGTGCGCACCTGTAGTTCCAGCTACTTGGAAGGATGAGGCGGAAGGATCACCGGAGCCCAGCAGGTTGAGGCTGCGGTGGCCGGAAGCAGCCACTGCACTCCAATCTGAGTGACAGAGTGAGACTCCAACTCAAAAAAAAAAAAATTTTTTTAGTTATTTATTATTTATTTTTCCAAACACTTAGAATTGCTTTATTTTCTTATTTCTAAGTAACTTTTGTTTCTGCTTATACAATATGAAAGTGAGGCATATTGACTACTAATAATTTCTACATTATGGAAACATACAAAGAAGAAAACAAAGATTAGTCAAAACATTTAGATTAAAATTGTAAATCTCAGCTCCCAAGCCAGGTGTCAAAATATCAAGGTGTCTAATACCTTTTGGATCCTGCACTGATTTTTGTTCCTTTTTTTTCCCATCTAGATTTTTGACAACAAATAGATTCTGCTATGTTATTGCAGCTTCTGTCATTAGTGTGTGTGAGGTATAGGTGCTCATCTTACAAGATATGAAAGACCATACTATAGGTCTTCTCAAGGTTTTTGATCTCAAGACCCTTTTATATCTTTAAAAATCATTGAGGACCCCAAGGAACTTTTGTTTTTTGTGAGTTACATCTATATTTGTTACATTAGAAATTAAAACTGAGAAAAGTTAAACATTTATCTATTAATTAATTTAAACATAAGAATAACAAAACCATTACATATGAACATGAACACAAATTTTGATCATAAGTATTTTTCAAAACAAAACCAACATTTAGTGAAACATTTGTTGCATTTTGGTTTATTTTTTGGACGTCTGGATTAATAGGAGCCAGCTGAACTCTCATCTTCTGCAGTCGACCTTTTGCACTATCATGCAGCATCTGGAAAACTCTATCTTATATTTGGGCAAGAATGAGAGTAAAAAGGCAAATAACAGCTTAGTGTTATTTTAAATTTAGCTGTGACCTCCTGGACTCCCTACAAGTTTCTGGGTAGTTACAGGGGTCCTGGAAGCACAGTTTGAGAGCCTGTCCCTTATTTTATTCCATCTTTGCCACTACACCTTGGGAGAGGTATTTAATCTTTCTGTGCCTTAATTTCTTCTTCTTTAAAATGGTGAATAAAAATACTTATCTCCTGAGGTTGACATGAGGATCAAAGAACCATTCATGTGAGACATTTAGATATAAGCCTGGTTCAGCAGAAATGCCAGTTATTAGTATGATTTTTTAAATAAACACAGACATTGATTATGACTATTTCTGATTTGTAATTGAGTTTTGTTCATGTATAGAATTTAATTGTATGCTACCTCCTTATAATCGTTTTTGCTTTTGCTTTAGGTAGGGGTCTCACATGCTGCCAAGGGTGGAGTGCAGTGGCACATTCAGGGCTCACCACAGCCTCAAATTTCTGGGCTTAAGTGATTCTCCCACCTCAGCCTCCTGAGTAGCTGTAACTACAGGTACACATCACCACGCTAATTTTTTTATTTGTTTATTTTTTGTAGAGATGAGGTCTTGCTTTGTTGCCCAAGCTGGTCTTGAACTCCTGGGTTCAAGCAGTCTTCCTGCCTCAGACTCCCAAAGTGCTGGGATTAGTTGTGAGTCATTGTACATGGCCGGTCTTGATATGGAAAAAATCAAGAACAACAGTGAAAGGTAATAAAAACTCAAACAGTGGTGTTTTCTCTTTTGAAAAGATTTCTTTTCTTACTATATTTTAAGCTTCATTAAAAAGTTTTTCATGTTGATAATCTCTTTGTGATTAGAACTGGGGAAAAAATGTTTTCCTACTCCTCAAGACGAAACATGCCCGTACATGACAACTCTCCAAACATAGATCTCATTTGCTACTTACTGTCGCTGTTGATCTGAATTCCTGAGAAATCCAAGAAGAAAACTGCCTTCACTTCCTGTAATAATTCCTTAGAGACAATTGACCTTCAATGTTTCTTTTATTATAACCATTTTGCATATGTGATCTAATTGTCACAAAATAGTATAAATTAAAACACCCAATCAAGAACATTAACATGGAATGCTGACATTTTTTTCATGTTCAAATTGTAATGATTTTCTCTCAGCTCAGGGTGCATGGCATTCACATTCTGTCACTTTATTTCTTCATGTGAGTTAAAATGAAAAAGTTTCTCATCGCTTAAGTAACAGATATACCATGCATGCAAAGTTGTGCAGTCTTTTTTTTTTTTTGAGTTGGAGTCTCACTCTATCGCCCAGACTGGAGTGCAGTGGCCACTCCCGGCCACCGCAGCCTCGATCTGCTGGGCTCTGGCGATCCTTCCATCTCAGCCTTCCGAGTAGCCAGAATTACAGGCATGCGCTACCACGCCCGGCTGATTTTTTTGATTTATTGTAGAGATGAGGTCTCGCCAAGGTGCCCAGGCGGGTCTCGAACCCGCAGGCTCAGGCAATCCACTCACCTCAGCCTCCCAAAGGCGCGGGATTACAGGCTGAGCCACGAGCTGGCTAGCAGTCTTGTGATAAGTGTTTTAAATGTAAAATAACTTCAAACAACAATAATACGAGGTTAATCCAAGAAGCATTAATGGTCTCCTCCTCATCGACCCTGAAAAGGGAAGCATTTATGTAACTAATTAGTGTTCCATAGTAAATAATCCACTGACATTTATAAGAAGCATTCCTATTAGAGTCTGGAGTAGATATTATGTTGCATGTAAAACTATAAATAGGATGAATAGTGGGACCAGGCGCAGTTTTAAAATGCTATGGAAAATGTCTGGGTAAAATGGGTATTACATGCCTTCTATATACCAGTGTCCAGCTACCCAGGTCAGGTTTCCCTATAGCTGCTGGGGAAACCTGATGATTCATCTCAGTTTCCAGCATGACTCTTAGGAGGTAGCTAGAAAAGTGAGTGCATGTTTCTTTTGGGGCAAAAAATTTAGAGGACAAAATAAAACAAAATTTTTAACTGGCTTAGAGATGTAGATTTCATTTAGCTTTCAGTGAATGGAAAAAACAGGGATTTCTACATAATAGAATTTGGTATTTGTACTTGCAGCTTAGACACTTTGAAAGTTTAGATAAGGAAACCTTATGGTGCCCCAATTAATTTTATGATTTGCCTTCAAGGTCTGTGTGTTTGGTAACTTTTTTCACAACTGCATATCAGGTATAGATAGAATAAAGTCCAGAGTAGAAAGGCAAACAATGGTATCTCTCTATGGAGAAAATGTCTGAGCTCATGGGTTTGAGTGAATCATAAGACAGGTTCTCAATTTAAGGTCTAATTAAGAGGGAGCAAGAGGAAGAATAAGAAGGAGAACCAGTATTTTTAGGGCTCACCCAGGCGTAGCTGAAGAAGCAGCTGCTTTTCCGGGATATGAGAGGAGGAGCCCAGAGATTCTCACTTGCCCCATTCCTCAAATTCCCACCATGAAAGTCACACATTCTGATGAAATCCCTTTTGGTGGAATGATCCCACTCCTGTATGTGACTATATATTCATCTATTCAATCCTTTGCTCATTGATTAGACTCTCCCGTGACTTATAAATTGGGCTAGAAATACAAAGATGGCAGAAATTTAGGAAAAAGTTATTTTCCCTGTCTCAAGGAATGCATAGTCTAGTGAATTGGAGAGAGAAGAAAATAAATGACATTTTAGTTTGACAACTGCTTTGATGGAGATAAGTACCAACAAGTGCAGGAGTACAAGGGGTGAGGACCCAAATCAGGTAGAGGAATGGTTGGAATACATCCAGGTAATCTTTCTGGAAGGGCAGGGGTCTGGGATTGGTAAGGGTGGGAAGAAAGGAATACTGATTTTTTTTTCGTGTTCAAATTGTAATGATTTTCTCTTAGCTCAGGATGTGTGGCACTCACATTCTGTTGTTTTATTTCTTCATGTCAGTTAAAATGAAAGAGTTTCACATCACTTAAGTAACCGATGTGCCATGCATGCTGAATGTCCGGAGTGTGGGTCTCTGAGCTTCTCACAAATGGAGAGAAGGTGTAATCATGCCTACCCTCTAAGTTCCACGACAGCAGACCTTACCCAATTTTTCTGCCGTTAAATCCATTGAAGATAGAGTGTGGAACAACCTTGGATGTCAATATTTGGGTATTCACGTGACAAGAGTTCATAGGGTACCTACTATGTGCAGGGCTGTTTCTCATGCTAAGGATACTGCAGTGAACATGACACATACTGATTCTGGCCCTCATGGAGTGGACACTCTTGTTTAAAGACTGAATGCCTATTGCATACAATTTGCACTATTTGGGAGATGTTTACATTGGAAGCCAAGATTTCATCACTTTGCAATATATCTGTGTAACGAGAATTAACTTGTACTGCCTAAACGTATAAAAAGTTTTTTTTTTTTGAGTTGGAATCTCACTCTTTGTCGCCCAGGCTGGACAGCAATGGCACGCTCATGGCTGCCTCAGCCTCAACCTGCTAGGCTCAGGTGATCCTTCTGCCTCAGCCTTCCAAGTAGCTGGGACTACAGACGCACGCCACCATGGCTGGCTAGTTTTTGAGATTTATTGTAGGGATGAGGTCTCACCAAGTTGCCCAGACTGGTCTCGAATCCCTGGGCTCAGGCAATCCTCGCCTCGGCCTCCCAAAGTGTAGGATTACAGGCTGAGCCACTGCGCCCGGACAAAAGTTTTTAAAAAAAATAAATGAAACCCGGCATGGAGATTATAGTTAATAATAGAGTATTTCACATTTCAAAACAGCTAAAAGAGTAAATTTCACATGTTCTCACTACAAAATATTTTAAGTGTTTGAGGTGATGGCTACATTAACTAGTTTGATTTAATTGTATTTGTAAATCATACTATCACTTTGTACACCATAAATATATAGTTATAAATGGTTGATATACAGTAAAAACAAAAAATAATGAAAAGAAAGGATGAAAATAAACATGCAGAAATTTAATTTCTGTTGAAGCTCCCTTACTAATGCCTCATTCAAATATGTATTGGATATATAGTAATTAAAAGATAAGCACGGTTACCTCTGGATTCCCGGAGGCTTTTGTATTTTAATTATTTATTTCTGTATGCTCTGTGTACTTTGTTACCTTTGTCATGATAAAAACAACAACAAAGATACAAAAAGAAAAAAGCAAGTGTTTGAAATGTTTGTGTAATAAATGACACAACATTGATTTTTTGCAAAGATGCTATAGAAAATCTTGTTTCAGTTTCCTGGGGAAATGTGAGTTTTTTATCTGCTCCCTGACTTTTCTGATGTTTGGGTTAGAACATCTATTTCCCCACAGTTTGAAAGCTGAGAATACTTTAGGGCTCTCTGCTCCTTTGACTTTTCTGTTCCTAGAATGGTTGGCAGACACCATTGCTGAGCTAAGTGCATTCTCTTAAAATTTCTTTAACCAAATACAGCACTTTTCTAGGTCTTAGATAATATTGGCAAAACCATATTTTGCTAATATCATGATATCTTCACTGTGAAATTTCCATCTATCCATCATCTACTCATTCATTCATACTGCATGCTTTATGGTGTGTGAACAGTTTGAGGAGATACAAACAAGTAAACAGGCCAGCGTGACTCGATGTCATAATGCTACCCTAGAGGAGTCTAGGGTCCTGTGGGAGCATGCTAGAAAAGCCATTCAGCTAAGATGGAATTAACTCAAATTTAGCAGAATAAAGGAAATGAAATTTTAGAAAAAAGTATCATGCACAACTGTTATATTTCAAAATTTCTATTTACAACTAAAATCGTTTGAAGATTTTTGGTAGGACAAGATATTTATCTAATCGCCTAAATTATTAAACAGCCCCGCTACAGGTCATGTTACCTACATGGACCTGTGCTTTGAGGACAGACACCAGAATTGCACATTAGATAAGGCAAAAGTAATACCTCAGGTGGCAGAAAACTAAGCAAATAAACAAAGTCTCTGATTTGGGTGAAGCCCTTGGATTTTGGGGGAAAAAATCAGATGTTCAAGACTTGATTAGGAAGGGAAACAGGTGCATGTCAGTGTCTATTAATGACAAGGTCACACCAGTTATGAGGGACTCCACTGTTTCTCATGCATGGTAGCTTCTCCATGTGTGCCAAAGTCATTCCTCATGAACTAGTCACTATGAAAATCCCCCAGAAGGAGGCATTTCCTTTTCAGTTAGGCCTCTATTATGCCTAAAGAAATGGAAGGGAGGCTACATTCTTTACTAATGACATCAGTTGATATTCCCATGCTACCAGTAGACTTCGGAGAACGAATATCCAGGGGGACAGCAAAATCATGATAAATGGTCCTCTGCTGGAAGATTGGCTCCAAAACTTTTGTCTAGGGCCGATACACTCTCAGTGCTGAGCCTGTTGTTTTCCTCAAACCCCCTAAGCCTGTCGTATTCCTCAAATGGAATCTTCCTGGGATATGGAGAAGACTGAATGTGGTCAGCTGCAGATCCCCAGTGCTGAAAGCTTTTGAAAATCGCTGTACTGTGGAGTTCGTGTCTATAATTAACTCCCTGCATTAGGAGCAGATGGGTTGGAGCAGGGCTGGTACTGACACACCCAGTCAACCTTTGTCTCTGAGCAGAGGATCAGCCTATAATTCTCTGAAGCCACATTGTGACACAGCATATCTCTGAAGATGTTCAAGATTCTGGCTATTGAAGAGTTCCATTCCTTTTTGGTTACTGTTGCCTAAGTACATCTGCTTGGGGAGAGGGGTTTTGGTGGTTGGGTTGAGTAGAAATACAGTAGTGCCTGGACAATACTTTATAGTCAAAAGTATTTTGGAATGTTTGTTGGATAGGTAAGGGCAGTTTTCTCAACAAAGCCCTCTAACCTTTGTTGTCTCTGTTTGTTTACTTTCTATCCATTTTGAAATTCATGGCAATGAAGCTTCACTCTTGACTGGACAATAACTTCTTAACATTCATTCAGTTCTTTTCATTTCATATTTGACTTGACCTTTCTGGAACAGTTTGTGCTATGGATAGAGTGTTATGGGCTTTGGAACCAGAAAGGTCTGGTTTTGAATCCCATTTCACCACTTAGTAGTTATATAATTGTGAGCAAGTTATTTCACCTTTCTGGGTCGCAATTTCCATATTACTTAAATCAGGATGCCAATACCTGCCTCGTGGGTTTTTTTTCAGGAGCATGACATGAGCGAACACAGGTAAAACTCCTGGTATGAGGCTAAGTGCATAATTAGAGCTCAACAAATGTTAGCTCTATCGCTTTCATTCCTTTGTCCTTTATGTTTTTGTAATTCTACCTTTTCTATTTTTCCTCCTCTTTCTAGGCACTTCTTTGTGTCCCTTGTGCATTTTTCTTTATCCCTCTTCCTACCCCCTGAACTATTATTTTTGCCTAAGTTTGTTCTCAGCCATGTTCTCCTTTTCTGTTAATGTTTACTCCCTGGGTCATCTCCTCCACACCTATGATGTCAGCTACCATCTATCAGTGATTTAAAAGTCTTCCCAGTCTTCTCTCCTGGGATCCCAGCTCATGCATCCTACTGCCTATTGACGTCTCCATTCACATGTCATGCTGGCAGCTTCAACTCAACTGTCCCAGTTCAACTCATTCACTTCTTTCCCAACCTCTCCTCCTCCCTCTTAGAGAATGGTACCAATTTTCCAGTTGCTCACTGGAAATTAGTGAGTCAGTTTTTTACTGTTCTCTCTCCTGTGTCCCATATCACAAAACCCCATAATTTAAAAATTTTGTACTTTAAAAATTTCACCTTACCAACAGGTGAAATTCCCTTAATTCAGTCCCGAATCCTTTCTCATCTATTTGTCATTGTTTTTAACGATGCTCCCTATTCAGTGTGCTTTATCTTTTAAATAATCTTCCAGAGTGACCTTTATGAAATGGAAATCTTACTATACTACCTTCATTTAAAGATAACATAAGACCAGGCATGGTGGCTCATGCTTATAATCCTAGCACTTTGGGAGACTGAGGAGGGAGGATTGCTTGAGCCTGGGAGTTCAAGACCAGCCCAGGCAATATATACTGTTAAAAAAAGAAAAGAAGAAGAAAGAAAGAAAGAAAGAAGGAAGGAAGGAAGGAAGGAAGGAAGGAAGGAAGGAAGGAAGGAAGAAAGGAAGGAAAGGAAGGAAGGAAGGAAGGAAGGAAGGAAGGAAGGAAGGAAGAAAGAAAGAAAGAAAGAAAGAAAGAAAGAAAGAAAGAAAGAAAGAAAGAAAGAAAGAAAGATTAGCCAGGTATTCTTGGGAGGCTGAGGCAGAAGGATTGCCTGAGTCCAGGAGTTGAGACTGCATTGAGCTGGATTGTGTCATTGTACTCCAGCCTGAGTGATAGAGTGAGACGCCAACTCAAAACAAAAAATAATTCAGTGATTACCTATCATCTTCAGGATCAAGTTCAAACTCTTTAGCATGACAAACAGGAATTTTTATGAACTGACTCCATTCCTGGCTATACTTGCAGCTTCTCCACCATACTGTGCTATTACAAGCCCCCCCGGCCTTTGCCCAAGCTGTTCCATTGTGAGGAACACCCTTCTGTCCCTCTCGTCCATTGGCAATCTCTGCTTAAGCTTTATAGTGCTCAGTTTCAACATAACCTCATCTCTGAAACTTTGCTGAACTTTCCAAGCTTGGGCAAGTGCCCACCTTGGAAGTCCTTCCCTTTTAGTACCACATGCTTATTTTAAAAATTTATTTATTGTAGAGACGCGGTCTTGCCATGTTGCCCTGGCTGGTCTCGAACCCACGTGCTCAGGCAATCCACTTGCCTCGGTCTCCCAAAGTGCTAGGATTATAGGCTGAGCCACCGAGCCTGGCTCAATACCACATACTTCTATTACATGATTTCCCCCTCTCCACTGTAACTCATTAATTTTCCTATTTTGTGTGCAGTTCCATAGACTGGAATCATGGAGGTACTCACTGCCGATTCCCTCTAGCATTTAGCATGGGGTCTGGCCTCCAATAAACCATTGTTGACTGAATGAACGGCAAGGTTTAATGCTTGTTTTAGTTGCGCAAACTGGCCATGGCCTAGCTCACCCCGTAGAGCATCAAAGCTGTTGAAAAAATTCAGCTTTGCCTCACTCCACCATTGTTCTCTGCTCTATATTACATGTGAACTGGTTTGAGACTGGCCTTAGGCTTCAGTTTTTTTTTTTCTTCTTGAACTAACTCCTTTTCTCTCCCTAGTCAAAGAGTGCATTGGATTAATTCATCTGTAGGGTCCTTTCACACTCTGATATACCACAATTACTTCTAGTGGGAATAAGAACTAAGAGCCCAGGAGGTGTGTCCCAGCTCTGCCTTCAAACAGCTGTGGGACCTTGCACAATTCACTTAGTCTTCTTGAGGTTCAGTTTTCTCTTCTGAAAAATGGAAGGCATATTCTTCTAAATATTTGCAGGGATTAACTTCAAGTACATGAAAGCATCAAATGCAAGGCGATATTTTTATGGTGTTACGCCCCATATCGCTACACTTTATACCACCTTGAAATAAAGAGGGACAAGTGTCACGTGGCTGCCTGGTCATGTTATTTTGAATCAGGAGGGGCCATATCAAAAATTGTGGGTGAAGTCGCGAAGAAATAATGCAGTCCTTAAATAACGCAGAGCATTCAGAACATACCAGAAGATCTTAGAGAAGTGGCCTAAGAATCTCCCTTTTGAAACCTCCATGAGCTGGAATTCCCTGGGGCGAAGCTGTGAGGACTGGGGGAGTATCCATCTTGCTGAATCTCTCTGAACTCTATGCTGGACAAGGGCAGGGTGTTCCCTGGAACATTCTGCTGAAGTCCTCTTCTGAGACCACTGGTAATCACAGATGAAGATGTCACTGCTGTCATTTAGAAACCCAAGAAGCCCCAGGAGAATGTTCCAAATGCACAGTCCCAGAAGCTGTCTGGTTTCATGGCTACAAAAAGGAACTGATCAGGAGACCTGAGCCAGGGATGCAACCTGTCTGTGGACAGTAAAGACTTTCTGAGCAACTGGTACACGTCAGGTCCCCTATCAAGTTCTGAGAAGCCAAAGGTAAATAAGAAATAGTTTGTGGCTGGAGTATAAGAGGTTTGGTATCACCAGGGTCTGTAGGAAATGATTGCCACAAGGAGATGTGGCCCTTCCCTCAAAGATTGAACATTACTGAGTGCCACAGGGACACAGACCAAGGGTGTGCAAGGAAGCCTGGCCTGGTTCCCACCCCAGGCAGTCGCCTTCCAATCATTGCATGAGTGGCAGGATCCATGTTCTCCCGTCTCTACACCACGGGGGTCAGGGGTCTCCTAGAGGTTCAGAGGCACAACTGATGGTATGATTTGAGCTGCCAGCAGCTCGACAGAGTATCGCTTACACATGTGGCGGTATTTGACAGGCACCAAGGGCCCCCCCACTTTGAAATAACTTCCCCAGAAGCCTGTGTGTCCTGACCTTTTACTATTACGGATTCATTTCTTCAGACTATCAGTGAATGATCATTTGAAATAATTCTGCAAACACTATTAATACTTCATGCCTCCTGATATTTTCTCTGTGATAGGCTTTTGTTTAAGTCCTTTACAGCTATTGAGTCATTTAATTCCTCCAACAATCTAATGAGGTACGTATTATCATGATCTCCGTTATACACATGAGGAAATGCAGAGCTATTGGGGTCACTTTTCCAAAGCAGGTCGCATAATTAGGAAGTGGTAGAGGCGACATTTGAATCCAGACAGACTGGCTCCAAATTCATGCTATTAATTACTGTGTTATTCTACAAAGAGCAGCATTGGGCCTTTTTAGCAATTAGTTCCTTAGTTTAAATTGTAGCAGCTAATATTTAATAAGCATTTATGGTGTGTTGGGCATTACAAAAATGATTTTTATTATTCAATTTATCACTAATAAAGCCCATAGAGTAGGCACTGTTGTTGTAACCATTTTTTAGATGAGAAAAAGAAAACTTAGAGAAGATAAAGAATTATCTTGATACTACATAAGCAGGAAACATGGAGCCAGGATTGAAATCAGGCATTCATGCATCAAAACCTAGGCATCCAGTGACTACACTTGACTATAACATACAACTGGATGGGAGCAGACACCTGTGGGCCATGACACCCAGGTTTTTTAGGGATGGAGCAGGCACTGTAGGGAAGGTCAGTGCAAGCGCCCCATGGCACTTGTGGGGAGAAGGGGGCGTGGGGCCGTGTGAGAATAACCTTTTGTACCCTTCAATTTTATCTGGGGCTGACTCTACCTACTTTCTAGCTCAGAATTGGGGGAATAGCTTTATTTACTAAAGCTTTACATCATAGACGGAACGTTCTCTCATTGAACTTTAAAATCAAGGTTAAGGAGCTTCTGTTCCAATATTCCATTCAAGGGCATACTTAAGTTCCCCAACAGATACCAACATTCTTATTCATAGGAACTTGCTGCTTCTCAAGGAAACTATTCCTCTGTTAGAGGTTGCTACTATGGCCAAATTATTGAGCTAAAATCTACATCCTCCCATAACCTCCATTTCTTTTCTTTTTTTTTTTTTTTTGAGTTGGAGTCTCATTCTCTCACCCAGACTGGAGTGCAGTAGCCACTCCTGGCCACCGCAGCCTTGACCTGCTGGGCTCCAGCGATCCTTCCGCCTCAGCTGTCCAAGTAGCTGGAACTACAGGCACGCACTACCACACCCGGCTAATTTTTGATTTATTTTAGAGATGAGGTCTCGCCAAGTTGCCCAGTGGGTCTCGAACCTGTGGGCTCAGGCAATCCACTCACCTCAGTCTCTCAAAGGCACGGGATTACAGGCTGAGCCACCGAGCCCAGTTTAACCTCCATTTTTATACCCCGGAATTAGGTGAATCAGGCCCTTTGGTTCTTGAGCCCATCTCACCATCTCATCTCATGCTAGCCTTCCCCTACTTTGCAGGTTCATGACAAGCTTATCTTTCAGATAATCAAAAAAGCCATGCTTCTTGCTGCCACAGGACCTTTGCTCATGCTATTTTTTCTGCCTGGATAGCTATCTCCTCTCTTTCAACCCATTTTGTTACTTTTGACTCTGGCTTTCACTTCAACTCAATCATTTCCTCAGGAAGGCCTTTCCTAATCCCTCCTGACTTCATCAAATCTACCAGTTATATCCTTTCAGAATATCATTGTCTTAGACAATATTCTCTAAAATTAGAGCCTGGGCAGGGGGATGTGTGTGCTCATGATTTATTGAGGGCACTCTCTCTGAAAAATGGGGAGTGAAGGAACCAAGGTAGAAAAGGAGAAAGAGCCACACAAGAATGTGGTTTCAGGTGAGTTTGACTGCAGACTAATCTGGAAGGGAGATCTGGAGAGGAAATGGAATTGCAGAGTCTGTTCTACCTTGAGGCAAATGTCGGGGTCACTTGTACTCCCACTACTGTTAGTGACTGGTCATGGGCTGCCAGGGACGGGTTAACTTCTGAGCGCTTCCTGCAGGAAATGTCCTACAGCAGCGGCTGGATGTGGACTCACCCCCCAGACAAATGAAAAGCATTCCTGGCAATGTGTGCTACAATCAGTCTCTCTTTGATGGAACTGGCCCAAGTAAAACTTTGACATTTAAACGCGTGGTTATTTGATTGAAATTTGTCTCTTCCATTAGAGTGTAACCTCTCGGTAGGCAGGATTTGTGTTTTTGTTTGCAGGTATGATTGCCATAGTGCCAGGCATAGGGCTTGTAGATAGTTGGTGTCCAGCAAAAACTAGTTGAGTGATAAGTGGATCAACAGATGAGTGGATGAAGCCTATGTCCTCTTTCAAATGATAACAGTCTCTTTTATATCCGTATCTCCTTTTCTTCTTATCAACTTTTGGACACTTTCAATTCCCGGCTGTCGCACAGAATCTTCTCCTCTCTGGTTTCCTTGAATTACATTTTCCATCTTGTCAAGGAATCCTATATCTTGGCTGTTAACAAGCCAGGGTGTGTAGAGACATTTCTCAAGTGCTTGTTCTCCAGAGTGGGGATAAGCCTGCCTTTGTAACAGCTCATAACTCCTAAGAGCCTCAAGGAAAAAGACAAACGTTGATATTCTTAGATTGAAGTTCATTTGTGTTCTCTCAATGACACCCTTTCTGGGTGTCAGGGGAAACAGTGGTGAATTACAATCTTTTTTGTTCTCTTGGAAATTTCCACGGCCAACCTCCCAGTGATCTTCTGGTATATTCCACTACTCTGCCTCTGCTACTTAGCCCCCTGAGGAATTTGATTAATTTTTGCTATCTATTGGTTAAGCTAATTAATCCCACCTCTTGTTGTATCGATTGCTGAGGAGTCAGGGCCCAGAAGCAATGATATGAAAGAAGGCCAAGTTTTGATGGTTGAGAAGATGTTTGAAGCCTAAAAGCTTTTAGAATGTTGAGGGCACTGGGCAAAGAGAACATTCTAGTGGATGATAGAAAGTTCTGAGGCATGACTAGTCTGGCTTAAATTCTCAGACTGACTCTATCTGTTGAACTAGGCAGCAGCATTCCAATCATGCTTTGCCATGCAGAAGTGTGTGTGTTTTAATCAGCCAGTCAAAAATATTAGCTGGGGCCTACTATTTGCCAAACTGTGTTCTAGGCACTGGGGATATAGCAGAGAATGAGATGACAAAGTTCCTTCCCTCTAGGAGAATTTCAGTGTCTGTGCGCGTGTGCATACGTGTGTGTGCCCATGAACATATCCAGCCTTGAGAATTGCAGCTGTCTAAACCTTCTCCTGAAATCTGCACAGTCTTCTGAATTTCCATAGCTTCTCTCTCCACACATCTGAGCAACACAGCATATAGAACAGAGCACTAGGCCAGCAGTGAAAAAAACTAGGATCCATCCTTGGCTCTATACTAGCCAGCTGGGTGACACTGAGAACTATACTTCACTTCTCTGAGCCCCAGTTTTTTCATTTGTAAAACAGAAGAGTTGGAATAAATATTCTTCAGCGTAGAATTCTATGGAGACATTTACTGTGGTTCTACTAGGTGCTGGACACCTTTGTGGTATCTCACTAGACTCCATTTTTAAAATTTAATTCTCTGTGGACCTATCATCCACAATTTTTAGACAAGGAAATCGAAGCTAGAGAAATTGAGTTACTTTCATGCAGTCACTTAGCAAGTCAGTGTTAGAGCTCAGAGTAGACCCATTAGACCTGAGTCTGATGCTTGCTGTTATCAGGAAGTGCAAGGTGGATTTGGTGGGAGAGTTAGAAAAGAAATGGAGGGACATCTCACCTGGATTAGCTGTGGGTCCCCTACTACCATCCTGCTTTAAATCGTTGTCTCTATACCTTAATTTGTGCTGGAGCTGTGGGTCAGGAGCATCCAGGGGAGGGAGAGCCCCAGAGAAGGACCCAGAGCATATCAGCACAGGGTTTATAGTGTTGTTGGCTAATCTGACACATATCCAGTGATATTCATGATAGTTATTATGTCCAACAGCATTCAAGAATAAATAGTAAATAGTTCATGTAAGTATGATTTTTAAAGTTATGCTAAGTACTGTTAGTTTCAGAAGGAAAGACCTGGCCACAGTAGAAAATTCTTCACATTCAACTTTCCTCCTAAGTGAGTCGAGTCCCAGCTCTGATCTTTCCTCATTATGTATACTTGGGTAGTGGTTCACTTGACCCACTGACCTGCAGTTTCAGCACCTGTAAAATAGGGACAAAACAATGACAACTATTTCCTGGGATTTTAGTAAAGACTACATAATGTCTATGGAAACACTTTGTAAACTGTGAAATGCCAAGCACATGTTCATATTTATTCTGTGTTATCCTAGTTTCTGGGGCTATAAAAATGAAGAGGGCACAGTCCTCCTAACAAGGCAGGGTGTCTAGAGACATCCCACAAATGTTTCAGGATGGGGATCAGCCTGCCTTTGTAACTGACTTTAAATGCTGTTTTCTTTATTATTATTATTATTATATTATAAAGATGTGGGGTACAATTCAGGACTAGGTATACAAACATTGATTATGCAGGTACCCTTGTTTGATGAGGTTTGCCCCTCCCTCCCCTAGCAGTTTCCCTCAACTGCCAATCCCACCCCCCACCAAACAGTTTCCCATTACTGCCAAATGCTTTCTTATAGTATAAATACTGTTTTCTTGATGTCCCCGTGGTCAGGGCTTCCTTTGATTTGTGTGCTCTAGTTGCTGCAGGTCACATAGTTTCCTATCTCTCACTTTTTATGAGTAATATTACACAAAGAACAAACTGGGTTGATTAAAGGGAATATCTCCTTTCCTCCCATGCGAAACTCCAATCACCTACTATAGATTTTCTTATCAGAAGTGCAACACAGAGGAAATGACTGGCACGGGGTGGGAAAAAGAAGCCAGTCAGAGTGACCTGGGCCAGCAGGGACCTTGACTAACTTTGTCCACATGTGAGGGGTGAGTGTCACAGAGACTTCCTGCTGTCCAGTCATAACAGCCTCCTTTCTTCCTTTAGTTAGATATCCCCAAGTTTAAGCCAGACACATGATTGCCATGGTCCATTACACCTACATGTGGTTATGAGACTAAGTGTTACGATGAGAACAGAAGCAATATGCGCAACTCCTGGGTTGTGCCCTGAGGGGAAGGTTTAAAAAAAATTTTTTTTTAACCCAGTCTTCTTATCTTTCTGCAGGCTAGATGTTGGCATAATGGTGGGCACTGTAACAGGTTACAAAATGGAAGCTGAAGATGACAGAGCAAAAAGATTGAAAGAGTTGGTGTTCCTAGCACCATGCGGATGTCATGAAAGAAATAGAGTGTACATTGACTGCTTTCCTTACAGAAAGGAGAGCAAGATCCTATTTTGTTTAAGCCTTTGTTGTTTTGGCAGGTGTTATAGCTGTTTTACCCTAACTCATGTAATGAAAAATACGAGTATTAATATTCTATAATGAAAAATAGTATTTTGTACGCTGGTAAGGATGGACACCTCCAAATATTAAGAGAATCATTTGATGAAGTAGTTGTAATTTATCAGAATAATATCACATATTGATGTAGAACAACTGGTTTGACATTGCCACATAATAATTATTGGGCAAGTTATTCATCTCTCTGTGTCTCAGTTTTCTTTCTTGTAAGATAATAATAATAATGATAATGATAATAGTAAGTTATAATGGTACCATTGCCTAACATTTTATTGAGCTTATATCTTTCCTCAAAAGCCACATATTGTTTGGACAGTGAAATAAGACAGTCCTGAGTAAACATAATACAAATGTAAATTATTTAAAAACTATTATACATATATGTATTTAAAATTTTTTTTTTATTTTAAAGATGTGGGTTACAATTCAGAATTAGGTACACAAGTGGCCATCACACAGGTAAAGGTTGGGCCTCCTTTTGGTACCCACTTTGCCTGGTTTGAGATTAGGTATCCTTATTGATATTGTGTGCCCCCCTCCCTCCCCTGGCAGTTTTCCACTACTGCCAATCCCTTTCTTACAGTATTATGATAAATTTTCAGGGTCTGCTCAGTTCTTTGTTTCTGTGATAGATCACTGAGTATTATAGACGCTAAATCCATCCAAGTTGCTGCAAAGTCCATAATTTTGTCTTTCTTTGTGGCTGCATAATATTCCATTGTGTATATGTACCATATTTTAAAAATCCAGTCCTCTTTTGATGGGCAGCATGGTTGGTTCCATGTTTTTGCTACTGTGAATAATGCTGCAATAAACATGTGTGTGCAGGTATCTTTCTTATCAAATGATTTGAGTTCCTCCAGGTATATTCCCAGAAGGGGGATTACTGGGTCTTGTGGAAGGTCGATTTTTAGATCTTTTAGGAATCGCCACACTGTTTTCCACAGAGGTTGTACTAGTTGACACTCCCACCTATAGTAAAGAAGCATTCCCTTTTCTCCACATCCTCTCCAGCATCTGTTGTTTTTTGAGTTATTCATGATGGCCATCCTGACTGAAGTTAGGTGATATCGCAGTGTGGTTTTAGTTTGCATTTCTTTGATGATTATTGAGGTTGAGCATTTTTCATGTATCTGTAGGCTGCTCATATGTTTTCTTTTAGAAGTGTCTATTCATATCTTTTGCCTACTTTTTAATAGGGCTCTTTGGTTTTTTCCTTTCAGCACGTTAGATTTTCTTGTAGAACCTGGATGTTAGGCCTATGTCAGATATACTGTTGGCAAATAATTTTTCCCATTCTGTGGACTGTCTCCCCACTCTCTTGATGCTTTCTTTTTTTTTTTGAGTTGGAGTCTCACTCTGTCGCCCAGACTGCAGTGCAGTGGCCGCTCCCGGCCACCGCAGCCTCGCCCGCTGGGCTCCGGCGATCCTTCCGCCTCAGCCTTCCAAGTAGCCGGAATTACAGGCATGCGCTACCATGCCCGGCTGATTTTTTGATTTATTGTAGAGATGAGGTCTTGCTGCCCAGGTGGGTCTCGAACCTGCGGGTTCAGGCAATACCTCAGCTTCCCAAAGGCGCGGGATTACAGGCTGAGCCACCGAGCCCGGCTGATGCTTTCTTTTGCTTTGCAGAAGCTTTTCAGTTTGATGGCATGGGCATTTGAAGTTTTGATCAGGAATTCGTTGCCTATTCCAATTTCCGTAAGGGTGTCTCCTGCATTTTCTAGGGTTTTATAGTTTGAGATTTTGAATTTGGGCTTTGATCCATTTTAGAGTTAATTTTTGTGTATGGTGATAGGTAGGGGTCCTGTTTCAATCTTCTGCATGTGGTCAGCCAGTTTTCCCAGCACCATTTACTGAATAGGATCTTCCTCTCCCTAGTGGTTGTTGGTGGAGCCTTTTTCAAAGATGAGTTGGTTGAGAAATTGAGGTTTTGCTTCCAGAATCTGTATTCTGTTCCATTGGTCTATATGCCTATTCTTGTACCAATTATGTGAGTATTATTATCTGATTTTCCTATACTAACTTCTAGTTTATTCAATAGCTTATGTACATTGACCATTCCTGACCTTATGCATCCACATTCCCCAACAGATCCAGTCTAATATTCGGTTCATAATAGATATTTAATGACTACATGTTAAAGGCATAACTTATTTTTAAGTAGATACCTTTATTCACCAGAATATTTTTATCTTGATTTAAAAATGTTGTGTTACTTACATAACATAAAATTTACCATTTTTAAGTGTACAAATCAGTGGTATTAAATACATCCACATTGTTGTGTAACTATCACCATTATCCATTTCCAGAATTTTTTCATCATTCCAAACAGAAACTCCATACAACAATTCCCCATTCCTTCCTCCCTCAGTTATTGGTAAAGATTGGCAAAGACAGATTCTACTTTCTGTCTCTATGAATTTGCCTATTCTTGGTAGTCCATATAAATGGAATCCTTCAGTATTTTTCCTTTTGTGTTTGACTTATTTCACTTAATATACTATTTTCAAGGTTCATCCATGTTGTAGTCCATGTCAGAATTTCACTGGTTTTAAAGCGAAATAATATCTTACTGTATTTGTATACCATATTTTTTTATCCTTTCATTCATTGATGGACACTTGGGTTGCTTCCACCTTTTGGCTATTTTGAACAATGTTGCTATGAACAAGGGTATTCTTGATTTGTTGCTAGGGCAACAATTTTGACTTCCTCTCTGGAGTGGTCACCTGTGTTTCTCTGGGGTGGTGCAGCACACTGAGACATGCCTGCACTGTTTCTATTAGAGTCATGCTTGGACTACTGAGTGTCTCGGTGCCTAGACACAACAACTGGTCCTTGGCAGAGCCTCGAGAATGTTCACAGTGTGTTGCCATCTCCTCACTTAGCATGGAAGGACTCTAAGGGACAAAGAGAACATGTGGAGGGTAACACTGGGTATATGTGCACAACATGAGTTTGAGAAAATAAATTCTTCTCTATTTGTTCCTGGATATGATATGTCACACTTGATATTCCCAGACTGGATGAAGAGGTGCATTTATTTGCTGAACAGAGAGTTAGAGAGACTTGGAGCTAGGAGTCAAGCCTTCCACACCTGGCAGTGTAAGTGCTGTGTATGTGTTTGGCTGATAATCCTTCCGTCTCTCAAAGTTGGCTCCCTGTTGTAGAAGTAGAAACTGATGACTTTGAAGCTGTGTTACAGCAGAAGAATGCCTGGAGAATGTGGTCATTACTCCAACTTCTGAGAAATGCAATCATGAGGATTCTCACTTAGGTCATCTAGCTCCAAAGAAACGGTTTCCTGGGCCTGCAGTTTTTATATTGGCTGCCAATGAATTTTAGAATTGGTGTCAACACAGAAACCACCGCATGGCTTTGGAGTCTCTTATGTTGATTCTGCAGTCTGAGAGATCAGATTCCAGGATGATGGGATTTTGACTGTCTCTAAAATTCAGACAAAGTCGGATGAGGACAGCATAGGCAGGTGTCCTTGGTTTGGACTCTCTCCCTTTGAGTTTCAATCATTCAGTAAAAATTCAGATCTTTTTATGTAGTGCAGTTTAAATTTTTTTCTTTTACTGCTTGCTAGGCTAAGTAAAAGGCCTAATGAAATATATTAAGAAAAAGAAGGATGTTGGGCAGTGATAGGAAGAAAAAAAAGTAGGGGAGGCTTACACTGAATGCTTTGGTTAACTGCAGAAATAAAAGAGTTTATGGAATAGGATAGTTCCACATCCACTGGCTGGGTGCCCTCATTTTTGCTCTGCTCACTGAATTTCTAATAAAATTAACTTTTTTTTTTTTTTAGTTAGAATTTCATTCTGTTGCCCAGACTGGAATGCAGTGGCACAATCACGGTTCACTACAGCCTTGACCTCCTGGGCTCAGGTGATCCTTCTGCCTCAGCCTCCCAAGTAGCTGGGACTATAGGCACACGCCACCATGCTCAGCTAGTTTTTTGATTTTTTTTTTTTTGGTAGAGACGAGGTCTCACCATGTTGTCCAGGCTGGTCTTGAACTTCTGGGCTCAAGCGATTCTCCCACCTTGGCCACCCAAAGTGCTAGAACTACAGACATGAGTCAGCATGCTCTAGTTTTTTTTTTTTTAATTAAAAAAGAAATATATGCACATTGTCTTAGCCTAAGAAAAAGAACCTGAAAAAAAACTTAAGTGATACTGCTTAATTAGGAGGTACAATGCCAAGGCAGCCAGAATGAGGGATAAAGGTGCTGGGATGGGGAAGGATGGGAAGCAAAGACAAGGTGCTGTGTTACTTCACATATACATATGAGGCAGCCACTGCTTTGCAAGTCGATCTAGTCAATTTTGTCAGCCCCATGGTGTGGCTCCGGACAAGATACACAGAAACACCATATATCCTGCAGCTGCTCATCAGGGGAGCAAATGAGGAAGAAATTTACTTGTTGGTTCTTTCTCATTTTCCATCCTTCTGTAAGTTGAAGTCCATCTTATGGGGCTGGCTGTTATTGCCCTTGTACTCTCAGGTTGCATCCCTAGACCCCTTGGCAGCTGCTGAAGTCACAATCCACAGTGTGGAACTTCATCTGAAACAGTGGGAAGAGTCACAGACTCTGGCCTTTGACCTCATGGAGGTAGTATGGTGACCCCTTTGTCACAGCAGCAGCAGGTGGGTGGAGCAAATGGCAGAGGGTCTGGGAGAAAGCTGCAACTAGAGCATCTGAGGTAGCCTGTAAGATGGGTCCCTCATAGACATGGTAAAAAATGTAAACAAAACCAAAGAGTATGCAATAAATACATTTTCCTTCCAGGCCAGACCACCAAGTCACTGTCTGAAGTTTGCCCTAAAATGGCGTCTATACCAAATATTCATCTATGTTTATAAGATCATATGCTAGGATAAGATTTGCTTCTTGTAACAGAAACCCTACATGTGTATCTAAAACAAGAGAGAGATTGTTTGTTCCTTGACATGTAAAAGTCAGAGGGAGGCATGAAGGCAGACTAATAGCAGCTCCTTGGTTGGCTGTCATTCTGCTTCATTATATTTAGCATGGCTTCTATCTTCAAAGTTGCTTTATGCACCAAAATAGTTACTGGCGCTCCAGCCATCACATCTATGTATCAGGCCTCAAGTAAAAAGAACAAAAGATTGTATCTTCTAGCTGAATTAATCTCATGTAAGCAGTTTTCTTAAAAGATCTACTCAGTAATTTTCATTTAGGTCTCACTGGTCATTCCTACCAGGTTAAAATAATGACTTTTAGACAAATGCTTTGCAGTGAAATAAAATCAGCATCTATTTAGTGAAAATGAAGAAAAATACATATTGGGTAGACAACTAGGTTAATTTTACACAAATTCAACACCTTGCTTTTTTTTTTTTTTTTTGAGTTGGAGTCTCACTCTGTCGCCCAGACTGGAGTGCAGTGGCCGCTCCCGGTCACTGCAGCCTCGACCTGCTGGGCTCCGGCGATCCTTCCGCCTCAGCCTTCCCAGTAGCCGGAATTACAGGCACGCGCTACCACGCCCGGCTGATTTTTTTATTTATTGTAGAGATGAGGTCTCGCTGCCCAGGCGGGTCTCGAACCCGCAGGCTCCCAAAGGCGTGGGATTACAGGGTGAGCCACCGAGCCCGGCTAACACCTTGCTTTTTAAAGTTAATTTTTTTCATTAGAGACAGGGTTTTGCTCTGTCAACCAAGCTGGAGTACAGTGGCTTGATCACAGCTCACTGAAGTCTCGAATTCCTGGGCTCAAGCAATCCTCTGGCCTCAGCCTCCTGAGTGGCTGGGACTACAGGTGTGTGAAAAAATAATACAGCTAATGATTATTATTATTTTTTTTTGTAGAGATGAGTTCTCGTTATGTTGCCTAGGCTGGTCTTGAACTCCTGGTCTCAGGTGATCCTCCTGTCTCAGCCTCCCAAAGTGCTGGGATTATCAGTGTGAACCACCATACTTGGCTAAAATGTAAGGTATCTTGAATATTGTTCCAAAGTAATGCATATAGACTTACTTCATTAATTTGAATACATGTTGTATTCTACTGTGTGAAAACACTGACGTTTTCTTAGCATATCCTCTGTGAGTTAGATATTTAAATTATGTCCAATATTTTGGCTATTATAAACAGCACTGCAATTAACATCCTTATACATATGTATTTACTCATTATTTGAGTATATATCTCTAGGACAAATTATTTGAGTATATATCTCTAGGATAAATTTACAGATGAGGACTGGCTGGATTGAAAGGGTAACTGTTTTCAATTTTTTGTATATATCCTTATGGGTATGAAGCAGTATTTCATTTTAGTTTTTAATTGCTAGTGATGCTAAGCTTCTTTTCAGTGCTTATTGGCTATTTGCATATATATATATATTTTAGAGAGGGAGCAATGTCTATTTAAGTCCTTCACCCATTTTTAAATCAGGTTTGTTTTTGTTGCTGAGGTAAAAAAAATACATATTTTTTAAAAATCAGAATTTCCAACATTGCTGAGTGTCTTCTCCTTACTGTTTGCTTATGTCAGTTTCCCCTTTCCTCCTGTTATCCCGTTGTGTCTTAGTCAATTCAGCTGCTATCACAAAATATCATAGATTGGGTAATTCATAAGCAACAAAAATTTATTACTTACAGTTTTGGAGGCTGGGAAGGCCAACATTCAGTATGTGGTGAGGGCTTACTCCCTCCTTTAAAGTGGTGACTTGTTGTTGAGTCCTCATATGACAAAAAGGACAAACACCTCCCTTGAATCTTTTTTACAAGGTCACTAAACCTATTCATGAGGGCTGTGTCCTCACAGCTTAATCACCTTCTAAAGGTCCCATGTCTTAAAAACCATCATGTCGGTAATCAAATATTAACACATCAGTTTTCTCAGCAGGTTCAGACTATGGCACCTTGCACTGATGCTCCATGACCATCCATCTCATAACTATAACTGCTCTCTGTGGAAGATCCCTTGATTAGAGTTATGCATCACTCTCCACTGCTGTCTTTTTGCTATTCTCCAGCCCCTGATCATTCCAGGTGACTCTTATAATTCAATTTTACAACTTTTATGACCTCAAATTATTTTTTAATATAAGATAATCCTGAATCAATATGTGCCTCTGCGAGGTATTGTCTGGACATAGACTGTTTCTCCCTATACCTGGCTTCTTTCTGCTCCCTTAGGGAGCAGCCTCTGTCCAAGGCTGGTATCTTAAGGGTAGGCATATTCCTGGTAATGAGTCATGGGCACGCAGGTGACAAAGCAAAACTGAAAACAATGCAGTCGGTACTGTTAATCAATGTAATTGTAAACACTGTCTAGGAATTTGAATAATTAACTTGATTGCTTTGATTATAAAACTGCTTGCTATACTACCCTGAGGTGCAGATCCTTCACCAACCTGCTGTATTGATACCTCCTATAAGTTTTAATAAGCCAGTGACTTTCCCTTCTGGACCTCTGGGCGACTTCTTTGGAATAGGTAAGCATTACATGCACGCCCTCTCAGATGTGGGGCTACCATGTTACAGCCCTTGATATTAAATTGATAGTCAACTTTATGCATCTGGAATTCACATGTGATTTTTTTTTTCACTTTGTCTTTGTCCTAGTCCCCCTTAACCAGTTGTTAAGTAAAGGGGCACATAACCTAAATAAATGACCCCTGGAGAAATTGATTTCCACTGTGTTTGTTTTTCATTACACTTATCTTGGTAGATGGAATTGGTATCTCCATATGGTTTTGATTTGCATTTCCCTAATAATTGATAATGCTGAACATCCTTCATATGCTTATTTGTATAGCTTTTTTGAAGAAATGCCTATTCAAATCTCTTGCCCATTAAAATATTTGGTTACTTATATTTTTGAGTGTATGTGTTCTTTATGTTTCCAGTCAAGTCTCTTATAAGATATACGACTTGCAAATATTTTCACCATTCTGTGGGCTACCTTTTCACTTTCTTGATGGTGTTCGTTGAAGCACAAGCATTTTTAATTTTGATGAAGTCCAAGTTAGTTTTTGTCGTTGTTGTTGCTGCTGCTGCTTGTGCTTTTAGTGTCATATCTAAGAAAACATTACCTAATCCAAGATCATGAAAATTTACTCCTGTGTTTTTTGCTAAGAGTTTTATAGTCATAGCTCTTACATTTAAGTCTATGATTCATTTTGAGTTAATTTTTTTATATGATATGAGCTAAGGATGAAACATTTGTAAAAACCATTTTTATAAAATAAGAAGTCTTTTTATTATATCTAAGTAGTATTCTTGTTCCTTTAGGTTTAGCTCATTTTCCTTTAGTAGAGATTTTCTCACGTATTCATTCAACAAGCATAGAGCATGAAGTGGATTAAAAATTAATGTTTACTTTCAAAGAGCTAACAGTGGAGAAGGAAAAAAGAGAAGGAAATCAGCAATGATTGCATGCTACAGCGTGCTTAATTCTGCTTAAGGAGGTCAAGGGAATGTTTGGAGAAATAATGATTGACTCAAGCATTGGAGCATGAAGTCAAATTTATTAGGTGGACAGGTGTGGTAGAAAAGAGGACATCCCAGGAAGGTGAAAACACACCTAAAGAAAATCACAGAGTCCATAGGAAGCATGGTGCATTTGCAGGCATGAACAGAGTACAATGCTTAACGGTTGTTATCCTACAGGGCATAATACTGGGAAATTGTATAGTTCTGGTAACAAAAACAAAACAAAACAAAACAAACAGGTGAGCAGAATTTGTTCAGGGAGGTCTTTACTTCAATATAGATGAGAAGTTATAAAATGCTCAGCTGAATAAGAGGTAGTGAAAATGAAGTGGGGAGGTAAGTTCAAAGAACATTTGGGAAAGCTGAATTGATGGAGCTGGTGATAGATTAGATCTGGACAGTGTAATAGATATGCCTAGGACAATAGCTTCAGGGAACTGGGGCGGTTGAGGTGCTGCTCACTGACATGATGAATTCAGTTGGAGACCTAAATATGGTTTGTAAACATATGCCACATTTAAAGTAACTTTGGACCAGATTCAAACTTTCAAAAGGCTTCAACAAATGTTTAAGCGTTTTATTCTTTCTCCAGAGTCCAATGGAATCATCCCTCCATTTGAGTGATCACATAGGAAGAGTTTCTTGTAACACATCTCTGGATTAGGTTCACGTTCTCTTCCCTCTCTCTGTCCTGATTTTTTAAAAATTTCTTTTTCCAAATTTCCCTTTTTCAAAACTCCTTTGCAAACCTGTGTTGAACTAGGAGGTTGAGGGAAGAACCGAGGAGTCCTGATTCTCACATCCTCCCTCATGGAGGTTTCTCTCTATGTGGAAGAACTCTCCAGAGCCCAGTGGATGCAAAAGGATTTGCTTTCCTATTTGTTCGCTTGGTAAGAGCACTGCATGGAACTAGCAGATGCCGCACAAGGAGATGCTGCTTGTTAGAATAGGAAATGCAGATAATTGGCATGCTTCCTCTCATGTCTGCCAACACTGGCCTGAAAACAAGCCGCCATTGAGTGCAGCTTTTCCTCAGTGCAGCTGTGGTTCCCAGCTCTTTGGGAATTAGAAACACATTGATCTAAGCTGTAAAAGCTGATGGGTAAGACGGGTAAAGACATTTCAATTGCATAAGTCTTCTAAGCGGCTCTGACTACTATTTGGTCAGTGGGGCTGCCTGGGTGGTGAGAAAACCAGCTCTTTGCTTCTGCTTCTCCTTTGCGGTGACCTGGCATTTCAACAGCAAGGTAACAGACATTCTTATGATGGGTCCCCTGGAGCCAGAGAGGCAGTGTGCATCTGTCTCCCTCGCTAGAGTGTAAGACGTTGGAGGCCAGGGAAGGGAAACAGGTGACATCCCGGGAAGGTGAAAACACAAGTAAAGAAAACCACAGAGCCCATAGGAAGCATGATGTATTTGCAGGCACGAGCAGCTCCCAGCGGAGTGTTCTGGGAGAAAAGTTAGTTCACATCGATTTACCTGAGTAGCCTTGTTCTGAGAAGGCAGCAGATTGGCTTCATCTTTGACTCTCTCTCTTTTTTTTTTTTGAGTTGGAGTCTCACTCTGTTGCCCAGACTGGAGTGCAGTGGCCACTCCCGACCACCGCAGCCTCGACCTGCTGGGCTCTGGCGATCCTTCCGCCTCAGCCTTCCGAGTAGCCGGAATTACAGGCGCGCGCTACCATGCCCGGCTGATTTTTTGATTTACTGTAGAGATGAGGTCTTGCTGCCCAGGCGGGTCTCGAACCCACGGGCTCAGGCAATCCACTCACCTCAGCCTCCCAAAGGCGCGGGATTACAGGCTGAGCCACCGAGCCCGGCTGACTCCCTCTCTTGATCTCATCTCATTCTCAGGTGAGCTGATGAGGCTTGGGGCAGGCATTTGGGCCATGAATTTCCCGGGACCTCTAGAGAGAACAGGCACAGAATTCCTTCTCCCTAGTATCTGGGAAGGGTTGAGGGACCAGCAGAAGAGGAGAGGGCTTGCCTCACCTTGAGGTCTGAGGCTGCATTGACCACTCCTGGTTCCTCATGGAGGCTGAAGCTGGAGGGAGAGTACTGCCTACATTCTTTTCACTTGGTGATCCCAGTGACTTTGTAGGGCACGTTCCCTCCCCAAGCCTTAGTCAGGTAGTCCTGGTTTGCTGGCTGGTTTGTGGTTCCACTTTCTCATGATTGGTCACCTTCCACCCATCATTGGTTTGATAGTGGGCCAAAGTCCCTAAAGCCTGGCATGTCTCCTGTAGGGCTGGGGTAGACACACAATTATGGACAGGTGGAGGACCACAGCCATTGGATATGAAAGCCAAGCAGGACATCTGGCCTAGGTGGTTCTCTCCAAAGCAAAGCTCTTTCCATAGATAAGGTAAAAGAAGGAACTTTAACAAAAAAATCATGAAAAATTTTAAGGAGATGAAATTAGATGAAATTGCTGGTTAAAAAGGCTTCCTGAAACTAAAGAACTATGGTTTTGGAAGAATTCAGACAGATGCATTTTGAGCCCTTATTAGTGTATTTTTTTTTTAAAAAAAAACCTCATGCTAGTCAGGCTCGGTGGCTCAGCCTGTAATCCCGTGCCTTTGGGAGGCTGAGGTGAGTGGACTGCCTGAGACCACGGGTTCGAGACCCGCCTGGGCAGGCGAGACCTCATCTCTACAAGAAATCAAAAAATTAGCCGGGCGTAGTAGCGCGTGCCTGTAGTTCCATCTACTTGGAAGGCTGAGGCGGAAGGATCCCCGGAGCCCAGCAGGTCGAGGCTGCGGTGGCCGGGAGCGGCCACTGCACTCCAGTCTGGGCAACAGAGTGAGACTCCAACTCCAAAAAAACAAAACAAAAAAACCTCATGCTAAGTGTTACAAATACAATGATGACTGAGATTGTCCCTTCTCTCGGGAAGTTTAGTCTATTGAGGAAGAGAGACTGATGAATAATTAGACATGGTACAAAGGCAGATGATATAAGAACTTATGTAAAGTAGGAATAAGGTGTTTTTTGCATATAGAAATGAGAGTTATTAATTCTAAATGGCAGCTAAGGGAACCTTCACGGAGGAAGTGCTGCAGCAATGGGAGAATGAGGGGAAAGACAGGCAGGACTGTAAATGCTGGACTGGGGAACAGTGTGTGTGGACCTGTGAGACTAGAGGGAGATCATGGGAGATAAAGCCAAAACATGGTTTGTAGAAGCAGCATCACCAACCTATATTTTGGCATCAGACATACTTTGCTTTCAAGGCTTGTTCTATCACTCACAGCTGCATGACCTTCTGCCATGGCATTGTTAACATAAAAAGAGAAATGCTGTAAGAACTAAGAATAATATATGTACATGGTGTATGGTACATTGTGGTCTCTTGGTGTAGGTTGGCTGTCTAAATAAACAACCAGAAAGAGGTATGGGTGTATTATCTCCATTTTATAGTTAGGATATTTGAAGCTGAAAGAGCATAAATTGGTTGTGTAAGCTATCGCAACAAGTAAGATTCCAGCCAGGATTTGAGGCCCTTGAAATACGCTGTGGGGCGGGGAGCAATATAAACAACGTGTGTCACTGTCTTTAAAGAGCTACACTCTGGTTTGTTTCACACAGAAGTTGGACTGTAAAACAGAAGGGGGCACAGGATTGTGGTGCTAGAGGAACTCAGAGAAGATGTAGTCTTGTTGAGGGGACAGTGGTGATGGAAGGCTTCCTGGGGGAAGTCGAGTTCTCCCCTGGACTTGCTGAGGAGAAAGAGCAGGGAGGACATTTCCGAGCCATCCAGCACCTTCTTGGGATTGAGGGACTTACTCCCCCCGCTGCTGGATGTGCTGCTGGATGATGGCCCTCAGCAGCCAGCCCTCCAGGGACTGCTTTGGCTGAAAAGACTGTGTCACTCATGGTCCCACCTCCTTCTACACTCAGTGATTGACAGCACGGGACTTACAGACCTGGGTCTTTTGCCTAACTTGAGCAGACTCTGAAGGCTCTGTTGGTGCTCAAGCTACTCACAGGCTCAGCTGAGGTCCTCACTGGGGCTGCATCCTGGGGCAACGTCCCCCTCTCCTGCTCTGTCCCTTCCCCTCCATAGGTGCTGGCCCACAAACACTCCCTAATAGGCGTCTCTGTATGTCTGCCAATCTCTGTCTCACTCAACTTCCCAGGAAACCCAACCCAGGACATCCAGATCATAGCGTGTAGATCTGGACGGCCGCTGAGCTGAAGGATTCAGCCCATCCCTGGGGACAGTATGAAAAAGACAGAGATCAACCTAGAAGGTGGATGGATACCCAAGTGCACACACTTGGTGCCGTTGCGATTTAGTCTGTTCCCTCACAGGACTTGAGGCCTGTCCCCATCCCCCACCTACTGCCCTAACATTCTTGTCTGGAAGGGACACATTCTTTTATGCCTGGTGGGATAGAGCTGAGTGTGTGTGTAAGAGGTATAAGGGGGGTGTTTGGGGCGAGGGAAGACCGAAGTGGAGGCAGGCATCTTCCACATGGCCTAGTGGCCACCGCATTCAATGGGGGAAAGCAGCAGTGTGTGGGAAGGGAAAACCGGGAGGAACTGGCTAAGAATGAGGCACCATGTTGAGCGGAAGGGGAATGGGTCTGCCAGGGAAACTTTGATGGTCTCACTCTTTTGAAGATGTGTGCTCTCCATTGCCTTGCTAGACTCTAGTATGGCCATGTGCTCTTTGAGCTATGGCTGTTGCCATGCTTCCTGGCTTTGGCCCCTCCCCCACCATGGGGAGGTGAATCTTCTCTCTCTCACTTGAATTTATTTTTAAATAAACTGTATTTTTGAATCTAAAAAAAAGTGCTCACTTTTGGTGGTTATAGAAATATCATGCTCAGTTACAAATATCAGAGTATTTTCATGTAAGCGGTTTTTCCCCCCAAGACGCTTAAAAAAATTTTTTTTGGCGTATTTTAAGGTATCTAACATAATGCTATGAGATATATATATACATACCTAGATTAAAATAGTTACTCTAGTAAGACAAATTAACATATCTATTGGGTTAAGACATAATATAACAGGCTTAAGCAAATTGCACATCATTAAGAGAAATTGTGCTTGAAAGAATCAGAGATGTGCAAAATGGAAAGCTCAACTTCTGCAAATGCCCATCAGGAGAGATGGTGCCGTTGAGATTTATGTTCTGTAGTTTGGATTATGTAAGAAGCATTTTATTCCTCATTCTACTTTATGAATATAAAATGATCATTTGTAAAGCTGAGACTCCCCATTGGAAGCACGGCAGCCTGAGGCTGTGTGTATGAGAAGCTAGAAAATCTGGTTGGCCAGATCTGCGGGGGTCCTCTTAAGTGCTGAGCAGATCTTTGGGGGAACTTAAGGATCCCCAGGAGCCCTCTTGCACGCCAGTGACAGAAAGGCACAGGCCTGACAAAATATTTCAGGCCTGCCTGGCTTGCCTGCAGTTGAACAGAAGCAGCACTCCAATTTCCAGAGTTTTCTGAGTGACTGACCAGGGCCTGTTTTCTGCCCCTTCCCTGACTGAGTTCTCAGGACCAAGTGCTGGCCATTGAAAAGGCAAGACCCATCAGGGGACCTGAATTCCATGGTGACCTCTGACCATTCTTCAGACATTGAGATACTTACATCAGAAAGAGTTGGCTCTGATCTCATGAATACATGGGGGCCTGTTTCCCTGCTTATTTTTATTATTTTTCCTAACTTTTAGGGCAGCACAGAAGCTGGTACACATTTTTGAATAAAGAAGTGGCAGGCTCAGAGCTCAGTTTTAGAAAGATTTGACTGTGTATCTCTGGCAAGCTCCAGAGGCAGCAATAGAGAGGCCAGACTGGGGGCAGAGAGACCAGTTTGGATGTGCCTGTAATCTACCAACCGGTGGTGAGGAGCTGAATTAGAATGGTAGCAGTGGGAATGGAAAAGAGGGGATTGTCTGAGACACACTGGAGGCAGAGTGTGTGGGAGGCAACAATAGCTCAGACAGAGAGAAGTCCGGTTTCAGCCCCAAGGGAATGGTGGCTGATCATGTCATGAAAAGAAACTGGGAAGTCAAGTCTCACAACCCCTATGAGACAGGCTTCAAAAATAGATCGGGTTTCAAATTCTATCCCTGTTACTACTGGCTGTGTAGGTGCCACTGGATATACAAGTCACCTCAGGGAGTCTGATTTGTTGTTTTTTAATTTGTAAAATCAGGAATGGTGATGACTATTTCAAAGTTATTTATTGCAAAGGATAAAAGAGAAAGCAGCGCGAAGCATTTACAATAGGCCAGCACACAATCAGCACTCAATAAATGGCAGTGACTAGAGCCTGATTAGGACAATTTACAAGGCTGTAGCAGAAGTTGGGTTTGTGGAGAGTGAATAGTTCTACTTGAGCTGCTCAGGGAAGGCTCATCGAAGTGTCAGAGTTTGTGCTGGTGTCCATTCAGGGTCTTTGATGTTTCAGAAGGTCAATTCCTTTAAGCACAGAAATAAATCGATGTATAAAATGGTCTCTTATTTTTCAGAGTTAGATGCAATTGACAAGTATGAATATTGTTGATAAGCTGTTTTATGCATGGGATTGACAGTATTTTCTTCCTCTTATTGCTACTTTAATAGCAGTTGAATTTTTAAAAAGGGAACCAAACCATAATGACATTTATTATTTACTTAACATGAAAAGTTCAACAGTGATATTAAGAATCCAGGCTCTTTCCAACCTTCTGATTCCTGTTCTTGTTGGGTTTTTGTTCTTATACGTGTTGCCTCATGATTGCAAGGTGGATGCCATAGTATAAGTGGATGCCATAGCATAAGTTATCACATCTATGCTCAAGAGAGGAAAATAAGGGAGGTGCTGCACCATTGCGTTCTTTGATATCTAGCCCTCTTATTAGAAAAGCAAAAAGTTTTCCTGAAGACCCAGCAGAATTTCATTGGCTAGAATTAGGTCACATGGTCATGCCCAAGGATTAAAAATTCTGGGAAAGCAAATATCTGCCAAAGAGGAACAGGACTGCCTGATAATAATTCTGTACCCTAAAAGCAACTGAGATTTCAGCATAAGTTTCTGCCAACTTAGAATTTTGGCTTATCCAGTGATTTATTACTTAACTGTAGATCAATGAACATCTTCATGGATGATTATGTAGCTTCTCTGTTTTCTAGAGAATAAGAGAATGAAAAGGCCATTTGAGAAGAGTTGTTTTTGCCTATTTGGTGTACCAAGGCCTACAGGCGCTTTCATTCCTTTTCTTTTTTTTCCCCCACTCCTCAAAAAAATTTCTTCTGTTTATTTACTGAAATTAAAAAAAAAGGACCCCTCTGACCAGATAATAACTAAAAAAATATTGGTGGACTTCAAGATTAAACTTTGTTGTTACTTTTTACATTTATCTCTGAGTTCAGTCGTGGACTCAGTTGCACAGGAAGCTGAAGCAACAGGAAAGAGGACAAAGAAGCCCATTCCCCCTGGCGCAGGAAGGGGCCTGTGAGAGAGTGATTACTAGCTGCCCCCCTTGTGCCCTCTGGGCTGATCCTAAGGTCCAGGATTTCTCTTGTAACATTTTCTTGACCCTTCACGATTCAGCGGAAGATAGCTTAAGCACACACAGACATTTGCAGTAGTTTAATCATCAAATTCCATGTTATAAAATAGAAAAAAATTGTACATTTGAGGGGACATTCAGTGACTTCAGACTCAGAAATAAAGCAAGTGATGATAAATTGAAACATTGCTGTAATAAAAAGAGCCCAACTTAGTGAAATTAATTACCAAATAGTTATTTTTTTGAAGAAAGGCAATTTAAAGAAATCTGAATTAAAAAAAACAAAATCTACTGAAGCTGGGCTCAGTGGCTCAGCCTGTAATCCCACGCTTGGGAGGCTGAGGTGAGTGGACTGCCTGAGTCCACGGGTTCAAGACCCGCCTGGGCAACTTGGAGAGACCTCATCTCTAAAATAAATCAAAACTTAGACGGGCGTGGTAGCACGTGCCTGTAGTTCCAGCTACTCGGAAGGCTGAGGTGGAAGGATCGCCGGAGCCCAGCAGGCGAGGCTGTGGTGGCCGGGAGTGGCCACTGCACTCCAGTCTGGGTGACAGAGTGAAGTCCAACTCAAAAAAAAAAAAAATCTACTGAAGATGGGTAGCCATGATGGTTGCACAATGAGAAAGTACTTAATGCCATTAAACTGTACACCTAAAAGTAGTTACAATGATAAATTTTATATTATGTATATTTTACCATAATAAAAAAATCTGCTGAATGTAACCTTAATTCGAGAGATCTGCTTAAGTGAACAGACAGAATAATTTGTAAAGAGAAGAACAAACACTTGCACATAAGTGGGTATTTCTTTTCACTCTGCACTCTGTACATATCGTGGTCACAAAGTTTCTCTTGAACTTTGGACCTGTCTATCCAACGGCATTCTGTCTACTTGGCACGTCTCGTATACTCCTCAGGTCCACCATGTCTAAAACGGAATTCAGTGCCTCACTCTACCTGTAGACATTTGTTCCTCTTCCCCCTTTTCATCTTAGTTAAGGGCACTAATATGCATCCAACAGCTCAAGTCAGAAATCCTGATGCCATTCTTTTTCTTATTTTGAATCAGGGTCTCACTATATTGCCCAGGCTGAAGTGCAGTGGCACAATCATGGCTCACTGCAGTCTTGACCTCCTAGGCCTCAGCCTCCCAAATAACTGGAAGGTGCCACCACGCCTGGCTACTAATTTTGATTTTTTGTATAGATGAGGTCTTGCTGTGTTGCCTAGGCTGGTCTTGGCCTACCAAAGTGTTGGGATTGCAGCTGTGAGCCACTGTACCCAGGCCTCAGAGGTCGTTCTCGAACACACTTTTTCCTTACTCTTTGTGCCAATCATCTAATCAGGTGAATTCTGTCTCCTCAAGGTCACCCTGGTCTGTCCTCTTCTCTTTCACACTCTGCCACTCTAAGATAACTGAGGAATTAGGAACTCTCACCTCTGAAGTAAGTGCCCAGCATTCATTCTGCTATCCACTGATCTTAATATTTTTTTTTTCAAGAAACTAAGAAATCATCTTAGTTGACCTTTTGGACATCTTTTCAAGTTGCTTAGCAGACCAATTTTATAAAGGCACCCAGCCATGATTTTTGAAAAATGCTAACGACTGATATCTTAACAGGATTTCTGCCCAAGCTCAAAATTTCTGCCTCTTCCATAAAATATTCAATGCCCCTTCTTCCCATTGAGCATAGTGACATTGACGATGTGAGTCAAAAAATATTGGGGGTCCAGGTCCCCAGAATGTGTTATGAAAAATGGCTGTCTTACCTAGTGTGAGCTGCTCAGAGGCAAGGGTATTTTAGTTTTGTCAATTTACTCATTAGTAAATGAATATTCACTAAGGGTATGGGTCACTGTTAGGGATAAAGACATGGGACAAAGTCTCTATTTGCAAGGAGTGCACAGCCTAGTGGTGGAGATGGATCAAAAAGCAGATGATTGCCTTACAGAGTGCTGAGAATAGGGCACGGTGGTCTGGAGTCATGGGGGTGGGGAAAGGGGGAGGGTGTTCCTCACAGCCTAGGATGACTGGGGGAAGATTCCCATTACAAGACAGTAAAAGATCTGAATTTGAGATCCAGTCTTGACTCCGCATATTACCTAAGAATGTAATAATAATCTTTAATAATCTCATTATTTTACTTCGTATTTGCTGGTTACCAGCCAGGCTGGGCATCTTTTAGTACTTATTGACGCCATACATTTTCTCATCTATGTATTGTCTCATCATTTGTGGATAATCTCAATTGAAAATAAAGTTGCTTATGCAGATAAGGAACTTTTGCCCTCTGAAGGACTGATTTCCTAGATCTTACATACATCTATGGACAAAAATAAGAATCAGGATGTTTTCCTAAAAGCCCCCCTGCTTCCTGCCAATCTCTGCCTTCTCTCCAATAATCCGGCTTCCTAAGGGAGGTCAGCAGGACGTGATGGAATCTGTATGTGCAGACACCACTGTCAACTTTAACAGCGTTTTTTTTTCTGTTAAAAGTGAGAAAGTCTACATAGATGGACGGAGGGAGTAATGTGTAAGCTTATGAATGTGAGAACTGTTTGATACACCAAAGTATTTGTGGAAATTTTAAAGAATGAGGCCCAATTTCATATCTGGTTTGAGAGAAATGTCTATAAACTACTACATGGATTTGAGAATGACTTTCATTCGTGTAACAGAAAACGCATGGCCTTCCATGTCCCAATTAACACCAAGGACCTTCCTGCTATCTTGCCTGATTTTGGCAGTCAGAACTCTCCAACTGTGCCTTGTGTTTTAACTACTTGGTGGCCAGAAAATAGGGCTGAATCTGCTTGAGATGTAGGGGAAGGAATATCCAGGACTTGAAGCCAGAGGAACCTGTGTAGGAGTCTTGGCGCTGCTACTTAACAGCTGTGGGTTGTTAAGCAATTATCTCCCTATCTCTGGGCACTGGTTTTCTCAAATGCAAAATAGAAAAACACTTCCTAGCTCACTGACTTATTATGAGGACTAAATAACCTGATAATAAATTGCTAGACAGATGTTAGGTGTGTGTACATATTCTTTTCCACTCTCCTTTCTTCTCTACTCCACACATGCAGCAAAGCAAAGGGCTTGAATGTAGTTGCTGCTTAATATTTGCTCATTGCTTGATGAAATAGAGCAGTGGTTATTTGGGGACCAGTTTCAGCATCACCTGGGAACGTGAAAGAAATGGAAATTCCCAGACCGACTCCATCAGAAACTCTTCCAGTAGGGGGGCTCAACAAGCTGTTTTTATCTCTAGGTGATTGTAATGCTTGTTAAGGTTTGAGAACAGCCGAAAGAGTGACTCCTTCCTATTGTGGTCAATATAGAATGAGATCTGGTGAAAGAAAAAAAATGAGTTTTAATGATATAAAAGCTAATATTTAAAGTCCTAGGGGTTGACTTTTCTAATGTCAGATTTTCCTTAAAACAGTGAATGATACATGTTTCAAGTAGAATTGTTTCTTGCTATTTACTGGAAAAAAGGACAAGTGTTTAACTTAAGGTAGGATTTGAGATAAGCTATCTGGATATCTATACTGAACTGAAACACAAAAGTTTTTATCCTTTCTGTTCTTTATACATAATAATCACAGAACTTACAAACTAATGGTTGCTACACTGCTTAGCTCTAGAAGATATGACATTACAATGTTTTGCCATGCTATTATTTCTGACATAAATTTTAATTTTATTTAAACCCAGAACCTCTTCACTGTGTTCATAACGACAGTGATTAAACATAATAGCTAGGCCTATTAACACATTTCTGTGGACTAGTGAAAATACTGACACTCTCCATGTACCAGGAAGTTTGTTCCTACAACCAAGAGTATAGTCATTGTGGCAGGCCCATTTCTCATTTGTCAGGCTCATTTCTCGTACACCTTAATTGTATATTTTTATCATGCAATTTTTTTTGGTAATAGACATTAATGAATAGTTGTACCTCATGTATAAAATGAGTGTTCTGTATTATTGAATATTCCTAAACCTCTTATGGGAGATGCATCAATAATCACCGGTGTACCTTTAATGACCATTAAGGAGCTTTCAATTTTAACTGCCTGCCCTTTGCTTTTGAGAAGGAACCCATTTAATTGTATAAACTACAATTGATTTTATATGCAGTGTACATTCCTTAGGGCAGGACCTGATGCTTAATGGCCAAAGGCTGGTAGAATTTCATTTCAATGAATTTAATGAAGCATCGATTTAGCATGTAATAACTGTTTGAGTGGAGTAAAAATAGCTAATAAAAATGAGACTTAGAGTCAGTCGATCATACTCAGTGATCTATCACAGAAACAAAGAACAGAGTACCATATATTCTCACTCATAAGCGGACCTTGAACAATTATCATAATACTATAAGAAAGGGATTGGCAGTGGTGGGAAAATGCCGGGTGGGGGTGGGGTGGGGTGGGGGGGTTGGGCTTAGCAGTTGAGGGAAACTGCTAGGGGAGGGAGGGGCATACCTCATCAACAAGGGTATCTGCATAATTAACGTTTGTATACCTAACCCTGAATGGTAACCCACATCTTTAAAAAAAAAAGAAAAAAAAAAGTGAGACTATCAATTGCAACATATTTACTATTAGTTAAGAGTCTACCACGTGCTGGGGTTTACTAAAGTTATCTAATTTGACTCAAAACACTCTGAGGCTGATACTACTGTTTTCATTTTACAGACACCAAAACAATCCTTAGAGTGTACCAGAATGGACACATGGTGTATGGTCCTGGTATACCCAATGAATATGGGGAACACTCAAAAGAAAGTATATGGTTGGTTTAAAAAAAATGGCATCAGAGAAAGTGAATAGTGAATTTAGTTCCTCTTTTTCTCTATTCAAATCAATATCCCCAACTAATCTGATCTGTTTGTCAAACTGTGTTGGTGAACCGTGTGAGCAGGCTACTTAGTCTGATGAGGCTGACAAGAAGCTACGGTCAAGTGTGAGGGAAAACTGAGGTTTTGTAGGGGACTAAGGCATTAAGCAGTGTTCTGGATGCATACGCAGTGTTAACACTCCCGAAAGCTTGGAGCAGGGTAGCAAAAAGGTTTGAAGTGCTTCCTTTATAACTTACGTAATCACTTAAACACTTTATTTTTTTTTTAATTTTAAAGATGTGGGGTACAATTCAGGGTTAGGTATAAAAATGTTCATTATGCAGATACCCTTGTGGATGAGGTGTGACCCTCCCTCCCCTGTGTAATCTTTAGAATATCAAATGAATACAGAGGAATTGATAACAGTTTAAGTGAACCAATGAAAACCCAAAAATATAGCCTGCTGTGATTTTTTAGATTAGTAATACTATTTTGTGAAGAAAAAAATTGGATATGATTACTAGAAAAAGTAAAAAGATTTTTATGCACAAAAATTCTAATAGAAGAAAACCAACTTATAAAGTGAGGAAATACAGAGAAATAAAGTTGACACTGAGACATGAAAAATCGTGAATTCCTCACATTGCTTGTATCATGACAAATGGGATGTAGCTAACATCAAGCCTTGTTTTGAGCACAAAACATCTCATTCTTTAGTGCTTTCTTGTGTGAGATTATTTTGCAAATTCTTGCTTAGTTTCAGTAAGGAACAACACACTTAAGTGGTGTTTGTTTATCCTTTTGAGTAATGTACAGATCTGAAAGTTTCTCACCTCTGCTAACTTGGTCCAATTATCTGATGTAAAGCTTAAAAAAAGATGTCATCTCTAGTTCTTAGGTGATGGACTGCGCTACCTGTTAGTTCTAACAACAGTGCTACATTTGAGCATCCTGTATTTTTATCAATTTCAGAATACCTACGTGACTTCTAGGTATTTGCTCTACTGGTTGGAAGCTGTTGTTAAAACATGTCCAGAAAATGAGAAAATTAGTTGACTTTTTGGCTCCTTCTCACTTTGATTCTGCTTTTACTACACAGGGGACGTGATATTTAGTTATCAATTCTTTTCTTTCACATGTGTCATAAATGGCAAGGATATGACATCTACATTCCTGAAACAAAAGACCTCCACTGGTTTCTCTTAAGCAAATATCATCATGAGTTCCACTGGATGGTCCATATTGTTCTCAATATTTTATGGACAAGTTTGCTTGGGGTTAGAAAGGGGACAAGGAAGGATATGTGTATATCAGCTTTGTAATCTCCTTCCACTGAATTCATCTCTGCCTCCATTCTTTTCAAGGACTGATATATCTTTACTGCAGTAAGTAAACAGCTTTATCAATCACCAGCTGAACAAGTTTCAGGCTCGCTTTTGTCTTAATTCCACTGCAGTTTATCTGAGTCAGACCTAGGATTCAGAAGAATAAAGTTTTATGGACTATTGAGATAAAGTATCAAAAGAATACCATAGAATTGATCCAAGCCTTTTTAGGTCTTCTAAGATTATGTGCAATTTCTGGGTTAATTCTTGAGCTCAAGTTTGAACACCCATACCAAGTTCATTTATAGTTGGTGCCTTTTAAAACTGCCAATCTATCATTTAAATTTTAAACTTTTAGTAATAATATTTAGTATTTCATAAGGTTCAAATATAAGTACCATATATAAATACCTTACTAAAAAAATCATGAGACAGTAGGATTGTAAATACATGCTATTGAGAACTTTTATAGACTTTGCTATAGTTGTATCAACTTGGTGGCATTAAGGAACTTATGATGGAGATGTGAAATGGGCTCATGCAACCCACACTGCTACTGTGGATTTTATGGTATCTGTCACATTTTTAAGGCCAATGAAATGAGAAAGCACAGGAATTAGTCAGATCTGGGACTCTGACATGAGTTTTTGTAACTATTTGGCTAGGTGATCTTGGGCAAGATTTAACTGCAGAAAAACTTTCACAGGGAGGTTCTAAGAATCCAATAACACAATGACGTAAAAATCCTTTGCAAAGCACATGTCTCATATTCTCCTGTTCTGGAAATGGCATGTTAGAAAGAAGAAACTCTAGGTATGACTTTTGATTTTCATGGTAAGAAAGACTCATTAATCACCACTGAAGAAAGATCATTCTATGACCACGGCTTAATTAACTTTTGTAGAAAGTCCCTTAGAATGAGGTTTCACTGTATGTGCTTGAGATACTAATAGGATTTAATAATTTTTTCCTACTTCTCCCAATCCGTAAAAGTTAACACAAAGCAGTTACTATGTGCCAGGCACTAATCTAAGCACTGAACATAAATAGGGTCATTTCATTCTTGCAATCACCCTGTGAAGCCAGTACTATGGGTTATATTCATTTTACAGATGAGGAAACCAGGGGCACAGATTAGAGAAAGATCCACAATCAATCATGACCAAAGCCAGAATTTCATCCATATTTACTGCATTCTTCGGTATTTACTGTCTTCTATATATTTGCTATTTTCTTCTACTTGTGCAAATCAGACTCTGTAGGGGCTATTATAGAATACTAAAGTACTTTTCAGCACTTTTGGGGTGAGAGGGAAATGTTGGAACAGGTAATTCTCAAACTTGGAATAATCAAACAAAGTCTGATGAACTGTTACACTGTACTGGATGAATATACCATGTCTACAGATTAAGTAGGAGAGACGAGGCTACACAACTTTCCAAAACTTCAGAGGAGGGTTGCAAATGACACTGAGCATATGCCTGCTCATCAGAACTCTTGAGAAAGTTATTGCATTAAAAGGGCATGTAGAATGTTTTCCAGATTTCCCAACCACACAGGCTTCACCCTAGCTTTGGCTTTAGCCCTCAAAATGTGTGGTTTGGACATGAATCTGGAATCACTAATCTCTCTAGCACCTTGTGCTCCCCCCAACTCCCCACCTCCCTCCCCTTCAAAAGTCTGTTCTGTGTTCTCTTCCTTAAGGATTTGCTCGCAGACCAATCATTTAAGCTGATAAATGTGTTTATACCTACAGGTGACAACTCTGTGCATTATTTACATGAGGGTTTCCTATGTCTTAGCTCTCAACAGGAGTGATGAATTTGGGAATTTAAAAGCACGTGGCAGCTCCCCGGGATGCTGTTTTAGAGAAGGCCCTTTTGTCATACTGCATAGGCAGCTTGCCTGCGTGTCAGTTAGCTTAGGCTGGCACCCAGGATGGCTTCAAAGGGAGCACAGTGACTGGAAGTTCTAGCGGCAGCAGATTTATTCAACTGCACATAGTGATTAACCTTCCAGGAGTGCGTCTGAGCAGCAGGGGCCATAGCAACATATTAATTTATTTGAGGAACAATGGTCAAAAAATTCTAATTAATTGAAAAGTACTTACGCGGGAGGGAGAGTTACTTCAACTTTTAAGGCTTCCTTAAAAATAAGAGCAGTCTTAAAATCCTGGATAAGGCATTAATCCAAGTAATGAAGGCATTAAACAGAGCAATCTTATTTTGCAAAATTGTTAGAAAGGCACAGGATGAAAGAAATATTGGAAGAAATGGTGGAGCAGTATAACTGCCTTCTGCCACGTGGTTTTTTTGAACTTTAAAAAATGTCTATTGTTAATTTTTCAGCAGACCTCGCTTTCAATGCTACCACCACCACATTCCACGTAACTCAAGACAGTAATTTACTCACAAAGGAAACACACCTCTGATTATTATTAATAATCAACTTTTTTTTATTAGAGCAGATACAGTTGTGAAAACTGTACATTATACATTTTGGTTTCAAGGATTATAAATAAAGGAACTCACAGGTAGGGAGTTCTTTTTCACAGCAAGAAACTTTAAATAAACAAAGTCATGTTTTATTAAGTACATTGGCAGACTTCATATGCTGTCCAAAATGTTGAGTACAGTATAACAACCCATTAGAAAGAGCCTTCATGTAAAATACAGCTGTGCACAGTTTAGAAAAATACCAACGATTTGAGCTTTGTTTTAAAAAGGCTTATAAATCATACATATATTTATAAATGGGACCAACATGCTCACTTTATAAACATATCCTTTCGTTATCTGTTACCCATAATTTCCAAAGCATTACACATTTTAAATAACACTTAATAAGATTAAATATTTTATATATTTTTTTAAAAAACCAGCTTTCCCAGCATAAGGAGCTATGGGGTTAGGGAGGAGCAGAGGGAGTACTGAGACTAACACAGGAACTTTGAACGTTTGTTTTCAGGTAGAAACATATTTCTTATATTTAAAAGTCAAAGCAAAATGTAAAAAATAAATATACAAGTTGTAATTTTTCATTTGCTCTCTTTCTGCCTTCTTCTTTATTCCATATTGGTCACACCCAGGATTCTCAATATATTGTACTTCTGCAAAAAACATCACTGGGGTTACTACCCTGCAGGTGACAAAGCATTCAGTCCACACCTGTGCTAACAAGGGAATTATGTGAACTGTCTTTTCTGCACTGAAAAGGTAGCTAATAAGGTAAAAAGAATCTGATTAAACCATGCAAATCATGAAAATATTTAATAGCTCCCCTTCCGCAGTGTAATGTTTTAAAAAGTTTTAACAGATGCCTTTCCTCCCGATTCCTTTTTAAATAATTACTTTTATAAAGACCATTTAGTTTCTAACTAAGCATGCTTCTGAATTTTAGAGGGTAAATTATAAAACAGCAAAAAATCAGAATGTCAGAATGACAAAGGACTGCAAAAGACACATATTTAAGATAACGTCTAAGCCTTTAATATTCAAAATGAAATTACAAAAGGACTTTGAAAAACATGGAAGGCAGAAAATTGAGAGGCAGCGATTGAACAAAGCTTTATGCTCTACCTGAATGTATTCAACAGAAATTTAAGTTGGAAAAAGAAAACAAGAAAGAGAAGAGCAGTTTATTAATAGCATCTTGCTTAACTTTCATGGGAATTAACACAGCCACTGACAAGATTTTATTTGGTTGTAAAGTACGTCAGCAAAGAAATTGAATCCTTTAAACACTGATTACTGCAATCCATGCAACGTTTGGACTATACTTCTTAGAATTCTGTTGTCTTTCAGCTTTTAAAATTTAGCACTTCCTAAGTGCATAAATAATCACCTCAGTAATGTTAAAAAATATTTAAAATGAACATATTTCTTAGGAAGGTATAATGTCTTCAAAGTGCTAAATTTTAAAGATAGCCTTTTACAGGTTTAGGAAGAATAAATGTCATAAAAATGTATTGCTATCAAAATAAGCACATATTCGCTAGCATTTTGTTGTTTCTTTTCCTTGAGATGCAACACGTTGTGTTTCGTCTGGCCAGGACCACGGGTGGTAGATGACTCTATGTCATATTTAAATAAACAGCAAAAATGAAAAGAGTCGTGCACAAGCAAACGAAACATTTTCTCCCAGAACATTCCAGGAGATGTTAAAGCAGCAGGTCATGGCATAAGACTGGTGAGTGATGCTGCTACCTATTTCTTCTAATGAGATAGGAGTGAATGTTGGAACCTCGTCCACAGCAACACAATCCTCCGACCGCATTCCTCGGGCAGTCGTTTCCCCAGCTCCCTACTAAAAACGTCAGATGGTAAAATAGTAAGGCAGCTGTTGACTTCCATCAAAAAAAAAAAAAAAAAAAAGAAAAAACAAAAAACGCAGCTCCATACATTTCCAGTTTAGTCACACTCTGCTAGGACAGATGGAGTAGCCAATGCCAAGAACTTCGCCGGATGGGGCTGCTTCAGCAGATTTTAAAAAAGAATTATTATTAAGTTTTGCTCTCCAACATGGCTGTGCGCTTCAGCTCCCAGAGGACCCCAAAGCCACAAAGCATCCCCGGGGAACCGAACTGGTCCTCTGGCTGAATTTTCCAAGTTTCATCTCTCTTGCGATCCCATTCTAATTCCAAGCCTCCTTCCCTGTGTCTGAGTCTGCCTGGGGTGGGCCATTTAAAGGGCTGACGGCACCAGTGCAGAGAACTGTGGGCTAACACCACTAGTTGTCATGACTTCACTGAAGGGTCAAAACAGTTATAACATTAAGTAACTATGTTGAATCACATTCAGGCACAGCCAAAATTAAATTGAAGGACAATATTTCATTGTTAAAAAAAATAGTACATTTGAATATGAGCAAATGTTATTTACTATTTTAGGTAGAAATTAAGGCTATTCTTACCTTTCCTAATTCCAATCAGGTTAGAAAGTGAACAAAAAGAATGGCCAACCCGATATTCAAGAGCATGACAAGGACAATCATGACTGAATTAGGGCCCTGGAAATAAAACAGAAGAAAATAGGCATAACTTTTCCATGTTAATCTCGATATATTACTAAAGCCAATTACCAACAATATAAGAAAGCCAACATGATTGCAGTAAACAAATCATAAATGATAACAGCAGTTCCAAAAGGTATAAACTAAAAACAGCAACGCTATGTGTAAATAGAGGCATTGTGGGACTTCCACTTAAAAATGAATCCAGGCATGAATAAGTTACAAACATGTTTTAAATAATAATCTACTTCATTCACTTCCAAACACTGGACAACAGCCTGAGTTAAGGTGTAGTACACCACCATGGGGTGGGGTGGGGTGGGGGGTGCTCAGAAGAGCTGGGAGTTAGATATGCATCTGTTGTTAGGATGTAATTCAAAGGAGGAAGAGCTGTTTCCTCCTACCAGCACGGTTGGGACAGGAGAGTAAAATCTGTAGGACAATAATGCTTCCAAGGAAAAACTCAAGAAAATTCAGAAAAAATTCAGAAGGAAAAAAAAAAGACACAAGGTTCTCTAGCTCCTGCTTTTTCCTGTTCTTTGGATGCCACCCTGTCTGTTAAGTAAAACTACAAGTGGAAAGTTGAATACTTTTAAAAGTTATTTCACAGGTCTTTTGTATAGTTATTTTTCTAGCCACAACATTTCAGAAATCAACTTACATTTAACAAACTGCAAAATCATATATATATATATATATATATATATATATATATATATATATACACACACACATATATATTACATATATATATATATATATGTAATTTTTTTTTTTAGTTGGGGTCTTACTCTGTCACTTTGGCACGATCACGGCTCATTGCAGCCTCCTGGGCTCAGGTGATCCTTCTGCCTCAGCCTGAGTAGCTGGGAGTATAGATGTGAGCTACCATACCCAGCTAATTGTTTTGTAGAGATGACGTTGCCTGGTCTGGTATTGAGCTCCTGGATTCAAGCAATCCTCCTACCTTGGCCTCCCAAAGTGCTGAGATAACAGGCGTGAGCCAATTTGCCCAGCCAGATAAGCATCATTATAATAAATACCAGATAGCCCAAGGTTCTCAAACTTTGTTTACTTGTCTAAAAAACCAACCTCATTTGACCCATCTTTTCAGATCTGGCACAGAGAAGCTGCTTTTATTGTAAAGACATGATATTGGTATTTAATATTAAAGTTGTTTCTAACTCTTACTTGCATTAAAAGTTCCAAACTCTCCTGTGAGGTGGATAGTTTTATTGTCCTTATTTTATAGATGAGGAAAGAGTTGTATTCTATTTGAATATCAAATAAGATTACACTAAAACAATGTTGTAAAGGTCTCAAGGACATTGATTTTTTTTTTTTTTTTTTTTAGTGGGTGTGTGATGAGTAAGGGAGATCAGAACTGCCACTGGTCAAGTGCTCTTCCCTCAGGGTCTAGGATGTGGGTCAAATCACTTAAGAAAGTCTCTTCCCTGCCTGAGGCCACATCTCCCTGGTGGAGATCAGAGTGCTCTGTTCTTTCTCTACCATAACACTTCACACCTTACTGTCCTTTATTGTTTAATTGCCATCTTTCTCCCTAGATGCTGAGCTCCACAGTGGTTAGGCCTTGTCTTATTCACTACGATGTACCCAGTGCACTACTAACACATGGCAATGCCTGATTCATTCAGGCAACGGATGATATTTGATGAAATTCCACTATCTTCCAGCACTTTCCCAGGTGCCGTGGGTATGATTGTTGAACTAAACATTAAATCACTGCGTTAAACGAAGAACAAACAGGTGATTAGTAAAATGGGGGGGGGACCACAGGAGGAGGAAGTACACCTGGGTGCCCTTGAGATAGAGACACTTTAAAAGAAGAAAACTTTAGTTCCTAAAACCCAAGTACATGGGAGGAAAATTTATTGCAGGTCTGTAATGCCAGGCAGTGGGCTAAGCATTTATAAGTAGACTATTTTTTGTTTATTCTCCACATGTGATTATTAGTTTCATTTTATAGAGCTTCAAGAGAATAAGTGTTTTGTCCAAGGTTACTCAGTCAGTATGAGCAAATTAGAACTAGAATTAAACTTTAGTCTGGCCACTATAGAGCTCATGCTCTTTTCTCTACATCCCTATAAAAGTCCGGCCTTAGCTTAAAAGCAATTTCTTATTGAGTTCTTTAAATTGATGTTTTCATCTATATCCTATAATTTCCACTGTATCAGAAACCTATCAAATCTTGATAAAGATCAACTGCTTTTTTAGAATAGGTGTGTTCTAAATTAACAGGAACATTCTAACTTATGTAACTCCTCAGTTGTGGTTAATTTAGAACATAAAAACAATGTAGGAAACTTTTATAATTCAGAAAATAAGGAAGATGATCTTTACTCAGCATAGAAATTAAAGAAATGCCATTACAGGTTGCGTATCCCTTATCCAAAATGCTTGGGACCAGAAGTGTTTTGGGTTTCAGATGTTTTTGGATGGACCAGTTGAATATCTCAAATTCAAAATATCTGGAGTGCTCCAATGGGCATTTCCTTTGAACATCATGATGACGCTTAAACAGTTTGGAGTTGGGAGCATTTCAGATGTTCAACCTGTACTACTGTATACTTCGATTAGGTCTTGTTCATGAATGTGTTAGGAATTTAGGATCATTTCAACTCTTTTGGGCCAGTGGATCTAATTCCTAATTTTCAAAGATAATTTTGTGATATGAAAGATGAGAAAAAATACACTGGGTCAGAACAATACAGCGTAAGGTTCAACATCTTAGAGTAAACCCAGGAAAAGCGGAATAACAGAGGAGGTGCCTTTGGTGAAGCCAACTTCTAAAATCTAAGGTGTGTTTAGACCTTTAACTTTCAATTAATGAATCATTATAAAGTTCCGAATTTAATCTAACCGTTTTGTTAGTACTTGTTTGTTAGTACTAACCGTTTTGTTAGTACTAGTTTGTACATTCTCTTAGTTTGAATTTAGCTGACTATCTTTCTTCAAGTTTTGGCTTACATCTCATTGTATGTGTAACCCAGATTCAATGAATAATGAATGAATGCTTAATCCAGAGTGAAAAATACACACATGTATATTTTTTCTATTGCACACATGCATATATATTTCTCCTGTATAAATTCTAATACACACACACACACACTACCAGGGTAGCTCTATTTATAAAGTTATTTTTGAAGATGACTCAATGAAGATGAGAGCTAACCAGCTGAAAAATGTTCAAAAAGCAACCAGGTGAAAAATAAAAACCTGGGATGCTATGTTCAGTAGGGAGATATCAAACCATGACCTCTGTGTTCTTCAGATACCAAGGCATAGGGTACATGGTAAAAAGCTTTAAGGTGAAGTCCCATAAATATGACTGTGGTGGCCAGTTGTAGCTTAAAATAGCAAAATGAAAAAAAAATCAGCCTTGCTTTTAAAGACTGACTGGGACAGGTGTAACGACAGAAGCTGTAACAGGACAAAGTTAAATCTTGATTGGAAGAAACTTTCGGGCGGTGAGAAAATAAAATATAGAAAGTCAAAATATGGCAAGAAATTCTAACTCAAATTAATCTTTTTTTTTCTTCAAGAGACTCACTCATATTTAAAATTGTGAGGAAATTTTTCTAGAAGAGTTATTTTGGTTTATGCAAAATCTAAAACTTCTCTAACTAGAAATATATGAAAAGAGCAAAGTTTAATTCAGTACTAATAGCAAACTTTGTAAGTATTTATCTTGTTTTTTTTTTTTTTTTTTTTGGTGAGATTCAAACCTGTTTTGAAAAGAATGCTTTAAATCTTGCACAGATTCAAAAGAAAGATCAGTAATTTTTCAGAATGGGCTGAGATTTCTAGTTGGAAAACTCCTCCTTGTCCACTTTATGATAAGGCTCCGAAGATGCCTCTTCTGGCTCCTACCAGAGTTGCCACATTGCAAAACCCTACCAGAATTTTGGTATCACATAGAACGTGCCCTTAGAACTTGAGTCCCCATGCAACCATTGTCCACAGGGGCCACAAGTCTCTTGAGGGAGGTTGTAATCTCTGCCACAGCCTCCCTCTCCTACCTCTCATACTTGATTAACTGATTTTCTCTAAGCATTAGCCTGTGTCCCAGGAGATTTTTCGTATTTCTAGGAGACCAATATCCTGGGTGATTCTGAAGATGGATCAAATCTGTCCGAATATTTACGAACTACTTATGCTTCAACCAGTATAGGGTTGAAACAAACATCATAACAGCAGCCAATGCTTTTTGAGAGCTTACTCGGTGCTAGGCACTGTGCTAGGAACTTGTGTTAACTCATTTAACCTTTGTAACAACCCTATGAGATAGGTAACTAAGATGAGGAAAACAAGGCACAGAGCAGTTGGGAAACTTGTTCAGAGTGAACACAGCTGGCATGCAACAGAGCTGGGATTTGAACCCAGAAGTCTTGCACCAGAGACCGATTCTATGAATTTAAAAATTGTTATTTATAAACCTCTAACTCATACAGAGTCTTTCTATCTCAAAATGGTGTGTAGTACTCCTTTGTTTTAAAGGTCATTCATTGACTAAAGCTTTATAATGACTGTGTCAATTCCTAGCTGTCTGGGAAGCAAACAGTTGTCAGGAGTGAGGAAGACAGCTTTCTGTTACTATTAGGAAGACAACATTAATTGCTAGAATCTTCACATGAACATGCCAAGTCAATCTGGACTTCCAGTTCCTGTCACACGCAGAGGTGGCCTGACGCTCAGGGAGGCTATAGAGAGCTTCTCTCTCCCTTGACATGGAAAGGGGAACTCTAGGAACTGACCTACTGAGATGGAGGATGCTTTGCTAACTCCGAGAATCCAAGAATTCTGCACATAAGTGAAACAGACATTTATCCTAAATAAGAGGCTGTGAATTTACCAAACATATGTATCGCACAGTTTTATAGAAAGACTCTTAGAGGTAAGAGGTTACTCAACTTTTTTTTTCCTATCACAGCCTAATGTGTAGGACACTGCAGAGCTCTGGAAATCAACTGAAACTCACTAGTGGGTACCCAAAGGTATAAACAATATGGTCGTGCATTGTTTGAATTTCATCTTGTAAATTAGGAAAGCTAATATTGATATACAAACACACATATATATGTGTGTGTATATATTATACATATATATATATGAGGCTTTTTTAACCTGGGATATACATGCTGAAAACCAAATGAGAAGTGAATTATTACATTGCACAAATTCAATAGTGATATTATTATAGTTCTAATATCAGGATACTGATACATGTTAAAAATTTTAAAAAATGAATGCTTATTGATGAGTGAGAGTCTCATATAGTCTGTTTTGAAAACCATTCATCTCCATGGAGGCTAACTCTTAGGAAGTGTGTCCAGTTAATCTGATTAGTTTATACTCAGCTAATTAAAATGTTAAGCATTTGAAAAAAATCGATGAGAATCAGCATTTTATAGATGTTACATAATAAAGCAAATAAACAGAAATTTAAAGCATAACAACTAAAAAGAATTCCAATTTTTCAACCCTTTGAGTAAACTGAACACAGCAACTAAGAAACTGATAGTTGTACTATATTCTTGTTGGCCAAGATATTAAATCCCACACCATTATGCAACTACGTCTCTGCAATTATTAGTAAATATTGGGTCAGCTGTGGTTTCTTCCCTAAGCTGTATTTACATCCAACACCTCTGTTCCAAAGGCATGTGACCAGGTCAATAGGTCAGTCAATTTTTCAATCAATCATTGCTGAGCTTCAGATTTTATAAATTCTACAGAATTTGATAAAATAGTAATGCCATATATAATTCAACAAACAAATCTCATTTGAAAGAGGCTGTAAGCTGGGCTCGGTGGCTCAGCCTGTAATCCTGCGCCTTTGGGAGGCTGAGGTGAATGGATTGCCTGAGCCCGCGGGTTCGAGACCCGCCTGGGCAACTTGGCGAGACCTTATCCCTGCAATAAATAAAAAAATCAGCCAGGCGTGGTAGCGCATGCCTGTAATTCCGGCTACTCGGAAGGCTGAGGCGGAAGGATCGCCAGAGCCCAGCAGGTCAAGGCTGCAGTGGCAGGGAGAGGCCACTGCACTCCAGTCTGGGTGACAGAGTGAGACTCCGACTCAAAAAAAAAAAAAAAAAAAAAAAAGAAGGAGGCTGCTGTAGAGATTTTTCAATAACACAAAGCTTTTCTGGTCAAATAATAAATATCGTGAATGCTCACAATTAATCAATAATAGCAATTAGTATTATCTACCAGAAAACTAAAATTGTAAAAGCACACACTCTAAAAAGTTAGAAGACCAAAGAAATTCTTGTGAATTATTGAAAATTTTCAATTCTCATTTAGGAAAGAAAAATGTTCTAGCTGCAAAGCCTGGCTAATTAAGTAAAACTCAAACTAAATATTTATGAGAGGAATTCACAGTGGCTAGAAGAGATGTTCTTTTGTATAAATATGGTAACTGTGATGGTGGCGGGGGAGGTCCAAGGAGAGCTAAGACCTTGGTGGAGTGCTCTTCCTAGCTAGAGCTCTGAGAGCAGACCCCCCTTGATGGAGGCCATAATTCTTTCTAGTGGTCAGAGAACTAGTTAATAGGAAGCTCACCAAGAAGTGCCGATAGCTGGAAGCAGTGGCTCATGCCTGTAATCTTAGCACTTTGGGAGGCCAAGGCGGAAGGACTACTTAATCCCAGGAGTTTGAGACCAGCCTGGGGAACATAGCAAGACCTCATTGGTACAAAAAAAAATTAGCTGGGTGTGGTGGCACACACCGGTAGTCCCAGTTACCTGGGAGACTGAGGCTGCAGGAATGCTTGAGCCCAGGAGTTGGAGGCTATGATTTTGCCACTGCACTCCAGCCTTGGTGACAGAGTGAGACTCTGACTAAGAAAAAAAAAAAAAAAAAAGGGCTGACAAGGCCTTGTTAAAACATGCTAAGCCAGTCAGGTCTTAACTGCCTGAATTACATCTAAGGTGGGTTGCTAACTGACCATGGGGAAATTTCTGCCTGGAGAGCTCTTTGTTGTTTCAAACTACAAATGTGTCACACCTTACTCTAACCAAGTCTGTGCTCCTAGAACCCTGGTTAGCCTGGCTATGACCAAGATGCACTGTCGCCTCATGCTGCTCCCTGAAAGAACCAAAGGGAAGAAGGGAAGGAAAGACTTACTGAATTGGCTTCTTTTTCCAAAGAAGTGCACGAATCGTTGCTTGCTGAATTCTTTGGTATAGCAAGTTCAGACTTCTTAGCTTTTGGCTCAGCTTTGCTTTCTTTGGCAACTGGTTTTGTCACAGATTTGGAGGGACTCCACTTGTTAGGGGATGGCTTGTGCACCAGTGCTGAGGAAGACTGGCTGGATCCATCTCCGTTCTCCATGTCTTCTGGAGGGTGCTGGGGGGTGTTCAGCTTCACGTAGTAACCGTGATACTGAGAATGTAGCTCCCCGTTACTGGGGTTGGGGACATGGTGGCGGCCAGAGTACTTGGACTGGGGCACGATTGCTCCTGCCTCCTTTGTGGGGGCCTTTGACATCAAGGGCTTATTGACAATGGCCATCACCTGCTCATCGGCCACACTCCTTTTGTCTTGATTGAGTCTTGCCCCTGAGCTGGGGTTTTGCTTCTTCGCAGGCTTTGGGGAGGAAGGCTGGGGAGAGTGGCCCTGTTTGGGACTTGCCTCAGGAGACCTTGGGGGTGTCGTGCCTTTGCGATAAAAATGAGGAGATTCCTTTGGTGTAGGTGGCTTTTCTGGTACCTTTTCTTCTGGATTTTCTTTAACATCTACACCTTCCTGAAATCTCTGTTTGATATAATCGGGGCCTGCCAAAAACAAAAAGAAAAACAAATAAAGAAAAAAAGGAAGGTGATAAAAAGTAAGGCTTAACAGCATATGCTTTTGTGGGCGTATACGCTGTTTTACTAAATCAGACTAACCTTTTCTCTTTTAATATATTTGTATGGCTTTGACCACACACCAACACATTTCATTCTCCTGGGAAAACGATTATTTATGACTGAAAAGCTGCTTTTAAGATAATACAATACATAAACAGTTCTGGCTTCCCTAATAATTGCATTGTTCCTGCATACTTGCAAAATACAGAGGTGAAAATCATGTTGATGAAGCACTGGTCACAAAATCATAATTAATCTACTTATTCAAATTATGTGGTGTAACGAAGACACAAAGTATAAACTTGCATAAAGAAACATGCTGACCACTGAAATGTGTTTGGGAATTTAATAAAGTTCATTGCAAGTAAGAGAAGAACCTGCAGATAACATTTGTAATGATCCGTCACCAAGGGGCATTAAGACTTCTATTTGGGAACAGCATCTGTGGTTGAGGGCGCACTGCACAAGGTCACTTCCATGCAGCCCATTCACAGCTGTGAGAACATGGATCTGCACAAGCAGTGTGCTGTAGGCACCCCAGTTAAGGCAGGGCAGTTGTCTTTGGTTCTGAAGTCTCGGGGTATTTTTTCCCTTTTTTATAGACTTCAAGATGGTTTATAATCATCATGTTATATATGCTTTTTATAAGTGGGAGAACATTTTTTGTTTTAAAAAAGTGACCCTAGCCGGGCTTGGTGACTCAGCCTGTAATCCCGCGCCTTTGGGAGGCTGAGGTGAGTGGATTGCCTGAGCCTGCGGGTTCGAGACCCGCCTAGGCAGGCGAGACCTCATCTCTACAATAAAATAAAAAAAAAATTAGCCGGGCGTGGTAGCGCGTGCCAGCGCGTGCCTGTAATTCCGGCTATTTGGAAGGCTGAGGTGGAAGGATCGCCGGAGCCCAGCAGGTCGAGCCTGCAGTGGCTGGGAGCGGCCACTGCACTCCAGTCTAGGCAACAGAGTGAGACTCCAATTAAAAAAAAAAAAAAAAGTGACCCTGCTGCATTGTTATGTTACCGGGAGTGAGATGTAAAGAAGCAAAGTGTGCACAATAAGCTGGTCCAGGCTGAGTTTAAGGAGGCCAGTGGTCCACAAAGGGCATCTCTGGGACTGAGACGGCTCTCCAAGGCAGGCACCCTCCTTCTAGGGTCTCCAGGTCTCATCAAGGCACGAGTGTACTTTGGCTGCCACGCCACCCATCTGCCACTTTTCACCTCATAAGGTGAAGTCAAGGTCATACAGCTGGCCCTCTTCCTTGCAAATGGGCAGAAGCTGACCACCTCTCTTGAGTACACAAAGAAGAAACTGGCCCACCAACTTGCTTACAGAGAGCAGACTGGCTCTTGTCAACTCCACAGTACTGCTTCTGTGCATTTTCCTTCCTGCCTCCCACCGCGCAACCCCTCACCCCAGGCAAACTCACTTGAAAGGTTTACAGAGGAGCTGAAGAACAAGTATCCAGAATTGTGAAAATTGCACACTGCATACTTACGCTTTTAATTGCTCTTCTTGTGGTGGTCTGAGTAATAGGTTATTGTAATGAGGGTGCTACTTATTATATAAGGTATCTTCCAAAATTTAAAGCCTCACCAAAATCTTAGGCAACAGGTGTTGTTATCCTCATTTTGTAGCAGCCGAAAACCACAAGTCACACAGTTCCTGTGTATACTTTAAAAAATATAATGCAACACATAATATTTTAAAGCCAGAGATGAGAATTCTTGATCCCAATCACAGGTTATACTCAGGGCCTGAAACCTTACAATATTCTCACAACTTCTATCCTCTAGAAAATACATGCACTCCTCAGGATTCAAGTACCCCAAATCTGTCAGGACTGCATGCCAACAACTGAGATCTCCTGTCTAATTTTGGTAAGCTCCCCTTTTTATGAAATTGGCAATTAAAAAAAATCCTCCATCAAAAATGGGAGTATGAATTCTTGGGCCAGTGAAACTTATCTCAAATGAAGAAAAGGAACAACTACAATCATTCAAAAGGTGACGTCCTTCTGTTTCTGAACTCTTGCTTGGTACTGAATATCTAGACATAGCACCAAGGGGAAGGTGCAGCATTGTGAGCACAAAAAAAGCTGTGTTCCTCCATCAGTCAACTTGCCCCTGCTTTTAAAAACCCATAAGGTCATTGATACTGGTGTTTCACGGAGAAGCCCCTCGTAATTCTACTGCAGATTTATTTTTACAAAAACCTCTCCTCCCCTTCTGTGATAAAGAATTTTCTATGATAGATGCAATGTGTTGCTTACCTCTTTTCTCCTTACCACTCCACCCAAAATTTCATCAGAGTTAATTTTATTTGCCTTCACTATTATTCAATTTTACAGCATTACTGAAATTCCCATCCAGGTATGGTAGTGAAAGATAATGAAAACAGCCAAGACTCTTGAAGCCAATGGAGTTTTAATTTAAGCTACATAATGTTGAACTAGTTACACAAATTACAAGATACTTTTAATGTCTTCAATCTAAGAAATGAGTGCAAAAGTTATTTTTGTAAAAAAAAGATTGCCAATTTCTATCTTGAGATTAAGGCACATGAAAAGCCAATGTTTAACTTAACTATTTGTATAGAAAAGAGTGATCAAATAACAGACTGTGGGAAACATTATTAGTTATATGCTCTTAAGGCTGAAAGGAAAGGGTGAAGAGTCACTGCATTGTGAGAAATAAAGCTGTCATAAAACCCACGCACTTCATTTGGAAGATATGACCATGATAAAAACTTAGCTTACAGATTTAGAACTTAAATTTTTTGATGTTCTCATCACAAAAAAGAATGTCAATTTTTTGAGGTGATGAATAGGGTTAATTAGATTGATTTAATCATTCCACATTGTATTCAAAAATTGTAACATCACTTTTCACTATATAAATATGAGGGGGGCCCAATAAATCCAGGAATTTATAAAAACTGTGTATTTATTCTTACATATTTAAACTTCAGTCACCTTCAAAGTACTCTCCATTTGATGCAATATACCTATTGAGATGCTTTCCCACTGCTCAAAACAGTTTTTGAACTTGTCATTTTGATGCCCTTTAGTGCTTCTGTCATTTTTTTTGTTTCATCTCTTCTATATCAGCAAAATGTTTCTCTTTGAGGACTTCCTTCATTAAGGGAAACAAACAAAAGTTGCTTAGGGCAAGTGAGGTGAATGGGGAGGGTGAGGCACAGGGGCCATGCTGTTTTTTTGAACACTCAGCATGGTGTGGGCAGGTGTTCATGTAAATTCCCCATCATGAAATGGGGAAATGCATAAAAAAAAAAAAATCACTGAGGCCAAATGCAGCCTCTCACAACAATGCTAGTTGGGACACTGATGCCAATGGCTTCCTAGAACACTTACCTAGTGGGGGAAGCCTGTATTACAAGGGGCCCACTTTCCAAAAGATAATTCCTTTTTCTGGGGGTTACTCTTCATGTGTGCAACTATAAGTTATCAATATATACATTTTAAAAAATTTAAGATTAAGCCGGGCTCGGTGGCTCAGCCTGTAATCCCGCGCCTTTGGGAGGCTGAGGTGAGTGGATTGCCTGAGCCCGCGGGTTCGAGACCCGCCTGGGCAGCGAGACCTCATCTCTACAATAAAAAATCAAAAAATCAGCTGGGCTATGGTAGTGCCTGCCTGTAATTCCGGCTACTTGGAAGGCTGAGGCGGAAGGATCGCCGGAGCCTAGCAGGTCGAGGCTGTGGTGGCCGGGAGCGGCCACTGTACTCCAGTCTGGGCGACAGAGTGAGACTCCAACTCAAAAAAAAAAAAAAAAAAAAAAAAATTAAGATTTAGTCTAGTGATCTTCGGTACCATCTGCATTTACTGCAGACAGTAGATTAGAAGCAGAAATGGGAGTTGCTTTGACAGATCCCAACACAAGTGACAGCTGCCAGAAAAGTATGAGACTGATAAAATACTAACAGCAACAAGAGGCTATTTATATGGAGGAAACTTGGGTAGTTCAATAATGGTGGGTCCAAGAAAAATTAATAATTTTAAAAAGTCAGCACTGAAAGAGATATGCTTTAGTTATTGGAAGAAAAAAAAAACTTTAACATTTGAATACAAAATATATTTTCAAATGTTTTTGCAAACAGTGAATAGAATTCTCCCTATCTGTAAATTTACACATATTATCAATAATAGGTCAAGTTGAGAATAATTTAGCCATTGAAAGAATCTGCATTAATGATTTATGAAACTAAATTTTGGATTCCGTTGTATGTGTTTTTATTACATTTATTAACTCTCAAATACCAGTTGAATCACTTCTTTAACCTTTAGAGATTTGATGTGTCACCTCTTTGACCAATTTTCTCATCCTAACTATATTATGAAAGGTATGTCTTACATACTTATTCCTACTCTTCTAAGATGAAGTTTTTCAGATATACTCACTCAGATTGACCTACAGGGCTTCTAATGATACTCAAAATCTGGTTGAGCTCAAAGAATTTACTAACATGGTAGAAATACATTTTAGTACTTACTTTCAGATTTAAAAAAGTACTAGCTTCATTATATGTTTAAAAAATGGCTAGGTAAGGGAATAAATACACTCACAAGCAGTGGCTCTCACATTTGCTGCCTATCAGAAGTAACTGGGGTGTTATGCCCGGAGATTTTGATTTAATAAGTATAAACGGAAGCCTAGAAATATACCTATTTTTCAGTTGGAGTCACACTCTTGTCTCCCAGGCTGGAGTGCAGTGGCACGCTCAAGACCACCGCAGCCTCGACCCGCTGGGCTCAGGCAATCCTTCCACGTCAACCTTCCAAGTAGCTGGAACTACATGCACATGCCACCACACCTGGCTTATTTTTGGATTTATTGCAGAGATGAGGTCTCGCCAAGTTGCCCAGGCTAGTCTCGAGCCTGTGAGCTCAGGCAATTCTCTTACCTCAGTCTCCCGACTATAGGTGTGAGCCACCGGCCCGGTCACAAATATTGATGTTTAACTAATGCTCCAGGTGATTCTAACAGTTTACAGGCATTTGAAAGCATGCAAGAAATATGTTGACTAGAGGTGGACATAAAGCCAGCTTTACATGACTACATTCAGTTGGAAACGGTTCCAATGTGGCACAGTCACATGAAGTACTGGCCAACTAAATGAGGATATACAGTTAGATTTTCCAGAGTAAGATTAAATGCTTTTAAAATAAGACATTTAATATAATGCAGAAGACAGAAGTTTTTCCTGGACTATTTTCTCTTGGAAGGCACATATTGTGCCTGCTACTTGTTCTGTGTAGTAAATGTGTGTCAGTATTGCAAAGCCAGCAACATAAAGTTGATGAGATGCAGCAGTTCATTAAAAAGACTAGACAGAATATTGCCAGGGAGGGAAATTATGACAAATGTTGATAGCTGTTGCACTCAGCATTTTAATCTATTTTCATAGTCAGAATCTATAAATCCTAAGGGAATTTTTCCCTTGGAGATTCATATTGGGGAGAAGGCAGGTACAGGTCATCTGCTCACTGATATGCCACATGATATAAAACAACATTCAGCATGCCATTCACCAACATTAAAGGCATTACAATTGGCATCAGGGCTCTGAACAAACAGGGCAGATGGTAGCAGCAGGGTATTCACTCCAGAGGTGAACCTTGGTGGGCTGGCTATGGGCAGGAGCACCATGAAGGTCTCCAAAACAAATGTCTATGAGGGCAGTATGATATCAAATGCTTTGTAGGAACAGTGGTAGTTATTAAGTAGACATTAGACACTTTCCATGGAGTCTGCCAATCAGAAAAAAGAGGATCAGATTGAGAGTCCAAAAGGTTACATAATTAGTAGCAGGATCACTTTTATGCGCTATATGGAAAGAATGCTGCTTTCCTATAGGACTGTACAGTCCCATCTGTACCAATACCGCAATTTCTGTGATCACAGCCAGAGTGCTCTGGACTGCAAACCACGGGGTGTTGCTTCTGGTACTTGCACTTGGCTGGCACTCAATACATGTTGTGAAACTGCATATACTGGAATGAATAAGTGTTATAAGTAATCGGCAAACTCACAAACGGTCACTTTCATGTCAACCAGTGGATTATCCAACTTCCTTTTTTTTTTTGAGTTGAGTCTCACTCAATCAACTAGGCTGGAGAGCAGTGGCACGCTCATGGCTACCCTAGTATCAACCTGCTGGGCTCTGGTGATCCTTCTGCCACAGCCTTTCCCGTAGTTGGAACTACAGGTGTGTGCTACCATGCCTGGCTAGTTTTTGATTTATTGTAGAGACGAGGCCTCACCAAGTTGCCCGGGCTGGTCTCAAACCTGAAGGCCCAGGCAATTCACTTGCCTCAGCCTCCCGAAGTGCTGGGATTATAGGCTGAGCCATTGAGTACGGTCCCCTTTTTTTAATGAAAATAGTTATTCAGAATTTTGTGTTTAGAAGGTGAGCTTAGAATTAATCTATTCCAGGATGCGCCCTTTTTCTATCAAAAATACTACATACTAATGATGGACATAGACAGTTATGTAATGAAGATATGCTTTGATTTCTAATGCATTTAATTCATACTGGAAAGGCAAACTTAGTTAACACTGGTTCATAGTAACCTATACTAAAGATCTCACTTTCACCTTAAATAATCAATGCACACATTCATGCTCAAACACAGGAGGACAAAGCTGGTTGGGGATGCTGCCCAGGGGAGGAGGCTAGCTATCTCCCAGGAGGGCTCAAAGTACTACACTCACTACATTCCAGGACAGAGTTTCAATTTTTTTTTAACCAATGCCCAGACCCTCTTCTCCTACTGAAAAACATAAACATTTTACATCCTACTTTCATTAGAAATTAAAAATGAAGTATCTTGCCCGAAAGGAAATTGAAACAATGGGACAAAGAGTCACACATATAGTGTCCCAATTGTTTTCCTCATGCCCCAATCCCTCCTCTTTCCTGGGTGGTCCTTCTTCCAAAGACTTATGTCAGGCTTACTGGCTTAGGAACTTGATTTTATCAGCACTTTGAAAGAGAGCCATCCCTTGGGGCTGATTCACCTTACCAAAGCTCCAAAGACTGATGTACAATACCAGAAGGCCAAATTCACTGGTTTACAATGAGCAATGTAGATGTCCCATAGGTCAGGGGACTTGCACTGATACCACCAGTACATGCTCTCCCTGTTGGCAGAGTTCCCTTTCTACCAAAATTAGAAAGTTACTGGTGAACACGAAATCGGGACAAGAAGCATGAGATGAATCAAATATCTAATGGCATCAAGCTGGGATAGCCTGATGCATCCATTTCCTGAGTCAGGATAATCTTGCCAATAACACCATACACTGTTGGCTCCAGTTCCCTGCATCCTTCCCCATAATAGAAACATCCTTGCCAATGTGACAGCAATACTCCAAGGTTTTGGCTTGGGTTTCTCCTGCTCTGGACAGTGTTGGGATTGACATCGTTGATTTTTGCCTCTGTGACTCTTCTTTTTCTACATTTCCTTGGGTGACCAATTCTTTCTTTAGATGTTTTCATAACCCAGTCAGGTTACAAGGAAGTCTTTGCATTCCTAAAGCCATGCTATCAGTATCCAAGACTCAATTTCTTTTTACAAATTATATGAATATATTAAATTATCACATGTACTCTAAAACTGTGTATACATTATAGGCATCAATTTTTTTATTATAAAGGTGTGAGGTACAATTCAGGGTTAGGTATACAAATATTGGTTATGCAGGTACCCTTTTTGATGAGGTATGCCCCTCCCTCCCCTAGCAGTTTCCAAGACTCATTTTCAAGCTGAATTCTCAGAGGGCAATCTTCCTTCACACTAATGGCAATTGAGGTTTCTGTGTATGTACACAATTATCCTCATACACATTCCCAAACATCCATTTGTCTGCTTTTTATTATTTGAGCTTAACCTTTTGAGTGACAAATCCATTCCACAAGGCTATGCTTTTTCCTTCATTTTTAACTGACCTGTAGAATAATAGAGTTTCAAGCTAAAGGCCTAAGATTTAACTAAGATGCTAAATATCTGAAAATACTGCCAGCTCCTGAAAATAGGTAATCTGCCATGAAAGTGTTCAAAATGTGAGCTATGACAAGCATCCTTTATCCCGGGATTAACATGACACATGCATTCCAAACAATGGAAACTTTTATATCTGAGATATGTAAATTAAATGAGTAGCCTGACTTAGAAGTACTCGAAAGTCCTTTTAGAAAATGTCTATCTGATTTGATCACCCGGTAAATGCAGAGTGGAAAGCATGAGTTAAGCTCCCTTGAGAAGATCAATAATACTCAGTACAGAAAAGGCTTTCTATATAGTTGCTGAAGGAAGTGTTGGCTGTGGGTCAAAGGGGATTGCAGCCTTCTCCCTTAGCTCTGGTCTCAAATAGACCCACTGTCATCTCATGCTACTGTGATGTATTCATTACTGATGGACAACTTGCTTATATGAAACCGTTTTAGCTAAGAAAGAGTGGAATTACATTTTCCCACAATATTTTTTTCCCCTTCAAATGTTTTACACCATAAAAGGCTTTTAAAACCATTCAGTCTGGGAAACTGAGATGATCTTTTGTATCATTTATCTCTTGGTAACACCTAGTAGAAATCTAGAGGGACCCCATTCCCCAACAAAATTCATAACAAAATCAAGAAATTACCATCTGCAGACAACAATGGTAAGTTTGTTTGTGCTCAAAGCAGCTCGAGTCCCATAATTCTTCATTGTCCAGCTTCTTCCCAATGACAGCACTATGGTGAGGACAGAACAACCCTTCTTGGGTGACTCACATACCCTAGAACAGCTAATGTGCCAATGTACTTAGGTACCAGGTTAGTGTGAGTTCATTTCACACAAGGAGATACTTTATTCCTATCACAAAAAATGGAAAGGCACCCTTTCCTAATGAAATATATATGGTTATCAAACGATTTAAATCTCATCCAACAGTTTAAAAAGATGCATATGAAAGAAAACACCCATTATAAAACAACCAGTGGTTGGACTTAAACTCTTAGAGAAGTCACTCCATGACAACAGTATCTATCATTCAACAATTAGACTGGGTCCTTCCTGAGCCTTCTTACAAAACCTGCATCTTCTTAGCCTGGTCTTTTATTGTCTTTCTTTGCAGGAAACCCCCACCCCCAAATCTCCAGATCATGTCCCTCTCATTTTTTATCCTTTATTATTGCCAAGTTTCTGCCTTTCCAATGGATCTGGCTATCTCGTTTACTTTGACTCACCTTGTTCATTAGGACCCACTGATACCCTCTGGGTTCTAATGTTGTATTCCCCCTCACAGGAACCAAACATGTATTGAATACCTACGTCGTGCAGAGTGATGGGCTAGAGGTGGGTTAATGATTTAAAAAAATCAACGTGGAAAAATTCTTTACCAAGAAAATGTAAATTTTGATAGTTAGAGATTGAGAACATTTATTTTGGTTTCTTCACATAGAAGTCTGTTGATCCCTCAAACTGTCATTGAAGGATATTCTTTATAAAACAATGGAGAAACACACATAAAAAGGTGACTACTGTCTTTTGAAATTCAAAACAAAAACACCAGAATAAAGTGAAAAGGGCTAGAAACAGTCTACCGGGAAACTATTGAATTAAATATTTAAACCTACTGCAAAATATTTGTTGATTGCTGTTTTATAACATTTTAGATGCAGGTAATCAAGATGGGTTTTTTTTTGAGGTTGTCTCTTTCATTTCTTCCTTCAAAACATGTATTTTCCTCTTAATCTGTCCAGATTAATCTGTTGAAGGGGAAACTGCTTTACCTCCTAACCATACTCCTTTGAGCTTTAATTCAGGCACATTAAAAAAAACCAATCTGCTCTCCAGTCTGGGCAAAAGAGTGAGACTCCAACTCAAAAACAAAACAAAACAAAACAAAAAAAAACCAGTCACAGGCAACCCCCTGGGGTCCCCTTCTGCTATGGAGCTTTTCTGTCCTCTCAATAAATCCTGCTTTCTAAAAGAAAACAAAGCAAATAAACAAAACAAAAAAACAGTCACAGAATGTATTGGCTCTTCTCTTACTGCTAATGTTATTGCTACAAATTCCTCTGAACTGGGGGCTATTTGTTACAAATCTGCAATTGTCATTAACACAATTTTTTAGAATCAGATACTTCTTTCAGATTCTCATCTTGTTTACTGCTATCACTCAAAGTTTGTTGGTCAAATGTAGCTGGGGCAAGGAGCAGGAAGGACATACCCTGGGGTATAACCCAAATCTTTATCTTTAGTGTTAGCACTCAAAATTCAGGTGATTTTGGTTTTTCTAGTTGGGGTCTGACACTGTCACCCAGGCTAGAGAGCAGTGGCACAATCACAGCATACCACAGCTTCAACCTCTTGGGCTCAGGTGATTTTCCTGCCTCAGCCTCCTGAGTAGCTGGGACTATAGATGTGTGCCACCATGCCAGGTTAATTCTTTATTTTTTGCACAGACAGGGTCTTTCCATGGTGCCCAGGCTTGTCTTGAACTCCTGGGCTCAAGCAATTCTTCTACCTTGGCCTCCCAAAGTTCTGGGATTTCAGGCATAAGCCACTGTGTCAGGCCCAGGTTATATTTGTACTACAAGCTGAGCATCTGTAATCCAAAAATCCAAAATGCTCGGATATCTGAAATGTTTTGAGGACTGACATGATGCTACAAGTGGAAAATTTCACACCTGACTTCATGTGACAGGCTGCAGTGGAAGTGTAGTCAAAGCTTTGTTTTATGCACAAAGTTATATAAATATTGTATAAAATTACCTCCAGGGTACATGTATAAGATATATCTATAAAACATAAATGCATTTCACCTTTAGACTTGGGTCCCTGCCCCAGGAGATCTCATTACGTATATGTAGTATATCAGAATCTGAAAAAAATCCCAAACCCAAAACATTCCTGGTCCCAGGCATCTCAGATAATGGATACTCTGTACATGCTCTCACTTGTTTTGTAGTGTTGCTGAGATTCATGAAGCACAGACCTTTCAAAGCTAGTGCTTCTACCTCACCCATCAAAGGAGAACTGTTTTACCTGGTTGGTAGAAATCAGGCGACAGCTCCCTGGCCACAGCTCTCGCGATGTCGCACTCCTGGCGGGCGGCCAGGGCAGCCTGGTCGGCAGCGTCGGCTTTTGCTCTTGCGTGGGCAGTCCTACATGGCGCACAAAAGAGTGAGTCAGCATAAGCAGTCCCTTATTAATTACACAGGAAAAAGAAATGCTAATTATGATTATGGCCCGACACTTGCAATAGCAAGTTTTAGAGCCATACTGCTCTGACATTTCAGTGAAGATAGTATAGATGAGATTATGTGTAAATTGCCTCAGTCCTTCTTTCACAGGAAATGAAAAGTATGAGCTAGGTCTGTGTAGCTTGATGCTAAATGTGGTTTTTAAAACTTACTGGATCAAATCTCCTGTTGATTTTGGTTGGTATCCTTCTCCACCCCCCCCAGACAAAACTATAGGGAGTCGAATTAGAGTATATAAATAAATATAGTGTTCAGAGATTTAGTTTCTGTGGTACAACCAATGTAAGAGTTTGATCAAGAAAGGTCTGCCCTGTGGTATGCTGGTAAAGTGGCTCTTTGAAGAAAAAACATTAGCAAAACTGTTAGTGGTAGTGTTTACTGATTTTCTTTGCGTAAATACTTTCACCGTGGCCAATTTCACCAGCATGATGTGACTGGCTGTGCAGTTGGGAAGAGATGGGCACTATTGGCTCTCATCAACCTATAGGAATTACCCACAGGGTCTGTCCCAAGAATTGCTCAGGCAAGGGGGTTTCCAAGGACTCCATTTAGTTGACTTTTAAGCACGCTTCTTGTACAGACCAAAAGGGTATGAACCAAAAGACAGTAAAGCAGAGTTAGCAAGGATGAAATGGATCTTTCAGTCTTCCATCTCTTCCCTGGTACATCCTTACAGAAACCTCTCATCTTTCCAGAGAATGAAGACTATGGAGAAGGCAACAGGGAAAAGAACGGGGCCCATAGGGGAATGATGTCTACCAGCCCAAGAAGGTCATCTACTTCCAAAGGGGGAAAACCTTGTCCAATTAGTCTTTAGATGATGATCATGGGCACCTATTTCTTATGACCTTGTAAACTATCCATGATATTTTATTAGCACTAGGCAGGACTATAGCTATCTAGTAGTGAAAGCTTAATTAAAGTCTAAAAGAGGTGTTTGTACTTATTTCAGAGACAGCAGGACAGAGGAAATGTTGGAAAAAAGCATACAGTTCTTGATGTATTTTGGGGAGAAAACACAGGTGGCAGCTGGAGGTCATCAGGCAGAACTCCTGGGAGTAGACTGCAGGGGAAAAATGCAGGGGTGGGGGGTGGGGTGGGTGGGCAGGGTCTGACCTGAGACCAAGGGCTGACTGGCAGGAGGTCCCCTTCTCACACTACTTTTTCTGACCACCTCCTCATCTTGTCCTCTCCTGGGGCCCACTGAATCCTATTTAGGACCTAGTTGAGCCTGGAGGCTTGAGGGACTAGAATGTAAGCTTTGTAAAGATTGGGATTTTTTATTTTCGGCGCTCTGTCATAATTCCAAAATGTAGCTCACGACCTGGCACATAGTGTTTATTGAGAGACCACTTAATGAATAAAGATAGAAATGATGTTTCCTTAGGAACCACTGGGTAGTCATTTAACAATGAATGTAATAGTAAAATTACAGAGACAGTAAAAAGATCAGGAGTTGCTAAGGGTTCAGATGCAAGTGGGGAAGGAGTGAACAGGTGGAACAGAGGGCACATTTAGGGGAGTACAATGATTCTGTATGATACTGCAGTGGGGGATACATGACATTATACAATTGTCAACACTCACAGATTGTACATGAAGAGTGAGCCCTGATGTCAGTTATGGACTTCAGTACTAATATACTGATATCGGTTCATCAGTTGCAATGCTCCCACAAATGCAAGATGCTAATAATAGAGGAATGCTGTGTGTGCACATGACATGGAGAGAGAAGGTATAGGGAAATTCTCTGTACTTTCTGTTCAGTTTTTCTGGTAACTTAACCCTTTGAACTCGGATGTCCCCTCTGAGGGGACAGCATAAATTTAGCAAACCATTTGGATGTCCCCTCTAAGGGGACATAAAGAGGTGGCTGGTGATTGTACAGGACTATCTTATGCCAGCACAAATTTTTCAAAAATGTATGTTTCCTTGAGGTTTTCCATCCAAATTGCACAAAAGTTTGGAATGAAGTATATACTGAGATATGACGGATCAGTTGAGATGTGGTTTTCAGGAATCATAAGTGCGTCCTTCCACATTTTCTTCGAACAACAGACTGGGAAATAAATTACATGTTACTAATGCGGGAGGAAGAAAACAAGACTGCATTGTCTGCTCAAAAAGAATAATACTAGGTGGAAGATGTCAAATTACTATTGCAAAACATGTATCAATGAACTTGCAATGCATGTTGGTGACTGTTCCACACATTACCACGTTAGAAAAATATAAGATATAAAGTTTTCATTTTTTGTCAAAAATAAGTTCCTTAATGTCCAAAATTCCATGCCAAGTTAAATGTCATTACAACAAAATAATTGGTTCCAACATTGTACTATTTACGAAGTGAGTTGTTTTTCACTATTTTGTACAGTGTGGTTGAGTTGCTGGTAGGTGACCTGCGAGATGTCTCTGAGTGCAAGGAGTTAAAACTGTTTTAAAACATAAATTGTGTTAATTAAAAATGAGAGGTTCAACTTCCAATCATCAAAATTGACATTTCTAAATTGTAGAGGATATTTTAGATGATCTCTGTCTGTAGGGTATCGTGAAATAAGAAATGGAAACAAAATCAGGAGGGTAAGAACATATTTCCAAACAACCACTTATAGTAATAACCTCACATGGGCTCCATTACTGATATACAAAAGGATGATGCTTCAGAATCTCATGTGTTGTGCCCAAGAATCCATGGATGCCCTCTGTTCATGTTATTTCAGTTTTGCAGAATCCCAATTCTTTTTTCCCAGAATGCTTTTTTATGTCTAGGTATCATAATTAATGAAGCTTTAAGAGTATAGCTATGCTGCCTTATAATCTGCCAGCCCTTCAGTGATAAATTTACGAAATTCAAGTACAAAAAACATATCCTGATCCAATCACAACACACCACTGTATAGTCAAACAAAACGGTAGTATTAGCGCCACCATTTTTTACTATATACTAAACTAGAGCCAAACATACCTCAATGTTTCTGTAAGTATATTTTGGAAAGGCAGCATCAGTGAAGCCTGCTAGTGTTTAATCCTTTATTTTTTTACTTGTTTTTTTTCTACGATCAAGTAGGTATGCTGATTTGGATATCTTTCCATCTAGCCCAGCTCAGTGGCTCAGTGCTACTGCACAACTGGTCAAATGACTCAAAATCACATTCAAACACAAATCCAGAGGGTTTCTCGAGAGCTCTGGTAACCCCGGCACTGATAAAGAGAAGCAAAGGAGAACAGGAGCCCACTCTGAGTTTGCTGTTAGCATTAGCCTGTGTGGCCTAGGTCCCTGGCATGTCTAGATTTTTGCCCAGGAATAATCTGGACTTGCCTCTGGCTCATGTTAGTGAATTCATGTGATCAAATCCCAGGCTCAGTTCCAGAGCAGCACACAACCCCTTGAATCAGCCAGGTGGTAAGATGTGCCATTGTTCTTGGCTTGGGGGTAGGGGCATCAGGCTAGGCAGTCTGGGAGGATCAGCTAAAGCCATTCAGAGTGGATGTTCTGCTGTTGCAGCTGATCATGCACAAAACATGCATCCACCTGAGGAGAAACATGCCCACGAAGTCTTTCATGGACTCAAAAGACTGCTGACATTTACAAGTCTTCAGCCCCTCAAAAGTCTCCAAACGCCATGATCACACATACTTTCTCCAATCAAATGTGTTATAAGAAGCTGAAAGGCAACTTTTGAAAAGTTAAGCATCAGCTGTTGACTTTCTTGTAGAGCTATGCTGTTGTACAAATAAACCAAAGATTTCACTTGTGGAGAGTTACAATGTATAGGTGAAGACATCACAATGCTGAGCTGTGGAGACCCGGGTAATTTTTATGCTCATTGAGCAGCTAAGTGTCTCCATCCTGGACATGAGCTCTGCAAAGGTCAGCTGCGACCAACTGCCACAGTATATGTGGAATTTCTGAACACTAGGCATCACCTGTACTTAATAATGGCAAATCATTTTTTCTAATCAGCAATTCAATGAGTATCTGAATTTTTTTTGGTGACTGAAATAGTGTTTTTTTAAATTTTAATTTTTTATTTTAAAGATGAGGTGTACAATTCAGGGCTAGGTATACAAATGTTCATTATGCAGCTACGTTTGTTGATGAGGTGTGCCCCCACCCCACAGATTCCCACTACTGCAAATCTCGCCCTCCCCCCCACTACTGACAATCCTTTTCTTATAGTATTATGATAATTGTTCAAGGTCCGTTTACGAGTGAGAACATGTGATATTCAGTTCTTTGTGAAACAGTGTTTTATGAGCTCTCAAGTCACCTTAGAAAAAAATCTAGTTCGTCCCATTTTCCTTAAACATATAATGCTTTTACAAAAAACATATTCAACCATACACTGAACACGCTTAACATATGCTCCTCCTGCGGGTCCCCGAGATGCCTGTGTCTGCCCCAATTTCTAACTTTCAATCTTTTAATCTTTTAACTAACATAGCTGATCCAGTTTAAATCCAAAATGAACAATGATTTTGCTAAAAGTAAGGTACTATATCTACTTTCATACATTCTCTTCTCAACAATAAACTGCTTCAAAATTATGCTGATTTGGATGTCTTTTAAAATCTGTGACATCTAAGGGTCCAGAAACTACTTATGGACACAATGTTCACTATCTGGAGAATGGGCCACCTGAGACCCAATCCTCAACGCTACAAAATACATTCAAGCAGCGAACACACAGTGTGCCCCCTGCATCTAAAGTAAAAATAAAAAATGTGCAATATCTAAAATCAGTTTCCTGATCTAATAAAGCCATAAGAATATAGCTATGCTACCTTGTAATACAATCTGCAAGTCCCTCAAGAACACGTTTACAAAACTCAACTTACCTGAAGCAATCACATCACCATATAGTTACATAAAATGGTAGTATTATTATCTCTACTACTTTTTACAACTCTTAAAACTTGATGGCAGAGGCCATAATAGAATTGGTTCAGGGACTGTACTGGGTTATCACTTTGACATCTAAGTATTTAAGTAAAATTACTATTAGAAAACTTTTAAAATAAGAGCAACTGGCACATAAATAACCAAATCTTGGTTGGTGGCCACACCACTCTTGCTATTTCTCAAGCCACAACCCTTTTGAGTCATCCTTGACACCTCCTGTTTTCTAACACGCCATATCCACTGTCAGCAAATCCAGTAGGCACTACCTTAAAATATACCCTCCATCCAACCATTTCTCATTCCCCGGTCACATCACTGTCATCCCATCAGGGTTAGTGCAAAGGCAGAAGTGACTTCCTTGCTTTGATCTTTCTGCCTGTCATTCTATTTCCCTTCCGGTTCTCTTGTAAATGCCTGATAATAACAAACAGTTATTTCCTGAGTTATGGCATCATGGGTAAGAAAACGCAAAAAATATGAGCTACTAACCTTCCTTTCAGACTGTGACAATATTCATTTATGAGAGACCTAGATTTGAGAAAACCAATTATCCTGTGCAGATAGTTGTAGTCCTTTCTTCAGAAGAAATCAGTATGTTAAGCAAGGAATACTCTTAACGGGGACAATAACCAACTTGTCTACAGATCTCTGTTAAAAATCTAAGACATGATTTCTGAGTTACCTATACCCAGTAAGGAACAGGTCTTTCTTAATTTGGCTCTCTGATAAGACTCAGCTAGGCTTAGCACATGCTCCTCCTGCTAAGATACACACAGGTCCCTGAGATATCCGCCTCAATGTCTAACTTTCAATCTTTTATACATCTATTAACTGACACAGCTGATAAAGATTTTGATCTAGAATGAGCAATGCTTCTGCTAAAGCTTCATTCTCAGCAAATTTGATTTGGGAAGACAACTTCTATGAACCCATCTGTACCATCAATTCAGTCTTGAACGTTTATTTTCTCCATAAATTGCTTGTTTTTGTTAAAGACAGGACTTGGAATAGTAAATTTAAGACAGAATTATTAGGTCCCGGTTTAAAACATGTTACCTCATCAAGCAAATGGTTGCCATTTTTGATGAGATCGGAGTTCACATCTTCTTTTTATCTATCAGGTTATTTAGATATAAAATGTAATAAGGGGCATAAGATGCCTACTGAAGTTTGGTATTTATATTTCAAGTACCCAAACTTTTGCAGAGGCATTATGATACAGGCTTTGAAAGCATTAGTATCCAGGGGCTAGGTGAGGCCAGTCTGAGCCACAGATGATTCTTGCCAATGACATCAAAAGTTAAACCACATTACTTTACCATGAAATGCATTCACAGAATCATATGGAGATAAGAGGAGCCAAGATTCACATACCTTTTGTAAAATGCTGTCCATTATGGGGATTGCTGTCATGTTTATAAAGACCAATGTGATACATTTCTCTTAGAGTTTTGTGCTAGGAAAAATATAGTCTCTGGTTATTAACTTGGGCGCTTCCTTGTATTATACAATGTAAATGACATGATCTATTATTTCTCTTTTTGTTAAAGCTAATAGGAAACCTGGAGTAAAACTACTCTTGACATATGTGCGTGGTTTTCTTCTCTACCTACGTGGTTTTAACTCTATACTTCCAATATCAGGAATGCTATTATGGATGTGACCCATCATAGTACCCTACAAATACTTTTTTAGAAGCTGGCAGGATATTTAAACAAAAAAACAATGTTTGGCACAATAAACTCTTACAATACTAAATTTTCTGAGTCTACTATTCAGCCTCCTTTTATAAGGTTTTGTTTAAATGTCTCTAACCAGAACATTTTTAAGCTTGGAAAATAAGTTCTCATTTTTAATTAAGTACTTCGTAAACTTTATTCCCTAACATTTGATCAAAAACTTAATAAGCTTAAAGGCTATATTCTCTGGATAGGTCAGGTCAAAGGTACCTTTCTAATCCTTGATAGGAATATGCCAAATAATTGGTTATTCTATTTTATTTTGAGCTTCATAAAATTTATCTAAGATTTACCTTCCAAAGTTATTTATGCATTGAGAGAAATCTCATTTATTTAAGGAATGTTTTATTCTTGAAATAATTTTTGAAGAAAAGTCCTTTACTAATGAGAGTCATTCTAAAGTTCAAAAACATTACCATTAAATAAGATAAAAACTTCTCACTCAAAAACAATTACTGCAACCCACTGAGTGGAAAAAAATGTCTGCAAATCAGGTGTTTGATGAGGGGTTAGTAACCAGAATATATAAAAAACTACATTTCAACAACAAAACAACCTGACTGAAAATGGGCAAAAGACTTGAACAGACATTTCTGTAAAGGTATACACATGGCCTATAAGCACAAAAGAAGATGCTCAACATTGCTAAGCATAAGGGAAATGCAAATCAAAACCATGAGATACCACCTCATATCCACAGGGATAGCTACTATAAAAAATGAAAACCCCCAAACCAAAATAAAACAGAGAATAACAAGTTTTAGGAAGGACACATAGAAACTGGAACCCTTGTGCCCTGCTAGTGGGAATGTAAAATGGTGTAGCTACTGTAGACAACAATATGGTGGTTCCTCAAAAAATTATAAATAGAACTACCATGTAATCCACCAATTCTACCTTTGAGTACATGTACAAAAGAATTGAAAGTAGGGTCTCAAAGTGGTATCTGTATTAATAGCCAGAAGGTGGGAGCAAAGCAAGTGTCAATGGGTAAACAAACAAAACTGGAATTTTAGCCTTAAAAAGAAAATTCTGACACATGGTTGAACCTTGAAGACGTTATGCTAAATGGAATAAGTCAGTCACAAAAGGATGAATATTATATAAAGCACTAGTGTAGTCAAATTCATTGAGGCAAAAAGAATGGTGATTGTTAGAGGGTTGGAGAGTATAGGGAATTGTTTAATGGGTACAGAGTGTTAGTTTTGCAAGATGAAAATGTTCTGGAGATTGGTTGCACAACAGTGTGAATATACAAGGGGGAACTCAAACAAACCCATAATTTATGTATAAAAAAATTGTGTATTTATTCTTACATGATGAAACTTCAGTCACCTTCAAAGTATTCTCCATTTGATGCAATACACCTATTGAGACATTTTCCACTACTCAAAACAGTTTCTGAAATCAGTTTTGAGCTTCTGCCATTTTTTGTTTCACCTCTTCCGTATTGGAAAAACATCATTTCCCTTTGAGGACTTTTTGTCATCCAAGGAAACAAACAAACAAAAAAACGCTGGGGTGAGATCAGGTATTTAGGGAGGGTAGAGCATAGGGGTCAAGTCATTATCAGTCAAAAACTGCTGAATATTCAGCAAGGAGTGGGCAGGCGTGCTCATAAACCACCCATTATAAATGGGTAAAAGCCGGGCTCGGTGGCTCAGCCTGTAATCCCGCGCCTTTGGGAGGCTGAGGTGAGTGGATTGCCTGAGCCCGCGGGTTCGAGACCCGCCTGGGCAGCGAGACCTCATCTCTACAATAAATCAAAAAATCAGCCGGGCGTGGTAGTGCATGCCTGTAATTCCGGCTACTCGGAAGGCTGAGGCGGAAGGATCGCCGGACCCCAGCAGGCGAGGCTGCGGTGGCTGGGAGTGGCCACTGCACTTCAGTCTGGGCGACAGAGTGAGACTCCAACTCAAAAAAAAAAAAAAAAAAAAAAAAGGGTAAATATGTTGAAAGAATCTCGAAAAAACAATTCACTGAAGCCAAACAGCCTCTCACAACAAAGCTAGCTGGTACAGTGATGCCTATGGGAAAGTCTGTATTACAACGGGCCTGCCTGCTGAAAGATAATTCAATTTTGGGGGGAGTCCCCCTCATACTACTGAATTGTACACTTAAAAATGGTTGAGAGGATAAATTCTATGTCAAATATATTTTACAACAATTAAGAATAAGTCACCTTATTTACAGAGCATCCTGTGTGTCCAGAATAAGAGAGCAGAAGAAACCAAAGGTTGAGTTCTCAGTGGAGAAGTTGCTGTACTAATCCCTGCCATGGCACGCCAGGAGTCTAATGATGGAAATAGCATGATGTAAGGGAATAACTGGTTGGCATTTTAAGGAAAGAAGTGTCAGAACTTTGAAGCATGAGGGTAGGCTTATGTTTGTTTCACCCGCTCTTAACATAAATCCTGACACAGAGGCTGTTTCTAACAAACATAGTGGACTGAATAAGTAGATAAAAAGGAGAGAAACATAAAAGATAACCCCAAAGTTTCTAACTTGGTATCCAGATGAATGGATAATGGATAAAGTTCTATTTTAGACAAGCAGGATTTTATATGACGTAGGCATTTATGGTTGGAAATACAGGCTGCAATGCAAATTAAATGTCTAGGTTCTAAACAGAGGTGTGAGCATCAAGATCACAGATGAGTTCGATGAAAGGCGAATGAACTCATCAGATAAGTGAGTCAAAAAGCAAAGAACTGAGGACCAAGACAAAAGCATCCTTGAGACCTGGTGAAGACAACAGCAAGGTAAACTGAGAGGCAGTAGCATACAGGTGGAAGGTGAACTTCCAATAGAACCGTTCAAAGTTCTTACTCCTGGAGTAATCTCAGGCTGCTTTTAGGTGTGAAGTGGGCCAGATCTGAATTTATCTTTTCTCTGGGGCAGTTGCATTTTTTGCAGCCTGACTGGCTGATTTATGTGCAGTCAATGGATCAAGTGCAGTTTGGATTTGAGGGAGGAGTGATTTGTCAATCCCGCTGTGTGTTGGAGAAGGTGAGAGCTGGGTAAAGACTCCAGGATTTGGTAAGAACTTTTGAGAGGGCAGTTCTAATAAGGAGGCCACTGCGGAAGCCAGGTTGGAAGGAGCTGGCAGGAAATGGGCAGAGGAAGTTGAGGAAGCAGGTGTGGGCCATGTGCTAGAAACTTTTGACCTAGAAAGGAAGGCGGAAATTTGGACAGTAACCAGAAAGATGAGCTGGGTCAAGGAAGAGATGGTTTTACTCATATTTTAAGAAAAGGAGAAGTGATCCTGTTGGAAGGCAAGAAGAAAGATGCTCAGAGAACAGAACAAAATGAAGCAGCTTAAACAAGATGACAGTTGCTAGAGTCAGGTCCTGGATGAGGTAAAAGAAAGGAAACGAAAAAATATGAGAACGATGATGGGTTGATCCAGTGCTTTAAGGATCCTAAAACCTGAAGGATCCTAAGCTTGAAAGAGATCTAAAATGTTGTGGGCTTTGGAGTCAGACAGACCTGGGTTCACACCCCAGTTTACTGCATATTTGCTGTGTCATCTTAGTCTCAATTTTTTTACCTGTAAAATGGGGACAATAAATTCAGGATGAATTTATATGAAGTACTTAGCACTAACGTAGAGAGGATACTTAGTAGACAAATGCCCAATATTAGTCTTCTGTTGAAATTAAGGACCGGTAGGAAGAATATGGGGACTTAAAAGGAAAGAGGTGAAGATTTGGAATCAGCACTGTACAAAAGTTCTAGCGGGGCTCGGTGGCTCAGCCTGTAATCCTACGCCTTGGGAGGCTGAGGTGAGTGGATTGCCTGAGCCCGCGGGTTCGAGACTCGCCTGGGCAACTTGGTGAGACCTCATCTCTACAATAAATAAAAAAATCAGCCAGGCGTGGTAGCGCGCGCCTGTAGTTCCAGCTACTTGGAAGGCCAAGGCGGAAGGATCGCCGGAGCCCAGCAGGTCGAGGCTGCAGTGGCTGGGAGCGGCCACTGCACTCCAGTCTGGGTGACAGAGTGAGACTCCAACTCAAAAAAAAAAAAAGAAAAAAAAAGTTCTAAGGAGTAGAAAAAAGACATATTAGCATATAGCATCTTTCTCTAGCAGGACTCTCTTTTCTGGGAAAAGAAGAAAAGGTAAAAGGTAGCTTTTGATGCAGGGCAGGACATGCAGCAAGGAAGATGAGGATGAGGAGCCCAATGTAACCTACCGCAGATTTCTGGGTGGGAGTAAAGTACACAGAGCTAACAGTGGATTTCAGACCAAATGAAATAGAAAGGGTTAGGTCGGGATTGAGGGAAAGACTAGGCAGGCCAAGTTATTTTAAAATGGATGCATATTCTATAAAATGGGACTAGATATAATTATGACTACATTTTCTTTTTAGCACTGTAGCAAATATCTAGGAGTGCCTGACAAGAACTCTGCAACCTTTAGAACCCGAGAAGACCTTCTGGGTAACCATGAGAGATTTCACGTCAATGCTGTTTTATTTCCACAGTGTTGTTATGCTCTTTGTCCTTTACCAATGGCCCATTATGGCTACAAATTAAAGTGTGACTAAGAATTGGAGCAATTCAAGACTATATAATGGTCAAAATACATGATGGTAGTTAGAGGTATTCAGCTGAATGACACAGTGGCAAGTAATTGGATCATAAATTGACCTAATCTCCACTTGAGAGCCGCAAATGCCCATTATATGCATACTCTGTGGTGCTCAAATGGTTCCATTTTAAAAAATTAAGCAAACACCATTCACTCCTTAAAAATGACACGTACCCTTTAGAACTCTTCCTTGAACTTATACAAACAATCTCTTGGGTGATAAGCTATCCATTTTCTATCTTATATTATCTAAAATGGCTCTCTAGAAATCCCAAATCTGCTAGTCTGCCACTTCGCTTTGTTTTGTCTATATACAGCTAACTAGTGAATGGTAAAATGATCTATTCTTCTATTAGGCTTAAAAAAAAATAGAGATGGAGTCTTGCTATGTGGCTGAGGCTGGTCTCGAACTCCTGGCTTCAAATGATCCTTCCACCTCAGCCTCCTAAAGTGCTGGAATTATAAGCGTGAGTCACCACGCCCAGCCTCTATTCCTTTATTGGACTTCTGATGCCGAACAGTAATGAATATGAACTTTCTTGGGACACGTTACACAAAATGATTCTGCATATTGAGGTCTACTCTTAGCAAACTACATGTTTTGAAGTTGAAGAATTTAATGAGAGAACTGTTTTGTGAGGAATACTAAAATATTAGGGGTACAGTTATTCTTGTAGCAAACCAGTTTTATTTGCATCATGTTTCTTTGAAGGAACTATAGTTCTGTTACTCCATTTATTTCATGTCTGGTCAATGACAAGGAATCGTTCAATAGTTCAACTGAGAAGTTCACGCTTATTTTTACTTTAAATCTTCAGTCTCTCACTGCAACAGATATTGCAGGCAACAATATAACAAGCACAAGGCTATTTGCTTTGATTTACATTCACCTTTTGTCTTTGCTCTTGAAATTTCTGCTTTACCAGACATATTACAGACAACCTACAGAATGGAAGAAAATATCTGCAAACAATGCATCTGACAAAGATCTAATATCCAGAATCTACAAGGAACTCAAACAACTCAATAAGAAAAGGAAAAATAAAAAAAAACAACCATTAAACAGTGGGCAAAGGACATGGACATTTTTCAAAAGAAGACATACAAGCAATCAACAAACATATGAAAAAATGGTCAACAATGCTAATTCTCAGATAAATGCAAATTAAAACCACAATTAGATAACATCTTACATGAGTTAAAATGGCTATTACTAAAAAGTCAAAAAACAACAGATGTTGGCATGGATGCTGAGAAAAGGAAACACTTATATACTGTTGTGGGAACGTAAATTAGTATAACCTCTATGGAAAAGTTTGGAGATTACTCAAAGAACTAAAAACACAACTATCTTAAATCCAGCAATCCCACCAGTGGGATCTACCCAAAGGAAAAGAAAGTATTATATAAAAAAGACATCTGTACTTGTATGTTTACTGCAGCATTATTCACAATAGCAAAGTCATGGAATCAATTGAAGTGTCCATCAATGGACGATCAGATTAAAAATGTAGTATATATACACATATATGTACACCATGGAATACTACTCAGACATAATAAATAACAAAATAATGTGTTTTGCAGCAACATGAATGGAACTAGAGGCCATTATCCCCAGTGAAATGACTCAGAAACAGAAAATCAAAAATTGCATGTTCTCAGTTATAGTGGGAGGTAAACAGTTGGCACACATGGACATAGAGATTGGAATAATAGATACGGGAGACTCCAAATGGTGGTGGTGAGGGGTGTGAGGGATGAAATTCCATCTGTTGGGTACAACGCACACTACTTGGGTGATGGGTACACTAAAAGCTCAGATTTTACCATTACACAATACTGGGGGTACCAAAAAAAGATACACATTTTAAGAGCTGTTAAGAAATGTTCACTGTAATCAGAAGTGTCTGGACGCTGATAGTAACCACTTTAAGCACCTCTTGTAATTGCAGAAGTCAAACGTGATTTGTATACATCTTCTGTTATCAGTATATAAGTATTACAATTTTAATATAGTTTTTTCCTTTTTTAAAATGTACACATTTTTGGGGCATCCTCTCCATAGCCAAGTAACACAACTATACTTGCACCCTTAAATTCATAAAAATACATAATTTAACTTCAAAACACAAAACAAAACACATTTCAAACTGGAAGGGTCTCTGAGAGTCCACATGGTCCCTCCTGGGGGCCAGGCAATTACTTTTCCATCTGTAGAGATCTGAGACTCAGAGAGACTAGGGAACATATATAAAAGTCACATGGCTATCCAGTGGAATGAATGGGTGTAGCCCAAGTCTCTTAACCTTGATGGTGAAGACTGGTGAGTGAAAAGAGATTTCTGTATTACTATCTTCTAGATTTTGTTTTAGTAAACATTCTATGTAATTATTTTATCTTATCATTACACACTTTTCTTCTATAAAAATTTATTTATATTGAGTTCATCTTATATTCACACTTTCTCTTTGAGTCTGTTACTGCTGTCTTTACTTTTCTAGTTAATCTTTAATAGGTTGTACAACCCCTATTGAAAAATGAAAATTTTAATCTTTCTTCTAACATTTTTTAAACCAGTTTCAGCTGGCCTTCAAACGAAATGACACAACTTAGGAAATATCTTACTAAACACTATAGGACAGGTTTGGTTTTCATCAAGATTATTTTTTAGTAGGAACATTTTTTGGTGGTATTAAAAATATTACAGATTCATCCAATCATAGTTGCCAACTCCAAAGCACCAAATAAGTAATTAATGCCTCAAATTTAAAAGGTAGTATCAAAAGATCATCTAGTTCTTCCTGCATTCTTAAAAAATTTTCTTCTTTTTCCTCATGAAACTGTTTAAACATTTGTTTTAAGTTTACCTATTTTCAGCATTTGCTGTGGTAAACTGAGGATAGAAATTTTTCATCCCAATACTCAACAGATAAATAATAGCTTATCCAAGCACACCGAGAAAAATAGAAGCAGAAACAAATAATACATAAACCAGGGAGACTGGTTTTCTGTTTTGTACCTGTAAATAAAAGTAACACTTTATATAATTTGGGGTGCAAAAGCAGTTTGGAAAATGAATGCAAGAACATCAAGATACAAATGTTTACTTCTCCTTTGTGGGTCAGGATTCAAAGCAATTAAGCAAAAGAATCATGTTAAAACTGGTTAAAATAATAGGAATCTTTTCCTCTGGTCCTGATAGATGGTAAACTGCTACAGTGCTTCCATACTTGTGATGCTCATAACACTTGGGATATTCTTGACCAGGAGCCTGCTGTCTGCCTGGGTATTGACTTCTAGACATTTTGATGAGCTTCTAACCTTTATCTATCTTCATGGTGGGATTAATTGATCCTGGGGCCTGGAATGCCATGGCTATCAGTGGGATGGATGGACTTCTGTTATAGCCACCAAGGAATGCAAGGTCTGCCTTCCTTCCTGGACTCCATTCCTTAGTGACAGATGCATGAACGTGAATGGAACAACTCCTCACCAATCCAAGGTTCATACCAAGTCTAAAGACTCTCAAGAATTATTCTAGGCACAATGAGAACGCTGCACATCCCCCAAATAAGAGAGAAATTTAAGAAGTCATTTCCACAGAGGCAAGAATTTCTCTTGTGGCCCAAGAAATCAGAATCTACTGATGGCCATCCTGTTATGGTGAGAAAGTCAATTGAATCTGGAGGTGTAGGAAGGGTCACCTGCTAAACCCCCAAGGTTGCCCTTCTTTTTGTTGAGAGTGTTAGTATTAAGGCCCAGGGCCTGACCTGCTGCTTTGCTGCTGAGAGCTGTTCTAGCAGAGTCTCCAGGGTTACCCCAAGAGCATCAGACCACCCTTTTCAAGTTAGATTTGCTCAGTGTGCTAAGTTTTGGATAGTGACGGGAGTACCAGGAATAGTTCTTCCTGCCTTTTCATTACAATCACACTGGTCTTCTGAAATGACAACACACTTGATGACCCTTGCCTGATTGGCTGACTCTTTCTGAAGCACACATATGGAAAATCTTCCATTTAAGGCATAGAACCCTGAAGCCACAAGAGGCTTTCAAGGATTCTGATGGAAACTTGTAAAGTATATTTAAAATTTGGGACCTAAATTTCCTGCAATGGAAATGATAGGAGACTTCACGTCTATACTCTGTTTTGGCATGAATACAACAGGGGTACAGAAAGCCCTTTCATAGGTTCACATGGAGTCCCCTTGGGTCGACTAGTTATTCTGAAAACACGAGGACATAGAGGAAAGGAGAGGCCTCTGAGAGTCAGTCAAGTTGTCTGGAGAAAGCACATCTTGCAGGGGCCCTCACTGCCCTGGTAGTCAGGGCTTCTTCCAAGGAGGACCTGGAACATCCTGGAAAATGGCATTTGTGCCACAGAGTAACAAGGAGAGTTAAGAAGCCTCTTTCCATTCACAACTGGGAGCAGCAGACAGTGCACAGAAGCTCAAGGCTGCCCGCATCTGCATCATCAGAAGCTCTTACTAACGTCACAGATGTCCCACTGTTCCTTGTCCCCCTACTGACACTTCTTCAGGTTTCAGATAATTTTCAGATTTGTGTTCCCTAAAATAATCACCCCTGGCTTGTTTCTCTCATATTTTTTCATTGCTGTCCGAATCCTTGTTTAATGATCAGCTATTATTTTCTACCTCAAACAAAACCTCAATATACTTACTGATCTACAAATGTATAGAGATGCTTTTATACTATTTGTTACTTGGGGCATACAGGTAATTCTGCCTAATTCTAAATATCATGCTCATCTTTCTTTCCCTACTTATTATATACATGGCACACATCCTCCTGCTCCAAACTCTCTGCAATGCTAGGGGTGAAATGAAAGCTTCTTTTCCCTTAAATCTCTCTCTGGCAGATGATCACTGCTGGCAACAGTCAATTATAAGCATGAATTTTCTCTGCAATGTTTTTCTGAGATGTCATAGTAACAACAGCTCAACGAGTGATCTTATATGACAGTGTGGAATAAAAAGGTTCTGATACTGGTCTGAGAGAGAGAACTCTGTTGTATCCTGAGCTCTAAGATACAAAGAGTCATAAGTGATGTATTTTAATATGGTAAATAGTTTCTTGCACATTTCTTGGTAAAATATAATATCTTTTCAGGTAGCTAGTATAAATCCAGAAATCAGCTTGTCTACCTTGGTTCTAAAAGTCTGAAATACAATCTTTTCTACTCAAAAGATAACGAAAATACCTGGATCATTCTTAAAATCTGCTTTGTAATCTTAGAAGTAACTATCAATTAACCACCTCAATTTTAACTATCACTTTAAATGCTATGAGTTGATGACTCTAGCATTAAAAAATTCTAAATAAGTATGAAATGTTTGCTTGGGGACCTTTTAGGTTAAATCTGACAGTAAATTTTGGGAGAATACACACATGCAAATATATATACATTTTTAATGTGCGTAAATTATATTTTATTGAAACATATATCTGTGCCAACAAATGTTAACTACTATTATGAGTACCTGAAGGTTTTTTATTTTTGTGTGGGGGAAAATATTTAACTGTACTTATCCTATGATTTTTTTTTTGGTCTTTTTTTTGAATCCCAGGGAATATAACACAGTTGGGATCAAGGAAAAACAAAAACAAAAACAAAAAACACAAAAAACCCCCAAACAAACAAAAACTTCAGGAATGAACAGTTTAACCAAAATATTCAATAAAATTGTTGTACTGACTATTAACACTGCCTTGGCAACTAGTTAAGCCAGAGCTGCACATAATGTTTAATTATAATTTTATTATGTACAGTACCAGGCTCCTTTGTCAAATAAGGCTTTATTACGGGGCCATTATGTAATTCAATCATGGGTTAAAATGTCTCCTCTGCCTGGAAAACCTAATTGCAGTGGTATTGTCCTTGACTCTTTATAAGAAATCATTAAATTGAAATTCAGTAACCAGATTTAAATTTTAAAAATAATATAGCACATTTTCTTCTGTCTTAGAAATAGCCTTCTAAACTTTTGAGTATTTTAACCAGTCTGTCTTCTCTTTGGTGCTCTGGGAACTAATGCTGACCTGAAATTTGAGTTATAAAGTAGGAACCTGGGGTGTCCCAACTTTACTGTTACTCGAGCCTGGACGACCTCTCTCAAAAGCCCGTTTTCCCCTTCCCTCAGCCATCTCCTGGCAAGCAGCCCCAGGCCCTGCCATTTGCCACTTGTTCTGGGCTATTTTAATTCTGGACAAGTTGTGGTAGTAGGCTATATTTAAATTGGCCTGCTCTGTGAAGAAACACGGCAAATGCACGTGGCACCTTTTCCCTTTTTGACATAATCCAATTGTGCTTTGGCTCTGAATCAAGCTGTTGAGATTCTGCACCACATACACTGGCCTGACTCCCACTCTCCACTTCCCAGGTGTTTACCACCCAACAGGTGGGACGATGGGAAGCTTCTGGGAAAGGCTGAGCCACAGCAGGGGTCTACGGCGGCGCAGTCATCAGGAACTTAAAGAGTCAACTGAGAAACATGAACAATAACGAAAGGAAAAGTAAAGATGCTTTATGGCTCTGACTGAGCACGACTGGAATACATTTAGGATAATTTTTCAGAGACCAACTTCTAGACATAACTTTTGTAAGATATAATACATCTATGGAGAGAAGCTTAAGAGAAATTGCATGCACTTAAAAAGTCAGTTTTCTCAAGTTTCTGAGCTTTTATAAGTGGACGTTCTAAGAAACATTCAGTTTTTTTTTTTTTCCTGAGTTGGAGTCTCACTCTGTCACCCAGACTGGAGTGCACCAGCCGCTCCCGCCACTGCAGCCTCAACCTGCTGGGCTCCGGCGATCCCTCCGCCTCAGCCTTCTGAGTAGCTGGAACTACAGGCGCACGCTACCATGCCCCGCTAATTTTTGATTTATTGTAGAGATGAGGTCTTGCCAAGTTGCCCAGGCGGGTCTCGAACCCGCGGGCTCAGGCAATCCATTCACCTCAGCCTCCCAAAGGCGCGGGATTACAGGCTGAGCCACCGAGCCGGCTGAAACATTCGGTTCTAATCTGTTCCTCCCCCAACCTGCCCCCTCTACTGTCACCAGTTTATACATCTCTGTGCCAGACAGGGGGTGTACATTCTTACCTGGAGGTATGCTATTGCTTCAAGAAGAAAAATGAGTTGGAAATGCTCCCCTAATCATTAAAAGTTAAATATAAAGTGAAAAAAGCACCTTTCTAGAGAATAGCTGTTGAGGTCTTGTATACTTTCACACTTCAAAGTTGGCTTAAAGTCAGAATTATCACTCTCTCATGAAGTATCAGAAGACAGTTAACTTTTAAGGACATATTTTACAAGTGTAGGACTTTCGCCTAAAGACCTTAACATACATGATGCTGATATTGACATGTTCGTGTTGCTGGCAGTGGAATTAAAAGCCAGTCTAGTTAGGTCATACAATCGTATTCACCTAGCAGCTTTAGAGGAGTTTAAGTATAGAAACCAGGGTTTCTACCTATTCATTTTTGAGATGTTTACTTTGACTGGGCAGACCTTCCTTCTGTCAGCCAAGTTTCTATTTGATTTTTGCTAAATAAACATTAATACCCAAGCAAGTAGTAAATAGCAGACTGGCTTTTTGTTTTTTGGAATAAGCAAGAAAACCATCTTAGAAATGTTATGTTAAAAAAGTTATCACCACATAGACTAGTCAATTAGTACAAAGCTACTTTTAAACGTCCCTAACAAAGGAGAGGCCATTAGTAGACTATTTGGTTACATGTAGTCAGGGATACAGACTTTCAAACTTATCTACATAGTAGCAAAACAGAGATGAAGAAAATGGCTCAAAACAGACATGTCTGTTTTTACTGGAGGGTACACAAGTGTTACTGAATATAATTATGCCTTTAATATTATGAAACCACAACACAAAATAAATCCCATGTTGCCTGGAGTGCTCTGAGCTTTCAGAAAGCTAATTCCAAATTTCAATAAGCAAAATGTCATCTTTCCTGAATGCATTCCCAAGCTCCCTGGTATTCTTTTAGGTAAGAAAATCACCTATGATCTTCTTTGTTTTTCTTTTCTTTTTCTAAGATGTTGTCCAAGTTCATTCTTAAAGGCAGTATGACAATGAAAAATGAGAGAGACTCTTTCACCCTAACTATGCATCTCTATACTTAGCAATAAGTCACATATTGATTAGTCTGGATTAAGAACTTGCCATGAGGCTAACCGTGGCTACAACACAACATAATGGGAGCATAATGTCCCTAAAGAAACTTCAAACTCTTTAGTGTAACTGTTTTCATAGTCACCAGGATTTTCCTCACAGTACAAGGATATGAATTGAATTCTTCCCCATTCTCTGTGCTGAGAACAGGGTGGGAGAAAGGTCTCTGAGTCTTCTTTCTTAGGTTGGAAACAAAGAAGGAAAGAGACAAGTTCCAGTTTTTAAAAAAAATACTCTACGTGATTGAGATTTTAAAAATATATTTCTAATAATTCCTAATTATTAGTTCAAATTTTATTATATTGTGTGTGTCCCTGTAATTATCAACAAAAACACACATATAGAGATCATACATGCTCCAAGATTAAGATGAACAAAAGGGTTATGGGTCATTATGTCTAGGAATGACAAGGTAAAGGAGAAGTTAAGGGAAATTATACATTTCTTAAGGAGGCAAGAAGACAAACTAACATTAAACAGACAAAACCATAGGTGGTGGTAGCTGGACAAAGGTGGCACAGGCCAGGTCTCTGGGTTTTTAGGAGACAGAGGAGTAAATAGATGGAACAGGCCGCAGATGTCTACACTAGTCATAGGCCCATGCTCCCACTCATCCTTACCCACAGGCTGATCTGAAGCTGGAAAGGTGGGAGTAGTGGGGGTAACCTGTGAACTCTGCCCTCTGTGATACAGGGGTGAGGCCCTGGCTCTGGTCTTTACTCAGCAGTAACAGGACAATATATATAGAGTTTCAGATTCTGTCTAGTCAATTACTTGCAACCTATAAAGCATTACCATTGGAAAAATATAAACACCTGGGATATACTGAGTATATTAAGGTTATTGAGTAAGTATTGATGATGAAAATTACTATTAACATTTACTAAGAGCTTATTATATGTCAGGTTTAACTTGCATACCGAAGTATGTGACATGTGACATTGCATACACCCCTCCACCCACAAATATCCTACTCAAGCTGTAGATTTTTTCCATGGTGGTCTTTCTTTCATTCTAATATTTGGGTTTTCTTCATCATCTGAATTAACAAAATATTAACATTCTCTTCCAGATGACTTAAAAAATTTTTTTAAGTCAACACATATATTTCACCACATTGTTTGAGTTGATTCTTGCATATAATGACCTTTTAGGGACAAATAATTTTTAGTTTAAATAAGCATATAATTGGCTATATCAAGTAACAAGTGATTGTTAGTTACACTAGTTCTTCAAATGCTTTTACTCCAAGGTAAATAATTTCCCAAGTTCCAACATCTCCCTTGGACCATTGTAAGATGCTGAAGTGTAGCCAGTGTTGTTCTCTTTCACTGGGGCTTCAGCAGGTGACATGGGCCAAATCCTCTATAAGCTGGCACTTTACACTCTTGGGGTGGCATATGAAGCCTTCTGCCTGCAAGGCCACCCTGAGGCCACACTTGTCATCCTATCCTGGTCCCTGCTGCGGACCCGCCATCTGGAGGCTCTGACTGTTCTCTCCCCACCTACTGCCCTCGGCATGTCCTTCGGTATCTTGGCATACATGATATTTGGCACTGAAAACCCGGCTACCTCAATCTACAGCATATTGTTACAACCATAACACAAATGTATTACTTGAATTACATTAGTATAATGGAAATTTCACAGCCTCCCTGGACTTGCTCTATAGATGAAGACACATTATTTAGGATTCACAGACTTCCAAAGTGCCAAACTAAAAATACCTCTTACATCATAGTGGAACATATTCAAAGTCGAGTTTCTTGCTGCTTGTCTGAACCATTCCTATGGTGGTTAAGAGTGTAAGTTCTAGAATCAGACTTCCTGAATGTGAATTAGCTCTTACCTCTCACTAGCCAGTAACCTTGTAGGGCAAATTACTAAGCCTCAAAGAGAACACTGGCTACGTTTCAGCGTCTTACTAGGGTCCAAGGGAGATGTTGCAGCTTGGGAAATTTCTTATCTTGGAGTGAAATCATTTGAAGAGCTACTGTAACTAACAATCACTTGTTACTTGATATAGCCAATTACATGCTTATTTAAACTAAAAAACTATTTGCCCCTAAAAGGTCATTATATGCAAGAATCAATTCAAACAATATGGCGAAATATATGTGTGTGCCTCAGTTTCTTCATCTGTGAAATGTGAATAGTGGTAGAACATACACTTTAGGTTTGTACAAGGCTCACAGATGATACACGCAAACCCTTTAGAATACACAATGCATGCCGGGCTCGGTGGCTCAGCCTGTAATCCCGCGCCTTTGGGAGGCTGAGGTAAGTGGATTGCCTGAGCCCGCGGGTTCGAGACCCGCCTGGGCAGCGAGACCTCATCTCTACAATAAATCAAAAAATCGGCCGGGCATGGTAGTGCATGCCTGTAATTCTGGCTACTCGGAAGGCTGAGGCGGAAGGATCGCCGGAGTCCAGCAGGCGAGGCTGCAGTGGCCGCTCCCGGCCACTGCACTCCAGTCTGGGTGACAGAGTGAGACTCCAACACACACACACACAAAAGAATACATAATGCAGACAAAGCAGGGCATATAATAAGCTATTCAACATCATACAGAGAAGAATTATTCATTAAATAACTTTAAATATATTAAGTTTCTAAGTAATATATTCACATGGCTTTAAAAATACATTAAAAAAAAACACAAAAAAACTCCCATTCACCCTGATACTAGCCCAGCCACAGCTAATAGTGTTGCTTTTTATTTTAGCAAAAGGATTTTCCCAGTTTCTTTAAGTAAATACAAGAAAACATGAATATAAAATCCCATTTCCCCTGTTTCTAAAAAAAAAGGATGCAATATATACAACACTTCTGCATCTTTGTAAAAATGCAACAGTGACCACAGTGACCAAGCAGAGCATAAGGCAATATATTGTGCCAAACTATCATATCCCTTTATCTTTTAGAGGGATGACAGCAAGTATAACTAACCAGGGGAGGCGGGGCAGTGGAGAGATGATGGGGGTGCTGGGCAGAAGACCCAGATTTGGATCCTGTTCTGGCATTTGCAAGTTGTCCAGGCCTGGGCAAATTACTTAAAAAGTCTTGAGGGTGCAGAATTGGTATTGTCAACATGTTTGTTGGGAGAATATGATGAGGTATGTATGCAAAAGTTTGTCAATTGTGAAGTAAGGTGCATGTAACACACACACACACACACACACACACACACACACACACACACACCCAATTAGAAGCTGCTACACAAGGCTACTCTTTCTGCTCTGGAAATACCAGAATGTGGACATTCCTTGTCTAGGGTCCCAAGGGTATACCTTCCCTTGAGGAACAAAGTCCTGGTGAGAGGTTCAACATTAGCTTGATCTTGTTCAACGTTTCCAATACAAATCTGCTTTCTTTGGGAGCTGATATAAAATATTGCCAATAGTCTTTTTACCTGACACTAGACTTAAGGTTTGAAAATAAAAAGGAAAATCGCAGAGGAGAGTATAAGGTGACAAGACTTTCTAGTGGTTTCTGCTTCCTCAAAAGCAACCCCAGGTGCTCAATTCTCTATAAACATAGTTGCCAGGCTGCATCTCCTGCGTGTTCCTGACGCTGGCAGCAGCTGGGGTCTTTTTAGGGGTCTGAGGAGAAGCTCTGCATGCAGGTTGAAGAGATGTGGGTTCCTTCCAGCACTGATTCCTTACTATTCATGACCAGAGGCCTACCTGTAATATATTAGTTTCTTCATCTGTAAGATTAAGGGGTCAGAAATAGAACAATTCTAATTTGTTTCTTACAAGAAAATTTAACATGTTCTCTCACCTCAATATAAAAGCAGATAAAAGTGCATGTGTTCTGGCTAACAGGTACCCATCTCCATCCCTCAGCTTTTTCCTGAGCCCTCCAATAAAACTTGAGAAAGTTGAGGAACATGGTTTGAAAACCACTAGAAAACTAAGTTAATAAAGTTCCCTTCAACTTGAATATTCAATAACAGTGGTAGGAACATTTTTATTTCTGGAGAAATTTGTTTATTACATATAAATAAAAACTAAGCTTCTCTTTATTGGTGGTATTGTGTGTTTTTAAAATTTTTTTTAGTGGTGATGGTCTTCCTATTAAATATAATAAATTATTTTGCTCTGGTAAATAAAGTTAGAGGTGTTAATCAGATTCAGGTAGGGAGAGGCAAATATATCCTCTAACTAAAACTTTCCTATCAGTTGAATGATAAAGAATCTTTTTTTTTTTTTTTTTTGAGTTGGAGTCTCACTCTGTCGCCCAGACTGGAGTGCAGTGGCCGCTCCCGGCCACTGCAGCCTCGACCTGCTGGGCTCCGGCGATCCTTCCGCCTCAGCCTTCCGAGTAGCTGGAATTACAGGCATGCACTACCACGCCCGGCTGATTTTTTGATTTATTGTAGAGATGAGGTCTCGCTGCCCAGGCGGGTCTTGAACCCGCGGGCTCAGGCAATCCACTCACCTCAGCCTCCCAAAGGCGCGGGATTACAGGCTGAGCCACCGAGCCCGGCTAAAGAATCTTAAATAATGCCCTATACACAGTAATCAGATCATCTGTGGTACGTAAAAAAGGAGGCTATATGTATTTTGTAACTGTAGATTAAAAAGTCTAATAAGAGATGTTTACATATATGAATATAACACTTGAGGATTAACAGTTGATTTTTTAAAAATACGTGGATCTCTAATGCTAGCTACGGTCTTTAAATATCCTGTAAGCTGCTAATTAATCTCATAATTATTAGTCATTACATCAACATTATTTCACAAAATCTGAGAACTGAGAAGATCTCAGAGATCACTTAGTTCCAACTCATTTAAGTAGATCAGGAAGCTGAAGCCTAGAGGAGTTAAGGTTAACACCCTCATCAAACACACTCATGTGCATACCAAAAATGTTTGTATTATATACAGTCAATATATATATAATCATATGGGCATTCTGACCCTAGCCTACTCAGTTCTAACATCGATGGGGACGGCATGCTAGGAGGCATCATAACAGAGCCATACAGGATGCTAAGTACAAACATTCTTAATGGACTGGGCAGAAGGCCTCACTTCCTCAGTCATAAGGTGTGAAAACTTGGTGGGGGGAAACCTGCCAACCTCATGGGAAAAGAACTCATCCTGTTCAGAAACGGCCATTTTAGATTTGACTGCTAAGAACTGGGCTACTCTTCAGCAAAGGGAACAGATATCTGTTTTAAATTTTTGATATCCCGCTGATGCATTCAACTTTCTTATTAGTGACGAAACACAGGGAGGCAGGAAGGAGAAAGGGAGGCAGGAGGGGAAGGAACGGCCCAGAGAAATGTGGATAATAGTGAAATTGAAGAGGAAAGGAAAGATGATGAAATAATGTTTACTGTGGGTTCAGCACAGCAAAGGGTAACCAACCAGTAAACAATCTAGAGTTAAATTTAACATAGAAAAAACTATCTTAAGTCCCTGAAAGAAATGTGAAAATGAAAATTTTAATATTTATATAAGACTGTAACACAAATGTTAAACACACATACTCTGATAATATACAAATATATAATACTGCTCTACAATTACAGGTGTCTATGTTCCAGGAACTTTGCTGAACACCATATGAACAAAATTGTGCTGGACTCTTACAACAATCTTGCAAGGTTATTATTCTATTTTATGTATGAGGATATATACTCCAAGAGGTGATGGTTTGTCCAAAGTACACAACAGTAAACAGCAGCATCAGTACTGAACTCAGGTATGTTTAATGATAACAACTAATGCTCTTTCCTCTACATTATTCTGCCTATCACCCAGAAATAATAAAAATGTTATGAGGAAAATCTGTCAACTTGTGATATCTGTTTATCACACTGGTTTTTGTACTTAAGTCTTAAACTTTTGTATTTAAGTATTATAATCCTGATAAAAACAAACTCTTACTAAGTTGATCATTAATATAAAGGTGATTCTGGCCAATTATTCAAGCTACAGATAAAATGAATAATCAATTGGAAATTATCACTGCTAAACCAGCTCTGCTTATTATTACCCTCCCTGGATCAGAATGTTACCAGTGGTCACTTGGGCATGTAAGACTTGCCTTAATATAGTAGGAGCAAAAGTCCTACTGATCCCTTAGTGAGCCAATTTGGTTAAGAGAGATGCAAATACTAAGTGGACAGATGTGTTTACTCAATTATTTCAGTTGAACAGATCCATCCTTGGTACCCAACACACCGAAATAACTCCATACTTCTTTAGGAGCAAGTGTATATGGACAACTTTCTAACTGAAGTTTGATTAGAACATTCATTCTGTTTTTGAGAGAGTCTGTAAAATATGCAAAGTGTTTTCACTGCTGGAAATCCAAGAACCAAGCCCTAGGACCACTGCAATGTGTTCCCGATTCATTCTCATCTGTCCTGGGGTAGCTAGTGGGAGCTATCCCAAACCTGATCTGACTCATTCCACAAGTATTCCCTCACATTCACACTTCTGTGATCTTAGGTCATGGGATAAAATCTTCTTGGATTTCCCCCTCCCACACACTGCCCTTTTCTTATAACCACTGGTACCACCTACTATCAACCTCTTCCTTCCCAGGAGAGCTGAATGGCAGCCACTTCTGATGTTACAATGTACTGGAAGACAGGAAAGGCTACACAAAAGGACCAATTAGCTCTTGGAAACACACTTGAGAAGCCGTCTAATCCAACTTGAGGTTAGGAGACTTTCAGAATGAATGTTCCATAGTTACCCCTGTTTGATCACTCTGTGCCAGGCATTACACAAGATCCATCTCACACAAAGACTCATTTAAACTTTTTGATTTCCCTATGAGGAGGGCTCTATCAGTATCCTAACGTTATTGATGAAGACAACAAAGCTCAGCAAGGTTAAATAACTTGCCCAAGATGGAGTCAAGACTTTGCTGGACTCTAAAGCATGTGTTCTTCCCACATTCTATTACCTCAAGTGACAGTGTGAATAAGCTCAGCACCCCTTGCATGCCTACCAGTCTAGAATCTTCCACCACATTTTGTCTATCAAAGACCCAAACTATTAGGAAAGATGTGTTAATATTTTATTCTAAAACAGAACACTCGGAGCAATCTGTCCAACCACGGAATGCATCCCATAGTCTTGTCAGAAAGTTTAAATTTTCTGTGCCATTAGGACAGGGATGTCATGAATATGCATGCTGTGGTGGGTTCTAACAGTCTTCAAAACTGTGGGAAAACATTTTAAATTAAGAACTTCAGAATGTATATATTTGAAAATAAGCCAGGTACAGAATGATAAATACTGCAGGTTCTAACTTATGTGGAGAAGCTAAAAAAGTTAATCTCATAGAAGTAGAGAGTGGGAAACTGGTTACCAGAAGTAGGGAAGGGTAGGAAGAGGTTGGTTAATTGATACAAAATTACAGCTGGATAGGAGGAATAAGGTCTGGTGCTCTGTAGAACTATTAGGGTGACTGTGGGTAACAATTCATTATGTATTTTAAAGTAGCTAGAAGAGAGGATTTTGAATGTTTCCAACATAAAGAAATGATATATGTTCAAGGTGATGAATTTGCTAATTACCCTGATTTGATCATTACACTTTGTACACATGGATCAAAATATCGCATGCCCCATAAGTACCCGATATAAAATTATCATTTGTCAATTAAAAATAACAAAAATTTAAGTAGGTACCACAATATTTTACTGGAGGTATTTTGTTTTTTAAAGGCTGGTTCAACACAAGTTTATTATAGCAATGCTTGTGATACTGGGTGTTAAGGCCAGCCTAGTGGCGCATATAGATTTTATCATGCAGTGGTCAGAACCAGTAGACCGGGTATACATATGGCAGACGGGTTAAATCTTGAAACAGTATCGAGTGGCAAAAATACATACGTATAACTTAAAGTACATAAAAATGGAAAATGTTATGAGTAGAGGTATTAAATATATCTATTTTAAAATTATAAATAAAAGAAATGGCCTGCATGGCATAGTAACATTTATATAAACCAAAAAAAAAAAAAATACAGAAAACAACCCTACAGTTTTCAATGGAGACATAATCAGTGACATGCAATAAGCATGTATTACTGAGTGCTTACAGAGGGGAAAGGAATGAAACAAGAGAAGAAAACAAAAGAAGAGCCTTATATTGATGGCTGCATATACAGAAAGCCAGAAATGAGGCCTGTAATTACTTCAGTCCTCTTCACTGAGGGGCTAAGAAAAAGAAAAGGAAGATGGGAGGGAGGGAAGATGGATAGAAAATGGACAGAGGATAGATTTGAGTTATGAATCCCACTCTGGGCTTTGACTCCACATATCTTTATCTTTTCACTCTATTTTTATTTAATACTGGTATAATATACTATCATCAGTTTTGGAAACTTCTTTAACAGTGTGCATGTGCAACCATGGCTCCCCCTCCCCAGTCCCTGATTTATAGCTTGAATACTGGCATACACTGAAAATGGTACTTGTTGGCATTGAAACTGAACTCTTGGATTTAGTCCTACAAAAAAATGTTCCCTTTTCTTTTTATAAAATATAGACTGGTGGAATATAAACACCACAGAACAAAGAGATAAAGGAAATGAAAAGAACTGGGGTGAGCTAGTGACTGGATGGGATTTAACATCCCTGTCTTCCTCCTCTTCACTTTCCTCCCCTCCACCAGGCACTCAGAGAATTCAAAGGGCAGCAGTGACTGCAAATTCCCTTCTTGGACCCCAGCCTCCAAGAGTCCTCCTGTCTCTTACTGTCAGGCCAGCTGGGGAGGTCTGTGGCGGCTGGGGAAAAAGCCTTCAGGTGCCAGGGCTGGTGAATGAACTCCTAAACAAACTCTCCACTGACACATCACTAAAAATAAGTATGCTTACATGCATAACACATTTTTGGAACAGTATACTGAACTTTCTCCTTTACCCTCTCTGGAGACTTACATTTCATTCTTAATTCAATTTTATATAAAAGAAAATGCAGGTGTGACACCTTCCAGCACCGCAGGTAGTGAGGAGATGAATGCACAAGTGCCTAGATGTTAAGGAACTGCAGAGAATGGATGGACACTGGGTATCAGCTGCTAGCCTGTATTCCGGTCAAACGCCGATAAGGCTCACTTGGGCATTGCCTTATTTAGTCAGACTTCTCTGCTGAAACACCGGTGCACGGTGACAACTGCGCATGCTATTACAAGGCTTTCTCCTTTCAGTCATCTGCTGACACACCAATTAAAAAAAGAGTCTCCATTATTGAAACAACATGCGGCCTTTCCTACTAGCAACTTTCCTACAAAGAATAAAGATAATGATATTACAAATAAATCTGAATGCTTACTTGGCTAAGTAATTCTCATGAGAAATAATATAAATTTAGTTCTATTCTAGTCCTGGAGGCTTTCCCCCCAACACTAAACAAATTATAATGCTGTATATTATTGCAGTATTGGTTCGGTTAACCTGAATATCTTTTTCCTCATGAGCCAGTATGATTATTGTTTCTAACTGTATTATTTCTAAAAACAGGCATTATAGTGTTGTAAAGAGCCTTACATCTGTAGTCAGTGACTTGATCTGGACTGGATTCTGCTCTCTCTCTCTATATATATATATATATGAACCTCTTTCTTACACACATGCACCACTATATGTATTTAAATCACTTTCTACAAATCTAGCATGTGAGCCAGTTTTAATTGCTTATGTTCTTTATGTACCGATATGGAATGAATTCTAATATGCAGTATATTGTTATTTTTAAAACACCAACAGGGTGCAGACAGTGTGTATTTTGAGCTACAAGCCTTTATCTGCAATTCCAAGATTTAGAAAGCTTCAAAAACCAAAGTTTTCTTTTTGTAAGTTTGGTGCCGAGAGTTGACAGTAACGCCTGAATGCAACTGACATCGGACTATTTATGGTGGTTTTCTTTATTCCACTTAGTGTGACTATTCAGTTTTCCTAGAGAACTAATGTGTTTGGTTCTTGGTGCTGCTCAGACCTCCTGAGGATGTTATGTAATTTATGCTATATGCAACATATTGCTTTTCTAAAATCTAGTTAAGTTCTGAATTCTAAAATATATCTAGACTCAAGGTTTTGGATAGCAGTTGTGGACTTGGGATACATAACTATCTGCTTCAAGGGGGATAAAATGTGTATTTGTATGCATAAGTATCAGAAAAGATTTTGTGAAGACACTTCACTGCCTTCGGGGAGAGGGCCTGGTCAGCTGGAGTCTGGAGTGGGAGGGGAATTTATCATTCAGTCTTTGCCAATTTGTACTTTAAAATTTTAAACCATAATCATGTAACATCTATTCAAGAAACAAAGAAAATTAAAAGTCACCACTTGTAAACATAGGGCAAGAGCCTTCTCTTTTAAAAATACATCTTGTTAACAAGTCCTCAGTAGGCAGTGTTCCATACCCACTGTTGTCGTGGATACCTTTGACCAGCTCTGCTCAATCACCATAAACTCCTGTTTCATTTTAAGCATACCCAAGTCTTTTGACACTCATTTTAAGCATACCCAAGTCTTTCCAATACAGCTGTTTCTTTCTTTAAAACAGTTTATGATTTTTTTTTTCTTTTTAAAATTTATAATTGACACATAATCATTGTACACCTTTATTGGGCACAGTGTGATGTTTCAGTGAATGTATACTTTGTATAATGATCAAACCAGGGTGATTACCATATCTACCACTTTAAATATTTATCATTTCTTTGTGGAGATAACAGTCAAAATTTTCTCTTCTAGTTATCTGGGAATATATACTTCACTGTTGTTTGCTATAGTCACCCTGCTGTGCAACAGAGCACTAGAATTCATTCTTCTGTCTAAATAACTTTGTACTCATTGACCAACTTCTGATCCCCCACCCGCCATCACATTTCAGTTCTTAAAAGAAGTGTTCATCTCCCCAACTCACCTGAGTTTACTTCAATTATGTCTGTAACTCTATAAAACTTACATAATTGGCCCGATACATGCTTACTTATTTGTCCTAGCTTTTCCATTACACTGGAAACTCATGAAAGCAGGAATAAAATAATCTGGCTTTTACTTGTACAGTTTCTCTTACACTGATGGTTAATTATACTCTGTGTATATTTGGTCTTCCTAACAAGTCTTCCAGGACCTGCCCAAACAGTCAGTAATAAATATTTGCTAAACTAAATTAAGCTTATAAAACAATCATTTTCCAGGATGGCTTTATAATGAAAATAAAATGGAAAACAGTGACCAAGGCAGACTTGAAGACTCACATATGACCTGTAATGGCAAGTGCATGTATATGTATATATATGAGATATATACCATATATCTTTCTGTGCTGACGGGGAGCTACTCTGAATTTACAATTCTCAAGTGCTGATACATGCACTTATGGTGGAGAAAACCCAGTAACATTTGGAATGCTTGTATATATAAGAAATGGCTTAATGAATTACTGTGTGTTAAAAGTTGCATTTTCCCTTTGTAATGTTAAAGAAAAAAGTTACCTTCTGATTGTTATGAGTCTCAAGCACCTAAACTAAGAGTCAAAAGTCTTTAAAAATCATGGACTATTAAATTTAGAAACAACCCAAATCTTTATCTTTCTTAGAATCCCTGGCATCACTTCAAAATTATTTTTGAGAAGGTCACTAAATTATATTAGTATACATATGCAATTTAACAAGTAGTCCAGTTTCTCTTTTTTAAGTCCAAAGACTTTTGAAGGGTGAAATTCCACCCAGTGAAGTGAAATTTCCCTCTGACTAACATTTCATTCAAGTCTACTGTTTGGCATTGGTAACAAACCAATGGTTTTTTTTTGTTTGCACATTCAAAACCACCAAAAACAAAATAAAAACAAACTACATTTTCTCTTGGAAATTAACCTTACTGAAGTTCACTTTTAAACCATTTCTGTACAACTACAAACTAAAGACAAAATATCTATGTAGTTTGCAATCAAAATATATACTTGTTTTAGCTAATAATCATTGTTTTTTTTTTAAAGTCAGAAAAACCTTGACAACAATTCTAAGTCATCATTCTCACTTTACAGATGACAAAACTAAGTGTAAGAATCACAGTTTATTGAATGTGTTCTATCTGTGAGGTATATAATTATTAAAAAGAACTGGCTGGAGTTATTTAGAGAAACTAGTACAATATTGCCTGGTAAGTATCAAAACAGAGGTCTGTACTGAATGCCATGGAGAAGAGGGCAGATGGAGGGGGGTGGAGAAGCGGCTCCAGGAGGGGCTTGGCTGGGATGGGTTTCATCTTCCCATCCTCCGTGGGTTGCTAAGCCTCCGCCGCCCTCTGCAGCAGAATTTCAGCTGCACCAGCACTTATGCCTTGCAATTGGCTATGTACTTGTTTGTCTCACCCAAGGGCTGCCCTTGGAAACCCATTTCTTGAACAACTTGCACACTGTCAGCTTGCAGTAAATGCTCTCAGTCAAATCGGAAGCTAGATCAATCAATGACTTTAGGGTAAAAATGGGGAAAGGAGAGGCAGACATCTAGAAGGACAGAGGACAGTAGCCTACAAGTGGGGAAGTGGGAAAAGTAAGAAAATGGGGAGAGGGGAGACAGATGTAAGCAGAGGGCAATGGAAAGCAAGAGGGAGAACGAAAGAGATAGTGAAAGAACACAGGAACATTCAGGAGATGCTTGACTAGGAAGGTGAAACAGAGAAAGTTAAGCCTGTGGATAATTTCTCAAGAGATGAACGTGTGTGTGATCCTTAGTAAATACTAAATAAATAGAAGATGTAGAATCATAAACTTACATAATGGTAATAATAGTCTTAGGTTATTTGAATAATTTTTTTGTTTGCACATTTCAGGTAAAAGCTAGGACATATTTTAATTGTGTAGAGCTGACTTGGCTTTAAAAATGACTCAAACTATGCCCTTGTTTTGTGCATGGAGTGAAGATTTTACCTACGAGTCTATTGCTGGGCAAACGTGGCCTCATCCATCTGTGAAGGGAGTGGAGCAGCTGCTGTGGAAATTCTGAGAGATAGCAGCAAACTAGTCCAAAGAAATACATCTATACTAAACCCCAGGACTCTTTAGGCCAAGCAACTTTCAATAATGGGAAAGAACATTTTCTATAGAAACCTTCTGTTTGAGAAAACAGAGCAAGAGTTTAGTTAGATGCGATCTTCATTTCTTTACAGGATTGAAAGGAAGTAGCTACCGTGGCTTCACATAACTGCAGCTGTGGCAACGCCTGTATTCATTCCACGGACACCACTAGCTACAGCATGAACCCCCTTCAGGAAAAGACGATAACATGATCTTAGCAAGAACAAGACAGTCTAACAGATTAAAAATGCTAAGCAACACTTTGATTTTTTTTTTAAAGGGGGTAACAACCCCAAAGGTATCTGATTGAAAAAGGTACAGTAAGCATACCCTGCCACTAGAACACTAGAAATTAGGTATGTTCCAAGGTGTCCACCATCGTGCTGCTGTTGCCCCCAACACCTGCTTGGGTCCCCTTTTCTCATGCCCTTTGCTCTGCTTAGAACGCTAACCCCATTTCTGCCTGTCCAAATCCTTGTCATGATTTAAGATCCAACTCTAACCCCTCTTCCCCCATAAGGTCTGTCCTGATGCTGATAAATCTCTTTGCTTTTTAAAACTCTACACAGCATTTAAAAGACCCTGAAAAACACAACTGACTCCCTCTCCACCTTTTATCACAGTGCTGTGGAATGTTTTGCCACTAGACAATACATGGCTTGAGGGCTGGGATTTATGTCATGCTCACTTCTGAAACCCCTGAATGCCCAGCAATGTTTACTCATGAAAACACCAACTAGTGTGCATTAATCAAGGGGCATGGTCTGGGTCTTCCATGAACTGCCATAATACATGTGGTGTAGGAGTCTGTGAGCATTGACTTCTGGCTCCCTGTTTTTCACTTGATTCTTCTGATGCCATTCTGCAGATTGCAAATTTGCAGACTGTATATGGGGAAAAGACTGGTTTTAGTTATTTCCCTAAAGCCTAAACAGACACACTTAGAAAAGGATAAAGACATTTTAATAATCTTAAGACGGACATTTCACACAGTTTTAAAAAAATTAAACAGAAAAGTAGTATTAGAAGGATTTCTGATCTAACCTTAATGTTGTTTTCTCATACTTTAAAAGTCTGGCTATTTTTTTCTGGGCAGGTTGATTGAAGCATTGTGAGGTAGCAACGCAGAAAGGCAGATGTGCAGGTGGGCAATTGTGTTGAAAAGGGAAGTCCAATCAAGTCTTGTTTAGCAAGGCAAGAGCCAGGACAAAGACACAGGTGTTCAGCTCAAAGCTGTTTAAACTTCATAGTAGATGGCATGCAGTGGTGAATCAGGCTGGTCTGAGTTTTAAAAAGGAAACCTGCACCACAAAAATCTGTCTTCATAGCCACAGTTTGCACACACCCTGGAGCGGCCTTTAGGAACTTCAAACAGAGGTGTGGCCATATACACTGCAGGCTGGAGTTTTTTTCATATATGCATGCAATATAGTACGAGAAAATCATTTGTCCTATTCCAGAAATTGGGTGGGAATCTGCCCAGCTATCTTTCTGAGAGAACTGTGAGTACCAATTAATTTTCACTAACCCCATAACTGGATACATGTTATAATCTGAACTTTGCAAAAATCTTCGATAATGCCTCAGAGGTGTTATCATATTCATGGATATGCCCAATGTGGCAAAGAGAGAACAACTTCACCAAAAAGTCTTTTCATGCACCCCATAATAAGAGATAGCACCTACACAGCGATTCCTGATGATGGGCATCATTCCAAACACTTAACACACACCGACTCATTGAGCACTCATTCCAACCCTGTGAGGAACCCCCATTTTACAGATGAGAAAACTAAGGTTTGGAGAGGTAAAATTGATTGCTTGAGGCTACGCAACTAAAAAATGACAGAGCCAAGATTTGAAGTTGCTCTGACTCTCAAGTCTGTGCTCATAACCACTATTCCTTATTGCAGAAAGATTTCAAAATAAGTCCCTAAACCTTTCTGGGTAAAAATCAGTTGTCATGTTATAAATGTACTTGAATGATTTCTCTTTTCTCCCTACTGAAATATCCTTGGCAATGTGGCTCACATTCACTTCTTTGATTTTTAGCAACCATAACTGAATTAGGGTTGACTTACTGCCCCTCCTCCTAGGACCAGAATGACCCAAACGGCCCTTTATCAGAGCTGAAACTATGGAACAGAACTAGGCACATAACACCACCCACACGATAGTTCTGCCAGAAATAGGACAGTTTGGACTCAACTACTGGAAGACACAGGAGGCCAATCAATATGCAACTCCCACTGTAGAACCAGCAGTCCTCAGGAAGAGGGTGACTTCCTTGTAGCATGCAGACCAGGATGGCCCTCCACTGCAGTGGAGAGCTGCCCTCATCTCAGTCCTGGCTTCCAAAAGGTGATGCAGGCCTCATTCTGGTCTGTCCTGGGGGAACCATGGGGTGACAACCTTGAAAATCTGAGGGAGCTCCTTAGAATGTGGTAGTTTGTGGCACAAGTGGCTGGAAGGGGAATTACATGAATGCACTCCAAAGCCCAGGGCTGGGGACTTCTCTGTAACCTGATTTCTTCCCATTGAAGATAAAACTCCCCAGCTCCCAACCGCCCCCAGCTCCTGCTCTTTCTGCACCTTTCTCAGGCTGCTGAATGATGAGACTGATCATACAAACCTACCTTACTCACCTCTCCAGCTTCAATTCTAAAGGAAGTATTTGAACACCGTCCAGGTAGACCAGACAGGAGCCAAGACAAAGTCGGCCACAGCAAATGAAACAGGGCCAAAGGCAGGCCTGGATGGACCTGCCCTGATTCATGCACGACCAAGCCAAAGTAAGCCAAAATGAGCACCTGGCAACAATTCCACACCGATCGCTCTTCCCCAACAATTCCTTCTCTTCCTTGGAACACACGTCTTTTCTGGTGATGCACTCTCCCACACACTGCCTGAGCCTCTGTGTAGCTCTTATTTAATTTCAAGCTGCGTTGCTAGTTGTTTACATATCCATCTCGGTCTCTTGGTTATAAATTTCCTGGAGGATAGAGTCTGTATCTTTTTCATTTTGGTTTCTCCCAAAATGAACTTTTGAAATGAAATATACTTGCTTTATACAAAGCATGCATTTGGGTAATGTTGGTTAAAATGATTATAAGATTTTCTCTAACACAAACATGTACCATCCACTTTCTACATCAAATGTATTAACTCTTTTGATCTTCACAGTAGTCCTCTGAGTAGCTATTACTGTCTTTTCCCATTTTGCTGATGAAGGAGCTTGGGATGCAGAGGGGTTAAGTCATTTGCCCGGTTCACAGCACTGGCAGCACCAGGGTTTGAGCCGACTATCTGGCTGCACAGAGTGTGTTCTTAACTGCTAACTACACATACTGCTTCTCTGTGCCCTGGAACTAATGACAATAGCATTTTAGCAGGGAAGAAGTAAACAAGATCTCTTAATCCTCCATGCTTTTGCCCATGCAGGTCCCTCTGCTTGGGAAGCTCTTCTTCCCTTTTCTATTTCTAGAAACTCCTACTTGTTTCCTCCAGACCTGGCTCAAAAGTCACCTCCAGAAAGTCTCTTGGTTCTTCCAGGTGGTTAGGAATCCTCTGCTGGGCTCATATATACATATGTGATATAGTCACCCATGTGACTATACATATTTGTGTAGGTGTATATATTGAGTCATTTGCTATGTCATAGCTCTTACCACATCTTACAAGGGAGGATCCCCAAAAACCCAGCATTTCTTTATTAAGAACTGTGTATTTATTCTTACATGTTTAAACTTCAGTCACCTTTAAAGTATTCTCCGTTTGATGCAAGACACCTATCAGGATGCTTTTTCCAATGCTCAAAACAGTTTTTAAACTCATCAATTTTAATGCCTTTTAGTACCTCTGTTGTTTTTTGTTAAACCTCTTCCATACTGGCAAAAAGTTTCCCTTTGAGGAATTTTTTCATCTGGGGAAACACAAAAAAGTCACTTGGGGGCCAATCAGGTGAACGGGGAGGATGGAGCACAGGGGTCAAACCGTTTTTGGTCAGAAACTGCTGAACACTCAGAAAGGTGTAGGCAGGTGCACTCGTAAATCACCCATCGTGAAATGGGCAAATGCATTGACAGAATCTCCAAGAAAAAAAATTCACTGAAGCTCAATGCAGCCTCTCACAACAACACTAGATGGTACACTGATGCTGAAGAGTTCCCAGAACACGTACCTGGCAGGGGAAACCTGCACTATAAAAAGCCCATCCTCCAAAAAATAATCTGTTTGGTTTTGGGGGGCTCCCCTCATATATTTTCTGCTGGTTTCCTCTTTATTTTCTTGCCCTAGAATATAAACTCTCTGAGGACAAAGGCTGTCTTTGCACAATACTTAGCATGTTAAGTGCTTAACAACTGTTGGCTATAACTGTTTATTTAGCAACTATGGAGTGTTACTGTGTTGGGGCACTCATACTTCATCTCACTTAATTCTCCTAAACCCTTAAACTTAATTCTTGGGCTGGGTGGGAGTCCAAACATCCCATTTTCTGGGTAAGAAATCCAAGGCTTAAAAGATCCCACGTCAGACAGTACTTGAATAAAACCTCAGTTCAGTCTAATAAGGTCCGAGGGTCTTTCTGGCATCCTTTTCCTTAAACACTGGATAGGGTCAGTATCATAAGGAAGAGCAGAATGCTCTCTTGCAGTATGGCTGCAGACCCATCTCTTGGGTTTTGCTCTTGGGCCCTGACCTGAGCCCTGCTTAGGGAGTGGGTACAGTCCCCAGGTAACAAGTCAATTGAACCTCTAAAACTGAAGCGCATTCATGTGCTCATCTCATGTCACTCAGGTGTCATGTGTGGCTTACCTGAGTCCTATGAAATCAGTGCCGCTAACCATAAAGGACTTTCATAAAGAATTATAATAATTACAATTTCCAGTAAAGTCAGTAACTTTTTTATGCAGCAACCTTGGTAAGGAGATTTTCTTTTTATATATATGTGGTACTAAGCTGATATGTGAAGGTCAGAAACCTGAATAAATCAGTCGCAGACTGCATATTCTAAATCTCTAAAACCAAATACTAACTCAGAGAAGATAAATCAATCAAAACCAAGTATTTAGAGTGCCTACAATGTCCTGAAATCTATGTTAGGTTTCATGCAAGGTATAAAAATCATAATTATTTTTATTAGCTATATAGTATATATTATTAATAAGCAAAAAGTAGGTCACTGAAGTCTAAAAATGACCTATTCATAATTATCATTTTCTTCCCCAGAGTAGTAGAAGCAAGCATTTTATTCTGGGAACAACCCCTAGAGTTTGTGCTTAAAAAATTATTCTAGCTTGCTTTAGATTTATACTTAATTATTAGAAAAAAGCTTTTTAGTAACTCTACCTGGCCTTATAGTTCATTAGTTCAGTATTTATTCAGACCTCTAAAAGTTATTTCAAATTTAAGGGAGCAGAATTTCATACTAATCACAGAGATGCAATGGTGGGGAAAGGTTAACACGATAACTAAGGGAAAAAATTCCTGAAAACGTCATGAAAAAATCCAGTTATGCACAGCCTATTTTAAGTCTTTACATATGCTTGGTGTCTGCAAATACATCAACTTATCTAAAAATTTCATTTTTTTCTACCAAAATTTCCCTTCTCTTCTTACTTTCTCAGCTTAAGGTATAATTGACAAGTAAAAATTGTACATATTTACAGTATACAATGAGATGCTTTGCTATCTGTATACATTGTAAAATCATGAAGTCAAGCTAAATAATATAGCCAAGAAATCACTTCTTAATTTCCATGGCTTGAAAACTTAAACTTTAGGCAACCCCCTCGGGTCCCCCTCCCAGCTCTGGGAGCTTTTCTGTCATCTCAATAAATCCTGCTTTCTCAAAAAAAAAAAGAAACTTAAACTTTTACAACTCTGCCACGTATAGACAAAACGTATGAAGCATGACTCAGTGCAACCCATGATTTTGCAGAAGCAATTTATACCTCAAGAGTTTATAATATAAATATTTTAATATTTTGACTCATTTGTTCATCATTTAGTAAAAATATTTTTTTCTTTTCAGTTTCCTGTTTGATGTGCAATAAGAAACACTGTTGGTGGACAAGAGCAGAACATTCACATAACTAGTCTTTTCTTTTTTTTTTTTTTTTTTTGAGTTGGAGTCTTACTCTGTTACCCACCCAGACTGGAGTGCAGTGGCCGCTCCCAGCCACCACAGCCTCGACCTGCTGGGCTCCGGCGACCCTTTCGCCTCAGTCTTCCAAGTACCTGGAACTACAGGTGTGCGCTACCATGCCCGGCTAATTTTTTTTTTATTTATTGTAGAGATGAGGTCTTGCCAAGTTGCCCAGGCGGGTCTCGAACCCGCGGGCTCAGGCAATCCACTCACCTCAACTTCCCAAAGCGCGGGATTATAGGCTGAGCCACCGAGCCTGGCTGTCTTTTCTTAATAGAAAAAAATTAGACTTCCCAACAGAGATCCCGTACTTCATCAAGCACCCCCATACTGCCTGCTTTCTGGCACAAGGGGTTGATCAGACTCAAATGGGCAAGGATCCCGTTCAAGCAGGGACTTGTCACCACCAAGGATTTGCAGGAGAGCTGGACTGTGCTCCAAGCCAGCCTCGGAGCCTGTGTGGATTCTCTATTTGAACAAGAGAAGAGGGAGTCAAATAAAGTAAACCTGCAATGAGTTCCAGCAAGGAACAAGGAAAGAAAAAAATGCAGATGGTACTGAGGAACATAATGAACACAAAACAGACCCTCAGCTTCCCTTGGTTTTGTGCCCAAGCTGAATGCCAGTGTACTTTGCAGGACTCTTAACTCACTTCGTTCTACCTACTCCGTGCAGTTAAGACGCCTAGTAACCTCCTCCTGGAGATACAGCTCCAAACCATAGGGTTTGGGGCCTGAAATTAGCTATGAAAAGTTTCTTGCTGTTTAACTGGTAAGACAAGTAACTTCATGTGAGCCATGTGCTCATTTTGTTGTTCTATTTCGCACACAAATTACTAATAAAAACTGGAAAATCCTGAAAATTATTAGGCAAAGAAAGTCATAGATGCAAATTGTATTCTTTTATATAGACTTAATAAAAGATCACAGGCAGCATGAAGAGTTAAAGTTCTGACATGTGTGCCTATCTAGATAGTGTAATGGCAACTCTTATTTATGACACTTTAAGAAGCATTTGCTAATTTGATTTGATTTTAGATGATAGAGTTATGCAAATAGAGAAAACACACTTATTACCACCGTCAAACCTTGTTTGGCATTTTGTCTTATCACGGTATAACATAATTCTCTGCTTCTTTCCACATGTGAGTTGCCATCTCTGCCTCTTCCTTAGAGACTTCTCTCCCACAGCCTTCTACTCACCTTCCTAACAATTATTATTATAAAAGATAATGCAAAACTCCGATTTTTTTTTCATTTCCCCAGAAAGCTCTTAAATGCTCAAGGCTTTGAAGTGCCATTCTTACACAAATCTCATCATAACTTTTAGTCTTGTTCTATCCTGAATGTCCATGCAACCAAAAATTCATCATCTTCCTCACCAGAATGTCTCCATCATTCCTTATGGTGCCATTCGTGCTCTTAGAGTGTTCACTTCCTTGTATCTTACCAGCTGTATACAAGATGAGTTTCCTTTATGAATGTCAAGAGTCCAGGTTTTTATGCCTGGCTGGATTTATTCGTGTCCCTGATGGTCCTCTGTCCCCACTTTCTGCTGTCTGCAATCCACCTTGTACACAGCAGTTAACATCTGTCTTCAGACGTTCTTTTACTCATGTTACTAACTTCCTCAGAACTCTGAGGAACTTGTGTGTTGCATAATACCCTGATTAGCGCTTTTAAGATTCTTTAATAGTCAGGCACCCTTTATCTAATTGTCCTCTGCTCGTGTCATGACTCAGCTGTGCTCTATACTGCTGCAAACAAAAACACTGTGAGTCTTAGATTATACACACTAACTGGGTTGTGCAAAATCTAGAAGGGTTTTGAGCACATTTTTGACACATATTTGTAAGACTTCTCAAAAGAAGAAGAAACTCCAAGTATAAATCTGACAATAGGGTTATATCCAACATCTCTAGACTCGTACTTTCCTAATTTCTTTAATGCTTTGCTACAAACAGTATTAATTTTCAAAAATTTTAGAAGTAGCACCTCTACTACTTTCCACACATTTACTACCTTTCTGGATCACACTTTCCCTGGTGGGAGGATGAGGGAAATAGGGAGCTGTTAGCATATGAAAGATCTTTGTTTTAAGGTTCTATTGGCAATGGGGGTCATTAGGGAACATCAGTCCAGAACATCAAGAGAAGAGTAATCAGGCTATGAAGCTGCAATTAAGACCTACTCCAGCAAACCACAAGTAGGATACTGCCCACAGGCAATGAGCGCTGGTGCCTTTGAGGGCATTTCCTCCTCTTCAAGCTGCGAGTCATCAGATAGCTGTTCATTCCCAACCTTGAAAAGCCTCCATCTACCTCTGTGACAAATCATACCTTAGCTTTCCTTCAAAATGTTGCCAAAGGACCAAATTCTTTATGAAGTCATTCCAGACCAAGTCCACCTGGCAGCAGACACACCAATCACACGAGGAATCCCTTTATTCATGACATCTAATTTTTCTCCTTTATTCCATTACTCAGCATTTCTTTACACAAACACATGCATGTTTACCTAGACATGTTTTATGGCGAGTGGGATGCTTGTTTTGTTTCCTTTGTTGGCTTATACCTTCTATTTCTCATGAAATATCTTTAAGATCTTTATCACTGGGCACTAAATGCAGTGGTGGTTTTAGAATTGTTACCAATATAGCAATTATAATTTAAAGAAAACTTTAAAACAATGAAGTTTAATAAATGAACTTTAACACAACAAAATTAACACTCTACTAAGGAATCTAAAGCAGAGAAAAAGAAAACTCCTAAAAATACTCTTCTTACCCTCACTTTTACTGATGAAATTAAACATTAGTGACTGCTTACACTAGAATTAGATTTCAGTATTTTCAACAATGAGTTGGAAGTTACTTTGATCTAGTGAAGAGTAAGAAGAATAATTTTTCAAATGCTTTTACTGTGAAATTCATATAATAACAAGGAAAAAAATTACTAGGACATGTGGTCAAGTAAAAAGAAGTCTTTGGATCTTTTTTTTTAAACAAATAAATCTATTCTTTTTTAATTCCTAAAGGACCAGTCATTTTGACTTTACATAAACTGCTTTGAAAACTTTATAGAATAAGCACTAATAAACAAATAGCTGACTGATTGAATTGCTTTTTTTGTTTTTATTGCTTCCTATGTGCATGCCTTATCTCCAAATGACTGTAAGCTTGTGAAGGGGTCAGATTCATACTTCCTGTTTCTCTCTTCAGGTCCAGCACAGTACTAAGTGTGTAAGTATTTAATTATACCTCTGAGATGAACAAGAATGATTGGTATGTGAGTCGTGCTCCTGGAATGCTTGAGGGTGCTTCAAAATGGTGTTAACTCTGGTTAGAGGTTTCTAACTACAGTCTTGTTCCTAACGGTACACAGTAGGACATTTTCTCTTTCAATCTACCATCATCAGATTGAGGAAAAATCTGGAGTTGGGAAAGTCAAATGTTATTGATGTTACACTATGATTACTAACTGAATAATTTCTGTAAGAAACATTGCTGGAGCCGGGCTTGGTGGCTCAGCCTGTAATCCTGTGCTTTGGGAGGCTGAGGTGAGTGGATTGCCTGAGCCCGCAGGTTCGAGACCCGCCTGGGCAACTTGGTGATACTTCATCTCTACAATAAATCAAAATGAACCAGGTATGGTAGCGCGCGCCTGTAGTTCCAGCTACTTGGAAGGCTGAGGTGGAAGGATCGTTGGAGCCCAGCAGGTTGAGGCTGCGGTGGCCGGGAGCGGTCACTGCACTCCAGTCTGGGTGACAGAGTGAGACTCCAGCTCAAAAAAAAAAAAAAAAACATTGCTGGTATTATGTGAAGTCAGGTTCAAAAACAAGCAAAAGGAAAGAAATTCACATGGCACAGGAGAAGCACACTTAAGTTTTCTGTGACAATCTGGTCTAGTTTTCCACTTCTTCATCCCTATTTTATTGATAGGATAGACTATATATTTGAAAAAAAATTCCTTATATACTGGGGAGGAATGAACCTCTTCAGTAATCTTAACAGGGGCAAGAGAATATCAGCCACACAACATCTTGGGCTTGCCTTGTTCCTCACCCACTTCTTCCACGTCATCAAGTCCTGCTCATTTTATCCCTCATGTCTCTGCCACCCCTGCTCTCAACCTGGGTCTTTATTACTGCCTCCACCGACCGGTCACCAGAGTTGGCCCCACTTAAATCTCTCCTCTATGAAGCAGTCAGACCATCTATCTCAAAGGCGGATAGTCAAATGTCTTTGAAGACTCCCCAAAGTCAAGACTAGAAAATGCAGTCTTGTTTCCCATCATATACCACCTTCATTTACCAAACTGCAGTGTGCCCACAAATAACTTGGGAAGCTTGTAATGCAAGCTTCTGGGCCTCATTCGAAGAAACGTTAATTCAGTATTGGATGGAGAACTAGGGAATTTTAAGCACCCGTGTGATCTCCTGCAGGCGGTGGATGGATCATGTCTGGGGAAGTGTTCCTCCACCATCCAACTGCTTGCAGGAACTCACACTACACAATTATTCCACTGAATCTTCACTCAGGATCTTCCTCCACCCTTGTCACCATCTGCCTAACCTTCACTCATTCTTCATGATGCAGGCTCAGCCTCATTTTTATGCCCCACGAGTTCTTCCCTCTTTTGCATTTTTGCCACTTTTTTTCATAGAACATATCATATTACACTGCCATTGTCTATGTTTGTCTGGCCTGCAAGACTTGTGGCTGTCGAGTGAACAATATTTGTTAAATGAAACAGTGGCAAGGTGAAGTTTATGACTACATAATTCTGCTCACAGACAGCTCTTCTTTTACGAGCCTCAGAGCACACGGGTACAAAAGAAATTCTTACCCTGATTCTCAGAACCCAAGAGATGAAGGGCTTGGGCTCTGATATCATGCTGCCTAGGAGTCTCTCTGGATCTGTTGTGTATTTGCTTTGTGACCTATGCCTCGGTTTCCTACCAACTCACAGGGTTGCCATGGGGACTAGAAGAGATGACTGATGCCAAGTTCACATACCAGGTAACCACTCAAGACCTGTTAGCTCTGCTTGTATGTGGCTAAAAGGTATCACCTAAGTTACTATCCTTAGACCGACAGGGAGGGGGCAGGTGCACTAGTGCATAATACACTTGGGGGAAAAGTTTATCAGTATCTACACATTTTTTCTTATCTGGAAACACTATCAGAACATTATTTTACAGCCTGCTGTGGTGTCTCATGCCTGTAATCCCAGCACTTTGAGAGGCCTAGTGGGGAAAACTGCTTGAGCCTAGGAGTTTAAGACCAGACTAGGCAACATAGCGAGATCTTATCTCTACAAAAAATTAGCTGTGCATGGTGGCACATGCCTGCAGTCCCAACTACTCGGCAGGCTGAGGTGAGAGGATTGCTTGAGCCCAGGGGTTCGAGGCTACAGAGAGCCATGATTGTGCCACTGTACTCCAGTGCCTGTGTGACAAAGTGAGACCCTGATTCAAAAACCAAAATTTACTGCAACAGCTAACTTTGATATCTCTGTATCTAAATACTGCTAATAAGATTCCACTACCACCCCAAATTGCAATTTATAAACTCTATGCAGAAATAACCTAACTTTCTAAGTTTTTTAAAGAAACCACTAGTCATTTTTCCTTTTGCATCATAAAATTCATATGTATGCTTTGTATGTCCTATTGATAGCATTCCTATTATCAGGGATTAAAATTGCATTTCTGAAGAGACATTTTTGTTAGGTTTCTTAGTGTAGTCCACGCCTGCTATGGGACTTGAGTATAATCACAAACGTCTAACATGGCTAAAGAGGAGGTCCTGGGGCGAAGGCATTCAAAGAGCACTGCTCGCGCAAAAAGCCCCAGGGAAGTGCCTGTAACGAGTTCACTCAGGCTGGCTCAGGTTCTTCTCTGTGGGTCCCTCCAACCTGCAGCCCCACAGGACCTGCCAGCTGCACAAGAATGCTGCGAACCCAGCAGCATATTTGCTTTTTTTTTTACTTTTGAGTTGGAGTTTCACTCTGTTGCCTAGGCTGGAGTGCAGTGGCGCACTCACGGCCACTGCAGCCTCGCCCTGATGGGCTCAGGTGATCCTTCTGCCTCAGCCTTCCAAGTAGCTGTAACTATAGGTGCATGCTGCCACGCCCAGCTTATTTTCTGATTTGTTGTAGAGACGAGGTCTCACCAAGTTGCCCAGGCTGGTTTCGCAACCCTGAGCTCAGGCAATCCTCTCACCTGGGCCTCCCAAAGTGCTGGGATTACAGGCTTGAGCCACCATGCCTGGCTCTGTATTTACTTTTAATGACAGGTTTTGTTTCTTATTCATCTCTATATTCCCAGAGCCTAGTGCTGCGGTTGGACAGAGCTGGCACGAAATAAATGTTTGCCAAATGATGTTCTTTAGTATAATAATTCTTAAGAGTGATATTTTGTTCCAGTATGTTGCCAAGAAAAAAGAAACAAACCAGTCCAATAGATCTTGCTCACTGGATAGGTCCCTTGAGCACAAATCTTAGAAAGCATAATTTCACAGATGCAAGAATAGACATTTGGATACCTGAATCACCTTGTCATAAGGCAACAAATTCCTAGTCATTTAATGTGAGAATTGCTTTACTTGTACTTCTTAAAAAGAGCTAGGTTTGGTAGCACATACAAAAAATTCCTCTATCTCTGTATGTCTCACAGAAGTCTTTCTGGATCTGAACTCTGCAAGCACAGTGCAAATATCTCTGAGTCCCAGGCCCATTTCCCCTGTTATCTTTTGGGCTGGCAGCTTGAAATTCAAGAAGTCAAAAATCCAAACGCATCTTCCTATGTCTGCCCCTTCCCATCTGGTATCTTTCTGAGTAAACAGGACCACCATTCATACAGGTGGCCAAGTCAAGAACTCAGGAGCTGCTCTGCCTCTTCCTTCCCTGGATTTACCACACTTATTCAACCAGATACAAGACCTACTGAGTTTGCGTGGGAGGCTCTCACCCACACAACATTCACTTCCTTTCACCTCCATGCCCACTGCTTAGCCCAACTCTTACCTAGACTAGCTAGAAGATGACTATTTAATCTGTCTCCAGTTTTACTGTTCTTTACTCTCCCCAATCCCTGTATCACCTGTGCCCAGAGTAATCTTTCCAAATACGAGGACATAACTCTTTCAAGACTTATCCAAGGCTTTCTTCCAAGGCCAGGACAATGTCCAAACTCCCCCTTGTAGGTCCAAGAGTGCCTGCTCATCTCTCAGTATCTCCCACCTGACACTGTCTTTTCCAGTCACATCACCCATTTTGCTGTACCCAATACACACAGGCCACCGTCCTTTGTCCCCTTCTCTATCTTCTGGAAAATACCCTCACAGTCTTTGGTTCTCATCCTGGATGACACCTGCAGAACCCTGCCTGGAGCCCAGGTTATGATCTGGCCCCTCCCATGTGCTCACTAAGTAAGGTGTGGATTATCCTAAGGGGAACTGCATTTTCATCTGTCCCAGCCAGACTCCATGACAGAAAGGACTGGATCTTAATAATAGTTTTACATTTCCATGGTAAGCAATTGATTTAATGTAACTAAGAATGGTTGAAATTCATATTTCACTAAGAACTAAACCTCGTAAAGTAGGCTAGGCCACCATTTGTCTTTTCTGTGAATCCACACCAAAGTGCTAACTAGCATGCTCACTGGTGACAGATAAGGGATAAAGGTACCACCTCTTCCAGGGCATCTGCATCTTTACAAAGTAATCTATCAGTCCACAGCTCAAATGATTTTCAAGTCACTGGGCTGAACAGGAGGGGGGTGGGGAACAGTGGCCAGGGCTGCTGGGAAGGGGCCAAGCCCCATCACCTGAGGCGCCTCTATTCTCACCCTTGAACCCTAAATAGGTGGCTTCTGTGAGATACCTCCTCAACATGTTTTGACTAATAGACTTCCCACATGTATCTCAAACCCTTCCCCAATAGATGGAAATAAAAGCATGAAATCTCCAAATATTAATTTAAAAAAAGCTCCCACCCCAATGTAAAAAATGTAAACAGATGGGGACTTCTAGACCAAGTGAGATCAAAATTCAATTGACTCGATACAGTGAAATTCACAATTTTTAATTCATTTAAAAGTTAACAAAAATTCAACAAAAAATAAAACTATTTGTTAATGTGTGATATAATCTATTGTTTTTAAAGTGCTAGAAAGTGAATTAATGTATTTTAGTTGGCTTCAATAACTTTTTATTGGCACGCATGGAAATCTAAGAAGACTGACTTCAAAGAGTGGTACTATTTTGAAGGCAATCTTGATTCCCTATCTATTAATTAAATTTCTGTGAAAGGAGCTTATTTTGAAGTTAGTATATTACACGAATAAATGTGAAACACCAACTAAAACAGAAGGGCAAAATTATTAAAAGCTGATTTGATTTTCTTCTCAAGAGGCAGTCGTACCAAAGCTGAATGACTTACATAAATACCTTTGGTATTTGTTGGATCCTCTTCCTAAACACAATGTTCATATTTCATCTATAATAAGAAAAGCATCTCAAAGATTTGCAAGGCACTAGTCTTGCAAGCGTCCAGTTTGGTGTCTTGAGTAAAGCGAGATTGGCAGAGTCAGCTTAATCCATAATGGAAAGTTGTGAGTGGGGTGCTCCGGCTGCCTGGCAGCTGCTGCTTGGAGGAGTCCACCAGCTACGGCAGCGGGCACCCAGCACTCTGTCGCCTGACTAAAAACAGAGCTTCTCCAGGTCAAAGCCGAGATGTACATGGAGCACATGGGATAGAAAAGGAAAGCAATCACATTTTGTGGGGCTTTCCAGAAAACATAATAGTAGGGTGACTTTCATTACAAATGAAGCTATACTAGAAAGAAACTGCTGCTTTAATTCTTCCTATTTATACTATCAGGAAAGCATCAGAATTCAGAGCTACATGAGATGGGATCTGTTGAAATTTGTACTATCTAAGTAAGCTCAGATTTCCACAGTTCAAACGGCATCAACATGTGCCCCCCAAAACCTGGCTTATGATCACCCTAGGCATTTTGCTCTCTGCCCCCCCCCCGTTTTCAGCTCCAGTTTTCACTAAGTAGATCTCAGCAGAATTGAATATCGTCTTGTATTCCATTTACACTACAGGCAGCATCTTCTCCTTGCCCTCCCCCTGTTTAAAGTAGAGGGCCATGCTTACACGAGCCAAGTCTTTAAAAGCATGTTTTTTAAGGGCCTAAACATCTGGATAACTGGGTGATCCTCCTATTTATTATGGCCTAAGGTTAACTTAAATTAAATATATATTTACTCGAACCTACTTGTTGGGCATTAAAACACATGCCCACCTCAATGCCTCCAAGTTTCTGAATGGGCCTCGATTTGGGAGGGCTGAATGAAGAGTTTTTTTTTTTGTTTGTTTGTTTAAAGAAAGACCTTTAGCTGGGCTCGGTGGCTTAGCCTGTAATCCCGTGCCTTTGGGAGGCTGAGATGAGTGGATTGCCTGAGCCTGCGGGTTCGAGACCTGCCTGGGCAGCGAGACCTCATCTCTACAATAAATCAAAAAATCAGCTGGGCGTGGTAGCGCATGCCTGTAATTCCGGCTACTCAGAAGGCTGAGGCGGAAGGATCACCGGAGCCCAGCAGGCGAGGCTGCGGTGGCCGGGAGCGGCCACTGCACTCTAGTCTGGGCGACAGAGTGAGACTCCAACTCAAAAAAACAAACAAACAAAAAGAAAGACCTTTAGAAACAAGATCCTCTAAAGAGGTTTTATCAGGTTGTCATAATACAATGTGTTCCCATGCTGTGCGCAGTGACTTGTTGCATGGTGAGTGATCTAACATCAGAGCTAAGGACAGGTTCTGCCCAAGAGTTTCTCTGTGCTACCAAGTTACACCTCTCAGTGCTATTATATCCAAGCCTAACCCCTTGTTTGGTGGCAGGACAGAGCTGGTGCCCAGGTAATCTTTCAGGTTTCAGCGACTCTCTCCGCACACCCACACAGAGAGAATTCTCAGTGACTGTTCCTGGGTCCCCTTACATGGAAAAGCACGTCTTTATTTTAACAACCCAGAGAAAAATATGAAGAAGTTAAAGCAGGCAACTCACTGTCTCCAATGGGAAATGAGCATTCTTTGGCAAAGAAGAGAAACATGTATTTGAAAATTTGAATACAAAAATTATTATATAAAGGATAATAACATAGAATATAAAAGGATGATGATGATCTACACTAACATACTTAATATAAAGAGGGTAAAATCTTTATTATCCTGTACTGTCTTCAGAATTTTACCCTGGCATGGCTTGACATAAAGACATATGTCATTACCTTGCTTACTTTCTTTCAGTCTTAAGAAATAAAATTGCCACAGATTTGATGCTGAAAATGGGCTGAGTTTTGATACATGCTCATGTCTGTACACAGTGGTCAAGTTTAGCTCCTTATCGTTTGCTTACTTCCATTTCTGTTTCCCAATCCTTCCTTCCCTTTACCTTTCCTTCCTTACTCCATCTTTGCCTCTGTCCTAGTCTGGCTTCTTGGTTTTCTATCAACTTTCACTTGTGAAATGGGTATTTCTAGGAAGGGAACATTTTCCTGAGCATCAACTGTATGTGTGATTTGTAGTTTACAAAGTCCTGTGATACCCACTATCTCATTCAATCCTCAAAACAACCTTGCCTGAAGGGTGAAGCAAACATCAGTCCTATTCGTGGTAATTTTCTGGGCCTCAGAGTCTGGGTGTTTTAGCCAAGCCTCTGCGATTCATTCTTAGAAGCACTGGTTACCACAGCTGGTAAGGTTACAAGCTGTTAAGGTGCAGATGTGAAAGAACACAGGCATTGGAGCTAATTCTCTTCTGAGTTGTAAATGCTATTCTTAGCTTAGGCGATTTCCCCCTAATATTTCTTTACCTGTTTAACAACTTCTTCATTAAAATGACTTACAAGGCATCAGAAGAATTTCATCTTTCTGCAAAAATCACTTACACTAATAACTGAAAAGTAACCAATGCTCCAGCAGAAGAAACTAAAAAAAATCCATGGAAAAGGTAATCTAAAATTATTTTTAAAAATATAGTATTACCACTGTCATTACAGAAAAGAAATAAAGATAATATATAAACTATTAATTTTTATTTGCAAAAGAGAAAGGAAATCCTTTTGTCCAACAGAATTTAAGAATTTCAAAGCCCTGGCTCATCATAATATCTTGGCAGAGAATCAGCTTTTTCCTCAAATTGGTAGTAGTCAGTGTAATCTGGATTCATAATGTGCACTGACTCACGATTAACTTTGGGTTTTAATTACCAATAAGTGAAGTGTGAGTCAAGTCAAGCAATCTTGTTAAGTTCTATCTATCCTAGTCAACTTTATGAGTTAAATTAAATAATATTATTTGAGCCTAAGGACAACGATCAAAAAAGTGGGCAGGACAAGAGTCACTGAGCCAAGGTAATTATGATTATTGTAAGCTGACTTCCTAGAGCTCCTGTATCTGTTAAGGGGATCCCTCACATAAAACCATGACCACTTCAATACCTATGAAAAATGGAGGTCACAGTTTGGCTTAACCTGAAGCTCTTATTCCCTGACCACACCTTGCAATGATGTTGACTTAATTAAGGAAAAGAACACCTGTAGAACACACTTTTCCTTTTTCTGTACTTCCTTGACTACTCTCAGATTATAGCATAATGAATTATTAGAGCTAAGTTCTGTCCTTAAAACTGGTTTATACACGCCCTGCAAAACAAAATTAGAAGCACTGGCAGTGTTAATATCCGAAGTCGTGAGAACTTAGTTTACTCATTCATCAAATCTTACTAGAGTACTAACTAACATGTCCTGATTCAAGCTCACTGCTGGGTGTACAAAAGTGAGCAAAGCTGTATTCAGTGTCGGTCCATCTTCCCCAATACAGTTGGAGAGACAGATATTTACAAAATATTCTGAAATACAATGATAATTTATAATAATGGGGGGATTTTAGATTGAAGGTGACAGAAGTGGGGTGGGAGAGAACAAAGTTAGGGAAACCTTCCGTGAAGAGAGACTTTCTACTAAAACCTGAGAGAGACACCGGGCCTGAGGAGCCAGGCAGAGGAAGGGATGAGCCAAGACTTTCCTCCCAACAGAAAGAAAGCTGGCATGGCTGAACCATTCTGAGTACAGAGGACAGGAGAGAGTGGTATAAAACTATTGTATATATATTTAAAAGCGGTATAAAACCATTGTATATATATTTAAAAGTAGTTTTCAAAATTCATACAAGGAAAAGTATACATCATTTTTATATTTAAGGCCCAAATAGACAAACATAAAATTCAACCACCAGTTCTATGCTGGGCAGGGAGCAGAGGAGGACTCCTTCCTAACATAACCTGTCTGGGTGTTGCTGTTATCACCTGAAGTGGCACTACTTGGTCAGGGAGATGTTGGCAACAGCAGCACAGTCCCACACAACTGGCTGGCCTGTCCCCAGCACTGGCACTTCAGGGTAGTACTGGGAGCCTGCCTAGCCAAACACAGGTGAACTTCACCAGCTTCAGTTGAGGCTGGCCACCGTCAGTCAGTCTGCAGAATGGAACAGTTACTACTAACTCACCAACCTGCTCACTTTATAGGTTTTCTTCTCATCTGTCAACACAACAAAGCTACTCCAAGCAAATGCTTGCAGTTGGCTCTCAATCACTTGAAGCCAGTTCTCTCCCATCCCTCCCACCATACCTTTCATCCTCTCACACGGTAATTGTTCTCAGGCCCAGATCATACCAAGCTCTGCTTTTGTCCACATGCTTTCCTAAATGAACTATTCATTTCCATGGAAGTGGGGATCTCTAAGAAGCATGCCTTATTGGCTCTCTCAACCAAATGCCTTACCTTAAGATCCTTCCTTAAAATATTTTTCTTAAGGAGCAGTAACTTCCTTGAACATCTCATTTAATGAATTATTGAGTTGATGGAGTATAAATGAACCAAATGAAAAATATAACTGAAATGACAGAGAGAGGCTGAAGGAATTACTGGAGGCAAGAGCTAAGGGAGTTAGAACTGAGCACCTAAGAAAGAATGGAAACAAAAGGGACAGTGGGGTTATCCTGGGGAGAACCTCAGTCTCCACCTCTGACTATGAGGAACTTGGACTAGATACTCTCTCGTGACCCTTCCGGATCTGAGATGTGGGGCCTTTAGTGTTCTCTACCAAAACAGTCTGGCTATTACATTTTTCTAGAAGGTAAATTCAGCACACTGGAGGACCTATTCTAGTTATGAGGATCTAAACAGCACTCCATGACTCAAAAGAGAGTCTGACTGGTCAAGTTATTACCAAGATAAACATGGATGAAGGAAAGACCATGGGGCCTGGGCTTAGAAACTGGCTCAGTATCTCCAGACCCAGTATCTGTCTCTCAGTGTCGTGTCTTCAGTTACATAGTAGGGCAGCTGGGATTCCAGGACTAAAGATGGTATTTAGCCATTGTCATGGAGCAGCCTGGGTAACTGCTACGTATGCTTATTTCTTGAAATATTCAGAGTTGCTCTCCAACCTCTTGAGCACTCTTTAAAGAAAATAAGGTTGAGATTTTTACTCTCAGGACCAAGGCAAAAAGGAAATATAATTTTGTTAAATCTTATAAACATAGTTCTTTTTTATTACAACAGAAACCGAAAAAAAGTTCTAGGAGTCAGTAAACTATTAACATCCCTTATGGTCTTGACTCTTTATGTGCTAACCTGCTAGTATACTATCTATGGATTCTGTAACTATTATGTTGTACTTAACTATATACTAACTGTTATGCTATACCAATCATCCCTGACTTATCAGAATTACACAGAGGTCCATAATAAGCCTTCTGAAATAAGCCTCCTGTGTTTTTACTAGGAGGCAATACCACTCCCTCTTCAGAGAAGCAATGCAAAAGTTCCCAGATCTACTATGTTTTTCTTGAATCTTTGTGCCAAAACGGATAGGTTCTGTGTCTCCTAGAGACATCACTGGAGATACAATTATTTTCTCTTAGACCCAACTCAAGATAAAATAGGGTGATGGCACAAAGGCAGGTTCATTTCCCTGGAACTTAAGAAACAAGTCTCTAAGGCATAAGAAATAACAGAGAGTGATTAATGCCACCTGGGAGGACAAATGGGATCATTGATAACTATTAATTAATCATCTCCCTTTGTTGCTAATGGTAAACTAGTGATTTTGACAGCAGCACCTGCCTGGAGTCTCAGTTTCTAGCTTTTATTCTACAATTACTGGACTCGGTAGGGAGGAGGAGTATCACTTTATGTTCTTAAATGTTCAATATTTTTAAAAACAAATACAATAATAACAGCAACTGTAGAGGGTTCAGGAAAACAGTGCAGATAATCAGGCATTACAAAGAGCCACAATTTAAGACAATTATGAACCTAAAAGTCCTTTTCTCTAAGCAGCAATCTTCAAAACCTTAAAAGAGTCTTTTCTTCTCTTTATTTTTTAGTTTGTAAAAGATTTTAAAACCCTAAACTCAGAGCTGTTATAAAGAGAATGTCAGTCCTTCAGCTACAACTTTTCCCAAAAATAAGTTGCAAAGCTCTACATCTAAAGTACTCATTATAGCAAGGAATCTGCGGGGGGGGGGGGGGGGGGCGAAAACAGGGAAAGCAAGAAAAATATAAAAGGTTAATTGAATGTTTTTATTTTAAGTTGTCTACTATGTCATCCTAACAGAATTTTCCTATTGTGTAGGCTCATTTAACAGAAGACATACCCTCTTAACAAATTTTTAAATGTGTAACATTGTAACTATAGGCATCATGTATCACAGATCTCTAGAACTTGCTCATCTTGCATAACTGAAACTTTATACCTGTTGAACAGCAACTCCCATTTCCTCCTCCCTCTATATCCTGGCAACTACCATTTCACTCTCTGTTTCTGAGTTTGACCATTTTAGATACCTTATCTAAGTGGGATCATGAAGTATTTGTTTTTCTATGACTGGGTTATTTCACTTAATACAATGAGTTGATCGTTTTGTAAATAGCTAAAGTGAAATCAGTATGAAGTAATTATTTGGCTAAACCTATAAGGTCTTAACCCACAGGTTTCTTGATTATAACTATAACTATATAACACAGTATTCCCAAACTACGAAATACTACCCCCAAAAGACTTTTAACAGAAAGAGCATGGCTAGGACTTGTGTAAGAGTTTTATGATACTCATATAATCAGAGACATTCTTTGTACCATTAGTCGCCTTCTGTAATGTAGATTCCTCCAATGTAAACTAATCATAAAAGTCAATGATTAGAATACCATTTGTTAAAGTGTTCCACACAGGTGTATTTCTCATCTGCCAAGACTGAACTGCCACTAGTATATCACTAAGTTGTAAGGTGAAAATAAAATGAAAGAATTCAAGCATGCATTTAATATTAGAGGCTAGGGCCTATCACTAGCTCTAAAAGTAAGCCAGCAAGATTAGATGTGCTGAGTATCCGATCTACAAGCAAACTGAAAAGCAAAGTAGATCAAATGCTTGGGGATCTGAGAAAACTATGATCTAAAATAAAAGCAGCACAGCAGAGAAGAGGGGGAGAGAGAGAGAGAGAGAGAGAGAGAGAGAGAGAGAGAGAGAGAGAGACCCTTCATGACCCTTCAAGTTTGTGCTGATAACAAAAAATATTAACTTTGAAAGAGGATTAATTTGGGACAAAGATAAAAACCTCAGGGACTTTTAATGTAATATATCTTAAAATAATGCAAAGAAAATGCGACTTCTTTTATTTAGTAGCCCTTTTAAAAATAGGGGCATTAGAAAAAAAACCTCTGGAAGCTGCAAGTATGGTTCATAAGTTCATAAGTTGAACCATATGAAAATGCCATTTTTGGGGGTACATTAAAAGTTCAAATATTGGAAACTTCATATGGCTCCACTAAAAAAGGCAGGACTCATTAATTCAATGCTAAGAACGAAAACCCGAAGATATGCTAGTATTTTGTGGTTTCAAAAAGAGGTTTACTTCTGTGGAAGAGTACGACTGAAGCAGGAACAGGATTTTTAAGATTCTATGCTAAATTTATGCCTCAAGCCACACAAAACAACCGCCAGTCAGTACTCACTTAAATAAGCCCCCAAACAAGATTTTCCATCCCCTCTTCTGTTTTGTCTAACCTATGACATCCCTCCCTAAGAGAATTCGATTCCCAGTAGACTTCTCCATCCCTCTCCCTGGCTCCCTGAAACCAGCTATTAATGGTGAAACTTCCAGCACACAGCCTTTTTGTGCCCACATCCACCCCACTTGTCAATCTATTATTCACTGGCTTTCTCCTACTCACTCCAGTCCTTCTCTACTGCTCTTCTTTCTTCCAGCCTTGGCACACTGAGAGTCCCATCTGTCCATGTCAGGTTCCCCCCATCCCTTTCCTTTTAATACACCAGTGATCTAATCTCTCCTGCATAGAATGTGGCCATTCTTGCAGGCCTTAGCCTCTTTGCCTTTCCCATGCAGATGAGCTCTGCTGTTTTAAACAAAGCATGCTAGATTTCGTCATGTAACTTTCCACTTTTGCCATAGCTGCATCTTGGTGGCTGTCTTAAAACCAGTGTCACCTATGAGGCTTCAGTAAACAAAATCTGAAATTTACAAATTAGGATAATTTTATAGGGGGAATTGTACACCTCTCCGACTTAAATAGTAGAATGAAGATATACATCTGTACTAGGTATGCTTTCACATGGATTAATATTTCCTTTCTGGCACACAAAACAGTGCTCTCAGCAGCAGTATTTCAGAAGTCCTTCTAAAAAAATAAAGTAACCTTTCAAGCTCAGGAAGATGGGCACAGGGTCTGAGTGAACTCAATTATGTCGTTAAATATGAGAGACGTAATTTAGAACAGGAAGGGAAGCTCAATGTGCCTTCAACATTTCTTGAGGGTAGAAAGTTTCAGAACAAGGTAGGTACATTTCTGGCTCTAATTCTACTGGACTTAATCATTTTTCATCTTTGATTTTTTGGGGCAGTTGGAAAACCCATCTGGGGACGTCACCAGCAGACAAACGAACATACTCTGCCCAACCCGGCAAAACCATCCAGCCAGCATATACATACCTCGAATTCGCAATTTCCACTTTGGTTCTCGCCATGGCGGCCGCCCTTTGCGCGCCTTCGATGGCTCTGTCCACCTTCTCCCTAGTTTTTGTATTTCTTATTGGTATAAGCTGCTTCCTTATTCCACGGACCAGAATATTATTTTTGTATTTCCCCTCTTCCTTGGAGCCGTCAGGGAACACGGTACAGCCATACCCATGCCGCTTGTTGTTCGCCCACTCGCCTTCGTACTTCATGCCATTGGAGCGCTCGCTGACGCCGAAGCCGTTGCGCTTGTCGTTCTTCCACTCGCCCATGTAGGTCTCCGTGGTGGTGGCGTCCACGTGGTCTTCCACGGGGCAGAAATCGCAATCCACGTCGCCGAAGCTGATGGTGGAGTTGGCGTCGCTGGAGCTGATTCGGCTCATGGCCGCGTCGCTGCGGACCGAGCTGCGCTTGCTGGAGATGGAAGACTTGGATTCGGACTTGCGGAGCTTCATGCTGCCGAGGAGGGAGCCCCTCCGGAAGAGGCCGCCCTTCTTCTTGCCCGCGAGCTCGGCGTCGGCGTGGAAGTTGAGCACGAAGCCGCCGCGGGTGCCGGCCGGGCTGTCGGCGGCGGCCGCGGCGTCGTGGAGCACGCTGCCGTTGCTCTGCTCGCTGCGCAGCGAGGCCAGCGAGGTGCGCAGCGGCGAGCGGATCACCGTGGCCATGCCGTAGGGCACGCTCTGGCGCACGCCGTAGCCGTGCCGCATGCCTCCGGCCCACTGGCCCTGGTAGGTACCTTGGAGAGACCGCGAGAAAACATGGCGTGAGTCGGGCCGGAGCCGGGGCGCTCGCCTGCGGCGGTCCGCGCAGGCCCGGGACCCAACGCCACACAGCAGTCGGACGCAGGGGATACTTGGCATCTGCTCGTGAATCCTCGCCCTGTCATTTTGGGTCTAAGGCCTTAACGTGACTGGACGGAATTTTCCAGTAGTCTGATGGCTTTTGCTTTTCATTTAAAAATGTACACAAGCATTTCGGTGGAAAACTACTATTTTCTAAGGCAAAATGAGCGGCTGTTAGGGAAACAACATCCCCCCCCCAAGGTAACACATCAAAAATCGTTCCCAGGGAGGCATCGCAGCAGTAGAAGATGAAATGAATCTATTTGTACATTTTATTTTAATTTTACTAATTAAACTGAAAACTCTAAACAATGACTTTTGGGTCTATGTCAGTTTGACAATCCAGCAAGCACAAACACTTAAAATTGTTAATCAGTGACCTCATTCCTTGGGACACCGGTCATCAAACAAAAGTCTTAAATTTTCTACTACATTCAGTATCTCTTTTTATAGCATAGGGAAAACGGTTTACTATTTAGGATTATCATGTAGATTTGGGTGAACTTCTGTGCTGAGTGACTTGCCAAATATGATATATATCCTGAATATAGTAACCCATTTGAAAAAATGACCAATTTAACATTTGTGTGCTTCCATGTGAAGAGGTCAAGCTTTGTGCCATGTTACTTGCCAAATCTCTGCATTCTCTGTATGAATTTCCCTAGCCTTTGTCACTGTACTGTGAGTCACATCACAGACTAGAAGTACTCTCAGGGCAGGAACTACTTCATAAGAAAGCACAAAATTCTCAAATGCATGGCTTTTGTATCTTGTGGGCTGTGGGTATTTGCATTTGTGGACTGGGAATGTTTGATGACTCTTCATAGTGAACAGCTATCGTGGCTAAAAAGAGAATACCCTTTACCTTTGGAAAAACTGAGACAAGTCCAGCTGAAACTTCCACTCTTAACATTTTGGACTTCATCTCAGAGCAAAGATGTATTTGACAGTGTCCATTAGAATTCTGTTGATACCAGATCACTCTTTCAACAAAAATTGTGCCTTTTTGGAAACAGAACTATCTCTAATCTAAAGCATTTTTTTCAGTAAGTTTTTTTCTACTAAATAAGCAAAGATATTTAAAAAAAATCCTGGTGCAAGTTTTAAAACAATCTTAGGAGGAAATGGATGTTAGAGAATTTAGAAGTTTCTTTTCAAAATCGAGGCCAATTTCCTTTAATTAAAGGCCAATTTTAAATTATAGTATCTCTCAAAAGAAGCGATCTGGAAATTAAAGAATGTAATTACTTCTGTGCTATTCATAACAATTCACAATGCCATAGAAAATAAATCATGATTAGTCTGTCTTGACCCCCTTCCGTTTTTGATTATATAGATGTACCCTGCAGTCACTTTGCATTTTATATTGCCACACACAGATTTCTACTGCATGGCATACATTTATTACTTATTTTTTTTAGAGACAGGGTCTCACTCTGTCATCCAGGCAGCAGTGCAGTGGTGTGATCATAGCTTACTGCAGCCTCAAGCTCCTGGACTCATGCCATCCTCTTGCCTTAGTTTCCTCAGTAGCTAGGACTATAGACATGAGCCACTACACCTGGCTAATTTTTTTGTTTGTATTTTTTTTGTAGAGATGGGGGTCTCACCATGTTGCCCCAGGATGGTCTTGAACTCCTGACCTCAAGTGATCCTCTCATCTTGGCCTCCCAAAGGCTGGGATTACAGTTTAAGCTAGCATGTTTGGCCTACTTATTTTAAAAAAACAGAGAAATAATGCTAGTGATTTTATATCACTGTGTTAACAAGGGCTGATTATCTCATTGCACTTACTTAAAAGTTAAACCATATGATTCCCAAATCAAAATTTTGACCGATTTCCAGATTCCCTTCAGTTTCTGTTCATTCTGACATATTTACCTCATATAGACACAATAGCAGGGCAACAATGAAATGCTAAGGGGGTCTGGTACTTTGAATGCCACGTTTTGGGTTGACTTAACCTGACATCTATGAACTTCTGAGGAGGTGAGTGGCCCACACCTTTCTCAAAAGGATTAACCCAAGAGGGTAAGGTGAAGAAGCTCCCTATGAATACTAGTCATTTCCAGATACCACTACCTCAACAGGAAAGGGAATTAGGAAATTTCAACTTTGACTTTTACTTTGTCTATACAGATAATACTTAAATTCTAGTATGAAAGTTATGCAATCTGACTCGCACACACTAAAACAAACCACCTTATTTGTAATATCTTGTTTAATTAAATAAATGCTATAATCATATCCTTATAACTTTGCTACTTAATGACAAGTTAATTTTGCTAGAACAATTTGCAGAGATGCTGGTTGATATTAGTAAGTGCTTTTAAAACACAACCGTCCTATCTTGGTAAATGTTTAACACTGATGGAACATTAACAGCTCATTTCCTAAACTGATATTTCCAAAAATAAGACTAGAGCAGTATTTAGAATTTCCAAAGAAGCATTGCTTGAAAATCCAAGCTGTTTAAGGCAACAGCAATAATTAGAAAGTTTAAGTCTCTGCTTAACTGTCAACTAGAGAATGGGGTGGGGGGACAGCATTGGCCAAATTCCTCTCCCATTTTGTTAAATCACAGTATATAAAAGAATTCCTCCACAGAATTGCTAGAAACCAATTTACAGCCAAACTGTTAGCATTTCATCTGAAATTTAAAATAGGTTCAGTTTACTCAATGAACCTAGAAAAAAAGGGCCTATTTCTTTATAAAGCAGGTGGGTTCCAACTTCTCCCTGCTGCTCAAATAAAGTTCTAATTATTCTTGATTCCCAAAATATAATTGCATATTTCACAAGTGTAAAAATTATTTTACCAGTTATGTTTTAAATTGTGTTCATTTGGGAGCTAATTTTTTAGATCTAGCCATTTTAACTACACGATCTTGTAGTGGAAGGCATCCAGTACAGAAAGAGTTTCAGTCAAATTTGCACTGCATTATGCCAAACTTAAGTTTATGTCTTACCAATGGGTTTGTGCAATTATGTATCTAGTTAGCAAAACACTCTGTCTTTCCAGATATTTTCAGTAGTTTTTTGACAGGTGAAAAAACAAAGTACAGCAGATCAGAATTTGCACAAAAAATGTGGGGCACCTAAACTTGGATTTTCATGAGTATAGTACTAAATTATTCTTAATATTCAGGGGGTTTCTATTTCAGTAACGCTTTACACACAAATCACCAATAAAATAAGTGATACTTCTCACATGGAATTACTACTTCCTTACTTCTCTAGTCACCACAAAATACTTGGAATCAGATTTTCCCTGAACATGATACAGGATGTACAGGAATGGACATGTCGTGGTGCGGAGAACGGAGACAAAAAAAAAAAAAAAAAGCGAACTCTTTAGTGAGAATAGGGAAAGTGCTATTCCTATTTTGGCCTTTGCATAACATAAGTTATAGCAATATACTTGCTTTTGGATTCCCCTTTTATGATTAAGGACTTTCTAATGAAATGACGTGACACATGAGAGAAAGTAGAAAATCGACTAGCACAGAGTAGACATTCAATAGTGATGTTTAAGAGTTGTTTTCTTCCTAACTGTAGCATACTTGATTTTGGAGGGGGCAGAAAAACCACGATAGTATGGTGATGCCAAATTTTAAGGTTTAACTGTAAAAAGTTTGTTTTAAAACACAGGACAGAGTATTCATAAAGTCATCCTGGAGACTTATTTAGGCTTCTACAACATGTACACAGAGAGGGCCTTTACTGTGCTATATATATATTTTTTGATTACTAGGTATAATGAATACTCTAAACCAAGAGAGTTTGTTTAATGAACAGTAACTTTAAAAGAAGACTATTTTTAGCCTTCCAAAGCTGAAGGAAGAGAACTATCCATAGCCTTCTTAGGTTATAAAATAATACACACATTTTAAAAAATAAATTTTGCATTCCAGTTTTGAGTATGGAATTTAACTGTAAAGTTGGAGCTTCCAGTAAAACCTAGTCACAAACGAACATATTTATAGGGCTGTCAACCAAGGCACTTTATGTCCATTCAGAACACTTAAGGGCCCTAATTAACTATTGTGTAACTCGGGACTCATAGAGCTCACAGAAAAGAATTAGGGATTTTTTTTTTCTTTTGATTCAGAGAACCATATCTTTTATTTATACTGTAGGATGAAAAGATGTCCTTTTTAGCAAGTTTTACCATTCTGCCGTTTTTCATTTGAAACCCGACCCAAGTGTTCTGAGTAAGTGAAGTGTATAAATTGTATAAGCTTTTATATAAGCAATGGCATAACTGGGGTGGCAGTGGGCTGGAGAAACTTTTAATTGGATCCCTTTAATATCCTCCAACTCTGAGAGGCTTTATTCCAAAAGGTGGCATCGCCTCCTACAACTCTTTTCAGTTAAATATGATTATGTTTATCATCAGAAAATGTGCTTTGCCAGAGTATAAGCCATTCATCTTTCTCAGTTTATTACACAAGGAAATTCATCAGGTTTCGACAACTGTCTCAATTGTGCTTACTTTTCCTAATGAAAATAAGGAATTTCCGTCCTGTTATATGCACAATTTCTTTTGCAAATAATTTAAATGTTAAATTACGGCGATTTTTTGGTTCACAGCCAGGCATACTGTTTCGGTCATACACCTTAAAGTGAATCAGTGTTTCAATATTGCCCTTCTCTGGAATAAAGTAGTCGCTAATTTTGCAGCTATAGGAACATACCTTCTAATTGGATTTTTTAAAAAAGTAGCCTTCACTGCCCATTTCGAAAATGTTTTCCTAGTAATTTGTCCAACGATCTCCAGGCCAGTAATGACTGCTTACTAAACCAATACTGTAAGGAATCGAATGAAAACTACGAACTCACACCCTCTGAACCCCACCTGCATCAGGTGGCCTCTCTGCTCCCGTGTAACCAGGAAGTTCCAAATGCATCTCAAATAAGGTACAATTCCCCAGTATCCTAGTTATGGGGCTCTGACTTCTATCTTTAGGCTACTAGAGGACCAGAGGCGAAATACGACTCCACGTGAAACCAATCCGGGGAGCGGTCAGCAAGGACCGCCAGCCTCCCAAGCCCAGGGTGTTCACAAGCCCAGGGTGTTCGCTCTAACTCCACGGGAGTGGCGATTTCAAACCCGGCCGGGAGAGGCAGGGATCCGGGACGTAATGTGACGGGCTCAAGTGACAGCGTCCCCTCTCCGGCCCAACCCTCCCGGGCGGCGCTCTCTCCTAGCGGCAGCGCCGCGCCGGCCAGGTATATTCACGCCTCGCTCCCCCGGGCGTGGACGCTCCGCCCGCTCCAAGAACCGGGTCAGATCCAGCCCTCGCGCCCCAGTCCCGTCCCGACGCACCCCCGGGGGCGGGCGGGCGCGGGCGGCGGCCGGGAGGCTGCCCCAGGTGTTTTGGCGGGTTTCCGGACACGTGCGCCTCGCGTCCACCCCGCCTCCCCGCCGCCGGGCTGAGCCCCCCACGCCCGCGCGCGCGCGGGGCAGCCGGCCGCCCGCGACGCTGCTCACCTCCGTCGCCGTAGGTCTCCACGCCGTACCCGTCCTGCAGCCCGTTACTCCAGGTACCCTCGTAGCGGGCGGGGGTGCACAGGCTCTGCCGGACCCCGTAGCGCCCCTTGAAACCATGTGACCACTCCCCCCGGTACATCCACTTGCCCTTCGTCTCCACCCCCAGCCCGTGCCGCTTGCCCTGCGCCCAGTAGCCCTGGTAGGTGTTGCCGCTGGGCCAGGTGTAGCCTCCGACCACCTCGAAGCCGTGCGACCAGGAGCCCGAGTACTCGCCCTGGCCCTTGGGCCCCGTGCAGATGCCATGCCCGTGCGCCTTGCCCTCCTCCCAGCCGCCGCAGTAGGTGCCGCCATCGTCGAAGTCGAACCTTCCGCCCGTCATTCGGGGGGCAGCCCCGGCGCGCTCCCCGCGGGGGCACGGACGCGGGCAGCGCTGGGCACGGCAGGGTGCAGCCGCGGGGTGGGGGCCCGGCGGGCGAGCTCACGACAGCGCCCCGGGCAGCTCGCGCCGCCGCTCGGCTCCAGTCCGACGCCGCCTCCGTCCTCCCTCCCCTTCGGCCGCCGCCACCACCTTCCTCCTCCTCCTCCTCCTCCTCCTCCTCCTTCGCCGCCGCCCCGGCCGGCGCCGCGCGCGAGAGGACAGCCCGGGCTCCCGAGCGGACCTTCAGCTGCTCCCGCCCGCCCACGTGAGCCGGGCACCGCCCCGCGCCCGCCCCTCGTCCCCTCCCCGGGCGCGGAGGCCCGGCCCCGCGGCGCTCCCGCCCCGCCGGCCCTGCCCCCAGCCCCGGAGCCGCCGCTTCCCCGGCGGGCGGGCGGGCGCGGGGCCCGCCTGGCGCGCATGTGTTCGCGCGGTGGGATGCCGGTGGGAGGGCAAGCGTGCCCGGGGCCGCGCGAGGAGCCCTGCCTGGAGACCGAGGCGCGGGCGCCGGAGCCGCCTGTGTCTGCGTTTGGGGTTTTTCAGTGGGGTTAAGCGCCTGTAAGTGCGGCCACGTGTGTGTGTGTGTGTGTGTGTGTGTGTGTGTGTGTGTGTGTGTGTGTTAAGCGCCTGTAAGTGCGGCCACGTGTGTGTGTGTGTGTGTGTGTGTGTGTGTGTGTGTGTGTGTAAGGAAAACTCGTCGTGTGCGTGTCTGTCTGCATGGCGTTTGTAGTTGCATCTTTTCGGCATTCCAACTTGTGTACAGTTGCATTTGTCGTGCTCAGCTGTCATCGTGGATTAGTCTCCCCCAGATTTATGTATGCGTGTGATATAAATCTGCGGCAGCCTAGATATAATTGTGCAGAATGTTCTTTTACACCTACCCGTTTCAAAGCACATGTGTTTGCGTTTATTTAATGAAGATACTGAGGGAGAGCAATGCAGTTTGAAAAAGCAGAGGATAGGTTCGCTTTTTATTTGCAATAATGAAGTGGATGTTTTTAATCTGCTGTTGCGGGGGTATAGACGACTGCTTTTGCATTAGAGCCTGCTGCCCATTTCTTCTTCGTGACCTTAGAGATTCTTCAGCCTGGAGCTGTGTGCCCAACGGGCAGACGGCTCAGTCTGTGTATATTGTGTAAACGTCTGGAGTGTACACCTGGTACCTCTCTACTGGTATCCACAGTTTAAGAAAGTAAATAGAAGTTTTCAAGGAGGACTATGGTAAGTAAAACACTGCTCTAAACTTGCAAAGAGGCTATGACCTACAAAACCAGGGACAGGTGTCAGCTGATCTACTTTCTAGCTACAACACTGCTTTGTTGAATTCACTTTAGACAACTCTTCTAAACTCTTAAACCTCAATTTCAGCATCTTCCAAATGGGAATGACAAGATTTGCCTTTCCTTTCTATGTTAGGGGATGACTGAGTATATTGTGGGTGTGATGCCGAGCCAAAAATTAGAGATTGGGTAATAGGCAAGTTGAATCGGTGTTGCCTCTGGTGAGAGCAGGCATTAATCTCACCCTCAGCCTCAAAATACCCATGGGAGACACTTCTCCCAGGTTCACAGCCAAGAGCTTTTAGTTGGCCTCTCAAGGAAACTGCTTTGCTGAATATTCCTGTTATTCCCTAGGCCTTTGGATGACTGAGTGAGCATCAGAAACTGCCAAAACCTCTCTCACTAGGTATTTGATAATCAGATAAAAATATAAGGACAGGTGTCAGGAAGGCAGCTGGGGAAAAAGTAGACTAAACACAGAAAAAGGAACCGAGATTGACCTTGATTGCCTCTGTCTTAGGACTGGAGCTGGCCTTTCCTGCTTATCTGGCTGAAAGACTGAAAGAAAAAATCTCCGTTTACGCAGAACCAAATCACCAAAGAGAATTAGAAACCCTCATCCATGGCACTGTCCACAGAGTTGCCAGGAATAGTGCTTACCCTAGTGGCCTGAAATACTTACGCATCTCTCACAGCGTCTTGTCCTGGACTGGGGATTGATTTAGGCCGCTGGGAAAACGAGGGCCCTGGACTTTGCAGCTGAGCTGTAATTCCATTTCTCTGTTATGGGATATGCCAGAATCAGGAGCTAGCCTAGAGAGACACATTTTCATTTATTTTGAGGTTCTGTTTGATATTAGAAACAGTGTGGCTGCTCAAGTCAACATTTAAAAAAAATCTCTTTTGAAACTGGCTTTCTTCACAGGGAAAGCCAGAGATTTTGTCCCTTTACCTTGTTTTTTTTTTTTTGACCCGTGTGTTAGGACCAATGTATGTTCTTTAAGAACTACATTTTGCAAACATTTATTTGTCTTCTTAGTTTTCATGCAAATGATGGATGTTCTGGAATATACAGCCCAGACCAAGTTGCTGTCTTCTATAATGGATATCTAGTCTATTTATGGTGGATGGGCAAAGGATGGTGGTGCACATATACATGTGGGTACAATATGTGGATTTGGAGAGGATAAAAGATGTGACCATAATCTTTTCCTCTGATTATCCCTAATAGATTTTTTTCCTTAGAAGGAGCCTTAATTAAAAACGAGACTCTACCACCGAATATCTACTATTAAATTTTAACTAATCTTAGCCAGACTTGGTAGCACAGCCTGTAATCCCACACCTTTGGGAGGCTAAGGTGAGTGGATTGCCTGAGCCTGAGGGTTCAAGACCCGCCTGGGCAGCGAGACCTCATCTCTACAATAAATCAAAAAATCAGCCGGGCGTGGTAGCGCATGCCTGTAATTCCGGCTACTCGGAAGGCTGAGGCGGAAGGATCACCGGACCCCAGCAGGCGAGGCTGCGGTGGCCGGGAGTGGCCACTGCACTCCAGTCTGGGCGACAGAGTGAGACTCCAACTCAAAAAAAAAAAAAAAAATTTTAACTAATCTTAATCCTTATCTGACTCAGCTGTTGATTCTCTTCATGAAAGAAAGTATCAAATTTTTGGTAATTTACTGAAGAAGTTTTAGCAAAGCAAACATACACGCGGTGCTTCCATTTGCCTGGTGCCATTGCAGTGGAATGTTTTCCCAGTTAGAGAGATGTGTTCGCTAATGTTAAGCGGTAGAGGTCAATGGTAATAGTTGGAGAAAACTGGGAAAGGGAACTAGGAAGAGGAGGAAGTGCTGAGAGTGATGGCATAGCAGATAGTAGGCAGTGAACTAATGTTGCAGTTTAATAGTCAGAGTTAGTAATGTCCTTATTTTCCCTCTCCCTCTGAACCTTTGCCCTGGATAAGGGGGAGTTGAATTTAGCTTTAAGAAGGGATTAGTAAGAAGAGAATGAGAATGTTAGTTTGACAGGTGGGATGGGGGAAGGCCATTAAAACTCAGGGGCCAGCAATCGCTGCAGCAGTTTGTTTTCCTCCATGTTTAAAACCCAGCTATTACGTATTTCCATTCTAAAAAAAATTCTGTAACAAATCGTAAGCCATTTTGGGTGTGACTATAACCAGTTGACAACATGTTCGGAATGGTCAGGATGTTTTGCTTAGAATTTAGTGTTTGTATTTTAATTGAAGGTGCATTTAAAAATTTATTGGTGACTTCATTTTATTTACACATTAGAATTAATTATTGAGAACTTGTAATAAAGCATTTACAAATGACAAAAAGCTCATCTATTGGTATTTATTGTCTAAGGGAAATCCAGAATAGATAAAAAAGCACATAGTATTAAAATCACTTGATATATAAGTCAAAATGAGTATTACTAGCTTGTTTATAAAATTAAATAATTTGCATGTTTGTAATAAAGCATTCATAAAAATTTTAAAAATTTGTCCATGGTAGACACAACAATTAAGAAATATGGTCATATGCTTTGCACGCAGCATGAAATCAGAAGAGGAAAATAATTCCAAACTTAATGGTTTTCAGATCTTTTAAGGCAACTGGTGTGCCAGATACCATGCTAAGTTTTTTACCTGCATTAATTCCCTTAAATCTGAAATTCAGGGAGAAAGCAATCTGGGTGGAGAGTAGGAAGGGGGTACAGATGAATTTTATTTATTTATCTCTATATTTCTTTTTCTTCCTTTCAATTCCTAATTTCTTTCTTTCTAATAGCTGCCTGAGTAAATGGTAATGAGACTTTTTTTTTGAGTTGGAGTCTTACTCTGTCACCCAGACTGAAGTGCAGTGGCCGCTCATGGCCACTGCAGCCTCGACCTGCTGGGCTCCGGCGATCCTTCTGTCTCAGCCTTCCAAGTAGCTGGAACTACAGGCGTGCACTACCACGCCTGGCTGATTTTTGATTTATTGTAGAGATGAGGTGTCGCCAAGTTGCTCATGTGGGTCTCGAACCCACTGCTCAGGCAATCCACTCACCTTGGCCTCCCAAAGCGCTGGGATTATAGGCTGAGCCACTGAGCCTGGCTGTTTTTTTTTTTTTTTTTTTTTTTGTAACAGAGAAAGGAGAGTAAATTATAGGGGCTTGGGAAGATATGTTCATTTAGGAGAGGATAATCCAGATATTTACCCCAGCTGAGATGTTCAGTAGGCAGTTGAATAGTAGAGGTTAAAAACTAAAAATAAGCTGGACTCGGTGGCTCAGCCTGCAATCCCGCGCCTTGGGAGGCTGAGGTGAGTGGATTGCCTGAGCCCACGGGTTCGAGACCCGCCTGGGCAACTTGGTGAGACCTCATCTCTACAATAAATCAAAAATGAGCTGGGCATGGTAGCGCACGCCTGTAGTTCCAGCTACTTGGAAGGCTGAGGCGGAAGGACTGCCGGAGCCCAGCAGGTCGAGGCTGCGGTGGCCGGGAGCGTGCCGGTGCACTCCAGTCTGGGCAACAGAGTGAGATTCCAACTCAAAAAAAACCCTAAAAATAAGCAAGTTGATAAGTTAATAATCTCATTTTTCTCTTCACTTTGACAGCCATTGTTCAATAGTGACTCCTCTTAAGACTTGCACCATTCACTCATGTCTCAGACATAGCCTGAACCTTACTTTGACCCAGAAAGTAAGGTGCAGTGAGGCCAACTCTGAATGCTGGAACTTTACAGTTCTCCACTTTGACAACGTTCTCTCATTCTCTCACTGATCACACCATTGGCTCTTATCAGATTCTCTACTCCTTGGATACCCTTCCCATCCTTCTGGCCCTTCCCAACCTTGCCTAGAGGCCCTAATGAGTCACTTCACCACATTGTCTCTGGCATTCAATTTTCTTTTCATCATTACCTCCTGGTACATTGGCCTGCCTAGTCTTCAATCTTAGACCACTGTTTCTCATCCCTTTCTCCCAGAAAGGCTCCTCTGGAGATAATCTCATCATTGACCAGTTGCCACAACAGATTGTGGTTGCAAACCTCAGATGGTCCCTCTGTGCTGCACAGCAGACCTTTTCCCAGGCAATTTCCAGATGTTTATCACTGTCCTCAAGCTCATCTCTGTCTTAGCTCTCTTACTGAGCAGAGGACCCTGTATTCCCCCTCACAGAGGAAGGAGTCAGCATGTGGGAACATTGTCACCTTTCCTCTCTTCAAAACTTCATACCAGTTACCAGTTTCATCGTGTTCCCACTCACTACCTCCCAGAAGAAAAGATATGCTTTTTCTTCCTCAAATTTTGCGTCAAGTTCGTCTCTCTTTTAAATATGTTTTAGACTGGGCATGGTGGCTCACATCTGTAATCCTAGCACTTTGGGAGGTCAAGGTGGAAGGATTGCTTGAGACCAGGAGTTTACGACCAGCCTGGTCAACATAGCAAGATCCCTATCTCTACCAAAAATAAAAAAAAAAAGCCAGGCATGTTGCCTCACTCCCATAATCCAGGCACTTTGGAAGGCCAGGCTGGGAGGATTGATTGATGCCAGGAGTTTGAGACCAACCTGAACAACATAACATGACTCCATTTCTATTTATACATAATACATACATACATAAGCTTTAATTCTCTTACAGCCAACAGACATGCTCTTGTGTCCTCTATATCAAAACAGTGCTAATATGCTGATCCTACTTTCTCCTCAAGACCTCTGTGTCTGTCCTGGAAACTGCAGAACTTGAAAGAGCGTGTTACATGCAAGTCTCTATTTCCCCACCTCTGATTCTCACACCACTTAATTTGGATTCTGTCCTCACTGTTTTGGTGAAGCTTGTCTAGCCATTAGGGATCTCCTGTGTAACAGATAGAATAGCATCTCTTCAGGGCCTACCCTTCTAGTGGCAGCTGTGAATTTGACACTTGGGAGCGCTTATCTCCTCTGCTTCTATGAGCCTGTATCTCGTGCTTCTCCTCTTCCTCTTTCTCTCCCACCACTTCAGATGTTCTGTTCCCTGTGTATTTTTCTTAATCGTATCGCTTTCTAGTCTCCCTAATTTTAGGCTGTCTACTGTGTTCCAATCATTAGCTTCATGGTACCAAAACTTTGTATAATTAGTTGGATATTTATTGGCTTATCTTGTACAACTAGGCAATCCTGCCCAAGAAGCTAAGGGTCTTATTTAGAAATAGTGTCGAATGCTGATATAAAAACACCAGCTGAGCCTTGTTTAAATCTCAAGAGCAGTGCTTTGGTTTCTTCCCATGACTTGTCCCCTTGTGGCCCTTTGCCTACTTTTCCTAATGGGGAATTCTCCATGTAGACCTGGGCAGCATCCATGTCCAATGACAAGACTCACAGCGAGTGTCGAGGAAGTTCTAACAATGAAAAAGGTAATGACAGATTAAAGGAAGACTTAAAGCAGTAAGCTTGAAGAGAGAGTGATTACAGGCTTATATTGGAGACCTAGTACCTAAAGCAAACCATGAAATGTGTATGTGTGTGTATATGTATTCAGTTGTTTATATATTTATACATGTGTATATATATGTGTATGTACATGTGCATACTTATGTATAAAATTACGATCTTAGATTAGTAAACCTGGCTGTTAAGCATGTAAAATATCTCTAAAGAGACAGGAAAAGAAAAAGAAAAATAATAAAAGAACAATGGAGGCAACTACAAGTAGCCAATAAGTGCCAAGTGTCACAAGAGCTCAGAGGACAGTGATTTTGTGGACTGCTTTGGATGAAACTTTGTGGGAATCACGGGCACCTTGTTTAGCATTGTGGGTATAGTGAAGGTGCATCTTTCTAGACATTTATAATGGAGTGATCTTCTTGAGTTAAGAGGTACCCTACAGCAAGAAGGAATGAGGGAAATCCATGTCTGTAACTGTGAGAAGAGACTTCCTGGAAAGGAGGTCCCTGGGATCTGAGGAGACACGAAGATGTGTTCCTCTGTCTCATCCTACATTTAAAATCACAATGCTTTGTTCTGAAGCTCTGACTGAAAGGCAACTCAGAATTTGAAATTGCACAAATTGGGATTGGCAAGAGAATATAAAAGCATTTTGGGGAGTGTCTGTATTAAGATGCTGTTAAAAGTTGTGAAAATTGATGAGATAACCTTTCCATAAAGCGGCTGAATAAAGAAGGGAGGCACACAATATTGTTGAAAGCATAACAATAAGTAAGGAGTGAGTAGCTGCTAAGTGAGTCATAGCTGAAGAAAAGAAAAAAAAGACATCAATTATTAGCCAGTAAAGGAAATGTAAATTATAACTGAGGAATGAATGGCTCCAAGAGCTCTGGAATGGGATTTGAAACAATAGCCAATAATAGAAAAGGCTTTCCTTTAACTGAATGACAAGGGAGGGTATTTTATCCTTGCCAAATGTTGCAGTCCCAATTTGCATATCACCTAGCACACATACCTCAAAGCCCTTGTAGAATTCTTTAGATACTGATTGCATTCCAGATAAAGCTTAAATTCCTCTTCCTTACCTTCATCACTCTCTAGCATTTTTGTCATCTCTTGCATTTCATTTATCACTTTGGTTTGGCAAGCAGTTTTTAAAGCTCACTGAGACATCAGAACACCCATGCGGTGGCCAGGGAGATGCACTACTCAGATCCTCCTTCAAGAGAATCTGGAATGAGGAGGATGGTTGGCAGACAGCCTCCAGCTGCCACGACTTCAGATCTGCTGGGATGTTTGCATCAGGGTCATGCTCTACCCAGGACAGCCCCTCCAAAGTAAAAGGCAAATGGCGACATCTTGCATCCCCAATACAAAAAAGGAAGAAGAGCACCCAGTAGTCCTCCTTAGTGGCAACACACACCGCACTTAGAAACTGCTCTAGCCTGTAAGTTAGGTGACACAGAAGGGAGGCTGCCAGCTTTGAGGGCTCAGAACAAAAGAGGGTTTTGCCAGAGTCTCAGGTTGTAGGCAACAGCTCTGCCTCTTGAACTGCATGCTCAGGCAGATCCTATGGTGTTGGAGTTGTCAGTGGCAAGAAAAGATATATGAAGATGATGGCAAACTCCCAAGGAGGAATCACAGTGCAGGGCTACGGGGATCTAAAGCAAGGCTGTAGCATCTGTAACAGAGAATTATCTCTCTATTGAGAAACAGTTCTCAGTAAGTTACTTGGCCTTGGTAGAAAAGAAGTGCTTGACCGTGAGACCAAGTGACTCTTCATCCTGAATTTCTCATTAGGAGCTGGGTCCTGTTAAACCTGCCAAGACAAAGTTGGACAGACCACAGAATCAGTCTCTTGTGAGTTGTACGTGGTACATCAAGCATCAAGCTGAGCTGGACTAGAGGACATGAGAAGCTGCAAGAATAGGTTGCTCAGACACCCATGTTCCCCATCAGGGTTACACTAGTGCCCCTTTCCCAGCTCTCACTGATGGGCAGATTGAGTTCCATACAACCAGCTGAAGAAGGAGGAAAAGCCCATATGTGGTTTGAGATTGGATATGGTCAGTGTATGGATGGAGCTGAAAATGGATGGAGGTGGCATTACAGACACACTCAGGAGTGTTTGCGAAAGTCTGTAGGGAAAATCTGTCTAATGGGCAGAGCTGTGAGCGATAACCTGATCGTGTATTTTGCATGAAAGGAAAAGTGGCCTGAAGTAAAAGTATGTCAGTTTGAAGTATGTCAATTTCTGGGCAGTGGCTGACAGCCTGGCTTTCTGGCTGGAGGCCTGAAAGGAAAAGGACTGGAAGAGTGGAGACATGGAGTTCTAGGGTAGAGACATGGATAAATGTATGAGAGCAACACAAAGAGTGAAGAGTTTATGCTGTGTGTTAATGCCTTCTATGGAAGAGGCACTGAAAGCCAAGTAGACTGTAGGACTCAGCCAGTCAATGTCCGTCAGCTTTCTTCAACAGCTATCCCAGAGTTGGAACAATGAGCACATGAGCTTAATAGCCTCAGTGGCAGAGATGGAGGTTATACATGGGCTCAATAACAAAGACTCTCACGTCTCAAGGTCAACTTTACTACTGCTGCCTCTGAATATCCAGCCTGCCAGCAATAGAGACTATTCCTTGAGAATACCAGTCAGCTATTTGGTTGTGAGTTGACTGAATCAGCCTCCTTCCAGCCTGGTAAGGCTAGTGGTTCATCCTTATCAGGGGTAGACGGCTATTCTGGGTATGGTATTGTCTTGTCTGTCCACAGAGCCTCAGCCTCTTCCACCACTATCTAAGCGCTTATGAAGTACTTGATCCACAGCATGGAATGTCACACCACAGATGTTCAGTCAAGGGTCCTGCTTCATAGTGACAGAGGTACCAAAGCGAGCCCTGATCGTAGAGTCCACTGGTCTTATCACATACCTATTACTGCATACCTCTATTATCCATGAGGAGCCAACCTCATAGAATAATGGAATGGTCCCCTAAAGGCACAGTTGAAGTTCCAGTTTGCTGGTAATAATCTGCAAAGATGGAGTGGTGTCCTTCTAAATCAGACTATCTCTAATAGGCAGAACATACAGGCCTGGGAATTGAAAGGCGGAAGAAACAATAGTGCCCTGCTTACTATCGCATCCAGTGACCTACTCGGGGTCTTTTCTCTTCCTATCCTTGCAACTCTGTACTACGCAGGGGCCCTGGAGAGGAAGTACTCTTGCAAGAGAATAAATCAGAGCTGCTAACTATGGCTCCTGCCTGGCAGTCCCAGGGATTGTGCCCAGGGATCACCAGGTGAGAAGAGGAATTGCCATACTAGTAGGGATGCTTGCCCTGATGAGCAGGAGGAGGCTTTTATGCAACAGGGCCCCCTCGTATCTATTGATGCACACATGCAGCAACCCTGGTCTGAGAAGGGTATGACTTACAAAGGGTTCAGACTTTCCAGGAACAAAGGTTTGGGTCACACCACTAAACAAGTCTCCAGAACCTGATGATGTGATAACTGATGGTGAGAGGAATTTAGATGGAGAGAGAAGGAGGGAGAAGATGAGAATCATTTTTATTCCCAAGACCACCTGCAGAGACAGGGGCTGCTACCTGTCCCATTTACTTCCTTTTTCAAAGCTTTCCGTCAGGAATAGAGGCCCACAGAAGCTGCTCCCAAACACAAGTGGAGATGATCTTTGCAATGCAAGGGGAGATTGAGGTGGTCATAGATGTGCACCACTCAGATCTTTCCTCAAGGGAACTTGCTGTGAACAATCTCCAGCTGCTGCACCTGTAGATTCCAGCAGTGTTCGTGCTGAGGCCACTCTTTGCGTGAGCTGTTTGCAGCTAATAGCCAAGCACAGCTGGGATTCCAAGAGCTTCCTCTGATGATGGATTTCCTATGCTCCACACTGACCTAGCTGAAATCTTCTTGGGCTGTCTGTGCCTTCTTTTATACAATTCTTCCTTCCTGCTTTCCTTTCATCAATTTCATACCTGCATCGTGACCACTACTCTTATTTCCTGTGGCCTTTATCCTGCATGTGTTTACCCTGATGAGTCTCTTGTATGTCTAATTCTGTCTTAGCATCTGCTCTTGGTGTATCTGAACTGATACACCCAGTGATCTTTATTTATTTTTTTGAGTTGGAGTCTCACTCTCTCGCCCAGACTGGAGTGCAGTGGCCGCTCCTGGCCACCGCAGCCTCGACCGCTGGGCTCCGGTGATCCTTCCGCCTCAGCCTTCCAAGTAGCTGGAATTACAGGCATGTGCTACCATGCCCGGCTGATTTTTTATTTATTTATTTACTGTAGAGATGAGGTCTTGCCAAGTTGCCCAGGCGGGTCTCGAACCCGCAGGCTCAGGCAATCCACTCACCTCAGCCTCCCAAAGGCGTGGGATTCAGGCTGAGCCACCGAGCCCGGCTCACCCAGTGATCTTTAAAACATACACACCCTCTCTTACCTTTACAAGTAGGTCTTGGTCAAAGATGAAAAGTCCAATCCATAACTTATTAAAACTGAATTGAAATTCAAGTTTCATGGTCCTTAAAAACGAGGAAACTTTCTATGTACTGATATGGAAAATTCCCAAGATCTATTAGGTAGGGAAAAAGCAAGATACAGAACAATGTATGCAGTGTACTATATTTTGCTGTGTTTGTATTTATGTAAAAATCTGTAAAGATACAAGGAAAAATAAGGGGGATGAGAGTGGAAAGCTTCACTGAAGAGCAAATTGTTTTGTTTTTATTTGAATCTCGGAATTCTAGTAAACTTATTAATAATTAAATTGAATTGTCAATCATCAGTATCATAGCATTTTGTTATGGTTATTTTAAAAATCAATTTTGTATATGTGATTGAATAGAACTACCAGTTGGCAGATGACGGAATAACCTGTGTGAAGCAATGAGTAGACCTAATGAATGTTAGGACCCTCCAAAACTTACCATCTGAAATGGAGAAAGACTGCCTGGGTAATCCAGATGGTATGAGTGATTTCTGACTCATCAACTTATTGAATAATTCATAGACTGTCTGCCTGGCTATGACAGAAGTGGACATTTAGAAACCTCCAGTTGCATACTGGTGTGCCAGTCCTGCCATATTTGTTGGTCCGAAAGATTTGCTATTTCTAGAAAGAAGTATGTACCATCATTTCCTTTGATGTAACAGCCTAAGTTAATTATGCCTCATTTTCACACCTCAGGTCCATATTAAATATTCCTTTAGGGCTGATACCTGATCAAAGCAAAAACAATAATCCCTTAGCATTTCCAAAAGATGCTTGTGTAGGTTCCACCCTTCCCTAGCAGAATCTCTGAGACTGGCCCCATCTCAAATATTCTGAGAGCTTCTCTAACCCTAAAGTATGGCTCTGATGAAGAACCCTTGCAGGGCAGTTTCCAAAACTCTCTTGCTGACAGTCACCAGGGGACACTTGTTAAATATAGATGCTCTTTGACTTACTATAGGGTTAGTACTGATAAGCCTATCATAATTTAAAAATATTGCAAGTTAAAAAAAGTATATTTAATACCCTCAACCTACCGGACATCATAGCTGAGAATAGCCTACTTAAACATGCTCAAAACCCTTATATTAGTCTACTGTTGGGCAAAATCATCTACCACAAAGCCTATTTTATAATAAAAGGTTGAATATCTCATGTAATTTATTAAATACTGTACTGAAAGTGAAAGCCAGAATAGTTGTATGGGTACATTCTGAAGTATGGTTTCTATTGAATACATCTTGCTTTCACACCATCATAAAGTAATAAAATTGTTAAGTCAAACCTTTATAAATTGGGGACTATCTGTATACACATACCCAGGTTTCTCCCTTGATATTTTCTGATTCCATGGGTTTGGAATCTGTGTTTTTAATAAATACTCTGAGTTCTCTTCAGGGAAACATTGCTGTAGGGTAATCCTCTCATATGGACTACCTTAGATTCTTTGATCAAATAAATTCAGTCCCCTGGTACTAATGATCCTAATGTGACTTTATCTTTCATCTTTCTTTGACAAATGTAAGCAATATCCTTGTCCTTGTCATTTTAAAAGCAAAATTCAGAAGTATTATGTAAGAGTACCTCTCCTAAGGTTGAGTGTACCACCGTGAATATTTACAAAACAAAACAAGCCATTATGAAGTGGCTTTGAAACTAAGATTCTAACAAAACTCTGATAAACTGTAGGCCAAGCCAAGGGGTGGGTTTGCAAGATCTCCTTCTCTTACCTAGCATCTGGAGCCTGATCTCAGGAGGTGTGCTGTCTCTGGGGACCCCTGGTTTTGGGAGGTGTCTCCTTCATACATCTTAGAAAAGCGATGGGGCACAGGGCCTGGGCTAAGCCTGGAAGACTTCTGTCCTTGGGTGACCATATAAAAAGTACTCCCAGCCTCAGTTTTTATGGGTCCCAGTCACTTTAGAATTGTACCCTTGACCCAGCTAGCATGATTTGCATAACCCTGGACTAACTTTTCCTGTCCATCACTCCTGGGGGCTTAGGGTTGAACACACAGGAAAAGAATGTATCCAAGTGATCCTGGGACGACCTCTTCCAGATTTTTAAAAATAGTGCTTTTTAAAAGTATCTGTTAGATGAAAAAAATTTTTCTTTTCTCCTACTATGAGCAAGTGGTTTGGTGACTGCTGAGTCATATATCTCAAAAGCTATTCTGTCCAAGCAGTAACTGAATTTTGCCAAAAAAAAATTTTAAAAAATCTGTAGCTTTCGAAGTCATATACTGATTATGGTATATACCTGCATCATGTCTCTGATTAATGTCTGAAGAGTCCCTCTGCAAGTGCTGTTTCAGTTTGTGATTCTCCTTCATTTCAAAGCCCACTTTCCCTCAAAATGTATTGTTCTTTTAGACTGTTCCATGTTAGTGTAATCCATTAATTAACACATTTTAAAATATGAGAAAAGGTCTTTCCCCCCTTCACAGCTATTTCAGTGATGTGAATGCAATCTTCAGGTTTTCCTTTTGTTCATTTACTCAGTGTGTGTGTATCGAGTGCCACCTAAATGGAATACCTTATAATGGGTATATGGTCATTAACAACTCTCTGCCTTCATGGAGCTTACAGTCCACTGAGGGGATAGATGCTAAATAAATAGATCACTGAAAATTGTGCTATCAAAAAATATGTAGTGCTATAAAAAAGAATAGTAAGTGATACTTTCAGTTAGGTTTCATGATGAGGGAAGGCCTCCCGTCTATCCATTTTTCTACTCGTCTATCCGTTCATTCATCCATCCATTCATCCCCTTACCATCACTCATCATCTACCACCCACCCACCTATCCATCATCTATCCATCCACCTGTCCACCCACCTGCCTACCCATGTATTCATCCACTCACCATCCATTCTTCCAATAGATAGTGCTCAGATACTCCCCTAAGAAAGTAGCATTTAAACCGGGCTCGGTGGCTCAGCCTGTAATCCCACGCCTTTGGGAGGCTGAGGTGGGTGGATTGCCTGAGCCCGCGGGTTCGAGACCCGCCTGGGCAGCGAGACCTCATCTCTACAATAAATCAAAAAATCAGCTGGGCGTGGTAGCGCGCTCCTGTAATTCCGGCTACTCGGAAGGCTGAGGCGGAAGGATCGCCGGAGCCCAGCAGGCCGAGGCTGCGGTGGCCGGGAGCGGCCACTGCACTCCAGTCTGGGCGACAGAGTGAGACTCCAACTCAAAAAAAAAAAAAAAAAAAGTGACATTTCAGTTAAGCTCTGAAAGATGAGTAGTCGATCTCCAGAAAAGTAAGTGATCGGTTGGAGAAGAGGAAACGATTTTGAGAAGAGCATTGTACATTGACGGGACTGATAAAAGGATATTGTGCTCAGGTTCACTGGGCAAGGGGGAGGATCTTGGTGAGAGATGATGGTGGGAAGGAGGCAAGGATCAGGGCCTGTTTGTGGTCTTAATCTAAGAGCTCATTAAGAAACAATGGCCAGGCTCCATGGCTCAGCCTGTAACCCCAGCACTTTGGGAGGCTGAGGCGAGAGGATTGCTTGAGCCCCGGGGGTCTGAGACCCACCTGGGTTACAATGAATCAAAAAACTAGCCGGGCATGGTAGTACGCGCCTGTAGTTCTGGCTCCTTGGAAGGCTGAGGCGGAAGGATCACAGGAGCCCAGCAGGTCGAGGCTGTGGTGACTGTGAGCGTGCCACTGCCCTCCAGCTTGGGTGACAGAGTGAGACTCCAACTAAAAAAAAACCAAAAAAAAACACCAAAAAAAACCAATGACTGTTTAGTCACTCTTCTCCCCCCTCCCTATTATTTGGGGATAGGGCAGAGAAATTATTCCTTCTGACATTCTAAAAAGAGATTATTAGAACCTAAGGTCTGGTATGGTCAGGACGGAGTGGTCATTAAGATCTGAGTGTAAGGAGAGACCAACTTGGGTGAGGTCACATGTCCCTATGGTTCCTGCTTACGATATTCAGGACAATCAGGATTAGAAAAGGCGACTGAGAGGTGTTTGCTTCCCTGGCCATGTGGCTGAAAAAGGCTTAGAGAAATAGACTCTGAAGTCAGGTGCAGAAACCAATTCATTGGGGTATGGGAAGAAAATATTAAGAGCCCTGAGAAACCTGAGCTCTGTCCTTAGGTACATAAAGAACTGCCCTCAAAGAAGTTTGAGTAGACGCTCTATAAAACAGAGCTCTCAACAGCTTGTATAACTTACCAAATGCAAAGAGTAGCCAATAAAAGAAATGTGCATTTTATGACAAGGCAGAAAATGGTGTAGTGTACATTTATACATTGATCAGGTTAAATATTTGAAATGTCAACTAAAGCTAATTTTTAGTGTTCCAGTTGTCATGAATCTTCCCATCCATCAACAATGTTCAGGAGGAGAGGAGGGCAAGGTACATAAGGGGTACGCTTGAAACTTCCAACCGAAAACAGAATTTAACTTTAGAAGAAATGATGTGGAAAAGATCAAGGCTAATTCCTGTAAGATTTAGGTTTTGCTGAAAGGAGAAAAGAATGGTTTGTGGGGTTCCCAAAAGTCATCAACTGAATAATTGAACACAGAATTTTAACTGTGCAACACAAATGAGATAGGATGATATCATAGCATTTGGCAGAGGTTTGGGGAGGTTGAGTGGAGATAGAATTCTCCAAATATATTTCCAGATAAATTGAGGATCTTCGGGCAGAAGTGTCTTAGAGTACATTTCCTTCCCAGACGTCTGGGGAGAGGGGTGACAGAAACCTCATCAAATATTCAGAACCAACCCAGGACAGCCATTGTAGAACAGAGGGGATAGGGTGGGGTATTTCAGCAGGGTCTGAGATAACCCTGTAGTGGACTCCATAGTGCTGCCCTGACCCCTCTTCTGGATCTAGCTCTTGTTCTCTCAGCTGCTGTGTTGGCAGCTGATACCTTGCAACTGAGTTCTTCTCCAAGAATTGCCTTTAGCCAAAAAGGCCCTTTTAGCCTGAGGTCATGTGAACTCCCTTGGGGCAGCCCACATCCAATAATTTTGGGGGATATAAAGGTCGGGTCCCCTTGCCTCAACTGGAACAATTCAGAAAGGATGTCCCAGCTTGAATTCCCTGTAGAGTCAGCTTCTTTGCAACTGCATGGCTGTTCTTGCTTCTCTCTCTGTGCAACCCAGCTTCCCTCACTTCCTTATGGGTGTTATATGGAGAACACTTGCCTGTAAACCTTCTGGAAGCAAATCTCAAAGTCTCTTTCCTAGAAGCCATAGCTACAACAAGCCTCTTAGGTCCTCTGAGCTCTGGGGTTGAAGTATGGAGGAGACTGGAGATGAGTTCTCCTGATCTAATCTGGGTAAGAATCTCCAGCTGGTGGGCTGCTGGTGGGTTGCTGTGGTGTGGTGAGAGGTGAGGCATCACAAAGGCAAAGCTGGATGGAAGATGTAGCTGTAATTCACAGGATCCATTAGAGCCAAGATTGAGTCAGGTTTAGTGGGAGGAGTGGCCAGCCACACGCTGACCATGTGTGACTGTGCTGGGAGGCCTGACCACGAGTGACCCCAGATATGAATCTTTCAGCAGATGCAGCAAGGCCAGAGGTCAAGTCCTAAAGATCCAGCTGGTCCTAAAGACGTTTCAGGGGAGGCCAGTGAGGACCAGAGAATGGTTCTCAAACCAGATGCCCCTCCCTTGAGGCCAGGAGGATACTAAGCTGCCAGGCAACTAGATCCATTCCCCACTCTTTCTTCCACCACCAGGAGGGAGGATGGTAACCAAATATTTGTCCCAAAGAGAGTTGTATCATACCATAGGCAGCTGAGTTTCTCTGAAAGAGACAAAATGAAGAGTTTTTCTACCATCAGTAGAAATGGGTCTCAGGAGCTACTAATTTTGGTTCTGGAGAAATAAGACCATTTCATTTTTACACATCTGAGATGTGATGATGTAGAGACATGCAACTGAAAAGAGAGGGGAAAGACAAAATTACATCAGTGTATCCTTGCACTTTGGGAGGCCAAGGCAGGAGGATTGCTTGAGCCCAGGAGTTTGAGACTTGCTTGGACAACACAGTAAGACCTCATCTCTACAAAAAATAAAAAAAAAAATTAGCTGTGTGTATTGGTGTGGGCCTGTACTCCTAGCTACTTGGAAGGCTGAGGGGAAAGGATCGCTTAAGCTCAGGAGGTCGATGCTATGGTTAGCCAGGATCACACCACTGCACTCCAGCTTGGGAGAATGAGACCCCAATTCAAAAAAAAAGAAAGGGCAAAAAAATTTTATATATATATATATATAAAACTTTCTTAACACTTCAGTTTTTTTTTTTTTACTTTAAAGATATGGGGTACAATTCAGGGTGAAGTATACAAATGTTCACTACACAGGTACCCTTGTTGATGAGGCATGCCCCTCCCTCCCCTGGCAGTTTCCCTCAACTGTCTTTCTTTACACTTTCTAAGAACTAGGCCCTACTCTAAGGACCTTTATTTAAGCAATTATATAGTTTATGGACCTCTCAGGTAAAAATTAGTCTAGCTGGTAGCTGATAGTGTACTTTAAACAATACCCTGAATAGTGAATAGGTATTTCCCTGGCAGACAGGCAGAATCATTGGACTTTCGAGCACAACTCCTGTGTGTTGTCATTTTAAGAGTGAACAGACAAACCAGGTGTGGTGGCTCATGCTTGCAATCCCAGCACTTTGGAAGACAGAGGTGAGAGGATTGCCTGAGTCTTGGGGTTCGAGACCAGCCTGGACAACTTGGCGAGACCTTGTCTCTACAGTAAATCAACAAATTAGCTGGGCATAGTGGCACACACCTGTGGTTCCAGTACTTGGAAGGCTGAGGCAGAAGGATTGCCTGAGCTCAGCAGGTCGAGGCTGTGGTGGCCGTGAATGTGCCACTGCATCCAGCCTGGGTGTCCGAGTGAGACTGACTCAAAAGAAAAAAAAAAGAGTGAACAGACAGGGTGAAGATGAGCCAATGGAGCCAAAGGAAACTTACTCGAGTGAGATTAAGCCTTCCTGCTTTAAAATGCAAACAAGGCTCATGGTCTCAGCTTTTAATTTTTCCTAACTGCCTTTTCACACATTTTTTTCATTTAATTATCACCACAGACCTATAAGGTGGTTACTATTATCACCTTAATTTTCAGAGGAAATGGAATCTTAAAGCTGTTCCACAGCTGAGCTGTGGCCGAGCAGGGATTCACACCCAGACCCCTTGCAAGTTGCCTCTGCTGCCTGCTGCCTTCGCTCGACTGTCCTACTTCTGCGTACGTTCGAATCAGATTTGTGGAAGAGCAAAAGAAATCTGAAGAATCATTTTAGCAAAGCTAAAATGCCATACGCAAATGATCAGCCAGGCGAGTAGAAACATGGAGGGATTATGAGCTCTCATAGAAGATTTTACCAGTTGGTAATTAGTAGGGGTCGCTGCTTAGGTCAGAATCACTCTCATTTGGTGCTTCATGTAATGTGTGTTGTAATTAGTTATTTATGTATCCAAGTTCTCCATTTAGAAAACCTGTATATAGTTACTTCCCAGGAGTCGTCACCTGTGCCCTGTATCATTGTATCCTTAATTGGAGTTTCTGTGGCTTGCCGTTTAGTCCCTTTCACGTCACAAAAGAGGAGTGTCTTAATAAGGAAGAGTGGAGAGAGTGAGATCACACACAGGCAAGCAGACAGTCTTCGAGTGTTCTGGTAGCATTTGGACACTCCCAACACTCAGCAGCAAAAAAAGTCAACATATGTCAAATTTCTAAGCTGTGCTTATCGGTCAAGTTGTCTTCTCCCATCCCAACCCATGTTTTCCTTCCTTAGCAAAGTTACCACCAAGAGCTGTTTGTGCTTAATAGTGAGATACTAACAGTACACATTGAAGATGCAGAACGACATATTTAAAGCTTTGGATGACATACAGCAAAGAGATTTGGAAATGCCTAAGAACTTCTCGTTTTAGCTTTCCTCTTGATAGAATCTATTTGTATCACCGGGTTTAGCCTCGTAGACTTGGAGGGAGTGGTGAAAGACGAACGGGCAGTGCTCAGCCACAAGGGGAGAACAACGTCATCCACCCCCCAGAATAGCAACAGCAATAAATATGGCCATGTCGCTCTTCTACTGAGGCCGAAACGATAGGCAGGATCACATTTACGGCACCCAGCAGGCCTACTGGCTACAAGGGGTGGCTCGGGTTTAGAGGAGACGTCTACGAAAGTTGGTACTGAGTTGGAGGCTTGATTTCAAAGTTATGACTTAGCACAAAAGAAGAAGAAGAGGGGCACAGACCCCACCCCAGATCTAGAGGGGGCTCAGCACCCTTCTGGCCACAGGAGAGGACATTCTAAATCAGCTTTCAGGACAGCTGGCTCAGGGCTCTTGAGAGCTGAGCTGAGCACTTCCCTGCACGTCTGCCTGAGAACTTGCTGTTAACTGCAGCTGCCACAGCCATCAAGGCACATGCGTAATGAGAAAGGTGAAAAAGAGGGCCCTCGCTGGTCATCAGTTACTTGACGCGGGCCCATCGGATTTCAGCACCTTTGTATGGAATCAGCACCTTTGCTCTGGGAGGTCTACGAGGAAGGTGCACCTCCCTCCCTTGAAAACACCTCATCTTTCATTCCAGACCAAGCCATTGCACTTCTGGGTCATTTCTGGGGCTCCCAGCACCTCATCTTCATGTGTCTGTTCTCATTTTTATTCCAATTTCATACACTACATGGCTGTGTCTCTGGGGTGCTATGGTTTTACCATCTTCATCTTCTCTTGTCACTTGGAATTTGCAGGATTGGGCTTTTGCACGTTCATAACTTGCATACAGTAGGAGTCTCTTAGGCTGAGCAGTTTTCAAGCTAACGTATGTAACTGATTTTGGAAATAAAAGCATCACCTGAATTTAACCAGATTCCTTTTATTTTTTTTGTTAAACTTCCCTGCTCTAAAATGACACAATTTCTTATAAAGCCAAGCTTTTTCTCTCTGTGATCTTTGTGGTTCACTGACTTCTCCAACCTGTTCCCGCAGGGAGTCCCTGGAAGCAGGTTCACTTTGGCCACGTCATCTCTTTTTCTCATGTAGCTTTAATAGGCACAGACTCAAGTCTATGCTTTCATTTGTCAGAGTTCCATGCTGGGGATTTAAATTCCTCTTTTCTCTATTGATCACAATATTGCATTTATTTGAAAAATTTACAAAAAGGTAAAGCTGATGTTTCCTTAGACTTTGGTGTCTGTAAAATTCAGCACTGTATTCTATTACCCCTACTCTCTTATACTTCATTAGGATCCTATTAAGACCAGCAAGATAAATAAAGTATATTTTTACAGTACTAGCTCTCATGTTTGTTCTCTTAATGTCCTTGGTGACATTGGGTGGTTAAGAGAAAAAAGTCATGCCAGTTTGCTGAAGCTAGTGCCAAAGGAACACAGATAATTTTTGGTGCCCAGGATCTGCTGCTGCCCAGAACCCTAGCTTGCCCTATTTATACATTCAAAAAACAAAAGCTTGCTTAGAGGAAACCCTTGCAACATTAGCATTTTTCTTTCTTTAAAGCTTATGTCTCTGAGTTTTTATGCTATTTTTCTTAAGTGGCCAGAGACAATGCAGACATAAATGTCCACTTATTTAGCAACTAAAAGAACATAAATGCAAGGACATTTGAAAAATAAATTCTAATATATGATTAAATATTCTAATTTGAATTACAAAGATATGCTCCAAATCTTAAATCTCTAGAAAGATTCCTCTTAACACGAAAGGAGAATGATAAAATAAGCTGTCCAGGAAGAACGACCTCAATCATTTATTGGGAAGTAGCAAGAAAAAGGCACCTTCTGCCAAGAGGTTGGCATTCTGTAGTTATGATGAAGGAATAGTTAAATGTACAGAAGCACATTTTAAACTAGTAAGAAAGCACTTAACTTGAGAAAATATAACTAATTAAAAGCTGCAATTTTAAACCTAAGTATTAATTATCCTCTATGGAATATGCTTTTTCTAAGATTTTGTCTAACATTGCCTAGAGGCTTTTATAGTTGCAAACACAAATAGACCTCTTTACTATTGTTACATTAATGTAAGAAATGTTAGTGATATTAGTTTTATTCAACTATCAGAACACATTGAATAGTGACTCCTTTTTTTCCTTCTAGATTGCTCTTCATACTGTAAGAGATATTTGGAGAATACTAACATAATCATTGAAGTTTTCTTTTAATGATCTACTTTAACAGGTACACATGAAGTCAAGAAATGAACCCATGTGGAAATATGAGTAGTGTCTAATAATTTTGTTATTTGCTGTTTCTTTCATAATAAAATTTAATTTCTGCCTATTAGCAATTATTTCACTTTTTGTTTTTTAAGTCAGGGTTTCACTCTGTTGCCCAGAATGCAGTTGGACCACCAGGGTTCACTGTAGCAACCTCCACTTCTTGGGTGATTTCAGGCGATCCTTCTGCTTCAGCCTTCTGAGTAGCTGGGACTATAAGCGCATGCCACCATGCCTGGCTAATTAAAAAAAAATTTTTTTGTAGAGATGGAAGTCTCACTATGTGGCCCAGGCTGGTCTCATACTCCTGGGTTCTAGTGATTCTCCCATCTCAGCCTCTCAAATTGGATTGCAGGTGTGAGTCACCATACCCAGGCTTCACATGTATTTTTGAAGTATAAATGACTAAAATTTACTTTAAATTGTTAGGAACACCAAAAAGGAGCAGGATAGCTCCTTTCACTAAAAAACATACCATTTTAATAGTTAACAATTACCCAGATTATTTTAAAAAGTCAGTTATTTTTACTATTCTATTATTATTATATACTATCATTTTTATGTACCATGTGCTAAGGTTACATTAAATGCTTACATTTTAAGAATCACAATCCTCAAAATACCCCAGTAGTGGTATAATTACTTTACTTGGATTATAGATTACGAAGTTACACCCATGATCACATAACTGGTGAATGGTGAAACCAGTTCTGCCTTTAGAAATTGAGCTCTTAACTACAACTCCCATGTTCTGGAGTGCTAAGTGAAAATGGAGAAATCACACAGTTCATTGGACTCAGTGGGAAGATCCCGCTGTACCCAACCAAAATGCCCAATTCTTCATTGTAAAGCCAAGAAACAACTGAAGTCAGACTGTGATGCTAGTAGATAAAAAGAGGGCTCTAGAGTTGGTCCTGTATACAGACTAAGGCAAGTGGTGGTGGCTGTGGGATGTGGTGGAATGTATGTGGAATTTGGAGCTAGAAGTCTTGTATGTGTGTTTTTAGAGACAGTCTCGCTCTGTCACCCAGACTGGAGGCAGCAGTGTGATCTTGGCTCACTGCCTTCTCAGCCTGCTGGGCTCAAGTGATCCTCCTGCCTTAGCCTCTTGAGTAGCTAGGGCTACAGACATGAGTCTTTTGTTGTAGTTCCAGCTCTACTGGTAATTAGTGAGATTGTTAACTTCATGCCTCAGTTCTCATTCCTTATTTCTACATAGGGGGTTGTTGGGAAAATCAAATGAATACTGTTTATGAAGGTACTCTGTAAACTTTTAGCAGGAAATTAGATATTAATAGAAGAATGTTAGTACAAGTTTGTAATAAGTGTTGGTTTACTTTTAGGAGAATATTCTCTCTACTCTGTTCCACTTTTCCCCCCTATGAACTCTAAACAATCTTGGGCAAAAAGACCTGAAGTAAAACAATTAGCAACTTAAGGAATAGGTGATATTTATATGTACGTCTAATGAAATCAAGCTGATGGCCATAGTTGTGCCTCATGCAGTAGGACCAGATCTTGTAGTGGTAAGAACACAATCTACACCAGGCTTCTGGGTTTAAGTTTCCATTTTGACACAAATAATGTGAGTTTGGGAAATTTACCAGACTTCTGCATGCCTCAGTATCCTTATCAATAAGGCAGAGATGATATTTCTCCCTGCTTTAAGGGATTGCAAGTATTAAATATAACACGCATATAAAATCCTCTAAACAGTTCCTGGCCCAGAGTAAATACTCCAAAAAATATTAGCAACCATGTAGTGCAGATGCAACTTTGTTTGAATTGCATATTGGTTCATATTCTTATATTTATTCTAAACATGGACACCATCACAGTAGAGATGGGTGAAAGAGGATGGATAGACATGTCAAATCGTTTTCGCCAGAAATGCAGCTCAAAGTGAATTCTCTACTAAAAAATAGAGAATTTAGTGCATCAGTAACATTATTAACCATTCCTTGGGAAACTAGAATACTAATCAAATTATTATACGTCTACAGTAACCTTACAGTTAAAGCCTCCTGAATTAATAAGTTGCATATGGTATTAAGTAGGATTATTTGCTCTGGGATGCATTGAGAGACCAGAGGAAACGGAGTATTAAAATGAAGTCTGGGTTTCTGAGGTTTTCGAGGCTTTGCTTAAAGCCTGCAGGGGTTAATCTACACTTTTTTTTTTTTTTTGAGTTGGAGTCTCACTCTGTCACCCAGACTGGAGTGCAGTGGCCGCTCCTGGCCACCGCAGCCTCGATCTGCTGGGCTCCGGTGATCCTTCTACCTCAGCCTTCCAAGTAGCTGGAACTACAGGTGCGTGCTACCACACCCGGCTAATTTTTTAAATTTATTGTAGAGATGAGGTCTTGCCTGCCCAGGCGGGTCTTGAACCCGCGGGCTCAGGAATCCACTCATCTCAGCCTCCCAAAGGTGTGGGATTACAGGCTGAGCCATCGAGCCTGGCTTAATCTACACCTTTTTTTTTTTGAGTTGGAGTCTCACTGTCGCCCAGATTGGAGTGCAGTGGCCGCTCCCGGCCACCGCAGCCTCGACCTGCTGGGCTCCAGCGATCCTTCCACCTCAGCCTTCCAAGTAGCTGAAACTACAGGTGTGCGCTACCATGCCTGGCTAATTTTTGATTTATTGTAGAGATGGGGTCTTGCCAAGTTGCCCAGGCGGGTCTCGAACCCATGGGCTCAGGCAATCCACTCACCTCAGCCTCCCAAAGGTACGGGATTACAGGCTGAGCCACCGAGCCCGGCTTAATCTACACTTTTTAAGGGGAAAGTGGAGGAGTGTTAGTACCTTGACCCTGGGAACTGTAACTAGTGGTTTGGCACCATGGGGTCTTCTTGAAGTTGCGTCAGATTATTTACCCTTTTCTACTAGATACCATAAATCAGCCTTCTGACTTTCACACAACTTTTCTGCTCTAAGATTTTTACAAATGGGGGTAACTCGGGGATGAGAATTGGGGTGGTGTATCAGTTATACACTAAATTAATAGTTTTGAAACTTTAGTTGCATCAGAAGAACATGGAGGACTTGTTAAAACAGATTGCTGGGCCCCATTCCCAGAGTTTCTGATTGAGGAGAATGTGCATTTCAAAGAAGTTACCAGGTGGTGTTGCTGCTTGTCAGAGGATCATACTTTAGAGAACTGTTGTGATGCATCAAACACAGAACAGGAATACAGTAGTCAATTAGAACCATCACAGTCCTTTATCAAACCAATGTCTTGGTGCATCACCTTTAATTTCATTCGGTTAGATAATGCATAGGGTTTTGCAGATACTTGAGAATAGCCAATAACAGGAATTATTCACGTTCAAGATACAAATTCTCAAGAGAAAATGTTAAATAAGGACCCTCCCCCAATTTTAAGGAGGGCCCAGTGCTCCTTGGTCCCCATATGCCTTGGTCCTAGTATGTGGATCACAGAATCTCTCTGACACAGTATACCTTTGTCTTGGCACTGAGCCTTTGTCACTGAGCATCTTGTCCACAGTGTGCTTTGGTCATGGCATGTCTTGGCTTCATACAGTATGCTTTTTTTCTCGAGTCTATGCTTTTGTGGGTGAACACCTTCCCCCTTTTATTCTTTTTTTTTCCCAAGTACAAATCCTATGGAATTTGCATGGATCAGATTACTGGCAAGGGTTGAGGCTGAGTAGGAAAAGTAGTTTCTGGGTGCTTAGTATTAATTTTGCTACTGTCAAGGTGGAGGCACTTCTATTTTTCTACATGTGTAAAAAGGTCTTTTAAAATTTTGGAACATTTTGTTTTTAACCAGCTTAATTAGTTTTATTTATACACACACACACACACACACACACACACACACACACACACACACACACACACACACACACATATATATATATATACACACACACCCTGGACAGTATCGCCCTTTCTGTTTCCTAGTTTGTCAAGAAAGAAAAATAGCAGGGGACTGGTTATTCTTAAAAATATGGAGACCTCTTGTGGTCATTCTTAAGAGCACTTTAAAAAACAGAAACGGTATTGTAATTTGTCAGATTTCAAGATTTCTGGCTTAGTTGACCTTCATTAAAAAATATATGGGAATTACCTAATACTTGTCAAAAATAAGATCAGTCAGTTATAGGACTTTACATAACAGTAACTTTTATAAATATATCAATCATGTGGTCATAAATAGTGCTACATAATAAATTAAGACTTTATTGAAGCATAAAATATGCAGGAACGTGCACAAATCTTATGTGTTTAGCTTGAGGAATTTTCTCAAACTGGATCTATTTGTATAGCCAGCATATCTTCTAGATTTTTATCATAATGTTATAGGTTAAATGTCTCTGACTCAGAAGTTATGTGACTTGTTGTTTTATAACATCAGCCAGAATTGTTTGAATTTAATTTATTCAGAAATATGCGAAATGAATAACTTCCATAAATATTATCATAAAAGACAGCTTACAGAGCCATTATATACCATCTAGATTTACAAATATTGACATTTATCAAATGAAATTACCTTTACACATACAATTTCTAGAGTGGTAGACTAACATTATAATTTATTTTATTGGTTGGTTGTTATTGTTTGTTGTTGTTGGTGGTGATGACCTATTCTTTTTATCCATTAATTAATAAATAGTTTGGGTGAATCTTCTATGTACCAAGCATGGTTCTGGGTTCCTGGGGACACTAAAATGAGTAATTTGGGTTCTTGTTCTTAAGAGGCTCGGAGTCTATTGCATAAGAAAGACATATAGACAGTAGTTTAATGCAGTAGCTTGACAAGAACTCTATTAGATTTACCTGTGTGGACTAATTTTCAAGAAGGTGGCTATATCTTCCCCAAGGTTCTCCATAAGGTGTCTAAAGCTTGAAAGTCCACTACTCTCTCTCTTTGGTTTAAGGCTAGTAGAGTGTTATAGAAATGAACACTTGACTAGTAGTCAGAAAATTTGTGCTTGAGTTATAGTTCTGTCACTTACTAGCTCCAGGATTTTGGACTAGTCTCTCATTTACTAGACTTCATTTTTTCAACTATAAATTAGGATTGGTAGCCACCTTACACGCTATCATGAAGATCAAATGAGATTATAAGAAAGTGGTCTGTGATCTGTTGCAGATGTTCTACAATTAAGCCTTTTGTTTGTCAAGTATTACTGTTGAAGACCAATGCGATAATCAATTCATTCAGTATTTACTAGCTCAGGGTTTTGCTGCTGGGAAGATATGCCCGAGAAAGTGTTCAGTGTTTGGTAGTGGGCAGATTGATATGTACATATCCACATTTTTCCTGAGCACAGTGAAATGAATGAAAGGTAATAAGATTAGTGAGTATCACAGAAATGGAAAAGAAAGCAGGATTAAAGCTAGTTGGGACAGAACAAGCTACTAAGATCAGACTTCTCATCCACAATTTACCAGAGTTCTCCTCATCAAAATGATTTATCAAAAACTAAATGAGATAGATATATTCAGTGGTGTGCTGGTAAATGTTTACAGTTCTCTGGGGAAAAATGATAGCTAGCATTTACTGATTTCTGAAGTGTAAATACTCCTACCATGGCCAGTATTAAGTTACCAACATGATATCCCTGAAGAGAGAGTTAGGAAGAGATGTGCAGTAGCATACCCTATGCTATTTTCATCATGCTGATATAATAGACATAAATAAACTCAAGTATAGACAAGAACAAATAAAATAATTAGGAAGTGATGAGTTTTGAGTAGTAATTTATTTAAATACAACTTAATCTGATTTAATTATAAGTAATGGCTGGGTTTAATGCCAGCTTGCAAAATTCCCCAAAATTTAACAATCAGTTATCATGAGCCACTGGAATATACTGGTAATTGTGCTAGTATAGTACTAGTTATGTAAAAAATTATCACCTCTTCTGGGGAGTCTATCTGTGCTAGGTGACTTTCTCCATATTCTTATTATAATTTTCTCAATATCAAAGCAATTACCACATTGTGTTTAAATTTCATTTCTACACTTGAGTTCCCTAAGTCCAGTGTCCATGACTTTTAACTCTGTATCTTCTGTATCTAGCACTATGCTTGGGACATGTAGTGCTAAAAATATGTATATTGAAAATATAAATTTACCCGGACCTGGCTTCTGTCCTCTGGGATCATACAATAATGCTATGATGTACAAAGACACATAGGCACAGAATTCACAATATAACAGAAGCTCTGAATAAACACATGAGTGGATAATAAGGTTTTTATGCTACCTACAGTGGCTTTTATTGGGATGGAGAAAAAGGGTATATAGATCATTGAAAGTAGAGGTAGTAGTTCATCTACTTCTACAGTGACGAAACAAACACACAAACACCAGCATTCCTGATCTCACCTGTTTAATGATATTCTTTTAATGTTCACATCTTTAAGAGGTAAAAGCAACACATTATAGAAACACTAGACTATACAGCAACATAAAGAAACAAAAGCCACCTATATTTTACAAGTTTGATGTATTAATGAGGATAGGTTAAGACAATAGCATCCAGAAACCACCAAATAACAGTGCCTTAAACAACATGTTTTATTTCTTCTTCAAGCAAAAGTTTGGAGTTTTGCAGGGTTGGTTGGTGTGGTAGTTTTGCTCGCCATGTCTTTATTTATTTATTTATTTTTGAGTTGGAGTCTCACTCTGTCACCCAGACTGGAGTGCAGTGGCCACTCCCGGCCACCACAGCCTCGACCTGCTGGGCTCCGGCGATCCTTCCGCCTCAGCCTTCCAAGTAGCTGGAACTATAGGCGTGCGCTACCACACCCGGCTAGTTTTTTGATTTATTGTAGAGATGAGGTCTCGCCAAGTTGCCCAGGCGGGTCCCGAACCCGCGGGTTTAGGCAATCCACTCACCTCAGCCTCCCAAAGGCAAGGGATTACAGGCTGAGCCACTGAACCCGGCTACGCCATGTCTTTAAAGGCTCAATTTCTCTCAAGCTCATGGCCTGGCTGTTCTGATAGTGTGGCCTCATTCTTCGTGGTCCAAGTCAGCATCCACTATCCTGGACAAAGGATGAAGAAGAGTCACAGGGCTGATTGTCTCTTTAACAAAGTTTCCCAGAACTTGCCCTGTGGCACATTCATGACATCCCCTTTATTAGAATATAGTCACAAGACTATGTTTAACTGTAATGGAGCCTGGGAAATGTAATCTTTATTCTCAGCAGTCATGTGCTCAGCAAAAATCTCTATTACCATGACAGAGGGGGAACACAGTCTTTTAGTTTCAACTGTCAGAATTTGCAAGTTACTTCCTTAGTTAAGTTGCAAGTAGAGGAACTGCTAGGTTAGAAGTTGTGCCTATTTTCAAGGTTTTTGATGCATATTGATAAACTTCCCTACAGAAGTTCTGAACATGTTTACACTCTCAATGACTTAAGAATATTTAGTACTAAACATCAACACAGTGATCAGTTTATTCAATGTTTACTACATGGTTTTTCTGCATTAAGATGTGGTGGAGAAGGTGCTCAGTGTTTGATGGGCAAAGTTTTACTGACAGGACTTCTTCAGCTCCAAGGGACAGACAGCTTGCCAAGAGTGTTGAGTTTATTCAGATATTGAGGTGATTTCATAAATTAAGAAAAAAATGAATGTAGAGTATATATCAATCTGGAGTTGGAAGAATGGGAAAGGAGGATTATATAGGTAGTTGTAAACATTTTGAGGGTTAGAGAAAGGATCAAATATAATGTGATGTCCTCTTAATGTCAGTGGAGGAGCTTTTGCACATTTTAAAATTTTAAATAAATGATTACATTCCAGGCAATGACCTAGTGCTTTAAATATATCCTCTCTCTGATTTTCATACAGTTGTCTGGGTAGGCATATATTTTTATGTGTTCATATTGTACACATGATGAAGTCAAAGCTCAGGAGAGGTCAGTTTAGGAGTGAAGCTAGAGTTTAAATTCCACACTGTCTGATTTCAAAGTTTTGTTCTTTCTCTTTTTTTTTTTTTTTTTTTTTTTGAGTCAGAGTCTCACTCTGTTGCCCAAGCTGGGGTGTGGTGGCACACTCACTACCGCGACCTTCACCTGCTGGGCTCAGGTGATCCTTCTACCCCATTCTTCCAAGTAGCTGGAACTACAGACACGTGCCACCATACCCAGATAATTTTTTAATTTATTGTTGAGACAAGATCTCACCAAGTTGCCCAAACTGGTCCTGAGCCCTTGGGCTCAGGCAGTCCTTTTGCCTCAGCCTCCCAAAGTGCTGGGATTACAGGCATGGGCCACTGTACCAAGTGTTCTCCTTCTATTCTTAAGAATGAACATATAAAAACAAATTTGGCAAGAAGTTCACTTTTGCTGTAACATTTGGACTCACTGAAGGATATAAAAAGACATTATGAATCTTAAGAAATCTTAAAAAATTTATAAAGAAAAACAAATGAAGGAAAAGGGAGGAAGGACTTCATGGGATTTTTGTTTCTTCTAGGGGCCCTTTTCTGACCTGGGCTGGCTGCCTGCCTCTTGTTTTTCATAATATCCTGTGTTCATCTTAAGACTGTTCTCATCTGTATTGTGCTTGTCTATTTGCCTTGTTGTCTCTGCTGCCAAACTTATACCTTGCGCCGGGTATCAGGCCTTACACATCTTTGTACTGCCAGGGCCCAGCACAATATCTGGAACATTTTGGGTGCCCAATAAGTGTTTGCTGAATAAATTATACAGACACTTTATAGTCATATGTATTTCACTAAAGAGAAATTTTACCAATTTACTATGATGCCACATTTTAAGAGATGTATAATAATAACTAGTCTAGTATAAAATTATGATTCTGACCATGACTATAAAGAGCATATTTATAAGGAAACTGAATCTGTGAATAATACGGAATGCCTACAACATGCTAGGCTTTGTTTGAGTGCTTAACATTTTATTATTCAATTTTCACAAACACTTTATGAAGGGAATAAGATTATTATTTCTGCTTCAAAAATGGAGAAAATGGAAAAAAATTAAGATATGGACCCAGGTAGTACTGCTCTAAAATTTTTGTGTTTAACAACCCAGCTATTTTATGTCGCCATTGCTGATTAGTTGCTTTAGATTCTTCTTTTTTTTTCCTGCATCACTCCATAGTAGCATCTTCTAATTAAAACACAGATCCCTTTCCTGTTGCTTTGTCTGTCGACCGGAACTTCCTTTCTGCCAAAGGAACAGACTCTCCAAGAGGAACCCTAAGTGTCTTGGCAAATTGCTGCCTTTATACCTGAGCAACTCCAAACCGATAAGTAATTTGCTATCACTAGTTTTCCTTACTCGCCTCGATAGCCAGGGACTCATATTTTTCATTTTCTTCCCCCGCTTAAAAAATTCAATTGCATCTCCCAGCTGATTTCCGTGCTCCGGTGGCTTTCCGGCGCGCAGACACCCGCGTCTTTGCAGACTCGGCCCGCTTCTCGCCGGCGAAACTACACTTCCCAGCGGCCCCGGGAGGATCCCGGAAAACCTGGAGACGCTCTGCGGGGCGTTGTGGGTGGGACAGGCACTGGGCGGACTGGCGAGGCCCTCCCGCGCTTATGCACCCCGAAATGGCTCAGAGGCAGGACGATCAGAGAGGGGGCGCACCCTTGAGCGCGGAGGGCAAGTCGGACGGGGAGGTTAAGCTCATTCTGTACCACTGGACGCATTCCTTCAGCTCTCAAAAGGTAAAGGCCTCGGCGGCGGAGGGCGGCGCGGATCGGGTTTCAGCACCGGGACAGCTCCCTCCGGGTCCCGCCCTGGTCGCCGGCCCACCCAGAAACCCGCCTCTAGCATCCCAACCCTGGCGGGCCCTCCCTCCAGGGCAGGAATGCGCCATGGTGGGGGGCGGGGAGAATCAGTCTGAGACAGAGGGCACTGCCCCGCATGAGACACGACAGAAAAGCACCAGTTTCAGTATCGGCTTGAAGGCCTTGCCCACTGGGCCCTTGGAGGGTGAGGGGCAGAGGAAAGCACCATCGTGCGTCTAGGTTGCTTCTTTTGCTCTTTCTTGCCTTCTCTGTCTTCATCGAGGCCTAACATATCTATATTTCAGGTTCTCGTCTGGGAAGGACGCATAATTATGTTTAGGACACCAAGAAAGTGGTGACGATGAGGAGGTTGACTGTATAATACATATAACCGGAATCCTTCTCATTGCTTATTTTGTTTCTTTCTCTAATTTATGAGAACAGGACACTAGAATATTGTTCTATGCCCACCTGTTAATTCCAGGAATAGGAATCGTTGAAAAGACAGTTGAAAATGTTAGTAACTCAGGAAAGCCCAAGAAGTCTGCTTGGCAGTATCCAGGGAAGTCACTTAATCGAAAGCTTCCATTGTGTTGTGATAACCAGTGTGAACTCTTCCAGGTGCGCTTGGTAATTGCTGAAAAGGCATTGAAGTGCGAGGAACATGATGTAAGTCTGCCCCTGAGTGAGCACAATGAGCCTTGGTTTATGCGTTTGAACTCAACTGGAGAAGTGCCTGTCCTTATCCACGGGGAAAACATAATTTGTGAGGCCACTCAGATCATTGATTATCTTGAACAGACTTTCCTGGATGGTAATGTTAAGGCTATTTGCGATTTTTTGGATTTCCTTTCAACACAAATATGTGTTTCTCTCTCTCTCTCTCTCTTTCTCTCTCTCTCGTTCATGATGGTGATTTAGTGATTAAAAACCTTTTCCATTTCCATAAGCAAACCAATATAAAATAGGTTAATAGCAAATTTTGTATAAGCCAGTGTAACTCCATTTAAAAGAATTTCATATAGAGTATACAAATGCTAATGCTAAACTTTTCTTTTGAATTCACTTGCAAAAAAATCCCTGCTGGCGTGTGGTTTGTATTAATTTATTAGCCTTAAAGTCCAATTCATAATATTCGCTCTAAATGTAAACTATGACAATCAATTTCATCTAATATGTCAAATGATTCCACCTTAAAGGAAAAAAAGAGGAATATATCCTAGTCAAAGGAGAACAGAATGTTAGTATACTTTGAGTTTTTTGTCCCAATTGACTTCTGAATAGTTTGAATGTTATATCTTTACTGAGGAATTGTTATAGCACTTAACTTCATATAGTGGTTTTAAATAATAATAATTTATTGACAGTTTATTATGTATTAGGCATTTAATAATTTCTATTCAGTCTTCAAAAGAACCCATCTGAAACTAGTTATTACCATTTTATGCATAAAAGAGAAACGGAGGGTTGCCCAAGGTAATTTAGCAGTTTTATGGCAGAGTCTTGGGTCTCCAAACCTTCATACTACATTGGCTGTCTCTCATAGTCTGCAACTTACACAGTGTCTTGTTTGGTTCTTATGACAGTCCTTTGACATGAACTGTAGCTTCAGTGATTTGCCCAAGATTACACAGCAAATCATTGGCAGAGCTGAGAGCAGAACCTGGGGCTCAGAGCATTTAGCTAAGTACTCTTCTAAAAGAGCCGCATGAAATCTGGTAACCTCTCATCTGTCACCAGTTATGTTGATGTTATTGGGTAAAATGAAACCAGAATCTAGCCTCAAATTACAGGAAGCTGAGAAAGGAAATTACTAGAACAACAACAACAACAAATTCCTCAGGTACTTAGAAGGAAAATGAGTATGAGACCTAAGTAGAGGTAAGTGGAAGCCCAGGGAATTAGATTAGCAATGGGCTACCCCTATTCTTAGTCCAAATGTGAGTTTCTCAGGATTGAGATTTAAGGTTTCAATGAACGATAGTGGTCTAAACCCAAGAGTTAATCAACTACTTTCTCTTCACTGTTACTTGCTATATTTATATGTTGGGGACCGTAATGAAAGTGGTGATGAATTCAAGACAATTTTTCTCAATCTTGAGCTTTTTGGAAATGGATAAGTCTGTTAATAATAATTTGTATTTCTTGGGAAAAGTGATTATAATGTGAACAAAATATCTGTGTAAGAATTCTATTTTAAATAACCCAAAGCTGGCTGCTGGCATGTTTCCTGCCTTTGCGTCCCTTCCCTGCCTTGGGAAGGTGAATCTCCTCTCTCTCTCTCTCTCTCTCTCTCTCTCTCTCTAATTTACTTTTAAATAAGCTATAGTTTCTAATCTAAATAAATAAATAAATGCCCAAAAACTTTTAAAATGTGTAATAAATGGGAAATCATATTTGAATCTTTTGTCAGCATTGCTTGAACTACTACTCATATCATCTTTCCTCTTCTCCTCCTCTTCTCCCTTCTTCTTTTCTCTTTCCCCTTACACTGTTTTTCTTCTAAGAAATTCAGTAATATAAAATATGATCTTTTACAACGTAGTAATGTTACTGATTTTGGGGCTGATTGGTTCTTGAATTTTTCCTTAGCCTTTCACTATTGCTTTTATTATATAGTAATAATGAAACTGAAATACATTTTGATTCCTGCTAAGTTACATTTGAATAACCGAAAAGGAAAATACTAAGTTGTTCTTTTGATTAGTATTTGTTGAATTAGAGGGAAAGTCATTGTAAACCAAATGACAGGATGGAAATATAGAATCTACAGATTTTAATTCTGATTTCACTGTTGTAATAAGTAATCCAGAGTCCTAGCTTTTAGTCTGATGCTGCCACTAACTTGTTGAATATCTTTGACGACTTGATTTTTCTGTTTGCCTTTTGCATTAGATGATCTGTTTTATCAGTTGCAGAGATAAAACAAGTTTTATCTTTTCTCTTTCCAGGAGAACAGCTATTCATTTGGAATGGATTAAAAAAAGATTAAAAGGAAACTAAAATATATGGTAGATATAAAGACAGTAAGAGAACAATAGTTATATACGTCAAAGCTATGTCAGTCTACAGATTAAGATGAAGTTTATTTTAGAGTATTGAAATTAAAAAGCCATTGGTGTTATTAAAATTGTTATTAGGATACCTTATTTTGATCTTTAAGAACTTATGGGGAATAGGGAAAGAGCTAACCAAGAGAGAGACAAATGTCATCTCATTGTCCATGAGGGGGAAAGGTGAATTCTACCAATCCTTGTTAGAGTGTATCCCATCTACCCTCAGTGTTGGTATCACCTGGGAGTTTGTTAGAAATGCTGACTCCTAGACGTCACTGAAGGTTTGTTGAATTAGCATCTTCGTTTTAACAAGAACCCAGGTGATTCCTATGTACATTAAAGTTCTAGATGACTCCTGTAAATTAATGTTTAAGCTTTAAGTATTACTGTAAATTACCGTCTTTAAATTCGGTAGCATTTTTAAATAGATTGTTATAAGTTTTTTACACAGCACTGTGGCTCACACTTGTGATCCCAGCTCTTTGGGAGGCTGAGGCAGAAGGATCACTTGAGCTCAGGAGTTCAAGACCAGCCTAGGCAACAGAGTGAGACCTCGTCTCCACAAAAAAATAAAAATAAAAACAAGTGTTAAAAATATCTATTTTTTTTTAGTATCTCAGTAAAAGGAGCCATCTTAAGTTTTACATTACTGGAGAATGTCACTAACACTGTTTTAAAAATAGGTCTATTATGTGCCAGGCATGGTTTTAGATATAGTCTATCTTGACTTAAGTAGAACATTTAAGGTGACTCCATATGATACCTTTGTGGAATAAAGGAGTAAATATGGCTGGGTGATAGTATCTTACATTTGCAGATGTATGAACTACCATATTGAAGAATATTCATTTACAGATTTCTTCTACCATGTTGCTCCTCCAGCTATTGACTCTCATATTACTTCTAATGATTTTTTAATCATATTTTATTTTAAATATTTAAATTATTCATACAGCATTGTAAGTCCATGAGCTCAGAGACAGTATCTACCTTATTAAAAACTATATCCCCAATGCCTTGTACAGTGACTGTTTCTCAATAGGTGCCTAATAAATACTTTGAATGATTAAAATGAATGAATTATTGAAATAGGTGTCAGGCTGGGCAGGGATCCCTTGTGGTGTTCTTGTAAGTTCTGTTATTTGACTTGAGCCTAACAATGGTATAAATGACTTGAGTAAAGACATGGAAGAAATACTGTTCATTTGAGAGTACCAGAAAAACTGCGATAGTAAGATGGTGACTAACTTATAAAATGTTTCTTATGGAGCAATAATAAAACAGAAAAACAACTAAGTTATAGTTTGACAAGGCTAAATGTAATATGTGAATTTTGTTTTGAAAAATCAGCTGTGTTCAGAGAGGCGGGGGACCTGGTTGACAATAAGTTGCCAATAGTAAAACAAAAGGCTAGTGTGATCTAAGGGTTGTGAAAATTGCAGGTTTTCTCTAGAACAGGGTGAGTTGTAATTCTCTGCATTCTGAGCTAGTTAGAACATTTGGCATTTTATCCAGTTACGGATGGAACTTTGAGGAATGTTGACAAGTTAGAGTGATAATAAGTAGATGGATTTCATGAGGTTTATAATTGCTCTGATCATGATAGGAGACTTTAATTGACTGTAGCCATTTTTCTAAAGAACAGAATGTAGTGAATTGGTATCTTTTTCACTGTGAATTGCTATCTTCTATTACTCTATCAGTTGGAGATTATACTAAAAATGTTGGCTTGCTGACCTGGAGACATTCCTCAACCTTTTTTGTATATTAGTATTTACATATTCACATCTTTGTACTTTTGAGATAATCCATTAAATGACTGATAGTTTTGGGGGAGAAATTTGATATCCAGGGCAATCCTTTTCTTTTTTTTTTTTTTTTTTTGAGTTGGAGTCTCACTCTGTCGCTCAGACTGGAGTGCAGTGGCCGCTCCCGGCCACTACAGCCTTGCCTGCTGGGCTCCGGCGATCCTTCCGCCTCAGACTTCCAAGTAGCTGGAACTACAGGCGTGCGTTACCACGCCTGGCTAATTTTTGATTTTTTGTAGAGATGAGGTCTCACCAAGTTGCCCAGGTGGGTCTTGAACCCTCAGGCTCAGGCAATCCACTCATCTTGGCCTCTCAGAGTGCTGGGATTACAGGCTGAGCTACCGAGCCCAGCCCTCAAACATATTTTAAAGATTCCCAAATCATTAGAGGTTTGCTAATCTTCAAAGATAATTTCTTTCTTTAAATTTGAGGATAATTCCAAACCTGCCCTTAATATATGCATATACTATTATTACTATTCATTTTTATAGACTCTTTTTTCAAGTACATGATAGCTTTTTCAATCTGGGCATGTAATGAAGTTACATTATAGCCAGCAGTTGGTTGAGCTAAATGAGGTATGATAGTAAGCAAAGTAGGCAAACACAGGAACAGTGGATGTGACAAGGTGACTATACACACTAATCTTAAAAGCTAGCTATTTCTTGTACTGTTCATAACCTCTGTCGATAACATTTAATTTGGCTAATAGATAAAAATATAGTGTGAAATAACTGTAAAATACTAGAACATATTATATTTATTACTACCAAATAACTCAGTGGCAACTTGGAATCAAGATGTCATATGGTTAATAATGAATTCTGATAATTTAACATATTATATAAGTTCTTTCAACATCATGCCTATGTCTTTTTCTCTTTTTTTTGAGTTGGAGTCTCACTATGTCGCCCAGCCTGGAGTGCAGTGGCTGCTCCCGGCCACCGCGGCCTCGTCCCGCTGGGCTCTGGCAATCCTTCCACCTTAGCCTTCCAAGTAGCTGGAACTACAGGCACGTGCTACCATGCCTGGCTAATTTTTTTGATTTATTGTAGAGATGAGGTCTCGCCAAGTTGCCCAGGCAGGTCTCGAACCCACGGGCTCAGGCAATCCACTCACCTTAGCTTCCCAAGGCGCGGGATTACAGGCTGAGCCACTGAGCCCAGCTCATGCCTATGTCTTATGTCTATGTGTGTCATTTAAAGTATTCTTAGAAAATAGAATTTGGTTTGGAAATAAGCAAACTATTCTGGTATGATTTCAAAACCACATATAAATCTGATTAGGATATATAAATTTATTTTATAGATACAATTTAACACTATATATTGAAATTCAAGTATAATATTTTGAAAAGAACATTAGTTCTGAAGTCACTGCTACATTAAAGATGTGGCTATTTAGGGAATTGCCAATTATTGTAAGATTTATAGAATAACTATTCTCATCGATGAAAGGCTTTTATATATAGTTGAGTAACTCTGTATGCCTTTTAGCACATCTACTGAAATTGCAGATTAGCACGAAATATGGAGAAAATATACCTTATGGTATATAGTAAGGAAAATAAAATGAGTCTTTAAAACTAATGATTATGTCTATAAAAGTTACTTTAAAAATACCTTTAAAAACTGTGATTTGTTCAATTTTAGCAGACAGGTGGAGCTATTAAAATGCAGAGGTCTTTGTTATGTATTACATGTATCTAACGAACAAACCGATAAAGAATTTTTTTGTCCTTCATTGCAAATGTTTCTGTTAAGTCTTAAATATAATACCAATTAAAAGTAGTTAAACATGTACTGTATAAAATGTATGAAAATAATGCTGCAGATTTGTCTCTATCTCTGAAAATTCTGGATGCCTATAGTTAACTTACATAGTTTGACACCATGTTTTTTTTTTTCTTCCTCATTTCTCATTTGTATTTAGATTTGATCTTTCTAGTTCCAAAGTTATAACAGCTTTGAATTACAGCCAGTTTGTAATAATACCTTTTGCTTCTGGTCATACTTTAATTGTCTACCATTTTTATTGTATTATTATTATTTTTTTTGAGTTGGAGTCTCACTCTGTTTCCCAGACTGGAGTGCAGTGGCCGCTCCCGGCCACCGCAGCCTCGACCTGCTGGGCTCCGGTGATCCTTCCGCCTAAGCCTTCCAAGTAGCCGGAATTACAGGCATGCGCTACCACGCCTGGCTGAGTTTTTTGATTTATTTTTGAGATGAGGTCTCGCTGTGCAGGCGGGTTTCGAACCCGCAGGCTCAGGCAATTCACTCACCTCAGCCTCTCAAAGGTGCGGGATTACAGGCTGAGCCACCGAGCCCAGCTTTATTGTATTTTTAAATGATCGAGTGTATGACCAGTTGAAGGGTACAATGCTGTTCAGCTATATTATACTTTGTATCTTACATACTAATGCCATCCCTGTGCAATAGAAATAAAATAAACAGCAAAAGGCTATAGTGAGAAATGAAGTCTAATGTGTTTTCATTAAGCTAATATGGGATAACTGTAAGTTACACAAATCCACCTGGAGGAGTTGTTCTTGAAAAGAAGGCATAATAATACCTCCTTTATCTGCCATTGCTTTTCTAGGAAGTCAGGTCTTATGCCCACTTATTTATTCTTCCTGCTTAGTCACCAAGTCTGGCTTCCACTACTGCAACCCTACTCCCCAGTGCTGGGGCCTTCTCTCATCGCTTGTTTCTCAAAACTCCCTGATTCCCTATCCTGGCCTTATATTCCTTATATTGCTTTTCCACTCCTGATTGAGGTAGATGTCTGAGGAAGTATTCTTTTTAGTGTTATGATAAAGATGCTCTATGAAAGGACTGAAAAATGGGATGTAATTAAGAGGGAAGTTCTCTTGTATAATTCAAAGGAAATTCGAATTTGCCTTTTGATAAACACTGTTGTGCCCTGGTGTGAGGAGGAAGATAGTGGCGCAGTGTTTGTGTGATACTGGACAGGACAGCCTCGATACATGCAAGGAGAGAAAGTTCGATGGGAAGATAATTGGGTTCAGTGGGCACCTTATTTTGTATCTGACAAAGTGCTGCAGGAAATAGTAATGGCACACAATAGAAGAAAATTATTTTCATGGATTTAAACATTTGTCCTCCTTTGAAGAATTCAGGCTTGGCCAGTTGGAACTTCCCCAGAAAACAATTAGACATTGTTTTTCCTGCTCTCAGTCACTTTCCTAGAAAGGAAATGGTATACTCTTCTGGAGAGGAGCCACAGGGCCTGGCACCAGAAAGTAGCCAGAGCCAGTAGCCATAAATTTGACCATTGGGAAGCATTTGAAAATGTGCCATTTATGAGGCCTGAGGTTCTGGGGCCCTGAAAGCAGTGGTTTTGAAACTTTTTGGTCTTAGGACCCCTTTGTCTTGAAAAATGACTGAGACCTTTTGTTTATATGGGTCATAGCTATTTTTTATTTAGAAAGTAAAGCTGAGAAAAATTTAAAACATCCGAATATTCAAACACACATCTTATTAACTGTCAGAATAATGGAGTCATCATGTTTCCTTTAGCCTCTGGAAAAAATTCTGTACACTTGAGAGAAAATAAGAATGAAAAAGCAATTAACATCTTAGTATTTCTGTAAAAATAGCCTTGACTCTGTAAATCCCCTGAAAATATCTTGGGGAATCCCAGGGATCCTCAGATTACACTTTGAGAACTGTTGCCCTTACGAATCTATGAATAGAAATTTAGGAGAGTTGGATGGGGAATCATTATTGCATCTTTATTTTCACTACTTTCTAACAGAAATGTATCATTTTCTTGCATTACCAGTGTAGGCTAACCCATGGCAATATCAAGAGTGACTGTGACTTTGTTACCAATGGCAATTACAGATATGGTCAGAGCATGTTAAGTTATTACAGATATCTTAATACAAATTGCAGTCCTATGTCTTGTATTTTATGCGTTTAAGAACATGATGATTTTGAGAAGAGGTCAAGTGGCATATGAAAGGTTATAGAGGTTTCTAGAATTTCAAGACTTCCAGTCTAGTGTCCTTATGGAAATGTCTACCATGCAATGGTTGGTGTCTTGGTGATACTGTTGGGGTCTTGAAAAGCAGATCTGAGGTGCTGTTAGATTTGAGGTGTTTAGAGGCTGTTTGCCAGAGCTGACTTACCTGCCTCCTTCCCATATGGGGTCAGTGATGAAGTGTGCTCTAGCTAAGTCAGTTTTCTACTGAGGAGCAGTATGTAACTGATGCTTCACTCTTGGTTATGCTAATACAGCCTTCAGAATTGAACTCTCCAGCAGGAAATTAGACATTTGCCTACTGGTTTGAGGAGTAATCCATCTTCTTTTTTCCTAGAGAGTCAGAAATAGCCTGTTGGCTTAAAAAGTTTGTTCTTGCTTGAAATGCTTAGTTGATGGCAACCAACTCTGAATTGTCAACATTTATGAACAAATTTGGGATGCTCAAAAGAATTGTAACTTAAATAACCCAGGGTAAGAAACTGATGAATAAAATTGAGGCTGTTCTTTTCACTAGTTGGAATGAACTAGCTGGCATTTTTCAGGGGTAGTTTGAGAGTCAGAGATTGGATATGGTTCTGAAGAGACATAGCCCTGAACTTTGGGTAACATCATTTGCTTTTATTCTTTTTGGTTAGTCTTTGAAATGTAAACCCTTTGACGATGTCATGATGGCATATAATAAAACAGAGCATTGCATTAAGAATCAGATTATTTTAATTCTTGTTCTGCCTTCAATTAGCTGTGGACTCTTGGGAGAACTTCTCAGCCCCTATATCTCAGTATTCTCAACTATTGCAGAGCTTCTCAGCTTACGTATTCTAAACTAACTGGAAATTTGGGAGTATATTCATTAATTATTATCTATTAAACACCTACTATGTCAAACATTGTATTAGGCACTGGGGATTTAACAGAGAGTGATACATGGTCCCTGCTTTCTAGGACTCTACAGTCTAGATTTAAACCAGCAAATGAAGATTTATGTGGAACCCATACTTTATTCCAGCCTTTACTGAGGGCCTAAAATGTGTAAGGAACTGTACTAGGGCTCGGATTATAGGTTTCCTTCCCTGAAGACATTTGTGGGCAAAAAGGTACAAACAATTAATTACAGTGTGATAAGGGCTATAATAGAGAATGTGCAATGTATTATGGGTGTATAGAGGAAGACATGCCTGAGCCAGTCAGATGTTGGCAGTTGTAGGAGGTCAGGGAATGCTTCGTGTAAGAAATGGCATAAATAATTAGATCTTGAGTTTTCAAGGTGGAGAAGTGAGAGAATACCAGTGTGATTATGGTTTGTGATCTGGTCTGGTACATTAGGCCATTCCAAATTTTGAATGTCTGGGCTGAGGAGACCATCATGTTTTGCATGTACTGGAATGTTGAAGATGCTAATGATGAGGGGGTTAGGGCTTTTGCCTTTGAATGTGACAGTTCATTTGTAACTTTTCTTCAATATTTGTGTATGTGTTTTAGAAAGAACACCCAGGCTAATGCCTGATAAAGGAAGCATGTATTACCCTCGGGTGCAACACTACCGAGAGCTGCTTGACTCCTTGCCAATGGATGCCTACACGCATGGCTGCATCTTACATCCTGAGCTAACTGTGGACTCTATGATCCCAGCTTATGCAACCACAAGGATTCGCAGTATGTAAACATCTTAACAACTTGGAATTTTATCTGAAGTTTCTTTTAGTTCATTTGAGACATAGCGTGTCTCAGGGCCATTGATGAAAGATTGGGAATAGCGTTGCTGAGTTTGCTTCCTGGATGTGCATGTTCATTGCACACTGATTGATCCAGTCAGGTTAATCTGTGCTTCAGCTGCCCAGCTGGGTGTTATTGTCTTTAGGACCTGATTTGTCAGCTCTTGGTGTTGAGCACCAAGCATGGGCAGAAAGAACCTAACATGTTCTCATGAGCAGATGGACTTGAAATCTGAAAAGCTGGGATCTGCCTGGGGTAATGGGCAACTGAGTTCACGTTTCTGGTCCTTAATTGTTTCATTATGTGAGCTGGGCTAGAGGGTGTCTAACCATGACTCTACCTCGATGTTCAGTAACAGGAGATTTATTGAGATAGAGTTGTGACATCCGGCTTTCTTCCTTCTTCCTGTCATGAGGATAGAGTCAGGGCATGGGATGTGGAGCAGAAAGAGGTGTGCCTTATGGCACAGGCAACTGGGGACAGGAAGGGGAGTTGGCAGTGGTCACATTTGGGGGCTGTTTCACCCTCAGGTCTTCTAAATCCAGAAACCATGTTTCCCCCGTGGCATCAGATTCACCGTTATCACTCTCTTGCTCACATTATTTTTCTTCCTATTGGAAACCCCCTCTGTCCTCTCCTCTTCTGTCCCCTCCTTCCTCTAACCTCCTTTCTTTCATCTCCCTTCCCCTTCCTCCCTATCTCTCCTCCTCCCTTTTTCTCCACTCACCTCCCTAAGTGCTCCTCATGGAGGTGCTCATTTAGTACTCACCCTTTGTGGCAGATACATTTATAGTTCCATTTGAAAGGTGAGGAGAGCCGGGCTCGGTGGCTCAGCCTGTAATCCCGCGCCTTGGGAGGCCGAGGTGAGTGGATTGCCTGAGCCCGCGGGTTCAAGACCCGCCTGGGCAACTTGGCGAGACCTCATCTCTACCATAAATCAAAAATGAGCCAGGCGTGGTAGCGCGCGCCTGTCATTCCAGCTACTCGGAAGGCTGAGGTGGAAGGATCGCCGGAGCCCAGCAGGTCGAGGCTGCGGTGGCCGGGAGCGGCCACTGCACTCCAGTCTGGGGACGGAGTGAGACTCCAACTCAAAAAAAAAAGAAAGGTGAGGAAACTGAGGCCTAACTAGGGGAAGTCTGAGGCAGAGGCAGGGCATGGGCCCCAGAGTTCATGCTCTCGCTATCAAATTTTTCTGCTCCTTCTTGTTTCTGGTGTGAAAGGGAATAAATGATTTTCTGTTTCAAAAATGTTTTATTTTTTCAGGCCAAATTGGTAACACAGAGTCTGAACTGAAGAAACTTGCTGAGGAAAACCCGGATTTACAAGAGGCATACCTTGCAAAACAGAAGCGACTCAAAGTAAGTGGATCAGCCATCTTCAGTTGACATGCACTGTGGGTTTTAAATGTTCTACTTTTTGTAAAGTACCACTGTTTCTAGAACGTCTTCCTTTAAATGTTGCGATTCACCGTACACACGTTATCTTTGGCTTATGTTCTGCTTTCAGAACGAATTTTCTTGGTCGGATTGGACATTCAAACGTGACGACAAGTGCTTAAAAAGCAGATATTGAATATGCTTGTTGCCAAGGAGAGTTATAAAATGTAAAAACAGGTTAACAGAATGTTCCAGGAATCTGTCATTTCAGGGATTCCATCACTTCAAGGCCTCGCTAGACCTGTGTCCATCCACATGTTGCCCTGGCTTGCTCCGCCCACACAGAGCAGCAGTGAGGGCCAGGCTTTCTCTCTCCATCAAGTCCTTCCCCATGGCCCAACACCATATGCGAGTGTCCCATATGAAACATGCAGTAGACAGCAGCACTCCCAACCCTCCCTAGACTTCCCACTTTCCTGTGTCCAATTTTAGCTTCACAAAGGCCTCTAAAGAAACACCTGAACACACAGTCACTTTCCTGACCCTTTAACTCACTCACCCGTTAACTCATTGCGTTCAGACTTCACTTTGCCTTGGATCCTTCGGGTACTCATTCATTTAGGGCTGCTGAGATTCCCAACTTGAGTTGTGTGTGATGGGTGGGTCTTCGTGTCCCTCCCTTTCTTTGCGCTCTCTGTTCATCTGGCTTCACAGTGGCTGCTGCCAGCGAGTGGTGGGTGCGCTCCCGGGGCATTTTCACAGTCGGGCTGTTTCCCCTCAGCTTTGTTCTTGCTTTAACTGAGTCGTTCTGTTTCTTCCCATTGTCTGAAATAAACAGGCTCCACCTTTATCAGAGTTTGTGAAGATTTTTTTTTTTTTTACAAAAAATTTTTTTTTTGCTCTAGATTTTTTCTTTTTATAAGCATAATAACTCATTTAGTTTTTGTTTTTGTTAATTAGTCAAAGCTGCTTGATCATGACAATGTCAAATATTTGAAGAAAATTCTTGATGAATTGGAGAAGGTCTTGGATCAGGTTGAAACTGAATTGCAAAGAAGAAATGAAGAAACCCCAGGTAGTTTTGCATTTGGATTCTTTTTCTCTTTAGCACCAGGATTATTTATGAGAAACATTCTTAGAGCTCACCAAAAATGTTCGGCGATCTGCTTTTTATTGTTGTTATTCATGGGTAGTTTGGATTATGATAGCAGCAGTGATAATGAACTCAGAAAATCCCAGGTATATAATTGTAACTCAGTCTGCTTCTATATGAAAGATTTTCTGCACAATTTGAATCATGGTTGTGAGATTCTTACCTAACCTGTTTTACAAATTTGTCATTACAGTAGTTAGTTTCATTGAATAACTTGAGTAATTGCTTAGATGTTCCCTCTAGTTTTATTCCTTAGACAGGGAGACAACTTCTAATCAAAAGTATAAAATAAGGACCAGCATGTGTCTGGGGACTGGCTGGTGAGTGCATGTATTGTACCTGTGAATTACTTCAGGGTTAAGCCACTACCCAAGTGTAGACACGTGGACCATTTGCACTATTCTAACTGACAGAAGTTGGAGACCATGTTACCTGAAACTTGCTTCACAAAAGTTCTTCTGTTTTAAATGAGTAACAAAGAGCAGTAGCCACTGAGTGACATCTCAGACTCATCTTTATGGATTTTCCTAAAGCACACCTGTTGTTTTCCTAAACCAGGAAGTATATGTTAACGCTTCTGACTTGGAGGCTCTCAACTCCTCTGAGTCCTTTACAAATGATAGACAGCTCAAGCTTGAGCTCAAGTTTCATGTAGGGACTTGGGTGGCTGACAGACATCAGGCAAGTATCCTTTAACTTGAGTTACATCTGCATGAACTTTTTTTTTAAAAGCATAAAATTATTCACTGAGTGTGATTGTCAAGGAAATGTACCATGGTCTTCATCTTTTTCTGTACTCACACTTGTCCTTAGGGCTGAGACCACTGGTACCTGCTAGGATCTGTCTGTACAGTGCTTGTCCCTAATTCTCCATGTCCCTTTCTCTGATTAGAAGAGGGCCGCCAGCCTTGGCTCTGTGGAGAATCCTTCACCCTGGCAGACATCTCCCTCGCTGTCATGCTGCATCGACTGAAGTTTCTGGGGTTTGCGAGGAGAAACTGGGGAAATGGAAAGCGACCGAACTTGGAAACCTATTATGAGCGTGTCTTGAAGAGAAAAACATTTAACAAGGTTTTGGGACATGTCAACAATATATTAATCTCTGCAGTGCTGCCAACAGCATTCCGGGTGGCCAAGAAAAGGGCCCCAAAAGTTCTTGGCACCACCCTTGTGGTTGGTGTGCTTGCAGGAGTGGGATATTTTGCTTTTATGCTTTTCAGAAAAAGACTTGGTAACATGATATTAGCATTTAGACCCAGACCGAATTATTTCTAGGTTTGTGGGTATCTGGTGTGTGACGACTCATCCAAGCCTTCAGCTAGACCCCGTGATTGCCCATAGCTCTTCATCTGAGACTATCTTATTGAGTAGTTAGCAGGATTTTCCCCCTGGAATTCACCAGTCATCTTTGTTGTCCAACACAGGGATTCAGACAGCAACAGAGCACAGAATTGCTTCATCCTACACTGCCAGCTTCAGGCAGATATAAGGGAGGCAGATGGAAAAGGGAGAAGGAAAAATATGAGAAAATAGTCTGTATAAGGTAGAGCAGTAGAAAGTAACCTTCGGGTGCCTCCAGTGTCACTCCTCGTTGCCTGTCCCCTTGGCAAACATCACATTTAACCACTTGTGACCACTGCCCACACACACACTTCAGTAATTGAGAACTCTCGGGAGGAGAGAACTAGGGAATCCCTGGGGATCGTGGGCTGGAGAGACCCCTGGGCTTTATACTCACAGCACTGCATTTGACTTCAGCGTTCATTTTAAATGCTTATGCATCACACTCATTGCTTTGGTAAGGTTAAGTGCTTATACACTTGGGAATAAAATGCCCACTGACTATCTGTCTGTCTAGCATTTACGTGGAAGTCTTAAGTAATATTAAGAAGTTCCTTGCCATTCCAGGTGGTCCCCAATTTGATGGTGCCTATGAGATATCACTCCTGGGGACCGTTGTGTCCAGTCATTAGAGGGGGGCTTGAGTGGCATTTGGGTAAATGTCCAAGGTAATCCCTGGCATGTCATATGGCTGGGTAGTAGATATTTTGAAGGTCTTGGAGTACCAAATATGCTCATTCTTCATTTGAGGAAGCTGGTGTGTTAACACAAAAATTATTATTCGGACCTCGCATCTGTTTATGATCATCCGCAAAGCCTTGTTAAAGAGAAAGGTTTAGTCTTAGCCCTTGGCAATTAATTTTGGGGAGATGCAGTAAATGGCTAGTGATGCCCATCTGCATTCATGTGTATCTGGGCATTTTGGAAGGTACTTCAGTTCATCTGGAAGGGCCAATCCGTGTGTCCTATGCATGACCAACTACGGACTAACTACGACATATGTTTTGTGCTCAGAAAAGGTCTTTCGTGGTGACAGGAAAGCAGTTTCTCTGGAGCGGGCTGTAAAATCCTTGGAAGCAGTTTCAGGTGTCTGGTGGGTTGGAGTGTACAGAGATGATGAGCTGAATTTCCAGTGGGCAACAGAAGCTTGCTTGGACTGTCTTAGATGGGCTGTGAGAAACAGCTGAGAAAATGTCTTGGCTTTTTCATTAATAGGAAACAATCATACCTGGGAAGCAATGGCTTTTTGATGGTAAAACAGTTCTGTGATTCCATTTTGATTCTATTATTCCATTTCATGATCCACTTGTACTAGAAAATCTTGAATTGGAGGTGCCATGTTTACAAAAAAACCCCAATAACACCTCCAGAGTAAGCTCAATTCAACAGGAATGAATAATGTGGCAACTTTCATAATGTCTTAAATTTGCCTATCAGAGTGTCATCGTATAGAATGTCTGAATCTGTTTGTTGCTGGAACATTCCAGAATTGGTTATTCATGGTTCATGGCATTTTAGAATTTTTATGTAACTCTGTTAGAAACAAGAACTGAGAGATGAAGAAATAAAAACTGGATTTTTATAAAGATCTGCAAAGGATATTTACCTGTGAAAGAGTTGTTGATTAAGAATAAAGATGAGGGTTAGGTTTTCCTTCTATTTATATTATTATAGAATCAGGGGGAATCTACTAGAAAGGTTTATAATTTTCCTACATGTTTTCATTGGAAATACGCGTTTGTCAATTTTAAAGGTGATGCATGGTAGCCGTTTCAGTTGTTTCATGAATACTCAAGTTGATGCTTTAAAAATGTTTGTTCAGGGATTATAATGACCACTAGATGTCGCTGTTCATCCAGTAGTCTGAGATTGGGCGTTTTTTCAGTTTAGCAAGCCTTCTGAAATGTTTCAAGCAAAGGTAAACATTAATGACCTTCGTTTCTGAAATAAGGGCATCTTCATCAGATTATTTATCTGTAAAAAAAAAAAAGCCTGAGGCAATGGTAATAACTGATTTCTAATGCTTTGAAAGGGATAACAGTACAACACAGTGTCAAGTTAAAGAGTTGAACATACACTGTTAGCTAAATGGGCACGCTTATGTATTTTCTTTTTCACGATCATTGGTGACTGGCCAATGTGCTCCTCAAATTCCAAAATGTGTGTAAATGTCACAGTGAGAACAATGCCTTTGGTACTAACGTTATGTGGGCTATTATGTCTTAACACACATAAATACTTCTTGTTATTTGCTTTTTGAATCCATTTTTCTTAATTGCAAAGAGTTGTAAATTGCTTGCTCAGTTGTTAATAATTATTGTTGTTGACACCAAAGTTGTAGATTTTTGGTGTTGTTGAATGCACTAGAGAGATCAAGAAACTATTCTGCCTGTAAGATCAATAAATATAATTGGAAAATAAATATGAACCCTAAAACCAAGTACTCTTTTGGTAATTTTTTTTTTGTGAAAATGGATGCAGTTTAAAATTTAAAATCAAAACATCATGTGATAATTAGAAAGGGTAAAATAAGCAGAAGTTAGGTGTTCAAGATATTTTGTCTCAGGGTGCCATATTTTCATAACATAAAAATGATGAACTCATGCTTCATTTGAATGTGTACAATTTTATGGTTATAATGAGTGACAGCCTAAAGAATGACTTATCAATTCTGGTCAGTAAAGTAGCTCTATAACAGCCAGCCAACTGCCAGGTAAAAGCATGAAAGTGGCAAACACTAAGAGTATTTCTCTTTGCAAAATAGTTCTGCTATATGTTTACTGGGTTTCAAATGTTATTCTTCTTATATTTTTGTATATTTTTGACATAATGAATTCTCTGTCTTTTATTGAGTGTGGGCTGTGAATATCTAAATTGCCATCTACATTTCTAGCCTTGGTAAGCTTAGCTGTTATTCTAAACATTATGTTGAAACTGAGTACTTTGTTTTGCAGTGAACAAAGCAGCTTAAATGAAAATCTAATTGACCTTGTCTTTCTTGATATACAAATAAGAATAAAAGGCAACAATAATATTCATGGAAAGTCAAATGAATATGTAGCTCTGAGGTCTGCTCAGAAAAAGAAAAACACATCATGGTAAAGGCCTAAAAGTTGAATTAATGCAGTAAGTAAATCAGTATTTGGACATAACTAACCATCATGTTGTTTTTGTCAACTATTAGACCATTTATTTTGCTATCTCTACTTACTCACATCAGAATGTCTTGATTTTCTTTTTTTTTTGAGTTGGAGTCTCACTCTGTCACCCAGACTGGAGCGCAGTGGCCACTCCTGGCCACCGCAGCCTCGACCTGTTGGGCTCTGGTGATCCTTCCACCTCAACCTGCCAAGTAGCCAGAATTATAGGCATGCGCTACCACGCCCAGCTGATTTTTTGATTTATTGTAGAGATGAGGTCTCGCCTGCCCAGGAGGGTCTCGAACCCGCGGGCTCAGGCAATCCACTCACCTCAGCCTCCCAAAGGCGCGGGATTACAGGCTGAGCCACCGAGCCCGGCTGTCTTGATTTTCTAATACTCCAGAGCAGTTATGCTTTACTAGGTAGGATAGTAGATGCCAAAGTGAGTAAATGTCATTTCTAGTGTGATGATAATTGTTTGGTTTAAATTGTGTATTACGTTGTGAAAATGAAGAGAGAGGGAAAGAACTCAGTTTATGGGTTAGAAAGGCAGTGCATGGATGAAAGTAATATCCTTCCTTGCTCACATCAGAGTTGAGTCCTGGATTTTGTGTTGGGAGGGAAGAAAGACTGACATTATGGGAGAGAAGACAGTGGGAATAGAGCAGGTCTGTAGAGATGGAGACAAAATATACCTATGTGACTCTGATGCAGGGAGGTGGTGTAAACCACAGTAACTTGTCATAAAACTCCTTTGGAAAGGTTGTATATTTTTTGTCTTCAGTGTTTTACTTTATTTATTACTTATGCATTGGCTTTTTGATTACATGTACTGTCTTTAAACTCCCTTAGTTGGAGAAGTCAATAGTGTGGGTAAAAATATAAAGAAAGAGGTTAGTGAAATACAATGCAAAGGGTCAGGTTTCCATGTCAAAAGCAATATTCACATCCATATGTATACATTAATTCTTAATCAAATAAGTCATGTTTCAGGCACATGTCCAGTATGTATAAGCATAGCTCTTTGTATCTTCATATTAAGCTACTATTGAATTTAAGAATCTGATAGTCAACAAAATTACTCATAAATATCACCAAATACACATCAAAATAAAAATATACTGATAGTATGTTTTCAAAAGTTCCATATTTATTAAGTTCAGTGCTCAAAAAAAGTAAAGACTTAAGGTAAGAAAATGATGCAAACTAAAAATTATTAACACGAAAAGCAGAAATGCTAATATTGTAAAAATTCTTATTGCTCCACTTGTTCCTTTGCAATGTGATACCACAAATTCTCACCTCAAGTAATGCATCTGCAGAGCAAGACTACATGAGGCTCATCAGAAAGCAACTTATCAGTGGTACTATACCTCCAGTGGTGCTGAAAGTTATTGGAGGTCCACTTTAGACAGAGTAGAGGACTCATTAACACCTTGTTAATTTCCCCAGTTAGGTCTAAGAACCATGCCCTAGAATAAGGCCTACCAGCATTTTTCAATCTTGGCACTATTGATGTTGTGAGCCAGATAATTTGTGGTGTGGAGCTGTCATGTGTTATAGCATGTTTAGCATGGCCTCTACCTATTAGATTCCTGTAGTGCCTCCCATCCCACTTTTGGGTTGGGTATCAACCCCAAATGTCTTCAAATATTGCCAAATGTCATCTGGGGAGAAAAATCATTTCTAGTTGAAGACCACTGCTCTGCACCCACTCTAACAAACTCTAAAACCAAGTCCTGATTTTCAGGGGAGACATATGCTAGGGGTGCTTGGGAAACATCTTAGGCTTCTATATACCCTCCATAACAAAGCATAATACCAAACCACACAACTTAATGGTGACTAGCCAGTAACTGGACTGCCTACTAGAACATTAATCAACATTCTTCAGAGAGAAGATAACAGAATTCAGAGTCTCTATAAGAAATCACTAACAATGTCCAGTACACAGTGAACAATTACAAGACAAGCAAAGATTCAAGACCATAGTTGATTAAAAATGTAATAATTAATTGAAACAGAGTGTGATATGATCCAAGCATTGGAATTAGCAAAGACTTTGAAGCAGCTAACAGACAATACATAGTTATAGAATTGAAAGAAAATGGTTTATATGAACAGATTGGGACTCTCATCAGAGAAATATGGTCTAATACGTGTTATGGGAGTCCTGAAAAGAGAAGAAAGAATGGAACAGGAAAAAATATATTTAAATATTGCCAAGTTTTCCCACACATGATGAAAAAGCATTGAGTTACTAATTCAATAAAATTAGTGAACTCAGTGGAAGATAACTACCATGAAAGCCTCGTCTAGGCACATTGTCAGACTTCTGAAAACAACAACAAAAAAGGAAATCTTTTTTTTTTTCCTCATTAAACTTTGTTTTAATGGGTCTCAAAATTCTGTGACAGATTTTTGGTCAAGTTGTTTCCATTAAAAAGTATTGATTTCAAAAACTAATAACTTAAAACTGCCCTCCCCCACAAACCCCAAAACACCCCAAAATGGTCCACAAAACATTCTCCTTTCCTTCTGAAAGTTTTCCGATGCATTGCTATCATTAACCAGTCTTTTACTATTAAACTTAAATGGCCCATTGAAACAAACAGTTCTGAGACTGTTCTTCCACCACTGATTAAGACTGGGGTAGCAGGTATTGAGGATAATATTCATTTAGCCTTCTGAGCTTTCTGGGCAGACTTGGTGACCTTGCCAGCTCCGGCAGCCTTCTTGTCCACTGCTTTGATGACACCCACAGCAACTGTCTGCCTCATATCATGGACGGCAAAACGACCCAGAGGAGGATAGTCAGAGAAACTCTCCACACACATGGGCTTGCCAGGAACCATATCAACGATGGCAGCATCACCAGACTTCAAGAATTTAGGGCTATCTTCCATCTTCTTACCAGAACGGCGATCAATCTTTTCCTTCAGCTCAGCAAACTTGCGTGCAATGCGAGCCGTGTGACAATCCAGTGCAGGAGCATAGCCAGCACTGATTTGGCCTGGATGGTTCAGGATAATGACCTGAGCAGTGAAGCCAGCTGCTTCCATTGGTGGATCATTTTTGCTGTCACCAGCAACATTGCCACGGCGAACATCTTTGACAGACACATTCTTGACATTGAAGCCCACGTTATCCCCAGGAAGTGCTTCACTCAAAGCTTCATGGTACATTTCAACAGACTTCACTTCATTTGTAACGTTGACTGGAGCAAAGGTGACCACCATGCCAGGTTTGAGGACACCAGGTTCCCCTCGGCCCACAGGGACAGTCCCAATACCACCAATCTTGTAGACATCCTGGAGAGGCAGACGCAGGGGCTTGTCAGTTGGACAAGTTGGTGGCAGGATGCAGTCCAGTGCTTCAAGCAGTGTGGTTCCACTGGCATTACCATCTTTACGGGTGACTTTCCATCCCTTGAACCAAGGCATGTTAGCAGAAGTTGGCACAAATGCTACTGTGTCAGGATTGTAGCCAATTTTCTTAATGTAAGTGCTGACTTCCTTAACAATTTCTTGGTATCTCTTCTGGCTGTAGGGTGGCTCAGTGGAATTCATTTTGTTAACGCCACCAATTAGTTGCTTCACACCCAGTGTGTAAGCCAGGAGGGCATGCTCACGGGTCTGCCTGTTCTTGGAAATACCAGCTTCAAATTCACCAACATCAGCAGCAACAATGAGGACAGCACAGTCAGCCTGAGATGTGCCTGTAATCATGTTTTTGATGAAGTCTCTGTGTCCTGGAGCATCGATGATAGTGACGTAGTACTTGCTGGTCTCAAATTTCCACAGGGAGATATCGATGGTGATGCCACGTTCACGCTCAGCTTTCAGCTTATCCAAAACCCAAGCATACTTGAAGGAGCCCTTTCCCATCTCAGCAGCCTCCTTCTCGAATTTCTCGATGGTTCTTTTGTCAATGCCGCCACATTTGTAGATCAGGTGGCCGATGGTGGTGGACTTGCTGGAATCGACATGTCTGATGACGACGATATTGATGTGCGTCTTTTCCTTTTCCATTTTGATCTTTAGGGGTGGCTTTCACGACACCTGTGCTCTGGTGGCAAACTCATTGCGAAAAAGCCAAGAAAGGAAATCTTTAAAGCAGTTGGAGGAAAAAAAGACATATACAAGTGAATGACAATAAGAATGTTTGCTGCCTTATCAGAAATAATGGAGGCCAGAAGACAATGAACATGTCTTTAAAGTTCTAATGGGGGAAGGGAGGGAACATGTCAACTGAGAATTTTATATCCAGAATAAATATTTATTTAGAAATGGGCTGAAATAAAGACATTTTATTTCAGGTAAATGGAAGTGGAGAGAACTCAGATCCATCAGGCCAGCAAAACTAAAAATGCTGAAAGCCATTTTTTAGGCTCCTGGGGAATGATACCACATAGAAACCTAAAACTACAGAAAGGAGAAGAAAAGGAATGCCAGGAATGGCAAATAAATGGGGCATATAAGAGATCTATTTTTGCCTTATAATTTCCTTAAAAGGTAACTGTTTAGAACAAAAATAATAGCGTTATAAAGTGGACTTTACAATATATGTAGAAGTAAATATATGGACAAAGCACAAATGTTGGGGTGGTGGATGAATGGAATTTTACTATTGTAAAAGCTATTAGATCTGCGATATGTAATGTATAAAGTATGAGGAGAGGTGCCAAGTGTAAAGTAACAAGTGGGAAGTGTGGGGAAGGAGGAAGTGGAATCAACTGTGAATGAGAACAATTTTGACACTAAATAGACTATGAAGAATGCATTGCTAGCCCTGGAGGAACAATAAAAAATTTTTTCAAAAAGCGCTAAGAAACCAACAGAAGAAATATAAATAAAATACCTGTGAAAAAAGTGACAGACCCAAGAAACAGAAGGAACAAATGGAACACAAATAGCAAGGTGGTAGACTTCAACACACCAAAGCGATAGTGACAGTATATGAGGAGAGACCCCCTCCCCAATTTAAGATTTTCTCCTACATTTTCTTCCAGAAGTTTTAAAGTTTTAGATTTTACGTTTAGGTCTATGGTCTATTTAGAGTCAGTTTTTGTATATTCATGAGGCTTGACTCGAAGTTCGTTTTTTGCTCATGGATAGATCCAGTTATTCCATAGCACTGGTTGAAATACTGCATTTTGGGCAACCCCCGGGGTCCCCTCTCACTGTGGGAGCTTTTCTGTCTTTTCAATAAATCCTTCTTTCTCAAAAAAAAAAAAAGAAAGAAATACTGCATTTTTCCTGTGAATACTTTTGCATCTTTGTCAAAAATCAACTGACCACATATTACTTGAAGAGCAAATGTAACTGTTGCATTTCAGGATATATGATGCATTTGCTGAGGAAAGCAATGAAAAATATGTATTGTTAATTGGCAATTGTTTCAAATAAATCAATCAAATGTAATTGATATAAACTGATTAAAGTATAAGCAAAGGAATACATCAAGATTGAAGACAAACAGCTACAATGCTTACAATAGAAAATCATGGTACATAGTTTATCTTGATTATATAAAAGTATACATCTGGGTCTTATTTTAACTGCAATATTGCCAATGCCATTGACTTAAACTTGAAGATGCTTAAAGAAAAATAATTTTTATTTTAATATATATATTTATTTTTGAGTCAGGATCTTACTCTTTCACCCAGGTTGAGAGGCATAATCATGATGATCATGGCTCAAGGCAACCTTGACCTCCTGGACTCAGGCAATCCTTCCACTTCAGCATCCCGAGTAGCTGGGACTACAGGCACATGAGGTTTTACTATGTTACCCAGGCTGGGCTCAAATTCCTAAGCTCAAGCAATCAGCCCATCTCAGCCTGCCAAAGTACTGAGATTACAGGCATGAGCCACCATGCCTGCAATTTTATCTTTAAAACTGTGGCCCAATGTCTTTAAACTTATATGCTTAGACAAAAAGAAAAAAAAAAAAAAGAAAAGAAAAAAAGAGTGATTATTTTGTTTTAAAAAGAATTCTAGAACTGTTTTAAGTCAAACTCTAAAAATAAACTTATTTTGTATTTTTAAAGGAATTTTAAAGTGGAGAAATATACTGAACATGTCCCTTTCATAAAAAACACTTTGGGGTGACCTATGTCTTTAACTGTGCAAATATAAAAATTTTGAAATCATTTTAGGCAGATTTTGCAGCACAGGGTTATCAAGGATTCAGGAGACCTAAGTTCTAGAGTCATTTCTTCCATCTAATATGAGAGCCTGTGTTAGAGGGCAAGCTAATTTTCTTATTGTATCAGGTTACTCATCTGCACACACATTCCTTATGTATCTAATCCTGACTGTCCCCACATCTTTATAACAAGGTAAAAAAATAAATAAAATAATTGATGCTGTTTATAAAAGAAATTGATAAACTGGAATTCATTCTGTTTTTTAAAAGATACTGTTATCAGAATAAAAAGATAAGCCACAAATTGGGAAAATATTTGGAATTCCCACATTTACTAATTGCATTTGGTAACTGGATTGCTATTCTAAATATATTAAACTTATAAATGAGAAAAGAAATAACCCAATAAAGATAGGTAAAAGTTTTGAAATGACATTTCATCAAAGAAGATATATGGATGACAAACAAACACATGAAAAGATACTCAAGATCACTAGTCTTTAGGGAAATGTAAATTAAATTCACACTGAGATGCCACTACACACTTATCAGAATGTCTAAAATTAAAATGACTAATCATGCAAGTGGTGGTAAAGATATGAAACAACTGAGAATCTCATGTTGCTGATGGAAACGTAATGTTAAAAACAGTTTGGTGGTTTCCTAAAACATATGATAGGTGTACACCTACCATATGAGCCTAACCATTTCATTCCTTGTTAATTAACTAGGAGAAATGAAAGTATATTCCGTGAAACGATTTATACCTGAATGTTCATAGCAGCTTTATTTGTAATAGCTTGGAAATAACCCAAATGCTCATCAATAAGTGAATGGATAAGTAAATTGTGGTATGTGAATAAAATGACTTACTGCTATTCAGCAATGAAGAGGCGTGAACTCTTGATACATACAACAACATAGATAAACATAAACATTTATGCAAGTGAAAGAAGCCAAATCAAAAACTTATTTACTTTGTAATTTCATTCATATAAAATTTTAGAAAATACAAACTATATCTATATTGTGACCAAAAAGGCCTTAATGTTTCCTTCAGTTTGGCTAAACTTTGCTCCTTCCTGAGAATAGGCTCTGAACTCCATTTTCTTAGAGCATTTACTTTACAAAACTTACATTTGTAAAGTGTTTCTCTGTCCCTTTTAGATGTAACCAGGAATAACCCAGGAATGTCTTTCTGAAGGACCTGAGAGCCATCCCTTTGAAGTAATCATCAAGAAAGACAGCCCTGGTCTCTGTGGTTAGGGGTTGGGGCAGGAGCCAACCAGAGACAATTAGCAAACACAGATGCCTAATCACATTGACCAACCTGCCCACAGTGTCCTCCAGTAATTTTCCACTAGTTCATTCCAGTGCTTAAAACTTTCCTGTCTTTTGTTTCAGTGGAGTTAAGTTCAATCGCTCCCTCACTGCAATCCCTTTTTTGTTTGTTTGGTTTTTGAAAGCAGGATTTATTGAGAGGATAGAAAAGCTCCCAGAGCTGGAGGGGACCCCAGGGGGTTGCCCTGCAATAGCTTTAATTAAAATATTCCTAAATCTGTTTAATTTTGCAGGGTACATTTATCACTGGCAAGTGCCAGAAGGCAGATCAGCTATTGCCTGGAGATTGAGGAAGGAGTAGGAGAGAGAGATTATCAAGGGGCTGAAGAAATGTGGGATAACGGGCATGTTCTTTTTGTGAGTGGTGGTTTAAGACATGTATTTATATGTCAGATTTTCAAATTATTTACTTTATTGATTTATATCAATTATAACTCAATTAAGCTTTTCAAATATATATCATCTGATCCAATAACTTGACTTTTAAGTCAATTATTTTATTAAAATAATTACATATATATGCAGAGGGATATGAATTAAGATGTGTATGATAGCAGAGTTTGTAACAAAAAATGAAACAATTTTGTTTATCAGTAAGAAAATTATTCCCAGCACTTTGGGAGGCAGAGGTGAGAGAACTGCCTGAGTTCAGAGGTTTGAGACCAGCCTGGGCCACTTGGCGAGACCTCGTCTCTACAAAATCAAAAAATTAGTTGGGCATGGTGGTCCCCACCTGTGGTTCCAGCTACTTGGAAGGCTGAGGTGGAAGGATTGCCTGAGCCAAGCAAGTTGAGGCTGCGGCGGCCGTGAGTGTGCCATTGCACTCCAACCTGAGTTACAGTGAGACTCCGACTCAAAATTAAAAAAAGTATTAAACAAGTTATATCCATAATATTTACAAGTTTTGTAACCTGTAAATAAATAACTTATAAACAAGTTACATCCATAATATTGACAGGTTACATCCATAATATTATGCAGCTATTAAAAGAACAAGGGGAAAGACCATCAGGAGCAAACTGAAGATTTATATATATGTACGTGTTTTTATTATGTGTGATTTCATTTCTATAAAGACATATATAAGTACATATGAAAAAAATTAACACTAAAACCCTTAATAGCAGTTGACTCTGAAGCAGTAATTGGAATTGTGCAGGGATATGTGTGGGAGCGATCTTGAAATTTTACTTCATCTTCCATGTTTTATGTCAGTAGTTTGCTTATCCTTGGGAGCTCAACCCTCTGCTTCTTTCTTTCATTCTAATGTTGGCTACTATCCTAGGGGACATTAACAGCTAAAAGCTTGGTCCTTTTCTATTATTTTCTAGAATGGATTGGTTCCCTAGTATCCTCCAAAGATGACCAATGATAATTTTGGGGGGTAATATTATGAACTCAGAGATTTAATCATATTTCTTTTTTTATTATAAAGATGTGGGGTACAATTCAGAGTTAGGTATACAGACGTTGATTATGCAAGTACCCTTATTGATGAGGTATGCCCCTCCCTTCCCTAGCAGTTTCCCTCAGCTGCCAACCCCCCCCCACAGTTTTCCACTATTGCCAATTGCTTTCTTATAGTATTATAATTGTTCAAAGTCTGCTTATGAGTGAGACTATATGGTACTCTGTACTCTGTTCTTTGTTTCTGTGATAGATCACTGAGTATGATCGACTCTAAATCCATCCAAGTTGCTGCAAAGTCCATATGTTTGCCCTTCTTTATGGCTGCATGATATTCCATTGTGTATATGTACCACATTTTTTTATCCAGTCCAGCTTTGATGGGCAACATGATTGGTTCCATGTTTTTGCTATTGTGAATAGAGCTGCAACAAACATACGTGTGTAGGTACCTTTTTTGTAGAATGATTTGAGTTCCTCCGGCTATATTCCCAAAAGGGGAATTGCTGGGTCACATGGAAGGTCAATTTATAGTTCTTTCAGAAATCACCACACTGTCTTCCAAAGAGGTTGCACTAGTTCCATTCCCACCAACAGTGTAAAAGCGTTTCTTTTTCTCCACATCCTCACCAGCATATGTTGTTGTTTGTTTTATTAATGATGAGGTGGTATCTCAATGTAGTTTTGGTTTGTATTTCTCTGATGATGAGTGAGGCTGAGCAGTTTTTCATGTGTCTGTTGGCTGCCCATATATCTTCTTTTGAGAATTGTCTATTCATGTCTTTTGCCCACTTTTTAAAGGGGCTGTTTGTTTTTTTCCTTTTGGCACGTTTGAGTTCCTTGTAGATCCTAGATGTTAGGCCTTTGTCAGAGATACAGTTGGCACAAATTTTTTTCCCATTCTGTGGGCTGTCTTTCTGCTCTCTTGATGGTTTCTTTTGCTTTGCAGAAGTTCATTAGTTTGATGAGCTTCCATTTGTCTATCGTATTTCTTAATGTATGAGCATTTAGGGTTCTGAATAGGAATTGGTTGCCAGTACCAATTTCCATAAGGGTGTCTCCTGCGTTTTTCTTATAGTTTGAGGTTTTACGTTTTTCTTTGATCCATTTAGTGTTAATTTTTGTGTGTGGTGATAGGTAGGGGTCGTATTTCAGTCTTCTGCATGTGACCAGTCAGTTTTTCCAGCACCATTTACTGAATAGGTTCTCCTCTTCCCAGTGGTTGTTGTTGGACTATTTGTCAAAGATAAGTTGGTTGAGAAATTAAGACTTTGCTTCCAGAATCTCTATCCTGTTCCATTGGTCTATGTGCCTGTTCTTATAACAATACCAGGCTGTTTTGATTACTGTAGCCTTATAGTAAAGTTTGAAGTCTGGAGGTGTGACACCTCCTGCTTTGTTTCTTTTGCTAAGGATTGTTTTGGCTACTGGTGGTCGTATATATTTCCATATGAATTTCTGTATTGTCATTTCCAGGTCTGAGAAGAATGATGTTGGTAACTTAATGGGTATTGTGTTGAATCTGTAGATTGCCTTTGGTAGGATGAACATTTTAACAATGTTGATTCTTCCTATCCATGAGCATGGAATATTTTTCCATTTGTTTGTGTCCTCTTGGACTTCTTTGAGCAGGGTTTTGTATTTGTTTTAGTTCTCATTGTAAAAGTCTTCTGCTTCTCTGTTTAGGAAGAAGCCCAGGTATTTCATTTTTTTTGAGTTGAAGTCTCACTCTGTTACCCAGACTGGAGTGCAGTGGCACACTCCCGGCCACGGCAGCCTCGACCTGCTGGGCTCTGGCGATCCTTCCGCTCAGCCTTCCAAGTAGCTGGAACTACAGATGCGTGCTACCACACCCAGCTAATTTTTTGGTTTATTGTAGAGATGAGGTCTTGCCCAGTTGCCCAGGCGTGTCTCAAACCTGTAGGCTCACACAATCCACTCACCTCAGCCTCCCAAAGTGTGGGATTACAGGCTGAGCCACTGAGCCCAGTCGAAATTCCATTTTTTGTGTGTAGCTATTATGAATGGATTGTGCTCTTAATTTGGGTCTCTGTCTGCTTGTTGTTGGTGTCTAGGAATGCAACTGTCTTTTGTACATTTATTTTGTACCCTGAGACTTTGCCAAAGTCCTTTATTAGTACAAGCAGGTTTTTGACAGATTCTCTTGGATTTTCCAGGTATAGGATCATATCATCAGCAAAGAGGGATATTTTGATTTCCTCTTTTCCTATTTGGATAACCCGGATTTCCTTCTTTTGTCTAATTGCTCGAGTAGGACTTCAACACAATGTTGAACAAGAGGGGTGAGAGTGGGCAACCTTGAATTGTTCCAATTTTTAGGGGAAATGTTTCCAGTTTCTGTCCATTTAGCAATATGTTAGCTGTGGGTTTATTGTAAATGGCATTTACTATTTTGAGGTGTGTTCCTTCTATACCTAGGTGTTTGAGGGTTTTTATCAAGAAGGGATGCTGGATTTTATCCAAAGTTTTTTCTGCATCTAATGAGATAATCATGTGGTTCTTGTTTTTACACCTGTTGATGTATTTAATGATGTTTATGGTCTTGTGAATGTTGAATCAGCCCTGCATCCTGGGGATGAAGCCTACTTGGTCATGGTGGATGATTTTTGAAATGTGTTTTTGGATCCAATTTACTAGAATCTTGTTGAGGATTTTTGCATCTATGTTCAAAAATATGGAAAGCTTCACAAATTTGTGTGTCATCCTTACGCAGGGGCCATGCTAATCTTCTCTGTATCATTCCAATTTTAGTATATGTGCTGTCGAAGTGAGCATGATTTAATCATATTTCATGTGCTTTAATCTATTGCCTTTATTGTTTTACTGATGTTCAAATTGTCCTCTTTGGCCACTGTAGGCCTATTCAAATTGGCTCCTGTTATCTCCCTGTGCTCATTACATGATTTGATAGCTTCTTTGATTTCTGGTATGATAGGTACTTCAAGTTTATGTTTTACATTTTTTGCCTTAGACTTGGAATCAGCTATTTTTCCAAAGAGCCATGATTTCTGTTAGTGGAAAATTGATGTGAAATTTCCTTGTTACTGGGTTGATTTTATTTTTTTCTAGATCTTTTCAGTGGGTAGAATTTGGCATATTCTAAATAGTTAAAAGCTTTAAGTCATTATAGGACCTATTCTCTAGTTAACCCATTATTAGATATCTTGGGTATTACAAAATATAGAAAATGCTATCCATGATCTTTAGTAAATTTACTAGTTTAATCAGAGTTTAATGATTTTACCTAAAAACAAAAAAATATTCAGTAACATGCTTTGAATTAATCCTTGAATTTATTGGTTTTTACCATTGGTGAATACTACTTCAGAATTCTCCTTGTAAGTGCTGGGTTCAGATGACTAAACTAAGTAAATGTTTGGGACCTTTTAATAATCTGTTTAGAGAAAATTTAACAATGAACAAATGGCAGGCTGGAGCTTTTGTTCTCATCTATATTCTAGATTAAATTGTAACAAAGTTTATCTTTTAGAGTTTAACTTTTTTTTTTTTTCCCTGAGTACGAATTTGCTTGGATTTTTTAATTATTCAGGTGGAGGATTTTGGGGTTATTCATTTTGTCTACCTTTTATTTCAATTACTCTCTATTTGTAATCTCTTCTTTTCAGGAGTTCTAAGTTTTTCATTCCTAACTGTTGAATCAAACATTTAGAATTCATGGCATTTACATAAAATTCAAACGAAAACAAACAAAACAAACTTCCACCTCAATCTGCTTACCAATCAATCAGCTTACAAAATGTTTGTAAAACTTTCCAACTCTTTTTATAGACCTGAGTTTTATTGTTTTTTTCAGGATATAGCATTCAAGTAAACCAGAGTTTCATAAAACATGACATTTCGTTCCCTTGGGTGCTTGCATACAAACTTATCTAAACAAATTCAAATCCAAAGCAACCTTTCAGTACCTTGGTTGACCCTTCCAATATTGGATTGGGGGAAATCTTAAAAATCAATTCAAATTAGCTTGCTTTGCTAAATTTCACCTGTTTGCAGGTTTCTGATGGCTTTTACTCCAACCTTTAACTGAATCTAGGTTTATTTGAAAACCAGACTGCATTGGCTTTAAATTGACCTGGACTTGTTCTAAATGCATCCCACTAAAATTGCAGCCCAGGTTAGTTTAAAAATCATCTTTAGAAATCTTATTTTTTATCTTGGGAGTGAAGAATCTAGCTGCATGTGGAGTAATAGAACTGATTTCACAAATTTTAGATTTAATAATCTGTTTTCTGAATTTCTAAAATATTTCCATCTTTAATTTAAAAATGTGTGTGCGTGTGTGTGTGTGTGTGTGTGTGTGTGTGTGTGTGTGTGTGTGTGTATGTGTTTCTTTTGGCAAAAGAGAATCCAACTCTGCATATAAGTAAGCCATGATAGAAATCTTCTCATTTTCAAATCTTTTTCTTCATCTTCCTCTAGTCTAGGGCTTAATCACCCCTTTAACTATATTCTTCAATATTCATGATCCTTTTTTACACTCCTTCCATATGATTGGAAAAGGTTATTGTTTTCTTTTAATTTGCCAGTTACCAGTTTTGTTTTTTAGCTCCACTTTTTACAGATTCACTTCTTCCATGAAGTCTTCTGGTCAAAAATCTATGGAATGCCAAAAAGGAAAAGCATACATTTACAAACATGACAGATTTTTTTCAACCCTGGAATCAACCCATGTCTTGGTTTCCATAGGTGTCTGAGTTATAAGGTGGTAAGACTCACATTGTCACATAACACACATGAATTCAACCCTTAACACCAAATTTCAGATTTCCTGCCTCTGAAGTGATGAGACTTATTATTTTATTATTTACCTCACAGGCACATCTTATTTGGAATATGATCAGCTGAATTCAGGCAATGCACTGACACCAGTTTGCTTTTACAAAACTTTGTTGTTTATTTTAAAAACAATTTGTTGAACTTAATCCATTAATATATGACTTAACATTTTGTTCTCCAAGAAAATTGTATGTGTTGACACCTCTTATAGGTTCTGGAATTCACTTCAACTGGGGGACCAGCAACTGACAGTAACAAACTGTATTACACAATTTCTTTAATTCTTCTCAGGCAACCTCTTTTCAACCATTGTGTTTTGGTTCCAGAGCCCATGCATGAACAATTTTTATATTTTTCCAAAGCAAAAATTGTTTTCTTCAGGTCTTTTCTTTCCACTAGGAAGTCATGTTTTCCCTGTGAGTGGAACTTAAACCCCAATTGTTCAATTCTAAATTCAAAACCCACAGAGCTTGGTTTAAAGTAAACAAAACACATTTATTCTCTTGTTTCTAATTGCTTGAAATTCTATCCAGGTCTTCCAAAAATTGATTGAGTCTTACCAACATTTTCTATGAACCACACATGGATTTCGAGCTTATAGAGAAACCCCAAACCTCTAGAAATAAACCCCACATCAAGAAGATTTCATTTGGTTTTAGGTTTCACTACAAAAATTTAATATAGCTTCATGAAAAATCACTAAGCAACACTGGAAGAAGATAATCTTTGTCTCCAATGAAATACCATGCTTATGTATCATTGCACAGTCATACTAATTTATGTCTTTACATCTTGAATGAAATCCACTCTGTTTTGTAGTTAATACAGCTATGCACATTCTCTAAATAGCTCAATTTGCAATATTGACTATGCATCTTAAATTATGCAAAAGAGTGTACTAAGGAACGAGATTATATGAACATGGGTTTATTCTATACCACAATTGAATGATGTTAACACTAGCAAAGTAAATGACATGGATGCTAATTAGCTAAACATTAATCCATTAACTTCTAAAAGACCCCAGAATCACAGAACTGGACAGAGACTTTAAGGACTTTTTATTATTTTATTTTAATTTTTATTTTGTTTTACCACAGTACATCTTCTGCAGTAGGAATTAGATATTATCAACTCAAAGTCTCTTATTTTACGGATACAGAGTAAGATGGTATGTATACCTTTTCTTATTGACAGAGATGGATATTAATTGGTTGTGGTCGATGTTGCTACTACTGGCTAATTTTGGCATTGCCTGTAGTACAGATGTAATAATATTTGTTTACAGCAAAATATATAAGGGCACATCTATTATAGTCATACTAATTATTGACTTCAAGATAAGAATGATAAAATTATTATTTTTATTTAGCAATTATTGATTTTAGATACAGGACATGATAAAAATCAGATTTGGTTTGTTTGATTCATCTCCTATTATTGTGTAACTTTCCTCTATTCAGAACATGAGGATTTGCATTAAATGATCACCAATGTATTTCCCAGTTTTATCAATGTGATATTTAAAATGTTCCATATCATCAAATACATCTTACTTGGGGATTTTAGCAAGAAAAGTAACACTTTTTGATGTCAATATTCTTAAAAAAAACAAATTAAAAGAAATGAGAGAAGAAAATGAATTCTAAGTTGGCAAGTTCTATAGCTTACATAAGCATTCAGCAGTGGTTAAGGCCTATACTTATATCAGTGGAAAATGTTTTCTAGCTTGCTGTTACATGCTTTTATTCATGATGTGATATAATTTAACATTTTAGTTGTAGTATTTAATTGACAACATATACTACATGGTAGTGAGGAATAGTAATCAACTAACTTTCATTTACTGCCTTTGATAGCACAGAGCAGTTTCTGGAAATGGATGTGGAGCCAGGAAATTCACTTTCCAGCATCCTTTGTAACTAGGCATGGTTCTTGCCAAGACAATGAGAGCAGAGTGATTTATGTCATAATGAGGCCAACACAAATCTCCATACTCTTTCCCAAACGCTTTAGATGGAGATGTCGAGGCTTATGGAATGGCAGAGCCAAACGACAGAAGGAGCCATGCATGGAAGAAATCTGTTGTTGATCAGAAATATCCATATTTAATTCACATTAGCAAGAAAAATCCATAGGGTTAAGACATGAACATTTGGGAGTTTGCTATAGAAACTAGCACTATTCTTTACTAATACAGAATGTATTTTAGTTTTTTAATTATTTGCAGGGTATTTGACATATTTTTTTGTTATAATTCTGAACCTCATTAAAAGTTTATTTTCATCTGACATTAAGTTCCTTTACAAATGTAATGACTTGTGATACATAAAGGAAATACATTTTAATTTAAATTGTGTGACCCAGCCTAATAAACTGTCCTTGTTTAATGGTTCTATTGATGCTATAAAGAGTTGATGGTATACAAAAGAATTAAGGCAAATTCGAAATTATTAGTCTTTTTTTCTGTATCTGACTTTTCTGTAGAGGCCTTCTCAAGTTGGCCTGTCATTTTACTTCATCAGCTGATACGATTCTTGTTTACACCCAGATATCATGGTATTTATTGAAATTAAAGCTGTGGTCTGACTGTACTTCATATACATTGTTCAATTGTTATAAATACATTGTGCTCTAAGTTCAATACAGAATGTATTTTATACTACTCTTTTGTTTATGCCACTTTTATCAATACATCAATTATTCAGGAATTAAAAATGCTTTGTAAGAAACAAATTTAACATATTCGGCAATGTCTTCAAATTGAATTATATGGAATAATAATTGTAACAGTGATGCTTTATTAAAGCACATAAATACCTTTTGATTTCCTAGGTGAGGTGTCTAATTTGAAGGATATAAACAATCACTTGTTTCTAGTAAAGAGATTGACAAAAGCACAAAAGAGAATCTGATAATTTCTGGTTTGGACCAAAAAAACCAAACTATTTTTCAATCCCCTCTTTCCACCTTCTCAATTAGCTTTGAAATTCTGTTTTCCTCTTCTTTAGCTGGGTAAGCTCAGTACTTTGGAATAAGGGGTAATTGGTATCAGGTATGAACAAAAGGCCTCAGTGAATTTTAGATGGAAAAACCTGGCCCCAAATTTTTATTTAATATGCATAAACTATGTGAGGTATCTTGGACCAAAATGTTCTGAACAGCCTAGAAAAATTATAATGACCATTTGGGGTCTTTTTATTGCAACCAAGGAAAGAAGAAACAAAGGGCAGAACTTTAAAAAGAAATTTCTGTGGACTTTGACTATGCACGTGTCTCATGTAGATCTAGGAGAATAACAATTTATTATGTGTTTAATTAAAAAAAACCCTAAACTTCTGCCAAGAACAAGCAGATCATTGAATATTACCATAACTGATAGGCAAAAACAAAAACAAAACTAAGAACTATTGTAAACCTCCAAGTTAGCACTCAGGTGCAATTAAATGACATCTGAAAGACATCTGCAGTCTTTCAGCAAGACACATGTATCTGTGAATACTTTTAAGTGCTACATAACTTTTCAGCTTCTGAGAGGTACATAGAAGCACAAAGTTTGTAGTCACACTGTTTGGATATTATATGAAACTTCTTTCTGCCGTCTTCTACACTTTTGCCCCCCATTCTTATATAACTCTACTCTTTCCATTGTAGAGTCTGGTAAAATCCTCAGGTGAATGTTTGTCTTGAGCGAGGAGAGGTAATCAACCTCGTTGGGTAGAACCTTCTAGTAGTTGTCACATCAGCTGTGTCTTCTGATAGGTCCCTGAAGGAGACACATGTTCACATCCGTGCTTTTCGCTTGCTCTCCTCTCTGTCTAGAATGCCCTTCCTCTTCTTTCTGGCTTTCATGGTTACTCTTTTACTGTCTCAGGCAGAGTTAACTATTCATTCCTCTGTTGCTAAAGCATTGGATTCATTCCTCAGTTCTACACATCCACTCATTATATAGGTCAATATTGACCAGAGGATTGAGCACTGCATTAAGTAGATGGAATTAAGCTGAGCTGGGGAGAAGGAATGGTACATCTAGTGACAGTAGACGTGAAGAGCCAAGAGATAGGGACCCGAAAATGAGAGCCCAAGGAGGACTCAAACACAAAGGGAGCTATTATGAGAATGAGATCATGTCAGGAAGTAAATCGTGAAACCCAAAATTGGCGGAATACCTGAAGCTGTATCAGCAGCAAATAAAATGCATACTCAAGGCCCAGATATTGCTGCTGTAACTGGGCTTTTCATCCTGTTTCATTGCTTTGGAATGTCCGTCAATCATACCTGTCTTCTCTGCTAGCCTGTAAAATTGTCACGGACAGCTATAATCAGCCGAATCCACAGTGCTTAGCCCAGTTTAAAAAACAATCTATTTAATATTTTTAATTGTTTTTTAAATTTTAGATTCACGAAGAACACGTGCAGTTTTGTTACATGGGTATTTTCTGTGATGGTGTGGTTTGGGCTGCTGTTGAACCCATCACCCAAATAATGAGTATGGTATCCAACAGGTAGTTTTTCAACACCTGTCCCCTACTTTCCTCCCCATCTTTAGGAGTCCCCAGTGTTTTTTGTTCCCATCCTTATACCCATGTATACCCAGTGTTAAGCTCCCACTTATAAATGAAAGTGCATGGTATTCAGGGTTTTTTTTTTTTACATTAATTTGTTTAAAATAACAGCCTCCAGCTGGATCCATGTTTCTTAGCCTAGTTTTTGATGCCCAAACAATGAATGTTCAATAAATGAACATATTCCAGAAGATATTGTTCACCTTACTTTATAGATAAGTTTATATCAACCTGAGGGATGATAAAAACTTTTAGGCATGCTAGTAAGGACAGAGCTTCAGTAATACTTTAGTTAGAATGTGGTACAATTTAGTATCTCCCAGTCTTACTTTTACGTCCAGAGACCTGGTAGTGTCCAGTAAGTACTGTATCCAACTTATATGTAAAGGCTCCAGTGTATGTTAGAGGTGGATTGAACACACAAAACCCAGGAATCTTAATTTCATGTCCTCTCTCTTCTTGTGGAACAGTGAATAAACTGGATGAAGAGAAAGAATAAATCATTTCATACACAAGACAGTTTCACGGTATAACAGCCCTAACCCCATTGTTGTTGAGAGTATGGATGGATACAATACTTTGAGGTTAAATTTAGGTCACACAATCTTTCATATGAATTACACTAGCACATTGTCACTTAGTAATCTCCTGATGCCCGATTGTTTGGGAGCAATGCTGTTGACAACTCTAACAGTGGAGTGGGCTTAATTGTCATTTTTAGTCAAACCTAAATGAGGCAAGTCTTTAACACACCTGTGCCTGTATATCTAGTCATTTGGTTTTAGGCTTAATGAAAGTTTGTTAGAATCCTGCCCCTCCTCTCACATTTATTTAACCTCTAATATACATGACATTGTTTTAGGTTTTACAGTAAGATGGAAAAATGGGTTAAAAGAACAAAGAGATACAGTTAAGATGTAAAGATGTGTTTTCAAGCTAGTGATAGCACATTGATGGATGGTGAGGTTAAAAAGGAAAGAATAGTATAGAATAGAACAGAAGAATAATATTAAAAATGTCTTACATGTAGTAGGACATGTGGGGCTAGAAGAAGTACTGCTGCCTGAACATTTTTTCCCAGGTGTACACAAATTGCTTACTGTGTATCATATCAAAACAGTTTGAGAGCCACTGCTTTAAGGAGTTCTAGAAATACCTCCTTCACTACACAGTTTTTTAGTTTGGAAATTTCTAAGCCTTTTTTTAAATTCATAATCAATATTTTTTATTATGGTTTTGTGGGGTACATTTAAGGGTTAGGTGTACAAGTATGTTTCATTCAGGCACCCTGTTGATAAGAGGTGTTTCCCCATCCCCAGACAGATATTTGCTACTGTTAATCCCATCCCCCTCCCCCCCATAGTTTACCAGTACCGTCAGTCATTTTCTCATAATATTACTTTGGATATTCAAGGTCCATTATATGAGTGAGAACATGTGATACTCGGATCTTTGTTTCTGTGAGAGGTCACTCAGTATATAGACTCTAGTTCCGTCCAGGTTGCTGCAAAATTCATGATTTTGTTCTTTTTTATGGCTGCATAGCATTCCATTGTGTATATGTACCACATTTTTTTAATCCACTCCTCTTTTGATGGGCAGCATGGTTGCTTCCAGGTTCTTGCTATTGTGAACAACGCTGTGATAAACATACGTGTGCAGGTATCTTTTTTATAGAGTGATTTGAGCTCTTCAGGGTATATTCCCAGTAGGGGGATTGCAGGGTCATATGGGAGGTTGATATTTAGAGCTTTTAGGAATCGCCACACTGCTTTCCACAGAGGTTGCACTAGTTTACACTCCCACCAACAGTGTAGAAGTGTTCCCTTTTCACCACACCCTCTCCAGTAGCTGTTATTTTTTGAGTTGTTGATAATTGCCATTCTGACTGGAGTTAGGTGGTATCTCAGTGTGGTTTTGGTTTGCATCTCCCTGATGATTAGTGAGGTTGAACATTTCTTCATGTGTTTGTTGGCTGCTTGGATGTCCTCTTTTGTGAAGTGTCTGTTCATATCTTTTGCCCATTTTATAATGGAGTTTTTTTTTTTCCCCCCAGCATGTTTTAGTTCCTTGTAGATCCAGGATGTTAAGCCTTTGTCAGACCTGGTGTTGGCAATTACTTTTTCCCAGTCTGTAGGCTGTCTCCCTGCTCTCTTGATGGTTTCTTTGGCCTTGCAGAAGCTTGTCAGTTTAATAAGGTCCCACTTGTCTATCTTCTCTCTTATGACCTGTGGGTTTCGGGTTTTGTTCAGGAATTGGTTGCCAGTTCTGATTTCCATGAGGGTATTTCCTTCATTTTCTAAGGTTCTTATGGTTTGAGGTTTTACATTTAGGTCTCTGATCCATTTGGAGTTAACCTTTGTGCATGGGGATAGAAAGAGGTCCTGTTTCAGTCTTCTGCATGTGGTCAGCCAGTTTTCCCAGCACCATTTAATGAATAGGTTCTCCTCTCCCTAGTGGTAGGTGGTGGAGGCCTTGTCGAAAAAGAGTTGGTTGAGAAATTGAGGTTTTGCTTCTAGAATCTCAATTCTATTCCATTGATCTATATGCCTGTTCCTATACCAATACCAAGCTGTTTTGATGATTGTAGCTTTATATTAGAGTTTGAAGTCTGGTAATGTGATACCATCTGCTTTTTTTTTTTTTTTTGCTAAGGATTGTTCTGGCTATTCTTGGACGTTTGTATTTCCATATGAATTCCTGTATTGTTTTTTCTAGGTCTGAGAAGAATATTGCTGGTAATTTGATGGGTATTGCATTGAATTTGTAGATTGCCTTTGGTAAGATGGACATCTTCACAATGTTGATTCTTCCAATCCACGAGCATCTGATATTTTTCTACTTGTTTGTGTCATCTTTGATTTCTTTGAGCAGTGTTTTGTAATTTTCATTGTAAAGGTCTTTCCCGTCTCTGGTTAGGAAGATGCCAAGGTATTTCATTTTTTTTGTGGCTATTGTGAATGGAATTGTGTTTTTTATTTGGGTTTCTGTTTGTTTATTATGGGTGTAGAGAAATGCAATTGTCTTTTGTACATTTATTTTGTATGCTGAGACTTTGCCAAAGGCCTTTATCTAGTGTAAAGAGGTTTTTGACAGATTCTCTTGGGTTTTCAAGGTACACAATCATATCATCTGCAAAGAGAGATAGCTTGACTTCCTCTTTTCCTATTTGGATACCCCTGATTGCCTCCTCTTCTCTGATTGCTCGAGCCAGGACTTCCAATACTATGCTGAACAGGAGGGGTGAGAGTGGGCATCCTTGTCTTGTTCCAGTTTTCAGGGGAAATGTTTCCAATTTTTTGTCCATTTAGGAGTATGCTGGCTGTGGGTTTCTCGTAGATGGCTTTTACTATTTTGAGGTATGTTCCCCGTATGCCTAGATGCTCAAAGGTTTTTATCAAGAAGGAGTGCTGGATTTTATCAAAAGCTTTTTCTGCATCTAATGATGTAATCATGTGGTTTTTGTTTTGACATCTGTTGATGTATTTAATTACATTTATGGTTTTATGAATGTTGAACCAGCCTTGCAATACAGGAATGAAGCCTACTTGGTCATGATGAATGATTTTTGAGATGTATTGCCGAATTCGGTTTGCTAGGATCTTGTTGAGAATTTTAGCATCTACAAAGATATTGGCCTGTAGTTCTCTTTCTTTGCTGGATCTTTACCTGGCTTGGGTATCAATGTGATGTTGGCTTCGTAAAATGATTTGTGGAGAGTTCCATCTTTCTCAATTGCCTGGAATATCTTCAGTAGGATTGGTATCAGCTCCTCCTTAAATGTCTTGTAGAATTCTGCTGGAAAACCATGTGGACCAGGGCTTTTTTTGTAGGAAGTTTTCTTATTACGTAGTCGATTTCCTTGATTATTATTGGTCTATTTAGGGTCTCAATTTCTTCTTTTTCCAATCTAGATAGGTTGTGTGATGTCAGAAAGTCCTCCATTTCCTTAAGGTTTTCCAGTTTATTTCCATACAAGTGTACGTAGTAGTCTCTAATGATCTTTGGTGTTTCTTCAGGGTCAGATGTGACTTCATCTTTTGTGTTTCTGATTGTGCTTATTTGGTTTTTTTCTCGTTTTTCCTTGGTCAGTCTAGCTAGGGGACCGTTGATCTTGTTTATCCTTTCAAAGAACAAGCTTTTTGTTTCATTGATTTTTTTTTGGTATTATCTTTTTGTCTTCTATGTCCTGGATTTGGGCTTTTAATTTGGTGATCTGGATTCTTCTTCTGAAATAAGGGTTTTTGTGGTCTTGCTTTTCCAGCTTCTTTAGGTGGCTTGTTAGGTTGTCAATTTGTGTTCCTTCCATTTTCTTCATGTGTGTTTGTAGGGATATAAATTCCTCTCTTACTACAGCTTTCAAGGCGTCCCAGAGATTTTGGTAAGATGTTTCTTCATTTTCATTTGTTTCCAGGTATCTCTTGATCTCTGTTTTGATTTCATCATTGACCCATGAGTTGTTTAACATCATGCTGTTTAGTGTCCATGTCTTTGTAGGTTTTGAGGGGACTTTGTTGTTGTCAATGTTTATTTTTATTCCACTGTGGTCTGAGAAGGTGCATGGTAGAATTTCGGTCCTTTTAAATTTGCTTATGCTTGATTTATGGCTAATTACATGGTCAATCTTAGAATATGTTCCATGTGGTGATGAGTAGAATGTATATTCTGTGGTCTTTGGATGGAGTGTTCTGTAGGTATCAATTAAGTCCATTTGGTCCACAGTCACATTAAGGTTCCGGATCTCCTGGCTGATTTTCTGTCCTGGGTTGTGAGTGGGGTATTAAAGTCCCCAGTTATGATGGTGTTAGAGTCAATATCTTTCTTTAGTTTTCCTAGAAGTTGCTTTATTAAAGTTGGCGCACCTATGTTGGGTGCATATATGTTTAGGATAGATATTTCTTGTTGATGGATTGAGCCTTTTATCATTATGTAGTGGCCTTTTGTATCTTTTTTGATTTTTAATAGTTTGAAGGGTATTTTGCCTGAAATTAAGATTGCTACTCCTCCTTTCTTTTGTATTCCATTTGCCTGATAGTTTATTTCCTATCCTCTTACTTTGAGTCTATGGGTGTCCTTTCTAGTGAGGTAAGTCTCTTGAAGGCAATAGATTGTTGCCTGATGATATTTTATCCATTTTGCCATTCTATGTCTTTTCAGTGGTGCATTTAGTTCATTCACATTTAGGCTAATAATTGAATTGCAAGAGTTGATCCCTGTCATAAGGTTCTTACAGAGTTATTCCTGTTTGTTGTCTTTCTTTGGGTTTTGGAGTTGGCTTATGTGTGTTTTTAATCTTTTGCCTGTACTCGTGTAGAATGTTGTTGTTCTTTTTTCTTTTTCTTCTGTGTTCAGTACTTTCTTAAGTGTTTTTTGCAGAGGTGGTCTGGTGGCAGCGTAGGTTCTTAGGGATTGGATATCTGGAAAAGATTTCGATTCTCCCTCACTAATGAAGCTTAGTTTGGCTGGGTAGGTTATTCTAGGTTGAAATTGTTTATCTTTTAGACTTTGAAGATAGGGCTCCATGCTCTCCTAGGCTGAAGGGCTTCTGTGGATAAATCTGCTGCTATTCTAATTGGTCTTCCCTGGTAGGTAGTCTGGCCTTTTTCTCTTGCTGCCTTTAGGATTTTTTTCTTTTATATCTACTTTGTTTAGACGAATTATTATGTGTCTGTGAGTTGGTCTTCTCATTTGTTGTCTTGCAGGGGTTCTCTGAATCTCTTGTGTTTGAATTTTTTCATCCTTGATGAGATGAGGGAAGTTTTCTTGAATGATTTCATGAAATGTTTGTTCCAGTGTGGCTTCTGTTTCTCTCTCTGCCTCAGGAAGCCCAATTACTCTTAGGTTTGGTCTCTCGAAGTGATCATTCATTTCTTGCAGGTTTTGTTCTGTCTTTTTGAGCTTCTTTTCCATGCTTTTGACAGTTTGGGTTAGTTCTGTGTTTTGGTCTTTGAGCTCGGAGATTCTTTCTTCTGCTTGGTTAATTCTGCTTTCCACGCTTATTAGTCTGTTATTCATTTCCATCACAGTATTCTTTACTGCTGTTATATCTGACATCAGCTCCTTTCTATTTTCCTCTTGTCTCTCCTCAATTTTTTATATTCTCTCTATTAATGTCTTGATGTCTGGGTTTGTTGCATGTGACCAGTCATTCTGGGGGCTCTTCATTGTTTGTGTTCCAGAATCTGTTTTCTCAGTGTCTGATCTCCCAGGGGTCTGTGTGAGACCTATATTCTTCTTTTGGTTTTTTTTCATTTTGTGGTTTTTTTCCCTCTCCCTACTTTTTTATTCCCTCCACAACACTGTCTTCTTTAATTCTGTTATTCAGGGGTAGAGGGATTGGTTTTACTTCTGTTTATTCAATCTCCTATTCTTTATGTATGCCCTCTTACTTTGCTCAATTCTGGAATTGCACTGTAGGGGGTGGTCCTTTTTTCAGTTTTGAGATTTACTTAAGGGAGGAGCTATGATTTAAAATCTATCTGCAGGTCCTGGTATTCGCTGACAGGGGTATGGATAATCTGGAACCCACTTCCCACTGCCTTGGAATCTGTCTGTACAGTGGGGCTGTAGGTTTACTCCCTGAAATAAAATGTGGTTAGCAGAGGGAAGAGAATGGAGCAGACAGTGGGTTGAAGAGGGGGGTGGAGAGATATAGGAGTAAGGGGGGAATCAAATGAGTGTGCCAACAAATGGAGAGACAGACCTATACTGAACCAGATAAAAACAATAGACCATAGCTACAAACGAACCAAGTCCCATACAAACAAAAAATAAAACATATAATGATGCTAACATACAAGCTAACCAACCACCTTATTAGTGTGCTGTTCCTCTATACAAAGATATGGTTTACAGAGAGAAGAAAAGAGAAAAGGATGAGGAAGAAAGAAAAAAAAAAGGAACAATACAGTAGGAATAGAATTAAGTCATTAAACTAACAGAATCAATCAAGCACACTCTGAAACTTTTCGTTTAAGTCCAATGTCCTTTTCAGTTCTGATTTCTAGCTTTCTTTTCAAGCTGGTAAATTAGTTTGCAGTTAGGGTCAGTTGTCCGTGGTCTGCTGTGAAGGACAGTTCAGATCACCCTCCATTCACCACTCTGGCCTGTCTTTTTCAAGCTTGTGTCTTCTGTTTCGGTGTTGTTACCTTGTATCGCCAGCAGGTGATGCTATCTCAGCTGCTTGCCCCAGAGGGGGTGGGGCCGGACAGGAACCAGCAGTAGCTGGAGATGGAAGCCTGCCTGAGGGCACATGGAAGGAGACCCACGGCAGGCAGGATGTCATGGTCACAGGAGAGGTGGCAGTGATCCCAGCAGATCTTCCCTGCAGGGGCTTCTAGGACTGAAGTCATGGATCCCCTCAGGCACGAGTGGCGCGATGTGCTATGGCTGCCACCGAGGCCGCGGTGCCCCCCCCCACGGCTGCTGTGTCTGCACTACAGTGGCTGTCCAGACTGCTGTGATCCCCCAGTGGTGGCAACAGCGGAGCTCCTAAAGAGCAGGCTGCGATGTTGGGGTCCGCAGCCCCCGGGGAGAGAGCGAGAGACCCACTGCAGTTCTCCTTTGCAGAGGGTTTCACAGACCAGGTTGCCCTGTCACCATCTTGCCGGTAGTCCGTTTTTTTTTTAAGTCAGAAAAATGGGGAAAAAAGTCCCACACGATTTTGGGTATTCACAATTCCAATGTAATATTATTTCCTAAAAATAAAAAAAAAAACAAAATTGCACTAATAGAAAAATACCTTTTTCTTATAGATAAAATACTTTTTTATATGCAAAAAGTCTTGAAGTTAATCTGTAAAGCTTCCAGTTGAATAGAAGTTAATTATTCTTTCATAAAATTATCTTTAAAGGTATATCTGAACAGATATATCATTGATTGTCCTCATTATTCACTGTTGCTGAGCTTGGTCTAAGTAATGATAATTTCAGTTCCAGTGTATGATGTTCTTCAAAAATTAATGAAAAAAAAATTAATGGATATGTAGAAATTTACAGTACATGAATAGAAATACCTCTGTTGTATAGTAATAGATATTTTTATTACAAACCCATACATGATAATAACAACTAAAAAATCTGATGTTAAAATAAGCTAATTTTATGCCTCGAGGTGGTGGCAGAGTCATTCACTTGGTATTTCAAATTTGATTACACTTAGGCATTTAAAAATAATACAGATGTATTGACGGTAGTGGGAATCTGCCTGGGAAGGGGGGGGACACTTCATCAACAAGGGTACCTGCATAATGAACATTGGTATGCCTAACCCTGAATTGTACCCCACATCTTTAAAATACAGATACTTTAGCTTAATTATTTAAGGTTTGTTAGCATTGGATTCTCCATTCTATCAATTTCATTGTAGTATTGACTGCATTTTATTTTTTTATTTGAATAAAAATTGAAAGAAATATAAGAAGACAGAATTACAAACAGACTTAAAAATTTAATTCCTAATTATTTTTCCATCCAGTCAGAGAAAACACAGGGTATGTTTACATGTTTTATTTGGGTCACTATCTTAGCCTACCCATTCTACATGGGAGATGGCTAGAGTTGCAAATGAACCCAGATGGTGGAATTTTCCTTTCTAAACAAGCTGGCCAAATATTTATAAGTTTTACATGCTTACATTTTAGCTTTTGCTGATGAAGCGTATCTACTGAATTTCACCAGAAGTTCCAGTAAAAGCATATGGATTATGGTCAGCAGTATTTGGGTAAGACATTTGGGCAGATTTCTTCCATTGCAGTGTCTACATAGTGTATGCTTCAGTAACTTTTACAGATCACTTGATAGAACAGCAAGGATGAACTGTAATCATCTGAAGGGTACTGCTGGTGTTTAAACATGAAACTAGGCAGAGCTGCTTTTTTTTTTTTTTTGACCCAGTTAAGATTTAAAAACTCAATGCTCTAACTAATTTGGTGTATGTATAAGGCCTTGAGGGTCTATGATATCTGGTTTTGTTTTTTTATTCTCTTTATTTAGCAAAATTTACAATGACCAATCTTTAAATACGTACCCATAAAAAAGAGAATAGGATAGTGAGTTTCTTAAATTTATTTGGTACAAACAGTTCTGAATGTAAAAAATATCTATGGTAATAAAAAGATCATGAATTTATTAATTTTTGATTAATAAAAATGATACTGGCTATTTATTGAGTGCATACAATGTATGAGAAAATATGTTAAGTAATACATGCATACTTTCATTTGGGGGCTAAGTGAGAATTATTTACTTTGTGCATTAACTAAAAAAAAAATCCTGTTATAGGCAGGATTAATAGCATCACTCTAATAATATCAGTAACTATCAATTTCTAGATAATTGTTGTATATGAATTAACATATTCAACTATGACAAAAACTCTCCAAGATATATTATTATATAAATATATGTAATATATATTATTAAATTGTTCTCATTAAACAAAGTAAACATACTGAGATAAAGAAAAGCTGAGTCACTTGCCTAAATTCACACAGTTGCCAAGCATGGAGTAAAGATGCCAACAGCAAGTCTGTCTGACTTAGAGATTCCATTCATTACCACTATTCTATAGCACCCCTCAAAACTCTGTTCCTTTGAAATCCCTGCTTATTGATATTGTCAGCTGACCTCTAGGGAGATTATTCTCTTTCCTCAGTGACTTTTGAACCTATGTCAGAGTTCTTTCTCCTCTTCATCCTCTTCCCTCACATTTTGAGGATATTCTTGGGACACTGAGGGTGCAGAGTAAGTAGAGTCATCTTTTGGTATTCAGGGTGATTTGTTCCAATAACCCCCAACGAATACCATATTCTGTGGATGTTCAAGTCTCTCATATAAAATGGCATAGTACTATCTGCAGATAATTTACATAACCCTCCTATGTCTTTAAGTCATTTCTAAATTGCCTATAATACCTAAAACAATGTAAATGCTATGTAAGTAGTTGTGATACTGATTGCTCTTAGGGAATAATGACAAGGAAAAAAAATCTGTGCGTGTTAAGGATAGAAAAAAATTTTCCAAACTATTTTTTTTTTATATGAGGTTGACTGAATGGATGGGCATGGTACCCACAGATACGGAGGTCTAACTATATTTGTTGAACTGAACTAAGTAAAAGTTTATCATTGCCCATGTTACACTGGGGGTCCCCTTTTATGCTTTGCTAGTATCCTCTTCATGTCTTTATTATTACACTTACTAAAGATTTGCTGTTGAACGTATATGACTTATTTTTTTTCTTGGATTCACAAATAATATTCCTTTTGAGTGAATAGGTGGTCACATTATTTTCAAAATTGCTAAACTAGTCTTGAAATAGCAAAGCTGAAGCATCATAGTTAATTCTGACATTGAGCAAAGGGAGAGATTGAGGAACTAAAACATGAGTGAGTGTCTTGAGGGCAAAAATCTGTCCACAGGAGTAGAGTTTCAATATTTCAGCACTGGAGGCCAGTCATTAATAGGACACCGAGACCATTAAGGGGAACTATTGGGGCTTGAAATGGTGTGTTCTGCCAGAGAATGGATGTCTGAGAAGACTTTTCGAATTGTGAAAGTTTCCACGTGGGACATTTTCCAAGGCGCCAAAAATATATTGGAATCAATAAATGTCAGTAGTTTGCTTAGGCTTTTAGAACATTTTAATGTAGGAATATAAAGCCCTTGGCATAAACAAAAGCTAACTGCTCAGCCAGATCCACATGCTTTGGATCATCTAAGACATTCACCTGACTTTGTCTTAGTTTAAATCCTGTGTTTAGTCACTGCTGAGTTGTACTTCTTAGATGCTGAAAGGCAGATGAGGTAAAAAATGTGTGGTGCACATGTCTTTTCAGCAACATGGCAATACGTTGAGAATATTTGTGGCTCGAATTAAAGTTTAAGACAGTCAGTGCCATTTAATGAATTCTAGGTTAGCAATGATAAATAAACATTGACTCAGCAACACTGTTTACTTTCTGTGCTTGAGACTTTACTTTGGAATTTTGCCCTATAAACACACATGTACTCCTAACAGGACTGGCATTTACATAATACTCTGTGATAGCAAGAAAGTCTGGTCTGAAACGTCAGCTCTGCCTGGATGAACAGCTCCCTTCACTTATTACAAGAAACCATGGAAAAATGTGTTTACAGCAGCACACTTACATTTAAAGAGCTTCTATACTGGGTACAATTTTAAGGTCACTTAATAAGAAATTCTGCAATTATTATTGCTTAATTTGAAGCCAATGAATGAGTTGTCTCTCTCCTACTTTTCTATGTGGCAACACATAAATGGTGAAAAAATTTGCATAATAATTCAATATCAATTCATCCATTACTTCTACCACAGGTTCCAATAGTAGACTGTGACTTCTGACAAGCAATTGTTTAAGTTGTTACTAGGGAAGTTCCAGAAGTTAACTCACCACAAGATAGTTCATCTTCCAAAGCCAGAGTAGGGCTTCCATAGAATACTTGTTGGTAGCTGTGTGCAATTAACTCACAAGGGAAGGTTTACTTAGAAGAATGGTTGTTAATCAGGCCCACCAAGTGTATCTTAGCTGCCTGTTCTTAGAATCACCTAATATGATCTTGTCTGTTGACATAATGCTTTGTTGCAATTGGCCTACTTGAAAAAAGTTCTATATCAATCACTCATGTCATGACAGCTTAAGGCTTTGATTAACTGAAAGTACAAAAGAAAAATGTGTGTGATTCATTAATCAGAGAGAAATTGTGACTGTTAGCGAGAAGTATCAGTTTTGAGAGCAAGTGCTGTGGTCATACCTTGACAATTACAGGCTGTAATACCTGGCAGAACTTCTGTCTTTCTTCCTTGTTCCTTTTTTTCTCCTGGCAATCTGGCCTAGATGACCAGAAAAGACTTAGATCTTTACTTTTTTTCTTAAGATCAGGCTGATTGTAAGTCCAGAATGTTCTGTTTCTCTTGTCACCTTGAACCTTATTTCTTTCTCTTCAGAATCAAATGCACTTTCCCAGATAAAAATACCTGTAGTCTAAATTATACTTGCATCCACATACAGTCTGATAAATATCCTCCCGATTTTACTCTCCTGAGCAATCAATATCTCTCAGGAAAAAGTCTCATATTAGAGGCCTGCGATGTTTCAAAATAAGAGAGAGGGGAAGTGAGGGAAGTATGTCTGTTTCTCTAAGGAGAGGCTTAAAATAGTCTTCCCTGCATCTCAACAATGTTGTTTTGCATTTCCATGGTGGTTTGAATGCACTCTCCGCTGGAGATGGTGCAATCCCACCAGGGCATCTCCTAATGGAGGTAAATTGCTATGGTCTGAATATTTGTGTCCCCCTAATCCCCAGTGTGACAGAATTAGGAGGTGGGGCCTTTGGGAGGTGATGAGGTCAGGAGGATGAAGCCCTCATGAATGGGATTATAAAAGAGGCTTTAGAGAGCTCTCTCTCCCTTTTTCCCATGTGAGGACAGAGTGAGAAGGCACCATCCATGAAAATCACCAGACATTAGATTTATTCAAAACTTGATCTCAGACTTCTCATCCTCCAGAACTGTGAGAAATACATTTCTGTTGTTTATAAACTAGTCTATGGTATTTTTGTTGCAGGCCAAATGGACTAAGACATGGGTGAAAGAGTAGAATGTGGCACCATCCTGCAATTATCTGCCTGAGTCCCTGTATTGTTTTCTGGACTTATTCGTTAATGATATGAAGACCTACTGGAACCTAAATCCTTGACTCCTTCTAATGTAGCAATGGCTGTTCCCACTAGAATCCTTGTGGAATCCTAGAGGCAGATAATGGCACAGGCTCTATAAAACATATCCTTTATTACTAAAAATTTGGTCACTATTATCTTTCTGATCTCCTTTCCAGGTGAATTGATTAGATCATTGTAGAGCTTCTAGGATAGTGTTTCTTGCAATGTGGTCCAAGATCACCTGCATCAGGGTCATTTGGCTTGCTTGTAAAAATGAAGTCTTCTGGTCCTCATCCTAGGCCTATTTAATCTCCAGGATTGGAGATTCAAAAATGTAAGTTTGTAAATGTGCCCCACAGGGGATTATGATGTGCAATCATAATTTTGAACCTTTTACAGAAACCAGCATTGGAAGCAGATATGATTAACAAGTTGTGTCTGTGTCCTTTCCCTTTGGCTTTTATGCCTTTGGTCTTCTGTAGTCAGATGTCCCTAATAAATTGGTAGTATTCTTAGCTCTGTGTAAGTACTTCCACACCACTGCAAAGAAGAGAGTGGAGAGAGATGTGAGAGAAAATTGTCAACAAAAGAATATGACATATGATATAAGATCCATTTGCCTCCTGAATCAGATACATTTATTCACTTGCCTCCTGAGCAGTCTGATGCCCATTCTGATTCTAACTCATCCACCAGAACCCAAAGTCTGCTGAAAATTAGAGCATCCATGGGGTGAAGAAAAAGAGGAGCAGGAGGAAATCTTGAATTGATTGAGTTTATCTACATTTCCAACCAGAAACTGCTGGGAATTGGCATTTACATTTTTTTTTTAATCATCAGCAATAATGGAGGCTTGGTTACCAAATTAAGAGTCAGTTACAGAAAAAAACTCAGAGTTTATGTCTATGATCATGAAATATTAGACAAGATATAATTTAAAATAGTTATCTGTAGTTCATTATTGGTGTTTTCATGTGGATTTTTTTTCTGCAGCATTTCTTGAGATATTTAAATTTTTTGAAACTGAGAAAACTCAATAGAGAAATAAGGAGAATGGAAGAAAAGTATTATAATTCTTTGCAAGAATTAAAGCTTAACAATCAACATAGCAATGTTACTGGTTCAAAAGATTCTACTGATGTCAAGTGAAAAGCAAGAGTAGGAAACGTAGGGTCAAAAGTTAAGGCAGACAAGTCTGGGAACCCGAACAGACACATATGGGAAAGAAGCAGCTTGGTTGGGGCCATCAGCTGTTGCGATGTTGTAAGAGTGTTCTTGTGTCCCTCTATTGATAGTAATGACTTATGCTTGCAAATAAATAAATAAATATTAATCTGTTTTCATACATAGCATATTTTGTACAACTCCTGTGAGTGGTGTTATAAGAAAAAAACAAGTTTTGGAAGCCAAATAAGTCTGCATATTGGCAGATTTGACTCATAATTCTGCATAGTGCTGTTAACTTTATTAGACAATCCAAATGTTATGAGAGTACTATCCAATAATGTTTGCTGGAATTTATCAGCATTTGAATGTTTGCTATAGTCCATAGTGTAAATACTTCTAAAGTACTTTTATTATTCATCAAACACATTTTTATATATCTATAATAATAAAGAGTATGAGGGTTTTGGAAATATATATATATATATATATTTTTTTTTTTGAGTAGCAGTCTCACTCCGTCGCCCAGACTGGAGTGCAGTGGCCGCTCCCGGCCACCACAGCCTCGACCCGCTGGGCTCTGGCGATCCTTCCACCTCAGCCTTCCGAGTAGCCAGAATTACAGGCATGCACTACCACGCCCGGCTGATTTTTTGATTTACTGTAGAGATGAGGTCTTGCTGCCCAGGCGGATCTCGAACCCGCGGGCTCAGGCAATCCACTCACCTCAGCCTCCCAAAGGCGCGGGATTACAGGCTGAGCCACCGAGCCCGGCTGGAAATATTTTAAGAATAACTTATGAGAGTTAACTTTAAGAATTCCTGGGAAATGGGAAAGTGAACTAAATTCAACCTGGTCAATTGCCTGCTCAAACAAAAATATCAGCATTATCTGTAGGATTAAGTAAAACCCATAGTCCTCTAATATAATATTCCAAATGCCTAAAATATAATCCAAATTACTTGTCATACTTTTGAACCATAAAAGGCCAGGCATGGTGACTCATGCCTGTAATCCCAGCTTTTTGGGAGACCGAGGAAGAAGTATTGCTTGAGCACAGGAGCTTTAGACCAGCCTGGGAAATATAGGAGACCTTGTCTCTACACAAAATGAAAAAAAAAAAAAAAGATTAGCTGGGCATGCTGGCACATACCTGCAGTCCCAGTTACTGGGGAGATTGAGACAGAAGGATTGCCTGAACCCAGGGGGTCAAGGGAAAATACAATCAGCAAATGCCTATGTTGAGGTAATAAAGATGTTGGAATTACCCAACGGGGACTTTATAGCAGCTATTTATAAAAGTGGTCAAGTAAGTAAGGGCAAATATTCTTGAAATGTTTGGAAAGATAGAAACCCATAGTGAAGTAATACAAGATAAGAATAACCAAGTAGGAATGTAAGAATTAATTGCATCCAAATAACTGAAAAAACAGACAAACAAACAAAAACCCCAATCACTGACTAAAAACAAGCAGAGAGAAATAATGTGTTACTTACAGGGAAAAAGAACTTGAAGGCTAGTTGATTTTTTGTTAGAAACTAGGGAGGGCAGAAAGGAATGATACAACATTTTTAAGGTGCTTAATGAAAAGAAATCAATCTAAGATTCTATGCCTAGTAAAAATATCCTTCAAGAGTTGAAAGAGATATAAAAAGAATCTCAGATGAAATAGAACTGCTCTAAAAGAATTGCTTAAAGAGAGTTGGTCAGATAAAAGGGAAATTATACCAGAAGGATACCTGACATATCAGGAATATTGAAAGAATGTCTGTAATATAAGTCTGAGTAAATATAGTAAATACTAACTCGTTCAAATAAGTTTGAACATTAAAAGCAGAAATTTTCATACAATTTTAAAACAATCGCCTTCAGAAAAATGAGAACAATTCTCATCTTATGAGGCTAGAAAAAAACTGATACCAAACCAGATAAAGACAATACAAACAACAACAAACAATAAAGCCATAAACAGATATCCCCCATAAACACAGATGCAAGCAATCCCCAACAAAATATTAACAAATTCTATCCAGCAAGATATAAAGTCAATTATAGACCAAGACCAAGAGAGATCTATTTTATAAGTGTAAGACTTATTCAATATTTGAAAATCAATCAGTGTATACCAATATATTAACCGTGTTAAGAAGAAAAAACACATAATTAAAAGAATTGATACAGTATAGAAACAGACTAAATCTAACATCCATTTATTATAAAAACTCTCAGCATACTTAGAAGGAAACATCCTCCACTTAATAAATGGCATCTCTAGAAACCTAGAGTCAATGTCATACTTGATAGTGAAAGACTAAATGATTTACCCTAAGATTAGGACCAAGGCTGCAACTCTGCTTCAACATTGCACTATAATTCCAAACTAGTATAAGAAGGCAAGGAAAAATTAAAAGATACATGGATTGGATAGAAAAAACCCAAACTACCTCTATTCATAGATGACATGATTGTTAATGAAGAAAATCCCCAAATGAGTAAAAGCAAGTCTTCTAGAACTAGCAAGTGAGTTTATCAGGGTTAAAGAATGTAAGACAAACATACAAATATCAACCTTATTTTTATATGCTAGCAATAAACAATTGCAAACAAAAAATTTAAAAACTACTGTTAAAATAGCCTTGGAATACTTAGGTATAAACCTACCAAAACAAGTACTAGATTATATATTGTAAAGGACAAATTGCTAATGAAAGAAACCCAAGAAGGCCTAAATAAATGGAGAAACAAACTGTTTACATCAATTGGAATACTCAATATAATAAAGATGTCAATTCTTCCAAAGTGATCTATACATTTAATGTCATTGCAATAAAAGTCCTAACAGGAGTTTTTGTGGGTATTGTTAAGCTTGCTCTAAAGTTTATATGGAAAGACAAAGGAACTAGAATAGCCAGAACAATTTTGAAAAAGACAAAGTTGGGGAAATTATATTACCCAATTTTAAGACTTTCTACAAAGCTAAAATATTCAAGTTGATGAGGCATTGGGGATAGATAAGCATATGGGTCAGTGGAACAAAATGGAGAATCTAGCAATACATCCACACAAATATGGTCAATTGGTTTTTGACAAAGATATAAAAGCAATTCCATAGAGATATAGTATTTTTGACAAATGGTATATGAACAATTGGATATCAATATTTAAAAAACCTAAATTATTGCTCTGTGAAAAATTAACTCAAAATGTTTCACATATGTAGATGAAAAACAACAAAAAAACTATAGAAATTTTAGATGTAAATAAGAGAGAATCTTTGTGTCTTGGGATTAGGCAAAGAAATCTTAGACATGACACTAAATGCATGATTCATAAAAGGAAATTTTGATTAATTGAACTTCACCTAAAACTTTTGCTGCATTAAGAACTCTGTATTAAATGTTGAGAGAAGGAAAAGACAAGCTACAGATTGGTGGAAAATACTGGCAAATCACATATCCACAAGGAATATGTATCCAGAATATATAAATACTATAAAAAAACTCAACAGTAAGAAAACAAAATATTCAATTTAAAAATGGGCAAAAGACCTGAACATTTCGTGAAAGAGAATATACAGATAGCAAATAACCACCTACCAGTTATTCAACATCATTAATTGTTAAAGAGTTTCAAATTAAAAGCATGATACAATGCCACTAAACAATTATTGGAATAGCTAAAATTAAACATATTGGCAATACCAAGTATGGGAGAATGCAGATCAACTGAAAGCCTCTTACATTGTTTCTGGAAATGTAAAATTCTACAGTCACTCTGAAACATTCTTTGGCACTTTCTTATAGTTAAACATACACTTACCATGTAACTAAAAAAATTCCAGTTCTTGGTACTTACCTGAGATAAATTAAAACTTGTGATCACACAAAAAACTTTATACAGTTGTTTATGGTGGCCTTCTTCATAATTGCCTCCAAGTAGAAAGAATCCAAATGTCCCTCATCAAATGAATGATAAATGGTGGTGTATTCATGTAGTTGGAATAGTTCTCAACAATAAAAAGGAATGAAACTTTGATACATGCAACAACTTGGATGAACCTCAAAGGCATTCAGAGTAAGAAGGGTTAGTCTCAAAAGGTTTTATTACACTTATATTACGTTCTTGGAAAGATAAAACTATAGCAGTGGAGAACAGGTTAGGGATCAGGGATTTGCCTGTTTTTAAATTAGTCTGCTTTTTTTTCTTGTTGCTGAGTTGTAAGAGAGTTCCTTATGTATTCTGGGCACTAGATGCTTATCACATACATGATTTGCAACAATTTTCTCCCATTCTGTTGATTATCTTTTTACTTTCTTGAAAATGTCGTTTGATATACAAAATTTTTCAATTTGATGAAGTTCAATTCATGTTTTCTTTTGTTGCTCATTCTTTAGTGCCATATCTAAGAATCCATTGCCAAATCCAAGGTTATTAAGAATTACCTCTATGTTTTCTTTTAAGGATTCTCTAGTTTTAGCTTTTATACTTAGGTCATTGATCCATTTGAAGTTAGTTTTTGTATATGGTGTGAGTTAGTGGGTCCAACTTCATTCTTTTTTTTGGAGTTGGCGTCTCACTCTGTCGCCCAGACTGGAGTGCAGTGGCCGCTCCCGGCCACCGCAGCCTCGACCTGCTGGGCTCCGGCGATCCTTCCGCCTCAGCCTTCTGAGTAGCCGCAACTTCATTCTTTTGCATGTGAATATCCAGTTGTCTCAGCACCATTTGTTGAATGTTTTTGACATCCTTGATGACAAACAATTGGCCATAAATGTATGAGTTTATTTCTGGAATCTTAATTCTATTTGTTAGTCTTTATGTCTGTTATTATGCCAGTACCGCACTGTTTTAATTATCTTAGTTTTGTAGTAAATTTTGAAACTGGGAAATGTGAGGCCTCCAACTTTGTTCTTTTTCAAGATTGTTTTGGCTACTTGGGGTTCCCTGAAATTCTGTATAAATTTGAAGATTGGCTTTTTTGTTTCTGTGGGAAAGGGTCACTGGAATTTTGATAGGAATTTTATTTTTTAAAAATATAGTGGGTATCATAAAAATGGAAGTGGCCAGTCTTTTCTGCTCAAACGCTGGTTGTGTAACAACATAATATAGTAGGAAAAGCCTAGCATTTGTAGTCTCTAAACCCAGATTCAGATTCCTGGATTAGTAGCTTCATTTCAGCATAGAGTAAAGCCAAGCAAAATGGTGGAGAGAAATTTCAGGGGATAGATGATTCTAATAGCTCACTGACCTGTAATAACATGAATAGCAACAAGAACAACACCTCCACCTGCTGCAACCATCCATCGAATAGCTGTCAGATGCCGTGCTAAGTGCTTTGCATTATCTTCTTCATTTCATCCTTAAATGACTCTCTGAGTCATGGTATTACTATCACCATTTTACAGATAAATTGAATCTTAGTTTGTCTATTGTGCTCAAGGCTATACAGAGAGTAGACAGCGAAAATAGGATCAAAGTTTGTTCATTGTAAATTACACTGTGATATACTGATTCCTATTATCATTGTCTATTCTGTATTATCATTGTCATTAACTATTTTCCTTCTCCATCCTGAAACTTTTCTCTTTCTTTGTCTTTATTGCTTTCACTTTTGTCAAAGCTCTGGAATAATTAGAAGAGTTATATACATATTTAAAGATATTGCCAGCCAGGCTTGGTGGCTCAGCCTGTAATCCCGCGCCTTTTGGAGGCTGAGGTGAGTGAATTGCCTGAGCCCGTGGGTTCGAGACCTGCCTAGGCAACTTGGCAAGACCTCATCTCTACAATAAATAAAAAACTAGCCGGGCGTGGTGGCGTACGCCTGTAGTTCCAGCTACTTGGAAGGCTGAGGTGGAAGGATCGCCAGAGCCCAGCAGGTCGAGGTTGCAGTGACGGGAGTGGCCACTGCACTCCAGTCTGGGTGACAGAGTGAGACTCTAACTCAAAAAAAATAAAAATAAAAAATAAAAAAATAAAGATATTGCCATTGTGGACTTAAATGAATTTCTCTTCTATTGAGAGAAGCAACTTTGATTGCTCTCCTCATGGGGACAGAAACACTGTGACTAAGCTTCAAATTTATCTTACTGTCTGTGCAGAGTCAAGACAGCAGTAATAAACCTTGGCCTAAAATGCAGTTTCACTTCCGAGGTTAAATGGTTAAAAATATTTGGAATGACTTAAAGCTCCAAGTTAATTGCTATATTAAACCTTTTCTTCTTTTCTTGAACTTATTTGCTTCTTAGGGAGTTTACCACACATGTTTTTTCTCCTGAATTAAAATTAAACAAACTGGTAGAAAAATGGAAAGGAAGCAACCAGAGAAATTAGTATTCGCTTTTACACAAGAATTTGGGATAAAGAGTGAGTACTTGTTACTACTGTCATGAATGTCAAGAATGTCATATTTTTTCCCGTTTCAAAATGCAAAAGCCTGCAACCTGAAGAGCTGAGATTCTTGACTAGGAGTAAGTAGGTGAAAGTGATGGTAACCACACTGAACACATTTCACTTAGAGTCAGCTGCATGGTTCAACCTTAGCCCTCAGGGACTGCAATTTGTGGGAGAGCACTGTGTTAAATTCAGTGAGTGGTGTCATTACTCAAGGGGAAATGATGTCTTCTCTTAGATCTCTGCTGGGACATTACGGCAGAGTGGTTGGTTCTACCTTTGCCAGTTGGTTTGACTGTGAGAAATGACAACTGAAATGCTGTTTGGCAACTGGAAAAAGCGGTTTGCTTTTTACCAGACTAGGCACTGTTATTTTATTTTCCTTAAACATGGCTCTTTTGGATAAATATGACTCATGAGATATTAGATTATAGAATGCTTTGTTTTTATTATTAATATATTGTTTTTAAAACTACTATTGCTAAGACTGGTCTTTATATTTGAGATTAACATATTGCCAGAGTGTAGTATACATGTTTTGAGAGGGAAAGAATAGACAGAATTGAAAAACTTAGAATTTAATTAAGGAGTCAGGTTAAATGGATACGTTTAAGTGTATATACAATGATGACATATGATCACCACAATGCAATTAGCCTGATTTCCTTCCTTCCTTCCTTCCTTCCTTCCTTCCTTCCTTCCTTCCTTCCTTCCTTCCTTCCTTCCTCCTCCTTCCTCTCCTTCTCTCCTTCCCTCCCTCCATCCTTCCCTCTTTCCCTCTCTACCTCCCTCTCTCTCTTTATTAACAACTCTGAGCATATTAACTCAAATATGTGCAAAACCTTTTCTGCGTTAGGGTTTTTGTACTGTTTTGCTGAAGCATTTCCTCCCATTGTCTTTGCATGGTTGACTCATTTATTTCCACTCTACTGAAAAAAAGTGGTCTTTTTGACTCTCTGGGAAGACTTTTGTTCTGATCCTTTTATTGTGTATTTCATTTTAAAAGAAATTGACACTATTTCTCCTTCAGATATCTACTATTTACGTATGTATGTGTGTATTGTTACTTTGAAGATAGGGTCTTGTTCTAACACCCAGGCTGGAGTACAGTGGTGCAATGGCTCACTGCAAGCTTGAGCTCCTGGGCTCAAGTGATCCTAGCAGCTCAGCTTCCTGAATAGTGTATGCGCCACCACACTCAGCTAATGAATTTTTTTTTTTTTTTTTAGTTGGGAGTCTCACTCTCACCCAGACTGGAGTGCAGTAGCATGCTCCCGACCACCACAGCCTCGACCTGCTGGGCTCCGGCGATCCTTTGACCTCAGCCTTCCAAGTAGCTGGAACTACAGATGTGCGTTACCAGGCCCAGCTAATTTTTGATTTATTGTAGAGATAAGGTCTCGTCAAGTTGCCCAGGCAGGTCTCGAACCCGCGGGCTCGGGCAGTCCACTCACTCAGCCTCCCAAAGTGCTGGGATTACAGGCTGAGCCGCTGAGCCACTGAGCCTGGTTGAATTTTTTTTTTTTTTTTTTTTGTAGAGACTGTTTCTCGTTATGTTGCTCAGGCTAGTCTTGAACTCCTGGGCTCAAGTAATCCTCCTGTCTCAGTCTCCCAAGATGCTGGGATTAGATTACAGGCATGAGCCATCGTGCCTGGCCACTATGTTTTTTTTTAACTTTTAAATTTTTTTAATGATAAAATTGTGAGGTACAATTCAGGGTTAGGTATACAGATAGTCACTGTGCAGTTACCCTTGTTGATGAGGTTTGCACCCACTTCCCCAGGCAGATTTTGACTACTGTCAATCCCACCTCCCCATCCCCCCTCCCCACTGCAGTTTCCTGCTACTGTCAATCCTTTTCTTATAGTACTACGGTAGTTGTTCAAGGTCCACTTACGATTGAGAAGATGTGATACTCAGTTCTTTGTTTCTGTGGAAGATCATTCAGTATTATAGACTCTAATTCCATTCAGGTTACTGTGAAGTTCATGATTTTGTTCTTCTTTATGGCTCCGTAATATTCCATAGTGTATATGTACCATATTTTAAAAAATTCAGTCCTCTTTTGAGGGCAGCACGGTTGGTTTCATGTTCTTACTGTTGTGAACAATGCTGCAATAAACATACATGTGCAGGTATCTTTTATAGAGTGATTTGAGTTCTTGGGGTATATTCCCAGTAGGGGGATTGTGGGGTCATATGGAAGGTCGATTTTTAGAACTTTTAGGAATTGCCACACTGATTTCTTTGGAGGCTGTACTAGTTTACACTCCCACCAACAGTGTAGAAGTGTTCCCTTTTCGCCACAACCTCTCCAGCATCTGTAATTTTTTGAGTTAGTGATGATGGCCATTCTGACTGGAGTTAGGTGGTATCTCAGTGTAGTTTTAATTTGCATCTCCTTGATGACTAGTGAGGCTGAACACTTTTTCATGTATCTGTTGGCTGCTCGTATGTCTTCTTTTGAGAACTGTCTATTCATATCTTTTGCCCACTTTGTAATGGGGCTGTTTATTTTTTTTTCTTTTCAGCATGTTTGAGTTCCTTGTAGATTCTTGATGTTAGGCCTTTGTCAGACATGGAGTTGGTAAATTTTTTTTCCAGTCTGTGGGCTGTCTCCCTGTTCTTTTGATGGTTTCTTTGGCTTTGCAGAAGCTTGTCAGTTTGATGAGCTTATCTATCTTATCTCTTATAGCCTGGCACTTTGGGTTTTGATCAGGAATTTGTTGCCAGTTCCAACTTCCATAAGGGTGTCTCCTGCATTTTCTAAGGTTCTTATGGTTTGAGGTTTTATGTTTAGGTCTCTGATTCATTTAGAGTAATTTTTGGTATGGGGATAGGTAGGGGTCCTGTTTCAATCTTTTGCAAGTGGTCAGCCAGTTTCCCCAGCAACATTTACTGAACAGGTTGTCCTCTCCTCAATGGTTGGTGGCGGAGGCTTTGTCGCAGATGAGTTGATTGAGAAATTGAAGTTTTGCTTCTGGAATCTCAATTCTATTACATTGTTCTGTGTGCCTGTTCTTGCACAAATACCAGGCTGTTTTGATTGTTGTAGCTTTATAATAAAGTTTTAAAGTCTGGGAGTGTGGTACCTCCTGTTTTTTGTTTTTGTTTTTTTTGCTGAGAATTGTTTTGGCTATTCTCGGTCATTTATGTTTCCATATGAATTCCTGTATTGTTGTTTCTAGGTCTGAGAGGAATGTTGCTGGTAATTTGATGGGTATTGCATTTGGTAGAATGGACATCTTAAAATGTTCATTTTTCCAATCCATAAGCATGGAATATTTTCCCACTTGTTTGTGTCGTATTTGATTTCTTTGAGCAGTGTTCTGTAGTTTTCATTGTAAAGGTCTTTCACATCTCTGGTTAGTAAGATGACAAGGTGATTAATTTTTTTGTGTGGCTATTGTGAATGGAATTGTGCTTTTTATTTGGGTTTCTGTGTTTATTATTGGTGTTTAGAAGTGCGACTGTCTTTTGCACATTTATTTTATACCCTGAGACTTTGCCATAATCTTTTATCAGTGCAAGGAGGTTTTTGACAGATTATCTTGGGTTTTCAAGGTCACTATTATGTTTTTAAAACTTTTTTTTCCTTCTCATTTTTCCTCATCTCTCACTGCCTGGGCTGACTAAACTTGTAAGAGTCACAAAAGACAGGTACCAGGTTTGTCTTGTTCAGGCATATATATCTAGGAATACACACTCATGTGCACACATGCACACACACATATGTACTGTTTTACACAGATTAGATATTCAGTAAATGATTGATAAATGAATTGATGATGTTATCATTAGGAATGACCATCTAACTCTCTATTTTTCCAACCCTTCAGTTTTTCATAAATCAAATATAAGCTTAATAAGTTTTTAATGTTTATGTTTATATTATCCTGGAGTGTCTGTTTATATTATCATGGGATATCTGTAATAATACAGATTTATGATTATTTCTTAGAGCAATAACCACATTGTTTACCCATGGTCCAGTTCTCCCTCCTTGAAGGGTATAATGATGAGAGTCAGTTGGGCTCTGTTTACCCATAAAAAGGATCTCTTGCAACATAGGAAAGGAATTCCCATATTATGAGTTTGGGAACTTATACACACATTGCTCCCTCTTCTCCTGAGAGAGGAATAGAAACTTAATTTCCATGTTGTACAAAGTCTCCTTGGGAAAAGAAGAGGAAGTTCTTTGGATTCTAACCATTTTAAATATTAATCTATATTTCTAGGGGGAAGATAATATAAGTCCCTTTGGGATGCAACCCTAGAACGTTTCTTTGGTTCTGGTTTTTATCTCCTTTTGAGATATATGAGAGGGGACCCCAAACCCCCCCGGAATTTATTTATAAGAAATTCTGTATTTATTCTTACATGTTTAAACTTGTATTCTTACATTTGTAACCAAAGGTGTTTCATTTTATGCATATAAAAGGGTGTTTTGACAAAGTGTTTATTGGTTTTGTCAGACTTTCAAAGGAGTTCACAGCACAAAAATGGTTAAGAGTCTCCAGTCTAAGAAATTATGTCTGTGGAATATATCGATCAGTATCTATTTCACACATCCAAGATCATACTTCACACTAACACACTGAGTTTTCAGATTAACACATGGTTTTGAATTAGCACTTAAAATCTTTAAACGTCCTTCTCATATTGTTTTATATGCCTAAGAATTCTTTATCCCATGCGAGTGAGCATACATGGGTTTCTTACATCCTCCTCCTTTTGAGGGCAAACCTCATTTCATTTACACCAGCTGCAACATCTTCATCAGCAGGTCGAACAGGCACTGAAAGCCACATATTTGGTTTGAGTCTTCCAGAGAAATTCTGTACTTTGTGGATGACCTGATAAGACTCCACATTAATCCCCAGCTTGAACTTGAACAGCATGTTGCTTGCTCTATCCCCTTGGACTCTGGCTTCCGCATGGTGATGTTGAGGAGTACCATATGTATTATCTCATATAATATTATCCCTCTCTTATTTGGTCCAGAAAATACTTATAATTAATCTTAGCCTTCTTTAAATCAGAATGTGAAGACTGATGATAGTTCATATAGCTGGGGTGGGATTCAACCAGAAACATTCTATAGCTACATGTTGTAACTTACCAAATTCATTTTTTCAACCCAGATGTTAAAAGGTTAACTGTAGTTTTATGGGACAGAGTGGAAAGTGGGATTTGATGAATGCACAGGAATAAAGCAATTACTCTGGATACCTATATGATGAAAAGATGGGGAGGAAGTTGGCCAAGCAGTAGCAGTTGGAATATCAGGATTGAATCAGAAAGGAAAGTTGAGTATTTTGAATTTTATTTGATTAGAAGTGGAAATCCATTTGAGCAAAGAGTGGCATAATCTGGACTTCCAGTATGTGGAAGATATTCCACATCGTGCAAGAAAAATAAACTGTTTGTTAACAGTTACTTAAGCTTGTGACTGGTCAAGTGTTAGCTAACAATCCCTATTTCTAGGATATTGGTGAAGGCTGTGGATAAGAATGTTGAAAAGATTGTCTCTATATTGCTGTGGATCCTCTTCTTTTTATAATCCTGTTCTTCAATTATCTTAATTCTGTGTCTTTCTGGTAAATAACTCCAGCTTGCAATCCACATCTCCTCTATTTCCAGTGCTGCAGGCTGGTTTGCATCCTGCACTATTACTCCTTGGCTGGTGACATTTTACTCTAAAAGTTGATATGTTAATCATGGAATAATCCTAGGGTCTGCAGTCACTCCTAGTTCTGATAACTTATATTAAATATATGAATACACATAGGCACATATACGTACACAATTTAGTTTACTGACTATATGCGTTTATATATTTTGAAATAATGTTATTAGACAAGAAGGTTGAGTATTTTGGATTTTATTTGACTAAAAGTGGAGATTCATATGAATCTTTGAGTGAAGAGTTTGTTTTAGCATCCAATTTAGAATACCACATTCCATTTAGATCAACTATATTTTGAATTCTCCTGTTAACAATTTTTGCAATTCTGTGTATAATTGTTATAGCTGGGGCCAGGCATGGTGCCTCATGCCTGTAATCTCAGCACTTTGGGAGGCTGAGGAAGGAGGAATGCTTGAACCCAGGAGTTTGAGATCAGCCTCGGCAACATGGCAAGACCTCATCTCTACAAGAATAAAAAAATTAGCCAAGCATGGTAGCATGCACCTATAGACCCAGCTACTTGGGAAGCTGAGGTGGAGGGATCACCTGAGTCCAGGAGGTTGAGGCTGTGGTGAGCTGTGATCAAGCCACTGCCCTCTAGCCTAAGTGACAGAGCGAGACTCTGACTTAAAAAACAAAACAAAAAAAGCATAATTATAGCTGGACATGTAATATTCTTGTATAACTGTTCTATGTTAGTTTTCTTGAATACCAATTGCTGTTTTCTTGGAAGAAGCTTTAGATTCAGGGATGGGAGTGCAGTTGTAAAATTATATTGTCTTCTAGATTGAATGCTGACTAGAGGAGCCTTTTCTAATACTTCGCTATCTTTCTATTACTTCTATGACTATTATTTTTCTTTCTCTGAGCAGATATCTTCTTGATTACTTGCCATAAAATGCTGTCATGTTATCAGGACTTTTTAAAAATTAACTTTTTTATGTAGGTTACATAGAAAATACATAGAAAATAACTACTTCATTATTTTAAGTCTTTTCTCTCTTGCTCTGACTCACTCTACCCAGAAATTATAGGATGCTATCCTGATGGCACTTTGCTTACTTTGAGCTTAGTACCTGTATGGTGGAACATTATAGTCATGGTGTCTTACAAATCACCTTTCTTTGCATCCATACCTATATGTGATCCCTTCTTATGTGGACTACGGACTTAGTCATGTGATGTAATTTGGCCAGTGGTACTCAGCACATATGATGCCACAGAGGCTAAAAAAAAAAATGCTTGTAGGAAAGGTCTTTCCACTTGGAATGCTGCTGCTTTGTGAAGAAGCTTGTGTTGGTCTGATGAGGATGTGAGTCAGATGACAGAACCAACTGTCAGACACGTGGACAGGGTCTGTATATGCCAGTTCGTCCCAGGTGTGCCACAAATCATGGCGGCCACACACATGATCCCAGGTGAAATCAGCATGGGAACTGCTCCGCTGAGTTCAGCCCAGCCCAAGTTACTGACCCCCAGAATTATGATAAAATAAAACTGCTTCTTAGTAAGTTTCCAAGTCCTGGGATCCTGGGATAGTTAATTATACAACAAGTGATAACTGATAGAATCTATAAAAGCTTATGACATATGGCTCAATGGTGGATACATGAGTCTCAGAAGTATTCATTTTTCTTGGACAATCATTTCTCTTGTTATAAAAATGCTTTATTCATTCCAGTCCTATCCTAAAACAGATAATCTTTTGATACTTTTTTCCAACTCAATTTATCAATGATTTATTGTTTTTGTTCCCTAAGAGGAATTTTTTGAACCATAGGTTATTACTGAAAAATCCAATAAACAAACACATTTGCTAAGAAGTGAGATAAAAATGTAAACTGTTGCTCCAGGCCATCTGTACTCAATTTTCCTTTCCAGTGCTCAACAAGAAGAAAATAGAGACTGGGTGGAACATGGGTAAAGAGATATTTACTCCTCTTTGCATAATCCCTTTGTAAGGTAACTTTTGGATTTAGTGCCTTGTGCCTATATTGCCTTTTGCATTCTTTTAATTTTTAAAAATAATTTTAAAATTTAGTTCACACTTAAGATGCCAACATAATTTTAAAAACTCTATCTTTGCGAATACCTAATGGAAAGAAATTCTGTGTTAAAATTTTAGCTTTTTTTTTTTTTTTTGAGTTGGAGTCTCACTGCCTAGGCTGGAGTGCAGTGGCACACTCACCATCACCCAGCCTTGATTTGCTGGGCTCAGGCAATCCTTCCGCCTCAACCTTCCAAGTACCCAGAACTATAGGCATGTGCTACCTTGCCTGGCTAATTTTTGATTTATTGTAGAGACGAAGTCTCCCCAAGTTGCCAGGGTTGGTCTCGAACCTCATGGCTCAGGCGATCCATGAACCTCAGCCTCCCAAAGTACTGGCATTATAGGCTTGAGCCATCGCGCCTGGCCTTACCTGCCTTTTATATATCTCCAGAGGCAACACTACTTAAAGATGTGATCAATATTTGTCACTGCTTCAGTTGGTCTTTCAATTTTCCCTAAAGAATGGTCACCTAGGAAGAAAAATGAAAACATTACCATGATCTTTAAAGAGATATTGCCCTAAAACAGCAGCGAGAGACATAGTTTCCCTGACCCTCACAAGAGAGTCAGAATAACTCCTAGACGTGCAAGTGGAAAAGATGTCCATGTTTTATATGAAATGTGATCTCAGAAGTTTGTTTTGTTAAGACAGTTGCAAACAAGTAAAAGTCTAAGAGATAAATCGCTAATTATAGTGATTTATTCTTATATAAATAAGAAAGAAAAATTTACTCTTCAAAATATTGTATGTGGTATATTAGTTTGCTAAGGCTGCCATAACAAAGTACTTGCAGTCAGGGAGGCTTAAGTGGCAGATATTTTTTGCTCACAGTTATGGAGGCTAGAAGTCTAATATTAAGATGTCAACAAAATTGATTTCTTCTAAGGATGGGCCTCTCTCCTTAGTTTGTGACGCCTGTTTTCATGTGTCTTCATGGGTAAGTCTGTGGCCTAATTTTCCCTCCTAACAAAGACGTTTGTCATATTGGACTAGCATAAACTCATATGATCTTATTTTAACTTAGTTACCCTTTAAGGACCCAAATACAGTTACATTCTGAAGTACTGGGCATAAGGATTCCAAAATATGAGTTTTGTGGCGACACAATTCAGCCCATAACACGTGGTACTATAGAATGAATAAGAAAAATATTAAAATATTTTTTATTATACTTAGGAAAATGTAACTTTGCGTATCAAGGAATATGATAAGGAAAGACAAAATGCAAGCAAATGAAAAACTGGGAAAACATATTTCTATCACCACAACCAGAGTTACCCTTTGTAACAATAGTTTCCTAATTATAGAGAAGATGAACTACATAGAAAGATGTGTTTGAGAAATAAGCATAGTTTAGATAAAAAGAAAGTCATGTGGCTTATAACCGTAATAAGATGTACATTGATTGCAAGATAAATGAAAATTAAAAGTACAAGGAATATAATATTTCAACTATTAGATGGGTAAATGATATAAGTATTACAGCATATTCAGTTGGAGAAGCTGAATGGCATTTTTGTACAGTGCTGGTGTCACTGCAAAATGATTATACAAAATATAATATGCATTTGTTCTTTGACAAAGCAGCTCCACTTGTAGAAATCTATCCCACTGGCAAAAATACAACAAAATGTGTGGATGAGGAATACTGGAGTAGCATAAGACTAGAAAAAACCCAAAAGTCCCTCAGTAAAGAGCTAGCTGAATAAACTATGGTATGTCCCCATGATGTAGTTCTATGCAACTATTCAAGGAATGAGGAATATCTTTAGGAAATATTGTTAAGTGGAAGAAAGCAAGGTAGAGAAAAGTATATAGAGTATTTTATCATTTATCAAGGGAATGCAGGGTATACCTATATAGGAATGGAATTTTTTGTGTTTAGTTAGAGGGGTATCTTCACAGGCAACTTTAATCCACAATAATTTGACTGTTTATCTCTAGTGCTACTGATACAGCTTGGATGTTTGTCTCCTCCAAATCTCATGTTGAAATGTGATCCCCAATATTGAAGGTGAAGTCTAGTGGGAGATGTTTTGGGTTATGAGGGCAGACTGCTCATGAATGGCTTGGTGCCTTCCTCACGGTAATGAATGAGTTCTCATTCTATTAGTTCATGGGAGATCTGGTTGTTAAAAAGAGCCGGGCACTTCCTTCTCTTGCTTGCTTCCTCTCTCACCATGTGACATGCCTCTACTCCCTTTTAGCCTCTGCCATGAATGTAAGTTCCTGAGATCCTTGCCAGAAGAAGATGCTGGCACTATGTTTCTTGTACAATCTGCAGAACTGTGGACAAATAAACCTCTTTTCTTAATAATTACCTAGCTCCAGGTATTCCTTTATGGCAATGCAAAATGAGCTACTACATGCCCCCCAAAATTTTAAACCATTTTTAATATTCAGAATTCAAGTAAGTCCATACATTGTTTAACATATCTTTTAGGTCTCTTATAATCCATATTTCTACATCTATTTCTTTCTTTTTTCTTTTAATTAAAAAGATTTCACTCTTATTGAATAAAACTTTGTTATCCTTTAGTTTTCCCCATAGACTGGATTTTGCTGTTGCAAAATGATTTCTTACATTCATAAGCCAATTGGAAACGTGAACATAGACTGGTTATTTAATGACATTAATAAATTATTGTTTATTTTTTAGGTTGAGACTGTATTGTGGTATTATTAAAAAGAGATGTATACTGAAGTATTTATGAATCAAATACAAATGATGTGATGTCTGGATTTATTTTAAAATAACATGGAGGTGGGTTTAGTCTGTGGATTGGCTTAAATGGACTTAAGTCATGAGTATTATGGACATTCATTATACCAGATTGACTATGTAAATATGCTCAAAAATTTTATAATAAAAAATTAAAATAAGTATGCTGGCTTTAGAGTATATCAGCTTGGGTTTGAATTCTGGTCCTACCACTTAGTAAATAAGTGATAGTGGGAAAATTATTTCACCTTGCTGTTTCATAATCTAAAAAAAGTGAAGCTGATAGTATTATTAACCCACAGGATTCTTGAGGCAGTTCAATGAAATGATCCATGTAAAGTGTTTGGAGCATATTCTGCTGCATGGTAAGCATTTCATACATTTTAGCAAACAACATATGTTAACATTTTCTCTAAGCTTTAATATATGAATGCTGTGAGATCACAAGCTATGAGAATAACATAGATCTGAAACTGCTTGTGGTCATTTTCCCATTGGAGGGGGCAAAACTCATAGGAATGCAGGACTCTTAGGTCAGCCCTGCTGTTGCAACATCCCTTAAGTTTTTAGATTCAGCCATTCCTATAAGTAATTTACCCAGGAATCTTCCACTTACTGAATCAATAATCTTTAAGTTAGTTTGAGTTGCATTTCTCACACTAGCAAATAAAATTGTTCTGGCCATTCCACCTATTCTAACATACTTTCAATTGTACTGCTATGCTTTGCCTAAAACACATCTCTGCTTATAATATTTGTTGCTTAAACTCTGAATAATCTCTTCATTTTTTAAATAAATAAAACCCATATTCCTCAGCCTGGTATTGAACATCCTTTTTGACTTAGTTCAACTCTACTTCTATAGCTTTATCTCCCTGTATCCCTATTTTTCATCTTCTAAAATCAGATAATTTTTAAACATATTAAATGCCAGTTACTTTTTTTTGTATGATACCATTCCTCTTCTACTAACATGAAAGTAATTTGAATCAATATTACTTGTAAATAAAATAAATGAATAAACTGCTTATTGGAAAATTATTTCTTAGAAATCTCCTCCTTCAAAGCATTATGTTATAACGTGGAACCCCGAATGCTGAGGGATAATAAGTAATGAAAAGGCACAGTCTGTAGTCCTAAGGAGCTTACACTTTAAAGCAGAAGAATGGAGTGATATTAAATATTATGAATATGAATCCTGATACAGATGAACTAACCTTCAAGAGTCAACTCTACCATTTTCAAAGAGCTAGAGAAACATCCCATTGGAAAATACAGGAGTATATGTCCAGTGGCAATTCAGAGTCAATATGCAGAATAATGAAAAAGTTGAAATCATTTCAGTAAGAATCTGCGACTGTTTTTGCTTCTTACTTCATCCAATTCAAATGAGAAGCTTGAATAATAAAGAGGATAATTTGCATGGTTTAAAAATCCCTGGAACACGCCTGAATTTTAAATCATACAACTAAAGTAGCTTGCATCAAAGCAGAAGACTTCTGAGCCTTTAGAAAAATCAGCAAATTTATTAGCTTTCAAATCAGAGTAAGAATCTTCAATGGCATGTAAACATTGAATTCGGTTGTCAACAATTTCCATGTTGAGTCTCACAAGGAGATGTTTAGAAACAGTTCCACTTTGCTTCCCACAAATATCATAAATCAACTCTTTGATTTCTCTTTACTGCTTTCTTCAATTTGTTAGGCTAGAATATTAAAAAGTTTATTGTAATTTTTAAAAGTAATCAACAAATATTCTAGACCATGAAAGGTGCCAGTGGGTTATGAGACCAATGGGAGAAAGTACTCCAACTTGTAGCCCAAAATTTGCACATAAATATTAATAAATTCAAATCATTCCCAGGATGTCAAGAATAAGATAAATATTTGGGTATATTTTCAAAATGCATCCCATTGTGCTGATTCCAGGGTGAAACTCTTTAAGCTGTTAATAAAAAACAGGCAAATACACTCTCCCCATCTGACCCATATCATGGCTTAGGATTGCTCTTAGGAGACTACTTTAGGGATTGTCTTCTTTTTCCCAATTGTTGCTTTCTGAAAGTTGGACTTAAGACTCAGGGGTAGGTTTCCAATGACTTTGTCTTTAATACATATATTTATCCATACAGTCAATTGAATTAAAAGTAGATGTTTGACCCAATCTGGACCAAGGCTGGTCCAAATTTCCATTACTTCCAAAGACATACTCAGAATCCTCCCTCCACCATAAGCCAGACAGAATCAATTTCCATTTCTTGCACTAAAAAAACTTAAAGATTATACTATGGTTAAATTAGAACTCAAAAATTTTACAAACAGTAAGAGATTATTGAAATATTCCTCATAATATAGCGGAAGATGAACCTACCCAAGCTGGGAATAGTTGGTGCTACAGCGGAAGGACAGATGATTTTCTGCTATCAACCAGGTCAGAATACAAGAAGAATATGGTTGGAAATAAGGATTCTTGACACAGTAATGGTTATAAACACAGAGATGAACAACTGAATAGTATAAGAAGTCAGGAAATAATATCCAAGTATAAGGTCATGTCTTGCATTTTAAATTAATTTTTTGAGGTGAGGTTCTCACTCTGTCACCCAGGTTAGAGTGCAGTGGCAGGATTACGACTCATTGCAACCTTGACCTCCTAGGCTCAGGGAATCCTTCTATCTCAGCCTCTAAGGAAGCTGGGATGACAGGGGTGTACCGCCATGACTGGCTAATTGCTTTATTTTTATTTTAAAGATGTAGGGTACAATTCAGGATTAGGTATACAAGTGATCATTGTACAAGTAAAGTTTGAGCCTCCCTTTGGTCTCCACTTTGCCTGATTTGAGATCAGTTACCCTTATTGATGTTGTGCCCCTCCCCCAACCCCAGCAGTATCCCACTGCTGCCAATTGCCAATAACCTTTCTTATAGTATTATGGTAAGTGTTCAGGGTCAGATTATGAGTGAGAACATGTGGTACTCTCTTCTTTGTTTCTGTGATAAATCACTGAGTATGATAGACTCTAAATCCATCCAAGTTGCCACGAAGTTCATATGCTTGTTTTGCTTTATGGCAGCATAATATTCCATTGTGTATATGTACCACATTTAAAAAATACAGTCCAGTTTCAATGGCCAGCACAGTTGGTTCCATGTTTTTGCTATTGTGAATAGTGCTGCAATAAACATGCTTGTGCAGGTATCTTTTTTTGTAGAATGATTTTAGTTCCTCCAGGTATATTCCCAGTAGGGGGATTGCTGGGTCATATGGAAGGTCAATGTCTAGTTCTTTTAGAAATCACCACACTGTTTTCCAAAGAGGTTTCACTAGTTTGCATTCTTACTAGCAGTACAGAAGCGTTCTTTTTTCTCCACGTCTTTGCCAGCATCTGTTGTTGCTTGTTTTATTAATGAAGGCCATTCTTTCATGTTTTATTAATGAGGGCCATTCTTACTGTGGCTTTGATTTGCATTTCTCCGATTATTAGTGAGACTGAGCAATTTTTCATGTGTTTGTTGGCTGCCTGGATATCTTCTTTTGAGAAGTGTTTATTCATATTTTTTGCCCACTGTTTAATGCGGCTGTTTGTTTCTGTACTTTCATCACATTTGAGTTCCTTGTAGATCCTGGATGTTAGGGCTTCGTCAGATATACAGTTGACAAATATTTTCCTCATTTTGTGAGCTGTCTCCCCACCCTCTCGATGGTTTCTTTTGCTTTGCAGAAGCTTTTCAGTTTGATAAGGTTCCACTTGTCTATCTTATCTCGTATAGCATGAGCACTTGGGGTTTTGATCAGGAATTGTTTGCCAGTTCCAATTTCCATAAATGTGCTTATGCATTTTCTAAGGTTCTTATAGTTTGAGGTTTTACATTTAGAGCTTTGATCCATTTTAGAGTTAATTTTTGTGTATGGTGATAGGTAGGGGTCCTGTTTCAATCTTCTGCATGTGGCTAGCCAGTTTTCCCAGCACCATTTACTGAATAGGTTCTGCTCCTCCCAGTGGTTGTTGGTGGAGGCTTTGTCAAAGATGAGTTGGTTGAGAAATTGAGGTTTTGCCTCCAGAATCTCTATCCTGTTCCATTGGTCCATATGCCTGTCCTTGTACCAATACCAGTCTGTTTTGATTATCATAGCCTTACAGTAAAGTTTAAAGTCTGGAAGTGCAATACCTCCCTCTTTTGTTTTTTTTGCTGAGGATTGTTTTGGCTATTCGTGGTTGTTTTTATTTCCATATGAATTTCTGTCCTTTCCAGGTCTGAGAAGAATTATGTTGGTAATTTAATGGGTATTGCACTGAATCTGTAGATTGCCTTGGGTAGGATGGACATCTTAACAATGTTGATTCTTCCTATCCATGAGCATGGAATATTTTTCCATTTGTTTGTGTATTCTTAGATTTCTTTGAGCAGGGTTTTGTATTTGTTGTTGTTTTCATTGGTCTTTCACTTCTCTGACTAGGAAGATGCTGAGGTATTTCGTTTTTGTGTGTGTGTGTGTGGCTATTGTGAATAGAATTGTCCTTTTTATTTGGTTCTTTGCTGCTTGTTGGTGGTGTATAAGAATGAAACTGTCTTTTGCACATTATTTTGTACCCTGAGACTTTGTCAAAAATTCTTTATCAGTGAGCAGGTTTTTGACAGATTCTCTTGGATTTTAGAGATATAGAATCATATCATCTGAAAAGAGAGATAATGTAACTTCTTCTTTTCCTATTTGGATATCCCCGATTTCCTTCTCTTGTTTAATTGCTCTAGCTAGGACTTCCAACACATTGTTGAACAAGAGGGGTGAGAGTGGGCAGCCTTGTCTTGTTCCAGTTTTCAGGGGAAATGTTTCCAGTTTCTGTACATTTAGCAATATGCTGGCTATGGGTTTTCCATAGATGGTGCTTACTATTTTGAGGTATGTTCCTTCTATGCCTAGGTGTTTGAGGATTTTTTTAAACAGATACTGGGTTTAAAAAAAAACTTTTTCTGTGTCTAATGATATAATCACATGTCTTGTTTTTTTACATCTGTTGATGCATTTAATTACATTTATGGTCTTGCAGATATTGAACCTATTGAACCTATGATGCCTATTTGGTCATGGTGGATGATTTCTGAGATGTGTTGTTTGTTGGATCTGATTTGCTAGAATCTTGTTGAGAACTTTTGCATCTATGTTCATTAGAGATATTGGCCTGTAGTTCTCTTTTTTTGTTGGATCTTTACCTGGTTTGGGTGTCAGTGTGAGGCTAACTTCATAAAATGACTTGGGGCAAATTCCGTCTTTCTCAATTGCCTGGGATACTTTCAATAGGTTTGATATCCCCTCCTCCTTATATGTTTTTGTAGAATTCTGCTGGGAATTTGTCTGGTCCAGGGCTTTATTTTTTGTAGACAGTTCTCTTATGACAGAGTCAATTTCCTGGGTTGCTTTTGGTCTGTTTATTGTCTCAATGTCTTCTTGTTTCAACCTTGGGAGGTTGTGTGATGTCAGAAAGTTCTCCATTTCATTTATGTTATCAAGTTTGCTTTCATGCAGGTGTGCATATTAATCTCTGCTAAAATTTGTGTTTCTTCGGGGACAGTTCTGATTTGATCTTTTGCATTTCTGATCATGTCTATTTGGACTTTTTCTCTCTTTTTCTTGGTCACTCTGATTAGAGGTCCATCAATCTGGTTTATTCTTTCAAAAAGAATCACCTTTTTGTTTTGTCCATTTTTTTTTCTATGATATTTTGTCTTCTATGTCCCATATTTGGGTTTTTATTTTGGTAATCTGGATTCTTCTGCTAAAGGTAAGGTTTTGGTTGGCTTGTCTTTCCAGTTCCTTTAGGTGCTTTGTTGAGCTGTTAACTTGTGATCTTTCCATTTTCTTGATGTGTGTTCATAAAGATATAAATTCTCCTCTTAGAATTGCTTTCATGGTAGGATGCTTTTTAATTTTCATTTGTTTCCAGGAATCATTTAATTTCTGTTTTGTTTTCTGTGTTGACCCAGTAGTTGTTCAGCATCATGCTGTTTAGTGTCCATGTCTTTGGGGTTTTGGGTGAATTTTGTTGGTGTTGATATTTTTATTCCTCTGTGGTCTGAGGAGGTGCATGGCAGTATTTCAATCTTAAAATTTGCTTATGCTTGATTTATGACTGAGGATGTAATCAATCTTTGAGTACATTCCATGTGGTGATGAGTAGAATGTATATTCAATGTATGTTGAGTGGAGTATTTTGTAAATATCTGTTAAGTCCATTTTGCTGAGTGTCAAGTTGAGGTTCTAGATCTCTTTGTTGATTTTTTTTCCCTCAATGATCTAAGATTGTTAGTGGAGTATTCAAGTCCCCAGCTATAATAGTGTTAGAGTCCATATCTGTTTTTAGTTTACTTAGTATTTGCTTTATAAATCTGGTACTTCTATGTTAGGCACATATATGTTTAGGATGGATATTTCTTTTTGATGGATTGAACCTATTATCATTTTGTAGTGTCCTTATGCATTTTTTACAATTTTTGATAGTTTAAAGGTTGTTTTGTCTGATATTAAGTTCATGACTCCTGACTTCTTTTGTAATCCATTTGCTTGGAAACTTGTTTTGCATCCTCTGACTTTGAGTCTGTGTGCATCCTTTGTGGTGAAATGAGTTTCCTGGATGCATCAAATTATCCAGCTTGCCATTCTGTGTCTTTTCAGTGGTGCATTTAGTCCATTCATGTTCATGCTGATTATTGAAATGAGATTATTTATCCCAGTCTTAAAGTTCTTATAAAGTTTTTTCTTTGTTTTCTTTTAACTTTTGGGTTGATGTATGTGTGTGTTTTCAAGTTTGCACTTGTGATGTATTCTCTGTTGATTCTGTGTTCTGCTGTTCTCTTGGCAACTGTGTGGTCATTCTTTTTTTCCTTTCTTTTGTACTTAATATCTTTTTAGGCATTTCCTGTAGAGCTGGTCTGGAACCTGCATAATTTCTTAGGGATTGGATGTCTGGGAAGGATTTTAATTCTCTATTGCTGATGAAGCTAAGCTTGGCTGGGTTGGAAATTCATGGTTGAAATTGTTTATCTTTGAAGACTTTGAATATTGACTCCTGTTCCTTCTAGCTTGTACTGTTTCTGTTGTTAGGTCTGCTGCTATTCTGATAGGTTTTCCCTGGTAGGTGTTATGACATTTCTCTCTTGCTGCCTTTAGGATTTTTTCTTTTGTCCTACTTTGTGTAGGTGGATTTCTATGTCTCTAGGGATTGGTCTTTTCATCTGATGTCTTGCAGAGGTTCTCTGTATCTCTTGTGCTTGGATGTCTCATCTCTGGTGAGATGGGGCACGTTTTCTTGGATAACCTCCTGGAATACTTGTTCTCCATTTCCCTTTCTTCTTCTGGGATACCAATCAGGTGTAGGTTTGGCCTCTTGATGTAACTGTACATCTCTTGGAGGCTTTGTTATTTCTTTCTGAGTTTTTTTTCTATGTTTTTTACAGGTTGGGTTAATTCCATGTTTTAGTCTTCAAGTTCTGAGATTCTTTATTCTGCTTGATTAATTCTGCTTTCCATGCTTGTCATCTTGTTATTTATTTCCTGGATGAAATTTTTCATGACCAAAATCTCTGTTACAAGTTCTTTCAGTGTTGCTTCTTGTCTTTCTTGAGTCTTATTCACTCTTTCCATCCATTACCTAATCCCTGCTGTATTCTGGGGCCAGTCATTGGTGATTTTCATTGTTTGGGCTCTGCGGTCTGATATTTCAGGCATTTTCTTTTTGTAACACTGGAAATTACCTGTGTTCCTCCACTGATTTTTTTCTCATTTGTGACAGATCTCTTTCTCTTCTCTTTAGTTCTATTATTCAGTGGCAGTGGGAGAGGCTTTCACTTCTGATGTTTGCTCAGCCCTCTTTTCTTTCCTGATCTGGGCTCTGAATTTGTTTTATTTTGAAACAGGACTGTGGGTGGGAAGTATTGCTGTCTCTTGTAGTTTTGAGAGTTGAATAAGGTGGAAGATGAGGAGCTAGGATTCAGAAACTACTTGCAAATCACATTGTTCATTGATTGTGGTATGGGTTCCCTGAGACCCACTCCCCACCACCACTCTAAATGAAGATGCAATGGGTATGTGTGTGTACTTTCTGAGTTCATGATACAGCAATGAGGAGAATAGAGAAAAGTGGAGTAAAATGAGATGGACACATTAAAAAAAAAACAAAAAAACACAGAACAGCAAGAGCAGAAACCAAAGCAAAAAACAATTGAACACACACACACACACACACACACACACACACACACCCCAAACAAACTAGAATAACAACAAACCAAAACAAAAAATTACAACAACAATGAAAAACAGGAAAACCAAATGCACACACATGTCCAACCCCAAATGAACAGAGAAGGAAAAAAAAGAAAAAAGAAAGGAATTCAAGTTGAACCCTTACACGTGTATTCACACATACACTGAGATAAAAAGTGAGAAGAACAAAAAAGCAAATACAAACAATAAAACCTGAATGATGTACATTCAATCCTTCACGCACACATGGTAAATGGAAAGTAAAAAATGAATAAGAAAGAGAAAAATAAAAGGGAATGGTGGGATGCAGATCAAACCCTCACATACACATTCATGCACAAAGGAAAAGTATAAAAAATACAAAAACAAAACAAACAAACAAACAAAAAAAACCTCGCTTTTGTGGCAGGTCCTGTAATTGATCCTACCACCCACCTCTCTGCTGTCTCTTGCAGAGTTCCAACCTCATTCACAATCTCCCCAGTGTCTGACTCAGGGAAGAAGGGGACAGTGGGGGTGGGTGGGGCTTCAGTCCTCCCTTCCTACTCTAGTGTGGTCAGGGGATCCCCTCTGGTGGGGAGGCAAGGGATTGTTTCTTCCCCAGGTACTGGTGGAGGCACCCCAGTCAGGCTTATTTTGGAGTGGAGTCCTCTTATTGTGGCTAACATCCAGGCTCCACCTGGGTTTGTCTGTCTCAGTCGTGCCCCAGCCTTGTGGGTCTGATGTTCAGAGGATTCCTGGGGAAGAGGGGGTTGGGCCAGCCTCAGACTCCCTGCTGATCTCTTTTGTGGTCTTCCTTGTCCTTTTCTGGTCACACCTTTAGTTCCATGGCTGAATCAGGGTAAGGGATGGGCACCTGAGACTCAGCACTCGTCTTGTCCCTCTGGTGTTTGTGCTTTTGGGATATTCCCTCTGGGTCACAATCAAACCCTGAGTAGTTAATCCACTGGTCACAGAGATCAGGTCGGGGTGTCACTCATGGTGAGCAAACTGGAGCACTTTCCTTCCCTGTTTTCAAGAGGGTAGCAGGGTGCTTCTTTCATCTTTTCCAGTAGGACTCTGTCTCTGGGCTGTCTTGTTGTGCTCCCTCCACAGCCTTTGCTGCTAGAGTCTGGCCAGGTGCTACAGTGGTGAGAGAGAATGGAGCTGGCAGTCTCTCCCGGAGCTTCTTCCTGGAAAGATTTTGCCAATTTTTAAAAAATGATGCTTGGCTTCTGCACTCCAGGAAATGCTAGGGATCAAGCAGAGCAGCTGAGGCACCAACTGCTTAATCAGGAGAACCCTAGCCACTTGTTCCTGAGTCGCTACTCAGTCAGCAGCTCACATGCCCACTTATGCAAAATTTTCCATGTATCACTCACTCACACTGGGACTGGCTTAGTCTGACTGACTCTGCTGCCATCACAAACACCCCTCTGCTGGGCTCAGATGATCCCTTCGCTTCCGCCTTCCAAGTAGCTGGAACTACAAGCATGGGCTACCACACCCAGCTAATTTTTAAAAAATTTATAGTAGAGATGAAGTCTCACCATGTTTCCCAGGCTAGTCTTGAACCTGTGGGCTGAGGCAATCCTCTCACCTCGGCTTCCCAAAGTGCTGGAATTACAGGCTTGAGCCACTGTGTCTGGCCTTTAAAAAAATTTTTTTTAAGACGACGTCTCACTGTGTTGCCTAGGCTGGTCTTGAACTCCTAGGCTCAAGCAATCCTCCCACCTTGGCCTCTTAAAGTGTTGACCTTACAGCGTGAACCTCTGCACCCAGTCTCAAATTATATTTTAAAATTTAGGTTGTTGTTCATGCTTTTGTTGCTACAAATACTCTAAAGTGCTTTGAGTTGAAGTTTATAGCTATAAGAAGTGTGCTTGAAGTGGTATTTTATTGCGGTTTTATTTTGTAGTTTTCTGAATACTAATGAGTTTAAGCATCTTTTTAAAATGTATATTGGGTATGAAGCTTTCCTAATCTGTATATAAATTGTTCAAATTAATCAACTATTATCTATTTAATTATTAATTTGTATCATTCATTTGTAGGTAGTCTTCATATATAATCTAGATAGTACATACATTCTTTAAAATATGTGGCTTGTTTTTTCCTTTTGATTATGTCATATATATTTTGATTATGGCATATATACAGATATTTTAGTTCAGAAGTCTTAATTTTAATGTAGTCAATTGTATCAATCTTTTAAATTTGTAGTTCTTGCTTCTTGTGATCTAAGATAACATTTCTTTTTTACAAATAGGTCTTTAATCTACTTGCAATTTTTTTCATTTTTTCTTATCTTGTAAATTTCTTTATTGTGAAGACCCATTAATTTAGCACCATTTAATAATTCATATTTTCCTCATGGCTTTTTAATAGTATCTCTGTCATATGCCAAGTTTTTCTGTTGTAGGTCTATTTGTGGGCTTTCTCCTCTGTACTTTTGGTTCGTTTTCTATTTTTGAGCTAATATTACAATAACATAATTACTATACTTTTATAATAGGTCTTTATATCTGGTGGAGAAAATTCTTGCAACATTGTTTTTCTTTATAATTGTCTTAGATCCTGGGTCATTAGGTTTATTTTTTCATCCTAATGTTGTTTTCATTAATGTCATCTCACTTTTTCTCATCTTACATCTTACTTTTTTTCCTGAGGATTTATCTTTAATTAGGAAACATTCTACCCATTATGTTTTCAAATTGTGGCTTTCTCCCTTTCATTCCATTATTGCTCTCTTTAAACCATAAATTAAATTTTTCATTATAATAATTATAATAATGTCTTTAAATATTTGAATTTTTAGTTATTTAAAAAACTCTTGGATGCTTTTATGATTTCAATGGAATATTTTTGTATATGACATTATTTATTTTTAATATATTTTTGAGTATCTATTCAATAGTTCTAGCATTTGGCATTATTGGAGAATTTAATACTGTTATTTATTATACATACTGACTCTTTATCATTATTTAAAAATCTTGATTGTAAGCGCCTTTTCAGTAACCCTTTTCCAGGGGAATTCCTCACAGCCAGACTAGGAACATTTTCCACTAGACCGATTTTGCATTTGCTGTTTTTAGGCACCAGGGTTAGCATGGGCTTGGAGCTATTTTTGGTCACTAAGTCTTCAGGTTTCCTTAGCCACACATGAATAGCGTAAAGTAAAACCTCAGTCCACATTGGGACAATTCTTGGTTATGAATTTAACAGAAGCACTTTTTACCTCCAGCCTAAAACTACACCCAGCAAGACAAGTCATCCGGCTGTGTCTCTGTGTAAGTGTATATATATTTTCTTGTTCACGTTTTCTCTGAAGATATATCTCATTCAGAATCTGGCCAGGCTCGGTGGTTCAGCCTGTAATCCCAGCACTTTGGGAGGCCGAGGTGAGTGGATTGCCTGAGCCCGCGGGTTCGAGACCCGCCTGGGCAACTTGGCGAGACCTCGTCTCTGCAATAAATAAAAAATTAGCTGGGCGTGGTAGTGCGCGCTTGTAATTCCGGCTACTTGGAAGGCTGAGGCGGGAGGATCGCCGGAGCCCAGCGGATCGAGGCTGCGGTGGCCGGGAGCGGCCACTGCACTCCAGTCTGGCGACAGAGAGACTCCAACTCAAAAAAAAAAAAAAGAATCAATCCTTGATTTACATTTAGGATACTAGTCCTAATAAAACTCAAATCTTCATATTACTGAGTGAGCATACACCCAGAGCGATCCCAGAAATGTGCACAATTCCTGTTTATTTTGTATTATTATCCTTTTAGAGTTGCCTTTTTCTTTTTCTTTCTTTCTTTTTTTGCTAATGAGTTGGGGTTTGCATGTAAGACTGTGTTATGTTTCTAGGTATTTTGTAGTGGGAGCTAATCATGTATACCACATTGCTGGAACAAAGGTCAATATTAAACATCAGCACGTGAATCAGAGTTCAGTACAATTCCGACCTATAATCCTTGTTTATAGGAAATTGAATATTTCCTAAACTATCTAAAGCACCAACTAAGACTTATTTTTGTTAACTGGTGCAGAAAATTTCTCTATTTCAAAATATATAAACTCATGTCAATAAACTGTTGGTATATTAAATCATTCAAAAGCATAAATATTTCACTTCTAATAAGACATGAGATTTTAATATACCTTTAAGAGGATGTTTCAAATAACCTGGAAATTTGTGTTGTTAATATCTGTCTTTAGAAACTATAATAGTCAATCTTTAAAGTAAATCTACAAATGTTCTGATATTACTTCAAATTCACATTTTATTAGAGTTTCAAATCAACTTGTATGCATTTTCTGAAAACTCCAGGATTTGAGTTCAGTGGGTGAAATTCTTGGTGCAAAGAGCTCTTAGATTTGGTGATTTGCAAATAATGAAATAATGAAAGATTTAGGCCACTTACCTTTAGGTTATTGTGCCTGTTCTTTACTACCACTCTACTATGTAAGTGGCAGATTTATGAATAAACAGCTTTATGGCTCATAGGTCCATCATGAATTTTATTTAATAATGGTGTACCATAGACATCAAACAAAGATGAAGAACATATGGATTTAGCAGCTAATAAACAAACTGACCCAGTTTTGGTATCTTTTTGTCCTAACCTTTGAACTACTGGAACATAAAATAAAAAGACTGAGTGAATTTTTACATCTGTGTGCTCATGTGTCGAAGTAAGTTGAAAGGATTAATGGGCTGGGGCTTATTAAGTAAAATAAAATTGGCATAAACTTTGAAATAGTTCTCATTCTAAATGTTTCCCATTGGAATAACAGAGTCTTCACAACACCTACATTTTGTAATTCTAACTCCAAGTGGAAACGAACCTTAATATTACTTTTTATGTATTCATAACTTAAAATTTAATGTAAGTTGGCATTAAAGTTATAATCTAATATAGTATCTCTGTTGATAGGAAAATATCAATCTTTTTCCTAAAGCATTTAAGACCAACTATGAAAATTTTACTTATTACCTGAGAAAGTAACTCTAACAACTTTTATATGTGCTACCTTCATTCATAGACTTAACTGCTATTTTTATACACAGCCACACCCCTCCATAACCTTGTATCATGATGTATCAGATCAAAATATAAAGGGATACAAGTATAATTTTCTATTACATTTCCTCAGTCTGTTATTTCCATTCAGTTTTCCTCATGCTTATGTTTAGGGCTTTCCTGCTGTCATTTAAAACTTTTCACAGTCTATAAAAACCGAGTAAACTAAGTTAAATGAATGTTTTCATAATAATGTGTGGTCACAAAAAAAAACAACGTTATTTTATTACAAAGATGTGGGGAACAAGTCAGGATTAGGTACATGAATAGTCTATGTGCAGGTCAAGTTGGGGCCTCCAACTGGTCTTGACTTTTCCTGGTTGAGGATCAGGTACCCTTTGTGTCTTTATATGCCCCCTGCCCTTGGCAGTGTCCCATGACTGCTGATTCCTCCCTTGTACCCTGATGATGACCATCTAATTCAAAGAACTCAATCTATGAACGGGGTATTTCAGACACATTGGAAGTAATGTGAGGAGATACTTAGGCTTTTCAAGGCCTTAGTTCTTTCTTATGGCAATCCATGTCTACTTCTGGGCTTCCCTGAGAATCAAACACCAAAGTACTTTCAGCCCTCCTATATTCACTCTCCTGAATGTTTAGTAACACATGCAGCTTCATGTTTTGATTTTTTTCTCACTTCTTCGACTGTAATTGGTAGTCTGATATTAAACTTCGACAATTTTACTGTTCATTTTGTTTTATTTTGGGGTTGTCACTCCATTCCTTAGGGACCCTTTGGTTAAGGTCTAAAACTTTTTACAAGCTGACTTCTGAAATTAAACATCATTTAATGGATAAGTCTCCAGTATATTTTCAATATGTAGAAACTCAGATTTAAAGCAAAACAAAAAATCTTGGGAATGATTATTCATTTTTTTAAAAAGGTTTAAAAAGATTTTCTTGAAACAGTGAGTTTTCTAGTGATGATAGTTGAAATCATCAAGGTTGGGAAAAGAGTAGCCATCTGCACATGAAAGCAAGTGTAAAGACTGAATATTTAAAGAAAAGGTTCAATGCTACTAGAGAGACAGTGGCAAAGGAATATTGTTTGCAAACACATAGAGACAAAGGTTCAGAATGAGAGCATTTTCCAGAATGTCCAAGCACACATGGAACAAGTGTTGTAGAGGGTTTAAAGTAGCAGGCAGTCATCAAGATTTCATGCATCCATCCATTCTTTATACATTCATCTACTAAAAGAGCATCCATCACCTTTGAACAGGACACTCTACTAGTCACTAAAATTAATGGCAACTTTTGCTCTCAAAGGGCTTAGAGACCAGTTGAGCAATGGAGTTTAAAGATCAGAAAGAAGTAATTGATGCATTTATAGACAAAGTGAGTTTTCCTCTATATGGACTGTAAGACCAAGGAGGAACACAGTATTGTGGTGAGAAGGGAAGCGCCCAATTAAACTCCGGTACTGGTATGTGTAGACCAAACCCAGAACCAAGTGATTTTTGAGAAGGCAAGGGCTGCCTCGTCTGGAGTTTTATTTTTGCTGTTTTAGGCCAAGGGAAGACTGTAATGAGCTTTTTTGTCAGTCCAGTACAAAATAATTTCATAAAATGAACATGCCAAACTTAAGGAACTGTCATGTCTTGAGACTAGATCCTTTCCATTTTCTTTAAATGATGATGGTGATAGGTAGTTTTTAAAAAGTCTTTGACAAATAAAAAAAGTTGGCCACTCTATCTGGCTCATCTATATCTCTTTTTTAATTGGCTGGGTCTATAAAATCCAAACATCAGCTGGATACAATGTTGCACGCCTGCAGTTGCATGTTTCTCTTGGCAACCGGAGAGCCTGAGTTTGGAGGATCACTTGAGGCCAGGAGTTTAGGTCAACGTGAGACTTCCATATCTAAAAAACAGACAAAAAAATCCAAACATCTAACTTTTATTATTATAACCCAGAACTCAGTGATTCAGTGCACCAGCCACAGGACTTTTGCTCAAAACCACTACACCTACAGGCTGTGAGTCTTTCTCAGTCATCCTCTTTTCCACATTAAGACTCTCTTTCCTCACTGTTCTGTCACTCATGTTTCTTCCTGAGCTCTCCCCCCAACTCTCTAACAACATTTAGATGTGCCAATGTGTGCCACCCACACAGTTCTCCTCCAGTCGTTTTTCCTTCCCAGCCTTAATGCATTCAAACCTCTTTCTCTCCCCATCTTCATTCTCAAGTTTCTTTTACGTTCTTCACCCTTGCGTTTGTGTCCTATCATTATACCCACACTCACCAGCATCAGTTGTCTGTTTTTATCTTATTCAACTTTAGGGACCGTTAACTATTTTTTAAATTTAAATTATTCCCATGCTGTTTCAGTGATCCTATACTTTCTTAGCTGTTTCTTCTGCCTCTCTGCCACTTCTTCACTGATTTCTGAATCCATATAGGGTAAAGTCAAACACACAACTACATTTCTCTTCCTTCCTTCCTTTGTACATATTATGCTCTTCCTAAATGTTAATCAAATGCCTTTAAGCAAATCTACTCATAATGAACCTGGGGGACATTATACTAAGTAAAATAAGCCAGACTCAGAAAGACAAATTGTGCATGATATTACTTATTTATGGAATCTAAAAAAATTGAACTCATAGAAACTGAGAGCAGAAAATGTTGCCAGGGTCTGGGCTGAGGGTAGAAGCAATGGGGGGAGGGGTTAGTTAAATAGTACAAAGTTTCAGTTATAAGAGGAGTAAGTTCTGGAGGCCTAAGTATAGCATGGTGAGTCTACCTAATGATATTGTATTATATACTTATAATCTGCTGAGAGAGTAAATCTTAAGTGTTCTTAACACACACAAAGGCATAAAAATTACCTGTAAGGTAAAGGACATCTTGATGAGTTTGTGAAAATCATTTCAAAATGTATACATATGTTGGAATATTATGTTGTTTACCTTAGATATATGTCATTTTTATTTATCAGTAATACTTCACTAAAGCTCAGTGAACAAAATCTTCTCAGTCTAACTAAATGAAATAATAGATTTACCTTCCTTTTACATTTTCCATTAAGTTTTTGCATTTTGTGTCTACATTTAACCCAAAGTGAGAAGTTGTTAATTTTCATAAAGTTAAAAGTAAAGTGGCTTTAGATAGTTTTAGAGAGCATTTGTGTTGTTCTCTACTGTAGCATTAGAATCCCTAACTTAGTGAGTCAAACCCTCTCATCATCAAATGAAGAGTAAAGTCCAAATAATTTAGGGGTTTGATAAGGGATTGAACTTTGAATTTACCAAAATTAAATTTTCTGTATCTGGAGAATGGGAACTTACTGTAGAAATAAAGTCATTACAGAAAAATGAGGAAATTTATATTCCTTGCATTCTTGAGTTTGTAGCCAGATGATTTTTATATAATGTATATACATACATACACAGACACACATAGCTCCACATGGACACACATACACACAGAGACACGTACATCTTTTCTCCACTTCTGACACATGGTTATTTTCACTAAGATGTGAAGACACCTGAAAAATAGAGAGACCATGTAGCAACCAGCAGAATCCAGTCTTTGCCTAAAATTACCAGAAAATGTCTTGAGATTAGGGATGAAACCTACATGAAAACTCGGAGTTGTCAGTCCTCATTGAATTCTGTTTTGAATTTTAGGGTATTAGAAGTTCAGAAGTAGTTATTAGTGAGCCAATACCAACAGTTGTGGTCAGTTAATGAGGTAAGAATTAAACAGAAGAATTAGAAAATGATGATTATCCAGCTAAATAACATCAGACTTGAATTTTGGTCACATTTACTTCAATTAAAGGTCTGTAAAATTTCCAGTTCTACATAATGTGAAAAAAGTCAGCCAAAATTGAAGAAAAAAAGAACGTGAAACAAAGCGTATGTTAGGTTACGGTTTTGCACCAGATATTTTGAAATTAAAAGCTCTAGACAGCATACTTTAAATGATTGGATTTCTTTGTTAAGACTCAAAGTAGAAAAATACTTAAATCAGAATGCAAATTAAATTAGTGCTAAGGTTTGGATATCTTTGAGGACATTTTTTTTTTTTTGAGTTGGAGTCTCACTCTGTCGCCCAGACTGGAGTGCAGTGGCCGCTCCCGGCCACCGCAGCCTCGGCCTGCTGGGCTCCGGCGATCCTTCCGCCTCAGCCTTCCGAGTAGCGGAATTACAGGCATGCACCACCACGCCCGGCTGATTTTTTGATTTATTGTAGAGATGAGATCTCGCTGCCCAGGCGGGTCTCGAACCCGCGGGCTCAGGCAATTCACTCACCTCAGCCTCCCAAAGGCGCGGGATTACAGGCTGAGCCACCGAGCCCGGCTGAGGACATTCTTAAACGATAAATATATATTTTATTACGTCTTTTTAAAAGACTTCTATTGCTCACTTATCAGAAAGCATAATTTGCATTTCTAATCAAGAAAAAGTAAATCTCTTAGTTTGATTCTGCGGTTCCAGGATTTTTCAGAAAACTGACACACTTTGGTAAATTTGTATTTGGTGTCATAACACATTTTCTTTGTTTTCCTTTGTGTATTTTGGGGATGTCAAGTTCAATGTCTTAGTCAACAAGCAAGTCTTTCGGGGATCTACATTAAAGATACAATGAATCATAGAATCACACAATTGGAAGGGCATCTAAAAGTAACCTAATTCTAGCCTGTGCTTCCAGGCAAGATATCAGAATCATTCTTCACCATGTTTCTAAAGTCTAAAAGCAGAAAATAGAATTATGTAGAATACATGAGCTAAATACTTAGTATAAGGTTAACTGTTGATGCTACTGCATTTCTTATAACCTTCTATACTGGACTGAGATCTATAAGTATACTTAGGTAAGGTTATTTTCTTTGCTTCTTTTGCAGATTGCATTGTTTCTAGTTCAGGATCTATCAGCAAACAATAGGTGAGATTGTTTATTTTGATTCTTTTGCAAATTATATAATTCTATGTAAGGCCTAACATACTTAGCCTGCATATTTTTTAGCAGTTAAGTCCACAACAGCTTAGTGTTATGATAGCCAAAGATAGTACTAGCATCCTAAAGAGATATATAACCCGGCTGTGATTGAATAGTCCACATTCTTATCTATACACAACCAGATTTCCTTTAGAATATTTTTAGTTTCTTTTAGGTACTGATCTTGTACACACATGCTAATTTGTATACCACTTAAAAAATAAAGACTAGCCAGGCTCGGTGGCTCAACCTGTAATCCCGCGCCTTTGGGAGGCTGAGGTGAGTGGATTGCCTGAGCCCGCGGGTTCGAGACCCGCCTGGGCAGCGAGACCTCATCTCTACAGTAAATCAAAAAATCAGCCGGGCATGGTAGTGCGTGCCTGTAATTCCGGCTACTTGGAAGGCTGAGGCAGAAGGATCACTGGAGCCCAGCAGGTTGAGGCTGCGGTGGCCGGGAGCGGCCACTGCACTCCAGTCTGGGCGACAGAGTAAGACTCCAACTCAAAAAAAAAAAAAAATAATAATAATAATAAAATAAAGACTAACAAAACTTTTCTCATCCTTCTAGTGAATAGCGAGTTAGCTTATTTATTTTTACTTTTTAAAAATTAATTGAAACAAATTGTCCCAGAAAATATATTTTTGATATAAACCCTAGAAATTTCTTACACAAGTAGATTGAAAGACTTAATAGTCACTGCAGACTATAGTTTGAGAAGGCATCAAGTCAAACACTATCATGAATCAAAGATGACTTGAACAATCTGGTTATTCTCAATGTGTCATCTCAACATTTGGAGCAGAGGGCGAGGTGAAGCAGAAGAATTAGGAAAGATTTTTAAAAGGATTTTTCACTCAGTTACCCTTTAGAGGAAATAATATTGGTCTTTAGATTCAAGAAAACTTCCCATGTCAGATAAGTCTGTCCTACAAAGCAAGAAACACTCCTTTGAGTCAGCTGATTAAAATAAAACCTGCATTTCCCTCCCCAGAGAGCTGGGTTACTATCACCAGACTGTGATCCAAGCTGTGATTTACGAGAGATGATTGCAAACCGATATCCTGGAATCTTTTAAGAAAGTAATTTCTTTTTCCTTTATACTTTACCATGCAAATAGCACGGAAAAAAACCTCAACAGAATTTCTGAGGACGACGTGATCAGTAGAGAAACACTAATGCAATGGAAAAAATTCTTTTTGTCCCCTCAATTGTGATGCACTTTTTGGCTGCTCAGAAAGTCCAGAAATCTGGAGTTTGTAATGTAGAAATGCTGAACTGTCTGTGATAGGTGCTGGAGACCAGGCCAGAAAGCATGAAGCATCCCTTGTTCAGACTACAACCATCCCTTGAAAAAAACTATTAGGAAGAATCTTCTCTTAGAAACAATTTACCTTACAATATGAAACCTCCTGAAATTGACATTAGAGCACCTGTTTTATAGATTAAAGGGAAATTCAGCATTTTTCGAGTTACAATTTTGGAAAAGCTTTAAAAATTTATTTTTAGATAAAGAATGATGATGAAAACTAATGCTTACTGGGCAATTACTATGTGCCAGGTTTAAATAAATAAAATGTGGTATATTCATACAATGAAACTTTGTTCAGTCATAAAAAGGAGTTAAGTACTGATAGATGCTATCACATGGACGTCCCTTGAAGGCACTATGCAAAGTGAAAGAAGCCAGACACAAGACCACATAATGCATGATTCCATTTATATGAAATGTACCATACTGATTCTTTTTTTTTGTTGTTGTTGAGTTGGAGTCTCACTCTGTCGCCCAGATTGGAGTGCAGTGGCTGCTCCCGGCCACTGCAGCCTCGACCTGCTGGGCTCCGGCGATCCTTCTGCCTCAGTCTTCCAAGTAGCTGGAACTACAGGCGCGTGCAACCATGCCTGGCTAATTTTTGATTTATTATAGAGATGAGGTCTCGCCAAGTTGCCCAGGCGGGTCTCGAACCCGCAGGCTCAGGCATTCCACTCACCTCAACCTCCCAAGGTGCGGGATTACAGGTTGAGCCACCGAGCCTGGCTCATACTGATTCTTAAAATTCATGCACATGGTATATATCTTCATTTGTTTAAGTCTTAGATTTTTTTCTACAATGTTCTGTAGTTTTTAGTAAAGAGAGTATTTGCATGCCTTTTGTTAAATTTATTCCTAAGTATCTTATATTTTTATATATTAATATTTTATGTTAAATATGCAATTGTTTACAAATTTCATTTTTCTATTTTTGCTGCTACCATATTAAAATATAATTGATTTTGTCCATTGATCTTTTATCCTCCAACTTTGTTAAACTCATATATTGGTCATAGTCATTGTTTTGTACTTTTTATATGCAGGATCATGTCATCTGTGAATAAAGACAATATTTGTCTTTTCCAGTTGGTGTGACCTTTTTTGTTTTCTTGCCTTATTGCTCTTGTTAAAACTTCAAGTACAATGTTGAATAGAAGTGGTGAAAACAAAGATCAGAATATCACATGTTTTCACTCATATAATGGACCTTGAACATCCAATGTAATACTATAAGAAAATGACTGATGGTACTGGGAAATTATGGGGGGGGGGATGGGACTAACAGTAGCTAAATCTGGGACTGGGAAAACACCTCTTATCAATAGGGTGCCTGAATGAAACGTAATTGTACACCTAACCCTTAACTGTACCCTACAAAACGATAATAAAAAATACTGATTATTTAAAAAAAAAAAAAAAAAAGAAGTGGTGAGAGTGGCAGTCTCAAGGTAAAATTGTTCAAGACTTACCTTAAAATAGATATTAACTATACGTTTTTGAGATACATCAGATTGAGAAAGTTTCCTTAAATTTCTAGTTTGCTAAGAGTTTATTTTTGAATCATAAGTGAGTGTTAAATGCTTTTGTGTGCATCTATTAGATGACCATACGGTTTTCTGCTTCATTCTGTAAATATAATGAATTAAAAGAATTTTAGAACTTTCTACTTTTTAAATGTAGACGAACAAATTTTTTAAAATATTTTATTTTAAAGATGTGGGGTACAATTCAGGATTAGGTGTACAAATGGTCATTGTATGGGCAAAGTTTGGGCCTCCTTTAATCCCCACTTTGCCTGGTTTGAGATCAGGTACCCTTATTGATGTTGTGTTCCTTCTATACCTAGGTGTTTGAGGGTTTTTATCAAGAAGGGATGCTAGATTTTATCAAAAACTTTTTCTGCGTCTAATGAGATAATCATGTGGTTCTTGTTTTTACATCTGTTGATGTATTTAATGACATTTATGGTCTTGCGAATGTTGAACCAGTCCTGCATCCTGGGATGAAGCCTACTTGGTCATGGTGGATGATTTTTGGGATGTGTTTTTGGATCCAATTTACTAGAATTTTGTTGAGGATTTTTGCATCTATGTTCATGAGGGATATTGGTCTGTATTTCTCTTTTTGTTGGATCTTTACCCAGTTTGGGTATCAGTGTGATGTTAGCTTTGTAAAATGATATGGGGAGAATTCAATCTTTCTCAATTGCCTGGAATACTTTCAGTAGGATTGGTATCAGCTCCTCCTTGTATGTTTTGTAGAATTCTGCTGGAAAGCCATCTGGTCCAAGGTTTTTTTTGGTAGGTAGTTTTCGTATGACACTCATTTTCCTGGGTTGTTATTGGTCTATTTAGTGTCTCAGTGTCTTCTTGTTTCAACATAGGAGGTTGTGTGATGTCAGAAAGTCCTCCATTTCATTTGGGTTATCAAGTTTGTTTCCATATAGGTATACATAATAACTTCTGATAATCTTTTGTATTTCTTCAGGGTCAGTTGTGATTTGATCTTTTGGATTTCTGATTGTGTTTATTTGAACTTTTTCTCTCTTTTTCTTGATCATCCTGGCTAGGAGCCCATCAATCTTGTTAATTCTTTCAAAGAACCAGCTTTTGTTTTGTTGATGTTTTCTATGATATTTTTGTCTTCTATGTCCCGGATTTGGGCTCTTATTTTTGTGATTTGGATTCTTCTGCTAAAGTTGGAGTTTTGGTGGTCTTCTCTTTCTAGCTCCCTTAGGTGATTTGTTAGGCTCTCAACTTCTGATCTTTCTGTTTTCTTGATGTGTGCTTGTAGAGATATAAATTCTTCTCTGAGAACTGCTTTCAGGGCATCCCAGAGGTTTTCGTAAGCTGTTTCTTCATTTTCATTTGTTTCCAGGAATCTTTCAATTTCTGCTTTGATTTCAGTGTTGACCCAGTAGTTGTTCAGCATCATGCTGTTTAGTGTCCATTTTGTGGATTTTGGAGAAATGTTGTTGGTGTTGATATTTATTTTTATTCCACTGTGATCTGAGAATGTGCACGGCAAGATTTCAACCTTATGGAATTTGTTTATGCTTGATTTATGGCCAAGGATTTGATCAATCTTGGAGTATGTTCCATGTGGTGATGAGTAGAGTGTATATTCTGTGGTTGTTGGGTGGAATAATCTGTAGGTATCTATTAAGTCCATTTAGTCGAGTGTCAAGTTTAGGTTCTGAATCTCGTTGTTGATTTTTTTTGCCTCCATGATCTATCCAGGGCTGTCAGTGGGGTATTCAAGTCCCCTGCTACAATAGTGTTAGAGTCAATATCTTTTTTTAGTTAACTTAGTCATTTCTTTATAAATGCTGGTGCTCCTGTGTTGGGTGCATGTATGTTTAGGATGGATATTTCTTGTTAATACATTGAACATTTTATCATTATGTAGTGTCTTTTTGCATCTTTTAAAATTTTTGATAGCTTAAAGGGTGTTTTGTCTGATATTAAGATTGCAACTCTTGCCTTCTTTTGTGATCCATTTGCCTGGAAACTCATTTTCCAACCTTTAACTTTGAGTCTGTGTGCATCCCTTGACATGAGATGAGTCTCCTGGATACAGCAAATCTTTGGGTTATGGTTTCTTATCCAGTTTGCCATTCTGTGTCTTTTCAGTGGTGCATTTAGTCCATTCACATTCAGACTGATTACTGAAATGTGATTGCTTATCCCTGTCATGAGGTTCTTATAAAGTTTTTCCTTTGTTTGCTTGTTTTCTTTTGACTTTGGTGTTAATGTATATGTGTGTTTTCAAGTTTCTTGTTGCGCTGTATTCTCTGCTGACTCTGTGCTCTGCTGTTCTCTTGGGAAGTGTGTGGTCAATCTTTTTCTTCTTTCTTCTATGCTTAATATCTTTTAAAGTATCTCCTGTAGAGATGGTCTGGAAGCTGCATAATCTCTTCGGGATTGGATGTCTGGGAAGGATTTTAATTCTCCATCACTGATGAAACTGAGCTTGGCTGGATAAGAAATTCTTATTTGAAATTGTTTTTCTTTGAGGACTTTGAATATAGGGCTCCAATCCCTTCTTGCTTGTAGTGTTTCTGCTGATAGGTCTGCTGATAATCTGATTGGTTTTCCCTGATAGATAGTCTGACTTTTCTCTCTTGCTGCCTTTAGGATTTTTTCTTTTGTGTAGGTGAATAACTATGTGTCTAGGGGTTGGTGTTCTCATTTGATGTCTTGTGGGGGTTCTCTATATCTCTTGTGCTTGGCTAGTCACATCTTTGGTGAGATGGGGAAAGTTTTCTTGGATTACTTCCTGGAATGCTTGCTCCAAGTTGTTTTCCATTTCCCTTTCTTTTTCTGGGATACCAATCAGGTGTAGATTTGGCCTCTTGATATAATCACATACCTCTTGTAGGCTTTGTTCTTTCTTTCTGAGTCTTCTTTCTATGTTTTTTATAGATCAGGTTAATTCCATGTTCTGGTCTTCAAGTTCTGAGATTCTTTCTTCAGTTATATTAATACTGCTTCCCATTCTTGTCATCCTGTTATTTATTTCCTGGATGAAATTTTTTATTGCCAAAATCTCTGTTACAACTTCTTTCAGTGTTGCATCTTTCTTTCTTTAGTCTTATTCACTCTTTCCATCCATTTCCTAATTCTTGTCATATTTTGGGGACTTCCACTGGAAGTCATTGGTGACTTCTATTGCTTTGGGCACCAAGGTCTCATTTTTCAGGAGTTTTGTCTTTGTACATTTGAAATTGCCTGAGGTCTGCCTTTGGCTTTTTCACATTTGTGACAGATCTCTTTTTAGTTCTGTTATTCAGTCTCAGTGGGAGAGGCTTTCCCTTCTTATGTTTGCACAGCCCTCTATTCTTCCCTGATCTGGGCTCTGGATTTGTTCTATTTGGAATAGGATGGTGGATGTGAAGCTTTGCTGTCTCTTATAGTTTTTGAAATTCAAATAAAGTGAGGGATGGGGTGCTAGGAATCATACTACTTGCAAATTAAAATGTTCACTTATTGTGGTATGTGTTCTCTGAGACCCACTCCCCACTACCACTCTATATGACGATGCAAAACAGAAACCAATGCAAAAGCAATTGAACACATACACACACACTCCAAAACAACCTGGAATAACAACGGAGTGAACAAAACAATCAGCAACAAAAAGACTCCCAAGAAAAGTAAACACATACACACATGCCTAGCACAAAGTGAATAGAGAAGAAAAACAGAAAGACCAAAAGTGGGAAAGAAAAGGGATTCAGGTTGAACCCTCACACATATATTGACATACCCCTTAAACTATGAAAAATGAATACGAAAAAAAAAGACCCAGAAGAACAAAAGAACAAAAATCAACAACCACAACAAAATTGAAAGATGAACACTCAGTCATTCACATACATACATAAACAGAAAATGACAGGTAAAAGAAAGAAGAAACAGAAGAAGAAAAGAAAAATAAAAAAATCTTTTTTGGGGGGGATGCAGATCAAACCCTCACATACACATTCATGCAAAATGGAAAAATATTTTTAAAATAAATGAACAACCAAGCAGTCAAAATTTTTTTTTTAATTAAAAAATAATTGAAAATTAAAAAAACAAAAACATAAACAAACAAAGAAAAAAACCCTGCCCTCTTGTGGCAGGCTCTGCAATTATTCCTCTAGTCAGGTCTCTCCTCCAGAGCCACCTCTTTCACCCTCTCCTCAGGGAACTAGCAGGGAAGGAGGAGGGACAGTGGAGGTGGGGGCTGGTGGTGGTGCTGTAGTCCTCCTCTCCCACTCTCGTATGGTCAGGGAGGTCTCTGGTGGGAAGGTACAGGACTGTCTCTTCCCCAGGTATGTACTCTCACTGGGGTGCCACAGCCAGGCCTGTCCTGGAATGGAGCTCTCCTATTGCGACTGATGTCCAGGCTCCGCCTTGGTATGTCCCTCTCAGTCGTGGCTGTGTGGGTCTGATGTTGAGAGGATTGCTGGAAAAGAGGGGGTTTGGGTCAGCCCCGGATTCACCACTGATCTCTTTGGAGTTCTTTTTCCTCTTTTTCTGGCCACACCCTTTGTCCCACAACTGGATCAGGGTAGGAGGTGGTACACCTGGAACTCAGCACTCTTCAGGTCCCTCTGAAGTTTGTGCTCTCAGGATATTCCCTTTGGGCCATGATCAAGCCCTGAGTAGTTGATCCGCCGGTCACAGAGACTGGATCTGTTGGTGTGGTGAGCAAGTTGGAGCACTTTCTGGTCCCGCCTTCAATATGGTGTTGGGGTGCCTTTCTTGTCCTCTTTCATGGGAACGCAGCCCCTTCCAGTGCCCTGCAAGGTGCTGAAGTGATGAGGGAGCAGTCTCTCTCCTGCTTCAATGGTGAGCGAGTGCCTGGGGCAATAGTGTCTCTTTTCCAAAGGTAAACTTCTGTCCCTTTTTAAAAAAACAGTGGTGCTCTGTTTCTGCTACCTGGGAAGAGCCAGGGACAAAGTAGAGAAGCTGCAGCACCAGGGGCCTGGCCATCCATTCACCAACTCCCGCTAGACGGTCTCTCCTAGCGTTTTCTTGCCAGGGAGGGTTTGTTGATTTAAAAAAAAAGAAAAGAAAAGAAAAGAAAGAAAATGACACTCGGCTTCTGCATCCCGGGAGTCACTAGGGCCCAAGCCCAGACGCTGTAGCACCAGCTGCTGCACCAGGTGAGCCCTGGCTGCTAGCTCCCTAGCCCTCACCCAGTCAGCCAGTGACACGCCCACTCGCTCGCCAGCACATACACAAAATTTTCCATACACTCACTCACTCGCACGGGGTCTTGCGTAGTCCGACTGGCTCGGCCACCATTTTCTCCCTATATTTTTTCAGTTGTAGTTTTAATGCTCTACAAATGTTAATTAGATCAATTTTATATATAGTATTATTCAAATACTTTATATCTACTGATTTTTTTTCTAGGTGATCCTTCAATTATTGAGAGTTGCATTAAAACATTTAACTCTATGATTGCTTTATGTACCTTTAATTCTGTTATTTTTTTGTTTCATGTATTTGAATTGCTATATTCGACACATAAACATTTCTCTGGTAATAACTTGAAGTCTGCTTTTTAAAAATATATGAAGTAGCCACCTCAGATTTCTTGGTTTATCGTTTACCTGGCACATTTTTTTCTTCCTTTCAACTTACTGAGATTTTATTTATCAAGTGTGCATCTTGCAGGCATCACATAGTTGTATTTTTTTTTCCAATTTGGTTTCACAATATCTGTTTTTTAATTGGATATTTTAGTTTATATATATTTATTATAATTACTGACATGCTTGAATATAAGTCTACCATTTCCTATTGTTTATTTGAGTCATCTTTTTTTGTTGTTGTTCTTCAGATCTTTTTTTCTTTTGGGGGCAATCAAGTTCTTTTAGCATTTTATTTATTTATTCAATTTATTTTAACCATGCATTTTAAGATATCTATCATCTATCCACACATCATATTTGTATTACCTTTTCATTGCCTCTTTTAGAGATTACCAGTGCTTCTTTACTTGCTACTGATTAGAGTTAATTTAAACCCACTCCATTTAAAATGTAAGGCATTTTTATTAGTATAATTCCATCTACAGCTATCATTTTTGTCATATATTTGTATTACACTCCAATCTTAAATGTCGTGAGTTTATACAAATCAACCAGTTTTCTTTTACAGAAATTAAGAGAAAAAAAGGAGCATTATTTTATTTAAGTACATCTTTACCATTTTTTTCATTTCTTCCTATGGATATGAGATTCCATTTGGTGTCATTTCTCTTCAACTTGAACTTCCTTTTGCATTTCTCTTAAGGTAGGTGTATTGGCATAAATTATTTCAGCTTTTGTTTATCTTTACGTGTCTTTATTTCACTTTCTTTTGTGATGGATACTTTCACTGGACATAGAATTCTAGGTTGACTGCTCTTTTCTTTCAACTCTTTAAAAAAGGTTGTCTAATTTTTTTTTCTGGGTTCCATTGTTCTAGACAAGAAGACAGTAGTCATTTCTGCAGATGCAATTCTATATGCAAAGTGTTCTTTTTCCTCTGGCTCCTTTTAAGATTACCTTTCTGTTTTTTTAGTAGTTAGCTCTCATGTGCCTTGGCATGCTGTTCTTTATTTTTATCCTTCTTGAAGTTCAATAAACTTCTTAATTATTTAAGCTAATATTTTGCACTAAATTTATGACTATTTTGGCCATCATTTCCTCAAAACTGTTTTCTGTTCAATTTTCTCTTCCTTCAATGCATGAAGTTCCAATTAAACATATTGGGGCCAGTTGATATACTCCCCCAGACCACTGAAGCTCTATTTATTGTGTTTTGTAGTCCTTACTCTTTGTTCCTTAGGTTGAATGATTCCTATTGACTGTCTTCAAGTTCATGGATCAACTTTTCTGCCACTTTCAATATTGTGTTAAGCCCATGCAGTTAATATTTTTTTCTCCTGTATTCTTTTCAGCTCTAGATTTTCAATTTAGCTCTTTATTGTAGTTTTTATTTTATGTTCTGATAGTGCTCATCTGCGCATTTGTTATGTCATTATAATTATCTTTTTATTTTGGTTTTGCACATATTTATAATATTTGTATCTGTTAATCCTACCATTTGAATAATCTTGGCATTTGTTTTTACTGATTGCTTTTTCTTTTGACTTTAAGTCATAGCTCCTCTCTTCTTCACATATCTTGTGATTCTTGATTGCATATCAGACATTATTTATGATATGTTATAGAGGCTTTGGATTCTTTTTTCATCCTTGAAAGAGTGATGGTTAGTTTTTGTTATAGTAGGCATATGAATTGTGGGCTGATCATGTTGAGTTAGTGAGACTTGGGTTTATATTTCATTAGGTCATGCATGCTTTGGTTTTGCTATTAGCCTTATGCTATATCTGGGACATTCACAAAAAGTGGATTCTGGAATTCTGAAGTTTCAGTGAAAAACCCCTCTAACTTGGTGTGACTGATCCTTCAAACTTTGTTTTTCCTGTGGAAAGTAGCAGCTATAAAATAGTGTCAATTTTAGGGAAAAAAAATTGAGAGACTCAAAAACTGTAATGGCTTATGTGTGTAAATAAGAACACAGCTCTCTGATATTTTATTGGGAAATATCAAAAACAATATTTTTTTAATAGACTTGATCATTACCAATAAAATTAATTGTATCCACTCAGGCTAAGTGAAATTAAAAGAATATGCATATAAAGCATTTATCATGGAATCTAGAATATTAGAAGAGCCAATGTACATTCACAATCATCCATTCACTCAATTGCCAAAGATTTGGTAATTCTGATTATGTGTCAGGTACTGTACTAGTTACTAGGTATGAAAATACTTGATTTGTTAAAGGTAGTAGTTAAAAGTATATTTGTTAAAGACTTTGTGTTAAAAAATTTTGTGCTTTTGTATTATGTACATTCGTATTTTTCATATGACTAAGCAAGATTTGTTATTCACTCTCCCTTAGCAAGCTAAACAACTAGAAACCAAGAGATGTTTTAGTTCCAGGTTTGCTACCCTTTCCTCATATGATTTAGGACAAGCTAGTTCCTCTCTTTAGCACTTATTTCTCCATTTGTAGAATGAGAATATTTCACTAGGTTAGTGGACCTGATTTGATTTCAAAATTTGAAGCAACCTCTTACTTGGCAACAGGTTTACTCCCACAACTCTGCTAAGAAGTTAACTGAGAAGTTATATCAAAAGGGTAATACATAGACTCTTCTACCTTATCCACTAATCTAAAGAAAACACACATACATAACACACACACACACACATACACAAACACATGAAAGCATTCTAAAGACCCAAGAAAAAATTATTTCTAGAGCCAAACCTGGAAATCAAGTTATTTATTAAGTACAGTATGTAAACAAGAATTATTGCAACTAATCAATTAATTCTGTTTTTGTCTTGTTATTTAACAAGCATCTAGTGGGTATTTGGCCCTGTGGTTAAATTTTTTTTATAAGGGTTTGGAACAGGGAAAATGCTTGCTAAAATATCAACTACGGAAATGAGTCTCAATACTTTCCAAATGTGCTTACCTGGGAGGAGTTCAAAGTAGTGAAAGAGGAAGTAAGACTGGGGGCGAGTGACTCAGAAATGGAAGTATACTTTGTGGATCACAGTTATGCATAACTTGGGTTTGGCTTCCATTGGATGCGGGAGAAAAGGGCCAAGTTAAGAGGAAGGAGCCAGGGTGTGAGGATTTAAAGCCAGAAGAAAGCTAATTTTAGATGATAGAAATTAGAGATGGAAAAGATCCACAGGATTATTTTACCAAATCCATTCCCCTGCCATTCAGGAAGATCAGATATTAAACTGACCTCAACCAACAGTTGCATGGTGAGGGGGAGGCAGCTGTGTGCTGTTAAGATGCAGTCACAAGGACAAAGTTCTTTCTAACAAGCTAAAGGGTAACAGGGGATATATTTAGGGATCATAAGCAGGAAAAATGGATTTCCATTTCTGCTCAGTCATTGCTCTGGGTTCTAAAATAAAAATGTCAATAAAAATTAGTTCAAGTGGGTACTACTTAAATCAAATCCAATCAAATACTTCTGCCTCTTTGCAAGAAGTTGGGATAGAAATATTTAAAATCAAGATAAAAGTATTCAGAAAATATCTTCACATTCTTTGGATAGTATGGCCACCATGTTTTGTTCTTAAGATTCCTTGTCCACAGGATTTGGGCTGTGGATGAATGATTAGAGTGTTTGTGCCCCAACATCTCAGAAGAGTGGTTCCATAATTCCAATCTATAGACTTGTACAAATCCACATAGGGGAAGTAGGATGAAGAATAAAAACAATATGAGTTTTTCATAGCACTAATCTTATTAAAAGCAAAAGAATCACATTAACTCAGATATTGAAATCTTACAGTTCTGCTTTTAGAAAACCTTTCTTTCTTTTTAAAATAGTATAGGTACATGCATTTTTAATCACCTTTCTTGGCAAAATGAAAGTAGATAAGTAACTCTATATAAATCTCAACTTTAAAAATGAGTCTATTGCATTCAGATTCAAGGTACAACTCCTTCAGAACAGCCTGAGGACATTTTACAAACAAAAGGAAATGCACATAAAAACTAAACCTCTATCAATTGTGAAACAATCTATTATTTTAGGTGCAACCAAGAAAGAAAACACAGAATAATTATTTGTGCCATCAATGGTAAGATGCATCCTGATGTCTGAATTGTTAATATGTGAAAAGATGTGACCCTAAGAATCAATGAAATATAGTACATAATTCACATAATGAATATTTATTTATTTAATGCATGATTAATGATTAGAAGTATTCTTACTAGGTATTTATTCATTAATACAATGCATTTGAGTTCAGACTCTAAAGAGTTTCTAAATGATGCATTCAATCATGTCTTGTATTCTTCATTCTTTTCTCAGTAAAATTTCCCAAAACTTTGAAGTTTTCCAAGTTATTTTTAGACATTTCTCATTTGATAAACTATATGTTTGGGTGTGCCAAGTGCTGTGGCTATGCCACTCATTCTATAGCCTCAAACATTCAGAGCTCAGTGGATGTATAGCAGACTAAAAACCATTGTAATATATAGGATATGCTTCTTTAAGGTGGGCGGGGGTGGCTGCTGTGAGCTGCTAGACATATTCACAAGGATGATGTTCTTCCTGATAAGCTAAAAAGTAACAGAGGATATATTTAGCTTTTATAAATAAGAAAGATGAATTTAAGTTGCTGCTTACCCTAAATATCTCTCCAAATCATTCTCAAAGAGAATTGCTGAAATTACTCTGTCACATTCTTTAGAAACAATGCAACTTTCTCCCCAAGACCAATTCTTAAAATCTCTTAGTATTTCACTAGTACCCCAGTAACAGATAGTAACCTACAAAATTGCAGGCTTTATGTTGATGTTCAAATCCCCCAGTCAGTACAATTAACATTTTTGGCATTGCAAAACACAAAGAAACTAACTAATCTGAAGTGCATCATAGTTTTATAATTGGGAAAGATTGTGAGGCTGGTTCATAAGGAGAGAATGTTAGAATTTTTTTGTAAAAACACACACAACAAAAAACCAAGTTTCTATTGTACTTCAACACCATATCATATTGTACCATACTCTAGTAAATTTGGTTATACAGAGATTTCATTAAATTAGGACCATTATACCACCAGAAACACAGAACAACGATTGATCAATGTTTGTTTTCTTAGTCTTTAGCTATTCATGGTGCAACTACAAAGAAACAGTAAGTTTCAGGGTCAATGAAATGAAGATCTGAATTGAGAAAACTGTCATGACCTCTTGCTAGAAAAACCCACTTTGGCCCCATTCACTTCTAAGCATCTCCTTTCTATACTGCTGACACTTCATCTGAGATAGTAGAGAGACACTAATGATGCTCTGTGGAAATGTTAGTAGCTATAAACACGAGGCATAACCTTAGCTGTTTCTTGAAGACAGTTATAAGGTTCCCAGTTGTGCATGTTGACATTGAAAAACAAACTGATAGGAAAACCAAGGTGCCATTATAAAATAATCAGAATACTGAAATAGCAGTGTTGTTTGTGCCACAGGTTCAGGGTAGGAAAGAATTTTAATATGTTTAGAATGGGGGTTTGACCTAACATTCTGTTGTGTGATGAAGTTGAAAATATGTAACTTGGGATAAGAAAACAATCTGTAAGGAGAAGGAAAGGAAATTTGTGGCTTTTTTCCATTTGAAAATAATTATGGTTTCCTTTAGCCAACTCTAGGAGATTTAATAACTTTTTGTATTGAAGAAGGGTGGCCCATGCCATATGGCTACCCCCACTTCTGTGTTCAAACTACAAATAGCACAATTTGTTCATTGTAAATCCACACTGTAATTCTTCTTTATGTCTTAAAATTACATTTAAGACCCCTTTCTGGCTCTTAACTACTTTTTAAAAAACTCAACTGGCAAGTGTCTGAGGGAATTGAGGGAATAATTTCCAAGTGAGTGACAGAAAGCTGTACCCTTTCCGCAGAACATTTCAAAATAACCTTTGATGAGGCCACAATCCATTTTAATTACCTATGCAAACATCCCGTTTCTAATTGTGTGAGCAATGAATGGTCTTGCAACTTTGTGTAATTGCTTGTAACATTGTTGCTTAGATATAGAATGCTTTATGAGGGACACTTATTCAACTACAAAATTAAGGGCCAGGGTATTTTGAACTTTGAACTAAAAATCAGCCATGCAACCTTGGATAATTCTGGTTTTCCTTTAAAATTTTTTCCTCCTGTTTATAAAGAGAGAAGGAAAAAATGATTTCAGAATATTATCAGGTTATTTCAAGCAATTTATCACATTAAACAATTCATTCAGGCAGAATAAACATTGTTTTCAACAGATGTAAAGGAGTAGTTCTAATATTCTGCTTGTTTAACATATTATAGCATCTATTTTTTTTAAAACAAAGAACATTTAAAGAATTTTATAGAGATTTTTATTTTGTCCCTTTTCCAAAAAAGATTCAAGGGAAAATTATGGCTACTTGGCAACTGACGAAAATGTTTAAAGAATGACCACAATCATCATGATTCACTTCTGAGTACTGTTTTAACTATAAGGTACAAGAACTCAATCAGAAGCAAATCTCTTAAGCTGTCAGTCTGTTAGTATTTATTTTTCCAAATTTGTAGTTATGATCACCACCACATTACCTGTAAAATCCTTCATAGTCCTTGGAAGCAGCATACTACTTATATGAATTAATAATTCCTTCTTCAAATGATAACATATGCTTGTATTTTTAAAGAATAATTGTTCGTTTTCCCTAAATGAATTGCTGGCATTACCTCTAAAACATACAGTTAAAGATATCCTTACAGTTTTGAGGGGTATGAGCAGTATAATGCTGACACAGTGGGTACCTATCCTTAAATAATTCTACCAACTCATTGCAAACTGTTTACTGAGAGGGTGAATTTAAATGAATAACTACATTTTAACCATTTAAATCACAATGCAGATTAAATTCCTTAATAACATTGAAATAATAGTTTTCACTAAGCTGAGAGTAAATGACCATGACCAAATTATTCCAAGACTATACCATTCATTCTAACTTTGTGAGGCCATTATTAATGACACATGCAACGTGAGGACACCGTTTGCAGTGGTTGGCACAGCACACTTACACGACACATTTCCTTGATAGAGTGGATAGGTTTGATCTGACTGTGTTGAGATAAACAGTCCAAGTGAAGGAGAAGTGAGTGCAAGGTTCATCTGCAACTCAAGAATAGTTTTGTAGGGTGAATGGAAAGAGGAAGATACTTGAATGAATTGAGTTTGAGTTTAGTGGACTATTGGGGCATTTCAAAAAGTAGTTCTCAAATTGTAAGGATTCATTTGCGCAGAGTTGATATACTGGACTGAATAGTGTCCTCTTAAAGTTTATGTCTACTGGAACCTGTAACTATGACCTTATTTGAAAATAGAGTCTTTGCAGATGTAAGCAAGTGCAGGTGGCCCTAATCTAATATGACTGTTGTCCTCATAAGAAGAGAGAAATTTAGACAATGGTGGAAGGCAGAGGTGGGGAATTGAGTGGTGCATCTACAAACCAAGGGGCATCAAGTGTTGCTGGCAATCACAGAAGCTAGAAGAGAGAGACCTGCAGTAAATTCTTCCTTGGAGCCTTCAGACAATCTGCTGACACCTTGACTTCAGACTTTTGACCTCCAAACTGTGAGAGAAGAAATTTTGGTTGTTTTAAGCTACCCTGTTTGTGGTAATTTATTTGGCAGCCTTAGGAAACTATACAGGTGATAATTTGTTTGATAGTAAATTGACTTACTCATGGGACAAAATCTTGATAGAAAAGGGAGTTTGGCCGGGCTTGGTGGCTCAGTCTGTAATTCCAGCACTTTTGGAGGCCAAGGCGAGTGGATTGCCTGAGCCCACAGGTTCGAGACCAGCCTGGGTAACTTCGCGAGACCTCGTCTTTACAATAAATAAAATATTAGCCGTGTGGTAGCGCGCGCCTGTAGTTCCGGCTACTTGGAAGGCTGAGGTGGAAGGATCCCCAGAGACCAGTAGGTTGATGCTGGGATGGCCGTGAGTGTGCCATTGCACTCCAGCCTAGGCGACAGAGTGAGACTCCCACTTCAAAAAAAAAGGAAATTTAAGATGAGCAACTTGTGTGCTATGCCTATGCCAACACTTAGTGGGTGGACATCCAAAAGAGGTAAGAGGATAAAAAGCAAGAAAGTACCAGAAATAACTCAAACAAACCCTACAAAAAAAAAAAAAAGAAAAAAGAGAACTTCAACAGTGTCAAATGTAATGGAAATAATGAGGGGAATGAGAATTAGAGAAATGGGCTGGTGAGATGTGAGTTATTAGACACTTTCAAGAGAACATTTCCAAAAGAGCAGCACCTCTCAATCTTGAGTGTACATGATCACACACGGACCTTGTTAAAAGTGCAAGGTACAGAGCTACCTCTGTGGATGCTAATTCTATAAATCCAGTGTCTTATCTGGAAATCTGCATTTTGGAAAGCATTCCAGGTGATTCTGAGGCAGAAACTTCTTGGACTTCAACTTGTGAAATGCTACTGTATTGGTGAAGTCAGGGATGAATCCAGGATTTGTGAATGAATCCAGGGTTTGTGGAACCAGAAACTAATACTATTTAGGGATTTTCTCTAAATAATGAATACAAAATTATGAATATAAAATTAGGAACAAAGTGAATATTTATTTAGAGTGAGAAAAGAAATAACAAATTATAAATTAAAAAGGATTTTAATAATCCTAAACCATAAAGACAGTTTGAAGCTTCCACCAATTTTCCATTTTTTTTTTTGTTTACATGTTTGGCTTCCACTTAAATACTTATTCAGAGCATATTTGATTTATAATATCAATAATACTGAAAAATGTGCAAAATTAATCTGAAATTAAGGCATGCTCAAGAGCCCAAATACACTTAAAAACTGTAGCTACCTTATATTCAGCTACATAACTGTAAATAAGTTACTCTTATGCTACCATCGAATAACTTCCTAATGAACATGTATTGGAACTTTGTCATTGGAATACTTGTTTCTTTAGGCAACTTCTCCATGTTGGTATAAATTTTGTGGAATGCCAGGCAAAGTTGAGTGCAGTCTTTCATCATTAATTTTAATAAATAATTTATACTAAACATATAATGACAAAAATCAGGGTCATTAAATAAATTTATATACATATTTACTGGATTTTAGAAAGCAGAATCAGAAACTAAATCTAGTATATATATATGTATATATATATATAAATTTATTTAATGACTCTGATTTTTGCCATTATGTGTTCAATATAAGGTCTTTATTAAAAATTAATCATGAAAGACTGTACTCTAAATAGATTTAGGCAAAGTTGAGTGGAATGCTTATCATTTATGAAGAAACAGTGCATCAGATATGCTAAAATACCATCCAATAATTTGGGATGCATAAAATATGTTAATTCAAACACAAACATATTAGTATTTGTAGTACCACTATTGATGTGCACCCTACAAATGGGAATTCTGATTAATTTCATTCATTTCAGTGCACATGAAAAATGAAAAAATATATATTACTTTTAAAATTGTGTCATATTGAGCAAATAATTTTTGATGAGAGAACATTCATTCTGACTAAGCATCAATGAGAATGAAACCTTCTATTTGTAACTTTCCACAGACTAGCTTCTGGCTCTATACCTTTCAAATCGTGATTCTTCTCCATGTCGACCTACTTCTAGTGTCATGTGCCATATTGAAATACAATGCCTGGCCCTGCAACTTCATGTCATGTTGGAAATTTTATGAAAACATATGTCTTTGTGAACACATTGCCAGGGCTACTCCCAAGACCTTGGATAGTGGACCCATTTAAGGGGGAAGGCCTAAAGCTTAAGCATTAGCTTAATGGCAGATCTGAATAACAGGAACAGAAGACTGGCCTGCAGGGAGTAAAGAAACAGGATGTGGTGGATGGGCAGTGGAGTGCTCACAGTCTTGAAGAGTTAGGGAAGGTTAGCCAAGAAGAAAGGAGAGATGGAACAGTGATTATGAAGAGTGATAGGTTCACATGAAACAGTTCTATTTCTGGGGTTGATTTTTTATGTTTGCCAACATTAATAATACAGAGAAGGAGAAACAGAAAGAGAGAAAGAGAGGAAAAACGAGGAGAAAGTGAAGGAGGAGGAGGAAGAGGAGAAGAAGGAGCAAAAAGTAGAGAAGAGAAGAGAAAAAGAAAGAGAATCAGGGTAGTAGTTTTGAAATTTCCAATCACAGACTAGGTTTTTTGCCCTCTCTCTTCCACCTTCCTTGGAGTTGGTCTAAATTCTCGAAGGTTTTCTATGCTGTACTTGTATCAGGAGAGGATTTTCTCTATCCTCTTGGACTTTGCCTGTGGAGCATCTCTTGCCAATACTTGGATGTCAGTCTCTCTATCTGTATCTGAAGTTATTGCCAATGCTTTGCCCTACCTTGGCCTTCAGACTTTGAACCCTTACCCTCTTCATTTTTTTTTTGCTCCCGACCACAGAGTATTTTCCCATCCCATATTCCTTCTGGAGAAACCTCAAACACAGCAAGGGAAGTATAGGAGCAGTAATGTGTTGAGCTAAAAATGGGGTTTATAACAAGCTTAAGACAGATTATCTCAATATAGCTATTTTCCTGGGAAAGCAGAACATGAATCCTCTGCTTTCTAAAATCTAGTGTGTATGTATATGTATATGTGTATATATATATATATATATATATATACACACATATATACATTTATATAATGACTCTGATTTTTGCCATTGTAAGTGTTCAATATGAATTATTTATTAAAATGAATCATGAAAGACTACACTCTATATAGGTTTTCTTTTTGATATTGAGTGGCCAGTTCTTTTAAGAGATTTTGGAATCTGATGTCTGAAAGTAACAACACAATCCGAAGTGCCCACTTTTGGCTGTGTTCATATGCTGCCAAAAAAATGCAGAAGAAAAGTGGAAAATTCACCCAATCATTTGGATGTTTTCAAGTATTCAGATGTTTGGCATCATCCAGGCTAAATGTTTGGTGATTAATTGATTGGGTTGTTCATAGTACACATGTTTGGCATTGTATAGATAGATACTGATTATACTTTCAGATAGGGAAGTACAATGTGTTTTATGTGTTCACTTGGGACTCCAGAGCTAATGGTGTCAAATGAATTTTTTCCATTCGACCCCCATGGAAACAGTTCAGTTTCACTCATGTTTTTTAGTCCCACAAAAATGCAGGTGCAGATATTTTATTGCCTTTAAATCTCATAAAGCACTAAAAGATTTGAATGAGAAAAAGAATTCTGCTCTAGCAGGAAACATTTCATCCCAAGGAATAAAATTTTCCTTTCTTTATTCCAGCAAATGAACAATAAAAAATATATGAAATCATAGTCTCACCAAGTCTGAGAATAAACATGAAAACTTGAACATTTTTTTAAAAGACAGTACTAAGAGATGGGATTAAGAAAAACTTTAATTAGATAGTATCTAAACATACCTTATTATTTTAACATGTCAAGATTTAGAAGATTTAGGAGTATGGCTAGGTAATTTTTGCTTCATATAGTGACTCTTTGAGTTCTGTTTGTCTAGAGTTAATTTTTTGTCAAGTATTCCCAGTTGGGCTGGACTATTTATTTTAAATTGATTGTGTGTTCTACATGGAACTGTAATAGAAAACTGGGAAAAACAGATAAATTTAGGGACCAGAGAACTACCAAAGAAGATATATTCACATCAATTTAAGAGACTTGGACCTGTGGACATTTCCTTCAGTACATCTAATGACTTAATTCAACAAATATTGACTGAGTTGTTTTCATTTGAAGAGCATTACTTGCCTTATTACCTTGGGACATGTAGAGTTGAACAGGGTAAAAATCATTCATTTCAGCTGACTCTAAGTTAAAGAATATTGTGCAGAAGCAAGTAATTTTATAAACATACACTTAAGGGAATAAATGATACTTACCAAATACAAATCAATGATCAGTTGTCAATATTTCACAACATTGGAACCTAAAGGAGTTACTAACATATTCTTCAGAAAAATAAATAGAAATTAGGAATCATTTGAGGAAATTTAATCCTTCCTGCTTCTGTCTGACACAGAAAGCACTAAGAAGAAAAGACAGAAAAACAAAATTAGGGAATGAAGATTACAGTGTTTCTTTTATACTTTGAATAATTCCAAAGAATATGCCAACATTAAATCAAACCTTCAAAAATTCTAGTAAATTAGCAAGCATTTGAGTGATAAAGTGCCAATAATATGATAAGTGCATGTCAATAAACATGACCAAACCTGGGGAATTCTTTCATTCAGAAAAGATCGTTATTGAAAGACCAGGGGCAAAGGAAAAAAATTATTAATAGCAACGTGTCCTGATAAACTGAGAAAAAGAGACGCACAATACATGAAAGCTTAGCTTTAAGGTGGATGACTAGTAATCACAAGACATATATAATTCAGGCAATAAATTGTGACAAATCAGTAAATAACATTTCTAAGGTAGATATTTTATTGCAGGCTGAAGCAAACTAATGTAGTACAGTAAGCATGACAGCAAGAGTATTTTAGCAGAGAGGTGCTATAAAGTATACCAGACGTACCCAGTGCAGATCAAAGGATTCTTGCTGCAGGAAAGTACATTCTGCTATGGAAAGTTTTAATAAAACAGTGGAAGTTCCCCCAACCCTTAAGCTGTCCAATTTAATAGAAATAAGCATAAGACATATGTAACTCTGAGAGTGGAATTAAATAAATGTAGAAATAGGAGCAGCCATATTAGTTACTATCACAGTTACAAGAGACCAATTCAGTAATTGTAATAGCAATCAAGACTTTTCTGTATTTAATTTATTTGTACAAATAGAATCAGTGTATATATGTACAAATCAATGCAATGCAAGTGACCAAAGTGTCAGTTGGATTCATTCAGAAGAGACTAAATTAATGAAAGATGTAGTGTAAAGGAAAGAAATCCATAAATACATATGTACCATACTATATAGAAAGAAATGCCACAAAAACATAACTAAAGACAATGTAAACAAAATATTCTGTTCTAGTGTGAAGATTTAAAAGAACAATCTCAAGAGAGAATAAATTAAGGTGCTACTAGTTAGTGCCTGAGTTGAATTTTAAAGGACAGATATGGGTTTCCAGAAGGGAAGCGAGTACATTTAGTACAAAGATATGGAGACTTTTCTCAGCAAGACAGGCTTGGGTGAGGCATGCTAGAACACCACTTGTGGACTGATAAATCAAAGTAGAGAAAACTGGCACACGTAGGTGGTAGACAGTCCAAAAGATAGGGACAATAGTTGAGTGTCAAATCCAGTTAAACTTAAGCTACTCAGATTCATGGTGATTTGATTTCGTAAGTTGTAGCAGTATAGTAGAGGAATCCAGGCTGGAGGAAAATTCAAAGTCAGAGGGCAACAGCTTCATATTCTGGTGGTTTGCTTGGTTTGCTGTAGGACCCTCAGCAATTGCTATTGGGCTAGAAATAGCATGCAATCCCGAGGGAGGATAAATTAGAAAGGGCTAGGTAAGGTATCAATAGCCCATTGAAGGAAGTTTGTTTCCAAGGAATAGTTTGGAAAGTGAAAAACATAGGGTTGCCTTCCTTCCATCTAGGCACCAGTAATACTGGTTTTACAACAGCAAAACTAATTTTGTACACACTTCCAGATGGAGACCCTAGTGTGTTGTTTGTCTTGGCAAGATGCATTTAAATTGGGTTTGGATGAGATGGTATATTCTAAGGAAATTTAGTGGGTAGAGATAAGAACTCAGTAAGGCTTCCTTTTCAATCCGCCATCTGCGGTGGGACCACCGCCAAGGTGCAGATTTTCGTGAAAACCCTTACCGGGAAGACCATCACTCTCGAGGTTGAACCCTCGGACACAATAGAAAATGTAAAGGCCAAGATCCAGGATAAGGAAGGAATTCCTCCTGATCAGCAAAGACTGATCTTTGCTGGCAAGCAACTGGAAGATGGATGTACTCTGTCTGACTACAACATTCAAAAGGAGTCTACTCTTCATCTTGTGTTGAGACTTCGTGGTGGTGCTAAGAAAAGGAAGAAGAAGTCTTATACGACTTCCAAGAAGAATAAGCATAAAAGAAAGAAGGTTAAGCTGGTTGTCCTGAAGTACTATAAGGTGAATGAGAATGGCAAAATCAGTCTCCTTCGTCGAGAGTGTCCTTCAGATGAATGTGGTGCTGGAGTTTTTATGGCCAGTCACTTTGACAGACATTACTGTGGCAAATGTTGTCTGACTTATTGCTTCAACAAACCAGAAGAGAAGTAATTGTGTATGAGCTAATAAAAAACATGAACTAACAACAACAACAACAAAATACTCAGTAAGACAAACACTGAAGAAGGAATAAAGAACCATGTCACATTTAGGGAAAGGGGTATTGATTTCATATTCAAACCCAAATGCCTGTCTACAACCACCTGTAAATTGCTTTGTAAGTATCTTAAGTTTAAAATATCTAAACCTAAGCTTTGCTATTCTCCCTGAAACTAGTTCCTCCCTCTCTTTATTTCAGGTCAGGGCACCTAGTTGCTCAAGCCACAAGTTTAGGAGACATCTCCCTTATTTCTTTCATTCAGTCCATCACCAAACCTTGTCAATTTTATCTGCAAAATGTTTCAGGAGACCGTGCACTTCTATCTCCATTGCCCTGTTTGGTTTAAGTCATAAAGTTCTCTGGACTAGATGACTGCCTGACAGTTTCTCCACTTCTCATTCTTTCACAACCCATTCTCCAAGTGTTGTAGGAGTTTTGAACTCCACTGTCAGCTTAAACCAGCAACCTGGGGTTCTTGTCCCACGACCGAGAAGATTAAGGAACGCAGACAATCAAAGGATGAGTGAAAGGAGTTTATTAAGCAACAAAGCTCTCTCCAGAGAAGAGAGGGGGCTCAAAATGGGCTACCCAGTGCTAGGAGTTCTTCTGTGGTTTTATTTTATCTTTTCTGGGGGTGTTTCCCTCATTAACATCTCATCCACCTCTTACTTCCTGAGACCTAGTTCTTATTGCGCATGTGGGTCCTTGACCAAGGTTACTCCATCTTGAATATTACTCATAAGTACCACAGAAAAGCCCCTGGGGTTGGGTTAAAACTGCAATGCAAATGCTATGTTATGATATTATAATAAGCCAAGGTCAAATTAGGACATTTAGTTAAGCTATTACGCCTGCATTTAAGCTGCAAAAAGTGCCTTTTAGCAGTACGTCCTGGATTGAAAGGATGTTCTTAACCACATTAACCACATTTCCAGCCAACAATTGTATAAAGGGGGTAGTGTAGGGGGGTGTTCCCACAGGTGTTAAGTCTCCTGGAGACCCCTTCTCTGTCTTCCTGACCAGCTTCTATCTCTTTTCTCACATGGAGCAGCTTCATCACTTAAAAGTATACATTCAGCAGGGCTTAGTGGCTCAGCCTGTAATCCCGCACTTTTGGGAGGCTGAGGTGAGTGGATTGCCTGAGCCCATGGGTTCGAGACCCGCCTAGGCAGCGAGACCTCATCTCTACAATAAAAAAAAAAAAAAAAAAAAAAATCAGCTGGGCGTGGTAGCGCATGCCTGTAATTCCAGTTACTTGGAAGGCTGAGGTGGAAGGATCGCCAGAGCCCAGCAGGTCGAGGCTGCGGTGACTGGGAGCGGCCACTGCACTCCAGTCTGGGTGACAGAGTGAGACTCCAACTAAAAAAAAAAAAAAAAGTATACATTGACTCAAAGTATCTACTTAAAATAATTTAAAGCTGCCTATTGCTCTTAGCATACATTAACATTTCTCATGACGATCTCTGTTGCTCTGATGTTCAGAGTAATCTGCCCCTGACTGTCCCTCCACACTCTTTTTCAGTCACTCTTCCGTGCTTCAGAAACACTGATCTTTTTCAGTTCTTTAATCACACCAAGTTTTTTCTCAACATAGGGCCATTGTGTCCAGAATTTTCTCATAACACTTCTAGGTCAAAAGAAATAACAGCTTGTTTACATGCTGCTGGGAAAGATCCAGTTAGAGGGAGAAAAGATGCTGCTATGGAAAGGGAAGAATTTCTGGAGTGATAACCTATAGGAGTGAATGATCATGGTATCTACTCTGTAGGCCTAGTTAAGGGCTAGCATTAGTTAGGAGCATAGATGACTCATCCATAGTAACAGGAGGAAAAGTAGAAGATGTGGCATAGAAGAAAGTAGGTGGGTATATATGGAGATTATCAAAGCTCTCTTTATATTGATTCTATCACCTCTGTGCAATGTAAGCAAAGTTATTAGCTGAGAGAAACAGTACTGGGGAAGAAATTGAAAGTTTGTGGAGAGAGGAGAAAGAATAGAAAAGCTGTCTAAGAGAGTGGAAGAGCAAAGGGAATAAGGTAAGTCATATTTTGGGACAGCATTCTTGTCTATTGGGAGTTAGGGATCATGCATGATTATATGCATTTTCTGAGCTAGGGTCAGATTCCCTGGTTCAAGTGTGGAACAGCTAGATCACTAGATTGAACCATTGTTGTGTTTGTTCAAGGCATGACAAAGAGAGGGCAAGGAGTTTGAAGGCTTGTTTAAGGGCACGATTGATAATGATTGATCCTAGATTTCTAGCTGAAGAAGGAGGGTAGCAAAGATATTAGAGAGGTGAAGCTCAATGAAAAGGTTGTGCAATCAATAGTCCGTAGGGACCGGCAGGCTCAAAAGATTATTTACTATAGGCACTGCTGGTCAGAGAGCAGGTTTTTGAAACTGAGATTATGGAGAGACTGTCATAATTGGAATACAAGGTAAACGTACCTATGGGATAAATGGCCAAGGTTGGGTGTTAAACAGGATCTAGTGGGAGGAGGAGAAGTCAAGGAACTGCAGAATCAGGATATTGGAATGATCAATACATTCACCAGTATTGGCTTTTAAGATCTCTGGCTTATAGAATCATTCTTAAGTCCTTTGCACCCCCATACTATCAAATAATTTTGTGTTTTCATCTGTTATTTTTAGGGTTTTTTACATTTAATTATTTGATCTCTTAGAAATTTTTCTTGAAGCATGATTTGAAATACCAATACAACTTGCTTTTTTTCCAGACTCATACCTAGTTGTCTTAAGACAATTTGTTGAACAGTCTCTATTTTTTACCACTGATTTGAGATAATACTTTTATTATAAATTAAAATTATATATGTATTTAGCCCTACCTTTGAATATATTCTTCTACTGTTTTTGGTCTGTCTACTTACATATTAGTACCATACTCTTTAAATTATTGAGGTGTTATGCTTTAATATTTGTTGGACTAATCCAGTTAAAGATAATTGACTTTGTGATTTAGAGACGTTTTATTCAAGACTTATGCCCCTTAAAGATTTTACTCCATTGATCTAATAAATTTCTTGCTACATTTATTATTGTTTTATCTGGATGTATATATATATATATATATATATATATTATATATATATATTTGTTACTAATATGAATGAAGTCTTTTTCTCATGATATCTTTTAGCCTGTTGGCTTTTGTTTATGTGAAAACCACTGATTCCTATATAAAATTTCTTATCCTGTTACTTTACTCAATTCTCTTGCTTGTGATAATTTTCTAGTTGATTCCTTTGTATTTAAGGTGTACAGTTATATCATCTGCACAGAGTGAAATTTTACTTCCATTTTTTCTAATTTTGTATGTCCAGATTGTGTTCTTATGTTTAATTTCATAGGCTGATAACTCCAGGACAATGTTAAATAATAGAGATAGCAATCATTTTCTTTTGCTTCTGTCTTTAGTAGGAATTCCTCAGTTATGCATAATGCTGACTTTGGGGGTAAATATTTTCTCATCTATACTTATTATTAATTATTAAAACTTAAGAATTGTCTTTTTAGCATCTAATGATATGATTATATTATTATTTTCTCCTCTGATATATTAATATGGTGAATTATATTGAGTGAATTATGAACAGATCCTCTAATTCTGAATTATTATCTTTTTTTATTATAAAGATGTGGGGTACAATTCAGGATTAGGTATACAAACGTTGATTATGCAGGTACCCTTGCTGATGAGGTGTGCCCCTCCCTCCCCAGCAGTTTCCCTCAACTGCCAATCCCACCCCCCTCCTCTGACAGTTTCCACTACTGCCAATCCCCCTGAATTATTTTGCATTATTGGAATAAAACCCAGTTTGTCTTGGTTGATCATTCTTTTAATGTACTGCTAATTAGTACATAGGTATTTTTATTATATGCGCAAAGAAGATTTGTCTGTAGTTTTTTTAATGTCTCCAGGATTTTGGTATTAATGTTATATTCACTTAATGAAAAATACAATTTTTTTTTCTTTTCAGTGCTCTGAAGTTTATATGCCATTAGAATTATTTGATCTTTAAAGATTTGTTAGAATTGCTTTATGAAACCATCTGAGCTTGGAGCTTTATTTGGGGATAAGGAATTTAGCTCTTATTTTTATTTCTTCTTATTTTTATTCTCTATTTGGGGTTTTCTTCAGTTTTGGTAAATTTATATTTTCCTAGAAAATTTATTCATTTCATCCAAGTTTTCAAATTGATTTGCTTGGTGTTGAACAAAGTAATTTCTTTTTTTCTTTTTTTTGTGAGTTGGAGTCTCATTCTGTCACCCAGACTGTAGTGCAGTGGCTGCTCCAGCCAGGCCACTTCAACCTCGACCTGCTGCGCTCCGGTGATCCTTCCGCTTCAACCTTCCAAGTAGCTGGAATTACAGGCGCGCGCTACCATGCCCGGCTAATTTTTTGATTTATTGTAGAGATGAGGTTTCGCCAAGTTGCCCAGTCGGGTCTTGAACCCGTGGGTTCAGGTAATCCACTCACCTTGGCCTCCCAAAGCTCTGGGATTACAGGCTGAGCCACTGAGCCTGGCGAACAAAGTAATTTCTTATGATTCTTTTGATTTCTTCTATTTTTATAGATATTGTATTTAAAAATATTTCTATTTCACCATCATTTTTTCTTGATTAACTTTACTAGTGGCTTATTTACTTTATTGATATTTTAAAAATTATTTATTTTTAATTAATTTAGTTTTACTGTTTTTCTGTATTCTTACTCAGTAAATTCTCCTTATATTTTTAGTAATTCCTGCCTTTTGCTTTCTATTGGTTTATTTTGATATTTTTTCTAAATTTTTGAGTCAAGTTTTTGTCTTTTTTTATGAATTAAGAAAGATAGATTTATTAAAGGAAAGGTACATTGCGAAGGGCACAATAGGCAAGATAACAATGAGAGTGTCTGCTGCCAAATTTTTTTTTTTTAAATTATTTTTTATTGACTCAGTTTTCACTCCCAAAAATTTCCTAAAAACAGCATTTGAGCTGCTGCACTTTATAAACTTAATATGTAGTAATTTCATTATTATTTCTTTTGAGAAATTCTGCTTATAAATTTTGCATTTCTGGGTAGGAGAGATTCTGTTGTTTTATTTTGTATTTAATTTCTACTTTTATGGCATTAAAAAGGGTATTCTCTATTTTTAAGAGAATTTTTCAATAAGTATTACAAAACTGCCTCATAATGACATTATTTAGATATTTTATATTCTTACTTATTGTTTTCCCACTTAGCTTTCATGAACTCAGAAGTAGAAATTAAAATCTCCTAATTTTAAGAGTTTCTATTTATGTTTGTATTTCCTATAATTTCTTTCTTATGAATGTTGCCTATAAGTTAAATGACATTCTTACCTGAAAATTTTAAAACAGTAAACGAATCTGTATTAAATGGAATAACTTTTTGCTGCATAGAAAACTACCTCAAAAGTTAGTGACTTAAAACCGACTATTTATTTAGTTCTCCACTCCTGGGTCATTTTGCTGATTTTTTTTGTCTAGATCATCTCAGTTGAGCCTGTGAGGTTCTCTCATATGTCTACAGCCAGCTGACAGGTTGAGTTGGCAGCTGAAGCGTCTAGGATGAGTGACTCCAGGCAAGGTGGCAGGGTCACTAAGTCTTGTATGCTTCATTATGCAACAGGCTACTCTGGATTATTTACCCAATGGACACTGGGTTCTAAGAGCAATAAGAGCAGAAGCTGAAGGGCTTCTTGAGGTTTAGGAACCCACACAATGTCACTTCTGTTACTCTCTATTGTCATTCTCTATTGAGCAACTCACTAGGCTATTCCCAATTCCCTTGGCTATCCCCCAGTGGAGAAATACACTGTCTCTTGATGGATGGAGCTGCAAAATATTGTGACTTTTTAAAAAAATCAGACACTTTAACTGTGTAGTCTTTTTAGAAGCTGGATTGTAGAATAAAGAGGTTGCTTCCAGGAAGACTATTCAGAAGTTCGGGAAATGCATGTGTGAATGATAAGACTGTTGTCAGTAATGAAAAGAAGTGTCTTGCCCTCCAGATGCTCCTAGATTCCCTACTTCTTCTATCTATGGTTTGGTTGAACTTGAAATTACTTACTGAGTAATTTCTAGAGGCCAACTTTTGATGGAAAGTATTAAAAATTTATGAGATACATGCAATTAAGTATAAAAAATTATATAAGATACATGCAAAACACTTTGTATAATGCCTAGAACATACCAAAGTTTTAAAACATTAGCTGTTACTAATACTATTCTCAAACAACCCCAAATTTAAATTAAAATATCCAAAAATTTAAAAAGTACTTAGTTAAATAACGTCTGCAGTTTTTATCTTATTTCTCTTTTTCCCCTTCCAGTCATAGAAACTTCCTCCATTTCTCCCACTAAATGTCATTCTCTTCTTTAACTGTTACTAAATCTTCCTAGTTGGCTTCTTTTGAAGGGCTAACTTTTGATGGAAAGTATAAAACTAGAGGCCAATTTTTGATGGAAAGTGTGAAAAATAATCCTATTCTAGATGGTTACACTGTCTTTTGAGCTTTCTTCTGTCTCTTGTTGGTACCTGTGGTTATTCTTCATATTGGAATCAAGGATTTGGGCATTGGGGTGGAAATTGGCAGAACAGACCTTTTGTCCTTATTTGTTTTTAGCCATTCAGTTAGTGGAATTCATCCTAGATCCAGTATAGCTACCTGGGAATCTAAGACTAAGTACCCTGATTGAAATAAAGCCTTATTTTGTGTTATTTTGAGCTGAGAAGAAACTAGTATTTATCAAGCACTTATAATGTGTCTGGGACCATTCTAGGTACTTTATTTATTATAAATAATTTAATTCTTATAAAAATTCACTTAGGGAGCTAACATTATCATTTAACAGTTAAAGCAACTAAAACAGTGAGAGGTTACCAAGCTAGTGAGTATTGGATCAGAATGCTTAGTTGGATTGTAGCTAAGCCATGGACTAGCTGCCTTTCTCTAGAGACACCCAGTGCACTGGCACTCTAGAAGGAATAAAGCAGAAGTAATGGCTCTTGTTACCGGGACAGTGCTCTGAGCTAAGGTAGGGCTAAGTCAAGTCAGTTCTACTTACTTTCTAGGGTAGTACTTGGAATAGCTACCGTGTTGGCGATTGTGAAATTTTATTACTAGTATATAGATGATGTATAATTTCTGGTATTCTAGTCCTAAAATCTGCTCTGTGGCTATGTTGCCAGCCTTATCTGGTGAAGTCCAGGTCTTATTATAGATGTTCTTCTTCTTTTACCTAAAAATAATATTTAGATTGTTCATTTGTATCAGTTTAATAAATTTCTGCTTTCTATTTTTTTTTCAAGCAGGGTTTATTGAGAGAATAGAAAAGCTCCCATAGTGGGAGGGGACCCCAGGGGGTTGCCCTATGTCCGCTTTCTTATATCTCATTTTTTTGGAATTATGCTCTCTAAAATTCACTTTGGACAATAACACCTCCTTTCTGATAAGTTGTCCACTCCTGTGGCTTTATTTTGGTTTGACTGAATCTAGGCCATAGTTCAGATTTGCTCATTATTCTGGAGGCTAAAACTAAGAATTGGCTCTTTAATGCATTGTTAAATAAAATAAGCTTTTCTTTTTTTGAATAGTTTTCCTATCAATATTGCAAAACACCAGTGCACAATAAGAAGAAGGGGGATAAAAACTTTAAAACTGCTAGGAAAATTCTCCGTCTTTTGTTTGTTATAATTGGTGATGAAACTGATTACATAACTTGCCATCATTTGTTTCAAACTAGACAAGGGGATAACACCATGGGGACTTAGACACGGGAGGCTGGTCTTTACCAAGAGAATATAAGAGAGAAATTTGGTGTGATGGAAGTTATACTTTGTGTGACAGAAAGTGGAATGGAAATGAAGGAGCAGGATAGTGATGAGGGTGGAAGATTTTTTTTTTTTTGAACTGCTCAAGTGCTTCTCAAACCAAACTGAGTTTTTTGAGGGTGATCTTTCTTCCAGAATCAAGTACCTTAATATTGATCTATTTGTCTTATATTTTTGTGTTCTCAGCAGCAGCATCAAACCTGTGGAGTTCAGGATTCCTTTAGGCAAAAGTGACAGTTCCCACAAAATAAGGAATGTAGTTCCTTAATATTTGTCCTCTATGAATATGTTAGCAAATGATGTATATACAGGGACTCAATAAGGCCTTCCAGAGACATTTCCCCCTATTTCCTGTTTTGTTCCTGAGGAGTCACTAAGGATTTGTTTTATTTATTTAGTTTCCACATTGTATTCTAGATTCTGTGTCTGTGAATAGACAGGACATCAATTACTTGTGTGAGAAAATATGTTATGTGACTTGGCTAAAAAATGAAAAAAAAAAGTTATCAAGGTGTTTAGGCGTTCCTTTAGTGTATGCATATCCCAAAATACTACCTGGACTGATACTTTCCTTCCTTATTTTTGACATAGCTCATTTGGATATCTCAAGAATTCTTTCTCTACAACACATGCAAATGATAGCCTTCCTTTCCTCATCCTAAATAAGAAAGATGCCTTATTGGATAGTGTGAAGGTTTTGGACCTGGGCCACTGGGTTGGAACAATCCTTAACAGAACTTTGGTATGGAAGGATATGATTTTCATCATAATCAGACTCTTCTTTCTTCATCCTCTGAGATTCAATGCTCAGTTCTCTTGTGCTCTTTCCTCTGGGTTAACCAATGCTCATAGAGAGACAGTGCGGAGGTTATGAACACGGGCTCTGGAGTGAGACTTCCCAGACTAGAATTCTGGTTAGGCCATTTTCTGGCTATGCAACTTGCATAAATTACTTAACCTCCCTATGTCTTATCAGTTTTAATCTTAACATGAAAGTAAACATAGTTTTACTTTATAAGGTTGTTACTGATCACAATAAATAAATGAGACCATAGAGCTACTGCTCTGCTGTATACACAGTTAAGGCTCAATAAATGTTAGTAATTATTATTGGGTACTGACAAGATCTATAAGACACTGAGCTAGGGCTTTGGGAGAATACAAAGAATTTTAATATTCCATTAAATATACAAGGAGAATAAGATAAACACATAATAAAGGTAGGCAGCATGTGATGGTGGTAGGCATTTGAACCACAGTTTCTCAGAAGAAAGCTTTACACATCCTCTAGAATTAGAACTGAGTGTTGAAGCTTTGGATAAAAAGGCATTCCTTTTTCCTCCTTATTAAAGCCCACTCTCATGATAGGATATTGTGAATTATCTGTGTATTGGTATGTATTTTAAATAAGTCACCTTTCACAGGGTTACACACATTTAAAGCATTGTCTTTAGTAATGCTGTAAGAAATTCCATACTCCTATGGGCATTACTGAGCAGTAGGTGAAGATTATTTTGACCAGATTATTCCCAGAACTCCTGAAATGATATTATATATTGGTTATATATTTTGTATGCCAGCAAAGTTCATGCTTATCTCTAGTAATTTTAGAAGAAGAGCTACCACTTAGGAGAAGTTGGAGAGCTAGCTCTTACCTTTTGCTGAACCAGACTTTTCTTGAAATGCAGAGATTTTTCCTTCTACTGAGAGCTCTTTGTCCTGGGGCCACATTAAGGGATAGTAGGTCAAAACCTTTTTTCCTTCTCAGTGGTCACAGATTTCAATAGGATAAAGTTACTCAAGAATAGATGTGGTATGGAGTGCATGACTTTGCTGGCCAATGTGCAGTCATATCTATGTTTTTCCATTCTTATTAGAGGAAAGAGAAAAGGTCAATGTGCAACTGTGCAAAATAATATTTGGTTTAATGGATAACTGTTCATTTAAAATTGTTCATTAAAATTATAATTTAATGTGAACATTTTATGTCAAAATTGCTTACAAAAACTAAAAAGTTTCTGAAAAATGAACTCAGGTGACCTAAAATTATACCGTCATCTGAACATGTAGTTTAGAATTCCAATGGATAATTTCTTTCAGTATGTCAACATTCAGGATGAACTTTTTATTCTTTTTCTCACTGGGCCACATCGGCAGGTTATATTTGCATCAGTAAGCACCGACATATAAAGCTGTTCCTTAAATGACTATGTATTTACTCGTTCATTTAGGTCCAGATACCATAGCAGAAATTATGCATGTAACAGCATTACATTGTGTGCATATTTATGTTTCTTATTCTAAGGAAATCAGCAAAGAATAACAACTAAATATCACAGAACCCATTACTGATGCTGCAATAGTCTTATGATGTATAGCTATGAAAGAGGGAGCAGATTTCTGCTTTACTTGGATAAGTAAAGTTAACCATGAAATAAACCCAATTATGAAATGAATGAATATGCTTTTCCCATTCCAGAAGAACCATGGTGTTATGAGATACTTGGTCACAGATCTGCATTTCTGCTCCTAGATTTTGTTGAAATAAGTTTTTTTTCTATACTCATTTCCAGGTACAGGAACTCTTAGTCCCGTGATGCTGGGGACCGGCAAAAGTGAGCTTGCTAAGACAACACATGGGGAATAGCAGTAAGTGTCTGTTTCTTCTGTATGCTGCTCATTATTTCTGTGAGGCAAATCTCATTATTCTGGATATGTCCACTGATTTTCCCGAAAGTTCAGAAACATAGTCATTTTGATTTCTTCTTTTTTATCCTCCGTACAATAAGTCTAAAAATATCTGAAACTTATGTCATCTACCATTGCCACTGGCCAAATTCAAACCCTCATCATTTCTTAGTTAGACTGTAGTAACAACTGTCCAATGTCTTCCTGCAGCAATTTTCAGACTTTCCAAGTCCATCCTTTACGATTTGAAGTGTACACATTCACACACATTGGCTGACCAAATTTTCCCGTTACTTAAGTCATCAATGGTGTCTACCATCTGCAGAATAAAGTTAAACTAGTTGATATGCAGTATTCTTTATAATTCCTTTTCTTTGATTTCCACAGCTTCAAGTATTACCCATCTCCTTCTTACTTTCTGTGTTTCAGTTATTTAAAACTGACGGCATTCATTGTGATACAACAATACAGCCAAAAAATTACTCCAAAGATCTAAAGATAAACTTCTGTTTATCCTTTAGAGAGCAGTGCAGAAATTTAAGTCAATAAATGATTATTGACCTGAGTTCTATACCACGACTTCCCAGGAAAAGCACCTGTTTATGCCTGAGATCAAAGAGTAATAATTAATACCCTCTTTCTACTCTCCAGTTTAGGTAACAAATTAGGTTGTCCCTTTCTATATGAGACAAAATTTTATCTGTCATAGAGGTGCCATTTAAACATATACACAGAAATTATCGAAAAGCAACACAAGATTCCATGTAATCAAGCACTTAATTTTCTGACAAAGCCTAAAGTGTTATATTTTGCAATACAGAAGGAAACTTAGGTCATTAGGAAAGGCTTTAAATGGTAAGAACCCAAAGGCTGAATAGTCAGAGAGAAAGGGTTGACATTCCAAGTGGGGGAGAAGGCAGAAAAAATTATAGGATTAGAAATATACATGGCAAGCCGGGCTCGGTGGCTCAGCCTGTAATCCTGCGCCTTTGGGAGGCTGAGGTGAGTGGATTGCCTGAGCCCGCAGGTTTGAGACCTGCCTGGGCAACTTGGCGAGACCTCATCTCTACAAGAAATTAAAAAAAAAAAAGTAGCCGGGTGTGGTAGCACGCTCTTGTAGTTCCAGCTACTTGGAAGCATGAGGCGGAAAGATCTCTGGAGCCCAGCAGGTGGAGGCTGCGGTGGCCGGGAGCAGCCACTGCACTCCAGTCTGGGTGACAGAGTGAGAGTCCAATTAAAAAAAAAAAAAAAGAAATATACATGGCAATTTTTTTCGCCCCACTGAGGAAGTCAGCTTGAATGAAATGGAGGAAGCAGTTTTTGTTAGATGAGGTATGGACATTTGATGGGAGAGTGAGGACTTTGACTGGGCCATAGGAACTGTTGTGGTGTCCAGTGCCCAAGAATGAAGAATCATGGCAATGATGGTGATTTTGGAAAACTGATCCAAAAATGGTGAGTGGGAGATGGTCACTTGTCCTTTGTGGGAAGAAAAAGTTGAATTCTGCAGCAGCAATTCTCTCATTATGTAGCCTCGCTTGAGAGAATTCCATGGAAGGCGAAGTCTACATTAGCAAAACTCAGGCTTGGATCCTGCCATTCCATGGGACACAATTACATGGCACAGACTGATATGACTCTTGTCAAAGGACTGAATGAACAGAAAATCATTACCTGAAGAAAAACTTTTGGTTTAAGATGCTGTGTCTCTTCTTTGGGCCAAAAAATGTATAGAGTTATTATTATTATTATTATTAAGAGATGAAGAATATGAATGAAAATGTGGTGATGTATTCCATTTGGCCTACTGTCATGGTTTATGATGCAAACACAGGGGATTACTCAATTTTCTTGCCTTTGTTGAACCTGCTGAGGCAGGTTTCTTTTATTCTTCCAGCTCTCCTCCTACCAGAGAGCAAATTCTGTGTGGTCAGAATCTTATTTTATGATATTTTATCTTCAGTGTTTTGCATAATGTACTCCATGAATAAATTAGTGAATAATCAGATGGTGCTGCAATTTCTGCTTTTCATGATTCTGTTTTTTTTTTTTTTCTCAAGGAAGTTAAAAGATTCTCAAAAAACCAGGAAAGGGAACTTGATGAGACAGATTCTTGAAGTTGAAGCAGAGTCAGAAAGTGTGAATGGCTTCATGCCTTAGTGCAGGTTGTTGTGGTTTTTGTCATAGATCTGGCAATACAAAAAATTATTTCTTTGTAGGGTAATAACCACAAGATGTTTCCTTTCTCAAAAAAGATGACCACATGAGGTTTTCTGCTTGGATATTAATGTATTTCACTCTTTCAGCCCCCTGCAGTTTCTAATGTTACCTAAATTAGCGATCAATAAATACTAAAGTGTAGATCCAGAAACTTTCCTTTATTGTACTCTTGTAATGCTTTTCATTGTTAATTGTGTCACTCAGACTACAAAGAGTCATATTAGAACCTTAAATGGGGCTTTGGAGTCAGGTAGATCTGGTTTAAATTATTCAGTCTTACTAACAAGCTGTGTGACCATTCACAAGTTGTTTCTCCTCCCCAAGTCTCTATTTCTGTCTGTAAAATGAGGATAATAATTGTAGATACTTCAAGAGTTGTGGTTATTAAATGAGATACATATTTAAAGGAACATCGTGCAGTGCCTGGCATATGGCAAGCTCTCAGTTAATGGTAGCTATTGCTAATATCATATATAAAAACAGACTGTTCCCAGAAAATATAATATATGTCAGTTTTCCTAGAAGTAGCAGTTTTGATACATGGCAGTAGAGATGACGGAAGCCATTTTAGCAAAAATTCACCCTGAAAAAGACTAATGCAAACTTAAAAGTGAGGGAATCAGGAAAACTAATATATGCTCATATTTTTCTAAAACATTAATTATCAACCCATTCTTCTTTCCATCTTGGTTTTCAATGTTCCATGGAGGCAGGGTATACTACCTCTTTAAAGGAATTTAGATTTCTCTGTCCTGGCTAGCAAATACAGGTTTTTAATCTTATATGAGGACTAGACCCACATAGACAGCTGCCTGGCCTAATACAAATGAGAAAAGGGGAAAATCTGAATATTCAATACTCCCTGAAGATGATGGGTTTGGCAGAGGTAAGCCTGAATGGCTGAAGCCAAGTGTGAGGTCCACATGTTCCATTGGTTCTTTTTTGCTTTTTTGGTAAGACTTGGACAGTAGCACAGGTATGAACAATTTTCTAGAGAATTCAGTGGTAGTGAGGTACAGTAGGTCATTTAGGCCAAAGAATAGGTTTTAGATTTGCCTCTTCAACTCAATTTTAGGATCTAAGAGTGAGTTCTAGATTGAGCTTTGAGGTCCACTGAGGGGAAAGACATATATCCTGCCTTCAACTGAAGGACGTAACATAATTTGAGAGGTGTTTTGAAAGACCTGCTTGTCTAAGACGTTTCTAAGAGGTTATATCTTGATCCAAACAATGGGGTGTTGGATAAGAATGAAGATTCATGTGCCGGATACTACATTTAAAGTCAATATCTTGTAAAAGGTCATTCCACACTATGCCATTCTCTTCTCAACTCTGCTACAGAGAGAAATCTCCTCTTCAATTTACTGCTTTTGCTACAACTTTTTCAACGTACACCTCAAATTCATGAATATTCTAGTACTTCTATTAATAAAATATTGGAAGAACAAGCATTAAAAACTAATTGTTGAATTTAAAAATTACAAAATTGACACACTCATTCATTTCTCTGCTTTGATCTACAAACATTTTGAGTAATAATCACAAGAGGTTTTACCTTTTTCTGCAGAAGTTAGGGGTAAAGAACATACGCTTTGAATGTGCAAAGTATCTCTGATATATGATTGTTGGATTTTGTCAAGCTCTTGAGAAATAAAATTCTAAAGAATCCCTTCTTTCCCCCCAACTGGAGTTTGGAAAGTGTCCTGCACTCATCAATTTTTAGTGTAACTTTCTAATTGTACTTGGACATAAGAATGACATTTCTTGGAATCTGAAGAACTAACTATGGCTGTGGCTAACTAATGGTAGTTGTTATGGATAGAGTGGATTAGCTGCTACTAACCCAAGTATTCTCTTTACATATGTATTGAGACTTATTTTGGTCAGTATGTTCTTTCAAACTATCAAATTAAATGTTTGAAGATCATGATTTTGATTTATTTCCTTTCTATTTCTAGCTTCTCATATGCAGCATACTGATGTAAGAATACCTCACCTGGTGCCAAAGATAACACAAGACTTGGCAGAGCTGGCTGCCTTGACAGCGTATCAATAGCAGAGCTGATCTGGCACTTGACAGTTGGGTTTATTTCAGCAAACCCATCATTAAAATTTTATTAGCCAATAATAAATAAATAGGTTTGGAGCCCTCCTCTCCCTCTTGCAATCTCATTTTATATCATCAGCATTGTGTGGGAAATGTTCCTGCCTTTCTGATCCCACATTAGTGTTTTCAAAGTAAAACAATCAATAAATCCTCGCAGTGCACTCAAACTGTGCTAGGATTACAAGCCAAACATAGAGGGTTATGGGTGGGTTAAAAAGTTGATGTAGAAAGCCAACAAACTTAAGCATAAATATCTTGGTTTTTGGGATTTAACATATGATGAATTCAAACCGAACAACTTGACCATGGAAAAATGGTGGCATACATGTAACTCAAGGACCATTAACTTGATGGACTGCTTCTGAATAGAGATGTACATATACTCAGTAATGTAATGTCCTGGCATATACAAGCAGTCACATAGTGTGTATGTAATCACTGAGGCTTAGGGTCTTTATAAGGCCATGCTAGGCCAAACATCTTATTTGGTAACAGAATGATGCCTCAGGTTAAGGTATAGTTAGTGTTCACATGCCTTACCTTATGATAAAAACAAAAACAAAAACAAGCACACATTATTTATCATGTATAGCTGACAGGAAAGAAATATCTTTTCCCAAATAAGAGGTTTTTCAGACGTCAGTACTCTTACTAAGTTCAGAATATTAGGAAACAGGGATGTTGCAGTGGTGAGAAAGACCGTTATTTCTAAAATAACTTTTATTTATTAAAACAGGATAGTTTTGATAGAGACGAAGTTGAAATAGGGAATCTATCAAAGGGCAGATTATAATCCAGAATTATATATATATTATAATCTAGGATCTTTCTGCATTCTCTGATAACAACAATGTTAGGACACAAAACAAAGCATCTTCTTATTGATTTGATAGTGGAAAATCTGTTAATAACCACTGTTTGTATTACTTTTATATCTCTTATCTCATTTGATTATTATATGCTATATTTCTGTATTTTTAACATAATCCTAGGTATTATGATCAAAGTGACATAATTAGAAATGGGTGAGGAATAAAAGAATATTAATAATAGAAAGAGAAAAATATTCTGTGAAGTTAATACTTCATAGAAGAAGGCTAGGACTAAGTAACTTGCTTGATAAACAGTAAATACTTCAGCAATACTACTATGATTTCAGCATGACTAGTTTTAAATGAATGCATAATAATGATATTGAGAAGGTATTATATTTCAGAAAGTTTAACTTTCAAATATGTATGCACATGTATCATTATACACATCGTGTCAGGTTTATTTCCTAACTTTTCACTATCTGCAAGATGTGGTAAGGCAGGGCTTTGATTGACTTAGGAGTAAAGCAGATGGTGTTGGTGTTCCATCCATATCTCGGGGGACTTACTACTTCAGGGCATGCCAGTAGACCTCAATCTTTTTGCCTAAGAACTTTCTTTAGCTAGGGAAAGTCACTTTGATTATGCCGAAAAATTGACACCATCCAGAGTCCCTAAGCCAAAGAGAACAATTAGTGGGTGTATAAATACCTCAGCTTCCTCACTCCTTAGGCAGTATAACTCCATGATGTTTCCCAGAGCGTCTACTGTAGAACTAAGTCCCAATTATCCACCATGGCGGCTGGCTTGCTTTCATGGTCTGACTTCTCTCATTTTCCCACTCATCAATCAGATAAACTACTTAAATATGAACCTTTGTTTTGGGGCCTGCCTCTGGAGGAAGACAAATTAAGACAATATTTGTATCCCCAGGGCTTGCTTCACAATCTAAGACAAATTAATTAATGGAATGATTCCATTTAAGAGGGCTATGTTTTCAATTACAAATTTACATTTTTTTTGCTATTGCCTAAACAGATTTTTGTAACACAAAGAATTAAGGTATTGAATCCCTAAGGTCAATTTCACATTTTACTTTGTCAAGGGAAGAGGTCTAAGGTAGGTTAAAAAGTGATGAGGTAGCCACCATAGGAGGCAAAAAGGGCCCCATGTCCACTCTACTTGCTGGTCTCACAACAATTGAGGAACTCAAGAAGGCCTTGCATCTCAGAGACCTTCTCCATTATTGGGTTAAGGGGAGAGGAATGAAACTCTTTTTCCCCCCAGAAGTTTTGGTTTCCTTTTTAGTATTCTAATTACCTTATTCAGTTTTTGAAAGATACATAATATGGAGTGCTTCCATCAATTGCACACTCTGCAGTCCTAATCAAGATTTTTGCCATGTCTTTCCCTGAAGAGCTGTGGTAAATAGGTCAGCAGTGTGGGAAACTAGTTTCCTGACACCTCTCCCTGCATCTTAGAGCTTAGAGCAAGTTCTCAGCAACCAACTGCCTGCTTCCTTACTCTGGTACTACATCTGGCTGTTTTGTATTCTCCTTAATACCAGGTTCACCAAAATACAGATTTCTGGCTTTTGAAAACAATCAGAAGATTTAGTAACTCTGATACTACAAATTTGTGTGGCATGGCTACTGTCCTGTTTAGATGGGCTCTAACTTTCATTTCCAAACCTGCCTGCTTTCCTCATTCATGTCACTGGCTTGTCATTTGAGTGTGAGATCCCTGGTGGCTCCTTAAGGCTATCTTGTTTTGCTGTGTGTTCTTTGTGCTGGAGGCAACTGAAAGCATGGTAGCCCCTCTCTACTGCCTTCCTTCTCGCTGAAGAAGATGCACTCTCCACCATTAAATCATATCTAGACTCACAGGCCTAGGCCCAGGCTTAGATAGTGTTTATTTGTAAAAAGGTAGATTCTGTAAGAGTCAGCTAAAGGTTAGACTGAGTGACATGGTTATGAGATATTCAAAAGACAGAACACATTCTTTTAATTATAGAATGATATTGTAGTTTGAATGGCACTCCACGCCTGCCTGCGTAGAATACAAAGCACTCTTTCAGAACTGACAAGCTCTCTGCTCTCTACCTTGCTTCAGAAAAACTCCAAAGCAAGGTCAGTTATATCTTTTAAAGGCAAACCCAGATGTCGCTAAGTCCCCCTAGGGCATGACTTGCTAGCCAAACCACAGGTCCAATGAATTTTTTGAGTTGCCTTTTAAATAACTCATCCTCCCTTTGTTTTATTTTAATGAAACAATTTTACCACCTATATAATTTTAAGACACTCCTAAGTCTTATTTTAGTTCCCTCTTCAGTTTAGTAAAGTACTGTGCCCTTCTATAATCTAGAAACTAAAGTTTTTACCGGTGTCACCAGTCCACTAGATCAGGAAGCAGAGTAGATTCAAAGTAACTGAATTTTGCAAGAATCTGGCAGCATTTCTCATGACCTCTTTTGGGATAAAGTGAAAAAAAAAACTGAATGATAGAATTTGTGGGCACATTAGTATCTATTGAATAGCTGTTCTGAAAAAGTGTTGATAGATTTATGTTAACTAAGAGAAAGATTTTAATAAATACTTCCTTAGCATTGTCATATTCATATAAATATTTATAATGTTATTGTGGCATATTCTGTATATCGTGCTCACTTTTTTTTTTTTTTGAGTTGGAGTCTCACTCTGTCACCCAGACTGGAGTGCAGTGGCCACTCCCGCCCACTGCAACCTCGACCTGCTGGGCTCCAGTGATCCTTCCGCCTCAGCCTTCCGAGTAGCTGGAATTACACGTGTGCGCTACCACGCCCTGCTAATTTTTTGATTTATTGTAGAGATTTATTGCCAAGTTGCCCAGGAGGGAAATAATTGTAGAGTACAAAAATGGGTCATTAATAAAATTTGTAAGTGATGTGAAATTGGTGTCATATTATAGTCAATGCTAGAATCAGGATTTGACAAATCTTGAGAGGATGAAATGATAGGGTGAAACTATTAGAATTACATTTGAGAGGGAAATCTATTCTCTTCTATACTCACACTGAAGGAAACATGTATGTCCAAAAATTATCACTGCACAAGTCTAGCTGGAGAAGAAGTTATAGTTAGCTGAAGACTCAATGAGTCAACAATGAGATGTAATTCCCTAGAAAGCAATCCTAAACAAATTCATGAAATATTTCTGTCCAGAAAAAAAAAAATGGTTGAGACCACACCTGGAAGCCGGTGCTCATTTCTGACAATATAGGTTAAGTGGGATATTGGTGGACTGGGATATATTTAGAAGGCAGGGACTACATGAGAGAAACTTAGAAATGACGACTAATCTGCAGATGAAAAGACTAAGGACAGACATAGACATTGAGTTTAAACTTTTCAAAGGCTGCCATGAAGAAGGCAGAACAGATATATCCTGCATTGTACTTGGAAGGTTGTAGTGTGACCAATGACAAGACAGGAGAGACTGATATTCATCTTTATATAAAGACATACATTATAGTTTGAGTGACATGAATTTATGAGTATATAAAGAAATACTTAATATTTATGCTGGGTGATATGGATATTTAATTTTATATCCTAAAAATTGGACTTGTCCAAAACTGTATTGGGCTTTCTCAAGAGGGATTTCCATGACTACTTGTAAGATGTTTAAGCAGAGCATAGATATGTGGTTATACAAAAGTCACAGTGTTTTTACTAGATGATTTCCAAGTGTTCTTTAAAATTTGGAAGATTTTTGAGTCCTATAGCATAAGCATAAACATAAACACTAGACAATCTCTATGTGGTTGACTTTCAACATAAGAACCAACTTTGAAATTATAATTTCCACTGAATTACAGCCAATCACACCATTAATTTCTGTACTTGCTGTCTAATTAGGTTCTAATGTTATTCACTTACCTCTAATCGCAATGTTTGGCACAGAATAGGGTCTGAATTTGTATTTCTTGGAGGAATGAACATTTTTGAATTATAAAAATTATTTGTTGATAGTACTGTTGTTACTAAATACTCCTACAAATTCAGCATTAGAGATTCTTTTCCACAGACACTTGAATGCTTTTTATCATCCTGTTTCCCTGTTCTTTGTCTTGTTTTGTTTTTTAGAGACAGGGATTTGCTCTGTCACCCAGGCTGGAGTGCAGTGGTGTGATAAGAACTCACTGCAGCCTCAAACTCCTGGACTCAATCCATCTTCCTGCTATAGCCACCTAGATAGCTGGGACTGCAGGTGCACTCAACCTCATGTGGCTGTGTCTCTTCTCTTAATACTGTGTTTCTTAGAGCACGGTCTGGGTACTGTTGGGGATCCATGTAGTGATTTATATATGTTCTGTAGGAAATTTGATAGTCTTTGTCATATATACTGTACGCATTTTATATATAAGGATTGGGGTATTTTCACAGAAATCCTGTAATAGTCTGCTTAGTCATTTCATTTTGAAGATGCTCATTTACTATAAAGATGATATTGGTGATGGGGGGAGATGGTATTGCTCACTTTATATTGCCTCGTATTTTCATGCAATTTAATCATTCTTATTATTTTTACATTTCTATTGTTACTATTATTTATGAATAATCCTTATCCACAAAAAAATAGTACTGGCTCAAATGCTGTTCACTAAACTGTCCAAGTAGTGATAAAAATTAAAGTAAACTCAATGATTATAATAACTTTTAAACATAAGTGATAAACAGATTTGACATCAACTTTGAATATAAATATTTATGAGTTGGTGCAAGTAAATCTATAAGTGCAATTATAGTTTTGCACAAGAAAAAATAAAAGAGTAAATATGATGCATAATAAATATCTAAAAATGGGTACTGGTGCATCAGTAGTCCAGTGGTCCCTCATTCCCTGAGTGATGTTCACTTTTGCCAAATAGAAGAATAAAGCGTTAGAAGTTTTGTATAATCATAAACCAAGGTAGAATGAATTTTCTGGTCCAGAACAAATACAAATCGATGATTTATGGAATTAAATGTATACATTTTGTTGCTAAAGATAGTGACAAGTCCAAAACTTTCAGGTAGTCACAGTTGCCTTTTAATCATGGCAAAACCAGATACAAAGGATACCATTTTTGAGAACATATTTTAAATCTTGACATAAGTTAATGTCAACTTTTATGCCTGGAGAGAAAGTAGATGAGTGCTTGGCAAAATCCTTTTTATCAAATGACACAGTGGCATACGATACGGCAAACCACATGTGGGTCAGCAGAGGGAGCTGCCTGGTACTGCATGTGTGTAGAGGATGAATCATTTGCATATGTGAGGGAGAAGTGCCTGATGACTTTATGTCCATTCATCCTGAAAAACTCTGTCATTCTTGAGGTTTTCTAGACGCATGAATGTTTTGTGATCCATATTATAGTTTGGACAGATGTGGGAAGATCAGTTGTAATGGGGTGCCCACTATATCACAGGAGAGATTAATAAGGCAACCATGTTCTATCTCAATGTTTATCCACTTTATTTTCAGAGAATAGTTGATGACCAACATTATTCCTCTTTCTCTTAATTCACCCTTGAAAAACAATCGTAAAAATTAGAATTATGATCAAATTATGACCAAGTGTATAGTTTCTCAGTGTTTGGTGCAAAAAAATAAAAATGTGTCATGAATATGTTTCTGTTTTTTCACACTGAAATATGCCAGTGTTTGAGAATAAACATGTTCATATTACTTTTTTAAAGTGCAGGGAATTTTTAAAAATGACTAATTCCAATAAATAAAAACTATTTCCGTGGTTTCAAGTGTTTTGTACAAGTGGCAAATCTTAAGGATATTTAGAAGATCCTTGTGGGGAGCAAAGGGGGCCCAAACTGTACCTGTACAATGTCCACTTGTATACCTAATCCTGAATTGTACTCCATATCTCTAAAATAAAATATTAAAAAAAAGAAAAGGAGGAAAAAAGAAAATCCTGAGCCTATCACTTCAGTTTTGAATATTTCTCAATGTCAGAAGAACTGTGTGATGTCAGCTTAATTACTATGAGTGGAAACTTCCCCAACACTTGATGATTATCTTTACTCAGAAGAAATGGATTGATCATATTTTTAAAACCAAATACAAATGTTGTTATATTTTTAAAACCATATATTTAAAAATCAGGTACAGATGCTGTTATATACCTGGAATAAATAATTTCTTGCACAAAAAATGAAATAAAAGAATGGAGAAGAAATCCATTTGATGTTCTCTCTTACGTTGACACATTCAACCTTTCAGGTTTGGGTATGATATGCGTATCAGCTTAGTGCCTGAAAGAGTGCTGGTAGTAGTTGTATCAGGAAAGTTTGCTGCGAGTAAGATCAGCAACAACAAAACCAGTGATAAACCATCAAATGAATGCGGCCTTGTGTTTCTCACATAGTGAGCAGCCTGGACAATTACCAATGCTGGCACTCTTTAAGCAGCTCCATGGTGTAATCTCTGTACTTCCTTGTACTTCCCTCCTGATCACAAGATGAGTACAGCAGCTTCAGTGATCATACCTGCATCCCAACAATAAAAAGAACAAAAGGGAAGGCTAATGTCTCAATCAAAAGAGCAAAAGTTTTTCCTGGAGCCCCACACAAGAATTCTACTTTTAACTCACTTACTACTCTTGGACAAAAGTAGTTAGGTAGGCTCTTTTTAGACAAGGGACAGGGAAAACAGTCAAATAGTATCTTTGAGTCTTTTATATTGAGCTAACCAGTTTCCATATAGAAGAATTTTTCCATCTTCTATCTAGATGGTATAAGACTGGCTGCCAACATAGTATTTGGAAACTGGTTTGGAGAAGAGGACTGTGGAATCAATAATTTGGTTTGAATGGGCACCTCACTTTCTCCTTTCTCTTTGCTTCAGTTAGAGATGAATTGCTACCATGAAAAGTTTTATTCAGATATCATAGATGTCACTATCAGAACCAGAACCACTTCCTTATTTGTCTTCTTTATTTAGACAAATAAAAATTCTATATATTTAGTGGGTACAACATGTTGGTTTGAAATATGCATACATTATAGAATGGTTAAATCAAACTAATTAATATATGTATTACCTCATACACTTATTATTTTTTTGTGGTGAGGAAACTTAAAATCTACTTACTTTCTTTTTTTTTTAAGCAATTTTCCAGGATACAATATACTGTTATTAACTGTAGTCACCATGATGTTATTGAACGTATTCCTCCTGTCTAACTGAAATTTTGTGTTCTTTGACCAACATGTCCCTAGCTCCTGGTAAAAATCATTCTATTTTCTGCTTCTGTGTTCAACTTTTTAAGATTCCACATATGAGTGAGGTCATGCAGTATTTGTCTTTCTATGTCTGCTTTGTTTCATTCATAATGTCCTCCAGGGTAATTATGTTGTTGTAAACAACAGGATTTCCTTCCTTTATCTGAATAGTCAGTGTTCCATTGTGTGTACATACCGCAACAGAAAATATGGTTTTTGAAACTGAGCTAACATTGTACCAGAGATTCAAGTTTAAAAATGGTGAGTTACAAAATTATGAACTTCATGGCAACGTGGATGAACTTATTGTCTATAGTACCGAGTGATCTATCCCAGAAACAAAGAACTGAGTATCACATGCTCTCACTCATAAGTGGACCTTGAAAAATTATCGTAGTACTATAAGAAAAGATTGGCAATAGTGGGAAACTGCTGGGGGTGGGAGGGGTAGGATTGGCAGTAGTGGGAATCTGCCAGGGAAGGAGGGAGGCACACCTCATCAGCAAGGGTATCTGCCTAATGAACATTTGCATACCTAACCCTGAATTGTACCCCACATCTTTAAAAATAATAGTTTTAAAAAATGGTGAGTTAACCACTCCAGTCCACAAAGTGAGCTTATTTATTCCCTGTGGTGAAATACCTGTGACATTTTATCCCTTGCAGTTCTAAATATCTAAACTTCACTCTCTGACTCTTGTCCCTATTTATCATTCTCTCAACTTCTTTTTCTTGGATTAAGATTATCTAATGTGAATACTTCTCCTTCCTTTCTTTATTTTTCTCAAGTCCAACTTTATCTTCTCCATGAATTTTCTCTCTTCCTTTTTTTTTTCTTTTCATTTTTGCTTACTAAGGCATTTTGATCCTCCTCCCACAATGTTTCATGGATAACTTTCTTCTTTTTTAAAAATTATTATTGCCACCATCCTACTTCATGACTTTTTGATGTGAAAAAAGTCCCAATAGATCTAGGCTAATAATAAGTCTTTTAGAGACTCAAAGCACTGAAAAGATTAGATGCTCTTTCCCAGATAGTTTTTAAAATAAAAACAAAGCCATAAAATAAATGTAAGATGTCCAACATGATGACATTTTAAAATCCTTTTTTAATACCACATCTCTCAAGAGAGGATTTGGGAGTGATATCTGTACTTTCTTCAAGTCGTTTCTAAGCTCTTGTCCATAGGGGTGATAGGGGAGAGAAAACAGGCTTGGATTCTTGGGGTGTGTTACATAGTTGCCTCAAATGGTGTGTCGAGAGGGATTTTGCTTTTCATTATAAGCTTTCAGTATTTATTTAAAGCACGCACTTCATGTATTTCATTAATTATAGCATTACTTTGAATTCACATACACACACAAATACACACATAAATTTCTGACTCTAACATTTTATTTCTCTCCTTACTTTACATAGTTTAATTACTATTTTTTGAAAATAGTAAGCACAATATAGCACAGAAAAATTTATAATTAAAACAGATTTTTTCTGGGCTGGGTGCTGTTGTTCATACCTGTAATCCCAGTGCTTTGAGAGGCTGAGGTAGGAGGATCACTTGAGGTCAGGAGTTCAAGATCAGCCTAAGTAACATTAGTGAGACCCCATCTCTACAAAAAACAAAACAAAAAAATTAACAGCTACTCAGGAGGCTGAGACAGAAGGATCACTTGAGGCCAGGAGTTCGAGTCTTACAGTGAGCTATGATCGAGCCACTCCACTCCAATCTGGGCAACAGAGTGAGACTCTATGTAAAAAAAGACAAGTTATTTCTGGTCCCTTGACTATCCTTTTCCTATTCTGCTTCTTACAGAAAATTATTTTATCAGTTTCTGTTTTTAGGTTTTCTGGACAATATATATAATATATGTATATTAACTTTAGACATTGTTAACAGATTTTCTGCAATGATACATGAAGATTTAGTTCTCAACTATCATAGCCAGTTTGTATATTCCTTTGAATTTTTGCTGATATATTTTTTCTTCTTTATTATTTATATAATATTATAAACATCTTTATTTTACAAAATTTTTGAATATGCTATTATTCCCAGATTTGGGGATGATGACATTTCTCTTGCTTATGTTTGCTAGTTCTCCCTCTTAGTGGTTCATATGTTCTTATGATCTTCGCATTCATTGTAAGCTTAACATGTATGGGAATTTTCTTCTCGGAGAATCTCGTATGCCCCTGGCTTTGGAAGAATCTTTAGAGAGTGGTTTTTGCATTTGCCTGGGTTCTTAACCAGTTCTGAAACAGGTTTCTTAAAAACTCTGATTTAGTGGTTCTAGCCTCATCTGTTTGGCATAAATTTGAACTTGTCATCCAAGCATGGTGCCATTTTGATTTTCTAGCTTCTTGCTAGTATTTCTTTCTCAACTGAGGGCACTGGCAGATGACATGCTACTGTACTGCTTCTTACTTAGAAATGCAAAGTTTGGGGGGAGGTTGCAGTGATTCTATTCCTGCCTCATGATAAGACATCTGTCTGAAATTCTCAGCTTAACCAAAAAGGCTTTGTTCCAAAATATACATCTCATGCTCAGAGAGTCATTAAAATTTCCTGCAACAGCACCTATTATTTATATCTATGTCATATACTTATTGCCATCCAGTTATTTTAAGCCCTTTCTTACTACTTTAGCAATAGGATAAATCTTCATTTCTGGCATCTGTGGATTTCTTTTTCTCTTTTTTTTTAATTTTTGAGAATGGCTTTGATTATACAAAAAACATTTCCTGTATCTTACCCAGCAATTCTGCATCATTGAAGTATGAAAGTAATTTTGCTTATTAACTTGTAGTTTGACAAATATTGACTGAAAAGTTCAACTGGATTTTTCCTTAATTAATTTTTCATTTTTTATCAAAGCTATATGTGCTCATAGTTTAAAAATCAAATAATATACAAAACTAATAATAAATTACAGGGGCTACATAAGAAATGGAATCCTGGACAAAGTGCCTTGGGTCTGTTGACTCACCTAGTGATCATTTCCCTAGTTCCCAAATGCATAATTAGGATTGGCATGGTTGACACTTGGCATAAGCCTCGTATTGGGTCTTGATTTGAGAGGTAAGATCTATATCATAGTGTGGAAGACAAAGAGGAAGCCTCGGAAGCTACTCTTCATGACAGCAAAGACAGTAAGTCAAAACCATATCATATCTCAGGATGGGGAAATGCCAAAGATTAGGGCCACCTAACAGATAGCCAGAGTTGAAAAACTGAAGAGCATGGACAAAATCTAGTTTATGGTCAGTTTTGCGCAGCCTGCAAGCTAAGAATGGTTTTTACATTTCAAATGTTGTTAAGAAAATTAAAATATGCCAAAGAAACCACACATGGTCTGCAAAGTCTAAAATTTTTACCATCTGGCTTTTTATAGAAAAAGTTTGTTGTCCCCTCTCTAAGGGATACAAGGTTGGTGGTCTCAGCACATCGATATAGTTGACACGGTTGGCTCCTGTGGAAACTGAATGAATCCTACAGGTGACTGCAGACTGTGACAAGCACAATCACATTATAAACCTGATCGCAGCCTTCACACCAGATATGTATGGTATCTTTGCTAGAGAGTATTAGCATGATATCAGAAATGCCTGCTATTTTATTTTCAAAATAGCGATCAGAAAACAGTTTGTAGTCACATGGAAGGTACAACAATATACATTTATATTCTTGTCTCAGTGTTATCTCCTGACAGCTACCATTTTTGCATCATGACGTCCTGCAGATCATCATTATATTGATGACTTTGTGTTGATTAGTGAGATGAGCCAATGGTAGACACTCTGGAAACCCTAATGGTTTCTACAAGCTTCCAAAGAGGGAGATCAATATTGCAAAGAAACCATCTATATCTGAAAAATATTTAGAGATTCATGGTGAAGGTCATGCTAGGAAATAAAAGACAAATTCATGCATTTTGCTCCTCCTAACATGAAGAAGGAGGCACAGACAATGTTGGGCCAGAGGACAAAGCAAACTGCAGAAGCAGGCAGCCCAGACATCAGCCACCATGATTGAATCAATACCCCTCCTTCAACTTGTACCCAAAGGTGGATGGGGAGTCCTGTGTGACCAGCTGAAGAAAGAGTAAACAGCCCGAGTTAATTTTCAGTTGGGCTGACATGATGTGTGGAGACAAGCTAAAATGAATGGCGACTGTCTTCCAACCTCAATCGGGGTGGTCTTGAAAGATGATGGTAAAGGAAAATTGTCCTGATGGGTAGTATACCTCGTGGACAACAATGCAGGGAAAGAAACATTGTCAGACAGTAGTATTTATCTATACAGACTTCTAATTAGAAGTCTGGAAGGGAAGAATAGGAAGATTAGGGTCAAGGGGTTCTGAAAGGAAAAGAATGTGGATTAACATCTGGGAGCAAACACAAAGTATGGAGATCTTTGTACAGGTTACACCTACTAGAGAGCATTCATCTTGGAAGAAGCAGTAGACAAAGTGAACAAAATTACCTGGCCAATTAATGTTTGCCAGCCTCTGTCACTGGCTACCCTAATGCTGGCATGATGGGCAAAGGGAAGGGACTGAGATGGCAGCTACACACAACAGCCTGCCCTCGCTCTTGCAACGGATGATCTAGAACCGCCACTTGTGAACATCCAACTTGTCAGCCAGCAACAGAGACCATCACCAAGTCCCCACATGGCAGCATATCTTGAGGGAGGCTACTGGCCACTAATGACAAGTTCACTGCTGAACAGAGGAGGCTTTCATCTTGGAAGGGTCAGTGATTTGTTCTCACAGGAATGGATATACATTCAGGTGTGGAGTTATCTTTCCTGCCTACCATACTTCAGTCAGCACTATTAAATGAAGACTTACATATGGCTCGATTCACCAACCTGGGTTACCAGACAGCACTGCACTAGACCAGAGGTCCCACTTCAGAGAAAAGTAGGTGCAGGGGTAGACTCCTGACCGTGAGATTGACCGCTCACATTCTGTGCACACCACCCAGGAGGCATCAGTATTATAGAAGTTTGGAATGGCTTACTGGAAATGCAGCCAGATCATCAGCTTGGTGGCATACTATGTGAGGATGGGACAATATCTTCCAGGATGGAGAATGAAGGAAAGACCTTTGAATGCATAACTCTAGCCAGTATTCTTTTCCTTTTTTTGATTTTTTGAGTAAAGTTAGGGATTAACTTAATAGTATACCTTATAGGAAAGCACAGAGTTATGCCAAAAGTAACTACACGTGGAACAGTTATGGTCTATAAATCAGTCTATTCATTGGAAATCCATTTTCTATTTTATAAAGAGAAAGGCTGGACAAAGACCCAGCCCTGTACTATATGGTTGTGGACAACATAATTATTTTATCAACCCACTACTTTTGTTAACTCAGTGGTTCATCCTTGTAGAATTTGAAGTGTGTTTATGGGTTCCTGCTTAAAGGCTTCTGTTGCTCGTCTGGCCTTTGGAGGGTTTCCAGGTGGCATATTCTTGACTCATGTAAATGATCTAAATCTGCCTACTGTGCAATTTACTAGCTGGATCAAAAGTAATAAAGATTTTTTGTGTTCAGAATTTAAGAAATTTTGTTTGGAAGTAATATATCAACTTTTCTGTTAAGGCTGAGTTGAGCATAAATTCTTTTGCCAAATTCTCTCTTTAAAAAGGTAAACTCTTCATTCACTAATTTTATTACTTTTGATTGAACTCAAAATTCCATCAAAATTTCCTCTCTACGAAATACATTTCTTTTTTTTTTGGAGCAACTTGGATGGATTGAGAGTCCATCTTTTTTTTTAAATTTTTAAAATTTTTTTAGAAGGAAATAATACATTTTATTTCAGTAACAACTTTTGTTGATAAAGATACACTACACTGAAAAAAATTGCAAGCCACAATATAGTAACTGACAATACTGACATCCAGATTGTATAAAGAACTGCAAATTTACAGGTAAAATACGTGATCTGATAGAAAAATAGGAAAAGACAGAAAGATACATTTCATAGAGAAAAATGAATTCTCTAAGAAAAAATGGTAAACACAAAAATAATTCTCAACCTCATTAGTAGTAAATGAAAGTAAATTAACTCTGTCCAGAAATGCTATGCTACCTATACATGCATACATTTAACAAAGTTTTAAAACTTTGTCCAATGGAACTTGACTACTTAATGTTGGTAGGACTTTGGAAAAAGTGAGGCTCTTAATCTTATTCAAAATATAAAATAAAACTCGATTTTTGTGAAGCAATATATCATTACCATTAAAGCTACATATAGTTTGATTATCTTTTTTTTTTTATGGCACAGAAGTATTTTTATTATGGTCATATACGATTATCTGAATTTCTTTTTTTGTTGTTTTTTTTATAATTAATCAGTATTTTTTATTATCGTTTTGTGGGGTACAGTTAAGGGTTAGGTGTACAATTACGTTTCATTCAGGCACCCTGTTAATAAGAGGTGTTTTCCCAGTCCCAGATAGATATTAGCTACTGTTAATCCCATCCCCCTCCCCCCCCCATAATTTCCCAGTACCGTCAGTCATTTTCTTATAGTATTACATTGGATGTTCAAGGTCCATTATATGAGTGAGAACATGTGATATTCTGATCTTTGTTTCTGTGAGAGGTCACTCAGTATTATAGACTCTAGTTCCATCCAGGTTGCTGCGAAATTCATGATTTTGTTCTTTTTTATGGCTGCGTAGTATTCCATCATGTATATGTACCACATTTTTTTAATCCAGTCCTCTTTGATGGGCAGCATGGTTGTTTCCAGGTTCTTGCTATTGTGAACAACGCTGCGATAAACATGCGTGTGCAGGTATCTTTTTTATAGAGTGATTTGTGTTCTTCAGGGTATATTCCCAGTAGGGGGATTGCAGGGTCATATGGAAGGTCAATTTTTAGAGCTTTCAGGAATCGCCACACTGCTTTCCACAGAGGTTGCACTAGCTTACACTCCCACCAACAGTGTAGAAGTGTTCCCTTTTCACCACAGCCTCTCCAGCAGCTGTTATTTTTTGAGTTGTTGATAATTGCCATTTTGACTGGAGTTAGGTGGTATCTCAGTGTGGTTTTGATTTGCATCTCCCTGATGATTAGTGAGGTTGAGCATTTCTTCATGTGTTTGTTGGCTGCTCGAATGTCTTCTTTTGTGAAGTGTCTGTTCATATCTTTTGCCCATTTTATAATGGGGTTGTTTGTTTTCTTCTTTTCAGTATGTTTCAGTTCCTTGTAGATCCAGGATGTTAAGCCTTTTTCAGACCTAGAGTTGGCAAATACTTTTTCCCAGTCTGTAGGCTGTCTCCCTGCTCTCTTGATGGTTTCTTTGGCTTTGCAGAAGCTTGTCAGTTTAATAAGGTCCCATTTGTCTATCTTCTCTCTTAGGTCCTGTGGGTTTCGGGTTTTGTACAGGAATTGGATGCCAGTTCCGATTTCCGTGAGAGTATTTCCTTCCTTTTCTAAGGTTCTTATGGTTTAAGGTTTTACATTTAGGTCTCTAATCCATTTGGAGTTAACCTTTGTGCATGGGGATAGATAGGGGTCCTGTTTCAATCTTCTACATGTGGTCAGTCAGTTTTCCCAGCACCATTTACTGAATAGGTTCTCCTCTCCCCATTGGTAGGTGGTGGGGGCTTTGTCAAAGATGAGTTGGTTGAGGAATTGAGGTTTTGCTTCTGGAATCTCAATTCTGTTCCATTGATCTATATGCCTGTTCTTGTACCAATACCAAGCTGTTTTGATGATTGTAGCTTTATAGTAAAGTTTGAAGTCTGGTATTGTGATACCACCTGCTTTGTTTTTTATGCTGAGGATTGTTCTGGCTATTCTTGGACGTTTGTGTTTCCATATGAATTCCTGTGTTGTTTTTTCTAGGTCTGAGAAGAATGTTGTTGGTAATTTAATGGGTATTGCTTTGAATTTGTAGATTGCCTTAGGTAAGATGGACATCTTCACAATGTTGATTCTTCCGATCCATGAGCATGGGATATTTTTCCACTTGTTTGTGTCAGCTTTGATTTCTTTGAGCAGTGTTTTGTAATTTTCATTGTAAAGGTCTTTCACGTCTCTGGTTAGGAAGATGCCAAGGTATTTCATTTTTTTTGTGGCTATCGTGAATGGAATTGTGTTTTTTATTTGGGTTTCTGTTTGTTTATTATTAGTGTAGAGAAATGCGATTGTCTTTTGTACATTTATTTTGTATCCTGAGACTTTGCCAAAGGCCTTTATCAATGTAAGGAGGCCTTTGACAGATTCTCTTGGGTTTTCAAGGTACACCATCATATCATCTGCATAGAGAGATAACTTGACTTCCTCTTTTCCTATTTGAATACCTCTGATTGCCTCCTCTTCTCTGATTGCTCTAGTCAGGACTTCCAATACTATGTTGAACAGGAGGGGAGAGAGTGGGCATCCTTGTCTAGTTCCAGTTTTCAGGGGAATTGGTTCCAATTTTTGTCCATCTAGGAGTATGCTGGCTGTAGGTTTCTCGTAGATGGCTTTTACTATTTTGAGGTATGTTCCCCATATGCCTAGATGTTCAAGGGTTTTTATCAAGAAGGGGTGCTGGATTTTATCAAAAGCTTTTTCTGCATCTAATGATATGATCATGTGGTTTTTGTTTTGACATCTGTTGATGAATTTAATTACATTTATGGTTTTACAAATGTTGAACCAGCCTTGCATGCCAGGAATGAAGCCTACTTGGTCATGGTGGATGATTTTTGAGATGTATTGCTGAATCCTGTTTGCTAGGATTTTGTTGAGAATTTTAGCATCTATGTTCATCAAAGATATTGGCCTGTAGTTCTCTTTCTTTGTTGGATCTTTACCTGGCTTGGGTATCAATGTGATGTTGGCTTCATTAAATGATTTGGGGAGAGTTCCATCTTTTTTCAATTGCCTGGAATACCTTCAGTAGGATTGGTATCAGCTCCTACTTGAATGTCTTGTAGAATTCTGCTGGAAAGCCATCTGGACCAGAGCTTTTTTTTGTAGGAAGTTTTCTTATTACGTAGTCGATTTCCTTGATTGTAATTGGTCTATTTAGTGTCTCAATTTCTTCTTGTTCCAACCTAGGTAGATTGTGTGATGTCAGAAAGTCCTCCATTTCCTTGTGGTTTTCAAGTTTGTTTCCATACAAGTGTACATAGTAGTCTCTAATGATCTTTTGTATTTCTTCAGGGTCAGATGTGACTTCATCTTTTGTGTTTCTGATTATGCTTATTTGTTTTTTTTTCTCAGTTTTTCTTGGTCAGTCTAGCTAGGGGACCATCAATCTTGTTTACCCTTTCGAAGAACCAGCTTTTTGTTTCATTGATTTTTTGTATTATCTTTTTGTCTTCTATGTCCTGGATTAGGGCTTTTATTTTGGTGATCTGGATTCTTCTGCTGAAATTAGGGTTTTTGTGGTCTTGCTTTTCCAGCTTCTTTAGGTGGCTTGTTAGGTTGTGAATTTCTGTTCCTTTCATTTTCTTCATGTGTGTTTGTAGGGATATAAATTCCCCTCTTACTACAGCTTTCAGGGCATCCCAGAGATTTTGGTAAGATGTTTCTTCATTTTCATTTGTTTCCAGGTATCTTTTGATCCCTGTTTTGATTTCGTCGTTGACCCAGGAGTTGTTTAGCATCATGCTGTTTAGTGTCCATGTCTTTGTGGGTTTTGGGGGGACTTTGTTGGTGTCAATGTTTATTTCTATTCCACTGTGGTCCGAGAAGGTGTTTGGTAGAATTTCGGTCCTTTTAAATTTGCTTATACTTGATTTATGGCCGAGTATGTGGTCGATCTTAGAATATGTTCCATGTGGTGATGAGTCGAATGTATATTCTGTGGTCTTTGGATGGAGTGTTCTGTAGGTATCAATTAAGTCCATTTGGTCCAAAGTCACATTGAGGTTCAGGATCTCCTTGCTGATTTTTTGTCCTGATGATCTGTCTAGGGTTGTGAGTGGGGTATTAAAGTCCCCAGTTGTGATAGTGTTAGAGTCAATATCTTTCTTTAGTTTTCCAAGAAGTTGCTTTATGAAAGTTGGCGCACCTATGTTGGGGGCATATATGTTTAGGATAGATATTTCTTGTTGATGGATTGAACCTTTTATCATTATGTAGTGGCCTTCTGTATCTTTTTTGATTTTTAATAGTTTGAAGGATATTTTGTCCGAAATTAAGATGGCTATTCCTCTTTTCTTTTGTATTCTGTTCGCCTGGAAGTTTGTTTCCCATCCTCTTACTTTGAGTCTGTGGGTGTCCTTTCTAGTGAGGTGAGTCTCTTGAAGGCAATAGATTGTTGCCTGATGATATTTTATCCATTTTGCCAATCTATGTCTTTTCAGTGGTGCATTTAGTCCGTTCACATTTAGGCTAATAATTGAAATGCAAGAGTTGATCCCTGTCATAAGATTCTTACAGAGTTGTTCCTGTTTATTTGTTGTCTTTCTTTGGGTTTTGGAGTTGGTTCAGGTGTGTTTTTAATCTTTTGCCTGTACTCTTGTGAAGAATGCTGATGTTCTTTTTTCTTTTTCTTCTGTGTTCAGTACTTTCTTAAGTGTTTCTTGTAGCGGTGGTCTGGTGGCAGCGTAGGTTCTTAGGGATTGGATGTCTGGAAAAGATTTCAATTCTCCCTCACTAATGAAGCTTAGTTTGGCTGGGTAGGTTATTCTTGGTTGAAATTGTTTCTCTTTTAGTACTTTGAAGATAGGGCTCCAGGCTCTCCTGGCCTGAAGGGTTTCTGTGGATAAATCTGCTGCTATTCTAATTGGTTTTCCCTGGTAGGTAGTCTGGCCTTTTTCTCTTGCTGCCTTTAGGATTTTTCCTTTCATAGCTACTTTGTTTAGGCGAATTATTATGTGTCTGGGAGTTGGTCTTCTCATTTGTTGTCTTGCAGGGGTTCTCTGAATCTCTTGTGTTTGAATTTTTTCGTCTTTAATGAGATGAGGGAAGTTTTCTTGAATGATTTCATGAAATGTTTGTTCCAGTGTGGCTTCTGTTTCTCTTTCTGCCTCAGGAAGCCCAATTATTCTTAGGTTTGGTCTCTTGAAGTGATCATTCATCTCTTGCAGGTTTTGCTCTGTCTTTTTGAGCTTCTTTTCTATGCTTTTGACAGTTTTGGTTAGTTCTGTGTTTTGGTCTTCGAGCTCTGAGATTCTTTCTTCTGCTTGACTGATTCTGCTTTCCATGCTTATTAGTCTGCTGTTCATTTCCTTCATAGTATTCTTTACTGCTGTCATTTCTGACAACAGCTCCTTCCTATTTTCCTCTTGTCTCTCCTCAATTTTTAAAATTCTCTCCATTAATGTCTTGATGTCTGGGTTTGTTGCATGTAGCCAGTCATTCTGGGGACTCTTCATTGTCTGTGTTCCAGAATCTGTTATCTTATTGTCTGATTTCCCAGGGGCTGTGTAAGACCTATATTCTTCTTTTGGTTTTTCTTCATTTGTGCGGTTTTTCCACCTTCCTACTTCTTCCTTCCCTCCACGTCACCGTCTTCTTTAGTTTTGTTATTCAGGGGTAAAGGGATTGGTTTTACTTCTGTTTGTTCAATCTCCCATTCTTTATGTATGTCCTCTTACTTTGTTCAATTCTGAAGTTGCACTGTAGGTTGGAGTTGGTCCTTTTTGCAGTTTTGAGATGTATTTAAGGGGAGAGCTGTGATTCAAAATCTGTCTGCAGGTCCTGGTATTCGCTGACAGGCGTGTGGATAATGTGGAACCCACTTCCCACTGCCCTGGAATCTGTCCGTGCAGTGGGGCTGTAGGTTTACTCCCTGAAATAAAATGTGGTTAGCAGAGGGGAGAGAATGGAGCAGATAGTGGGTTGAAGAGGGGAGTGGAGAGATAGAGGAGTAAGGGAGGAAACTAACGAGTGTGCCAACAAATAGAGAGAGAGGCCTATACTGAAACAGATAAAAATGATAGACCACAGCTACAGTCAAACCAACTCTCATACAAATAAAAATAAAGCATATAGTGATGCTAACATACCAGCTATCCAACCACCTAATTAGTGTGCTGTTCCTCTATACAAAGACATGGTGTACAGACAGAAGAAAAGAGAAGAAAAGGAAAAGGAAGAGAAAAAAGGGGAACAATACAGTAGGAATAGAATTAAGCCATTAAAGTAATAGAATCAATGAAGCACACTCTGAGACATTTCATTTAAGTCCAATGTCCTTTCAGGTCTGATTTCTAGTTTTCTTTTCAAGCTGGTAAATTAGTTTGCAGTTAGGGTCAGTTCCCCTGATCAGTTGTGAAAGGCAGTTCTGATTAACCTCGGTTCTGAATTTTGGTCTATGTCTTTATCAAGCTTGTTTCTCCTGCTTTGGTGTTGTTACCTTGAATTGCCAGCAGGTGGTGCTATCTCATCTGCTCGCCCCAGAGGGGGTGGGGCCGGACAGGAACAAGATGGCTGCCTGCCTCCGAGCAGGCAACAGAAGCCCCACGCAGGTGGGCAGGACAATCTCGGACACAGGAGAGGTGGCAGCGATCCCAGCAGATCTTTCTTGAAGCGGTTTGGTGTGGATCTCCTCGGGCCGGGTTGTGATGAGCTACCCGTCCCAGAGCGCCGGTGAGCGCTGGGCAGGAGGCGGGAGCGCTGGGCAGGAGGCGGGAGCGCCGGGTCTACATTTCTTTATGTAGGTTTCACATTGGGGAAAATTGTTTTTCCTATATAACTCCTCCTTAAATTTCTTTTTGTCATTTCAAGTTGAAATCTGGTTTTACCATGGGAAGACTTGCTTTCCAAAACTGAACTCTCCCCACAGGACTTTCTACACTATTTTTTGGATATTCATGTACAAACTGTTCCCACACACTAGTGGTTATCTGCACATAGTGGAATTAAATAATGAATTGGTGCAATGATCCAGAACATTTACATTAAATATTGTGATAAAAGCCTGACATTTGGGCCTGAATAGCTACAATGATTATTTTCTAGACTGACCAAATCCAGTGGAGCATTGCTGTCTTCCATATCTTAGAGGTGAAAACTCTAAAGGTAAAGGAAATCAGACAGGAATAACTGAAGTTTTAGTTGATTAAAAACTAGAACATGGTCGGGCTCGGTGGCTCAGCCTGTAATCCCAGCACCTTGGGAGACCAAGGTAAGTGGATTGCCTGAGCCCACGGGTTTGAGACCAGCCCCGGGCAACTTGACAACACCTTGTCTCGACAATAAATAAAAAAATTAGCCAGGTGTAGTAGTGTGTGCCTGTAGTTCAGCTGCTTGGAAGGCTGAGGTGAAAGGATCGCCTGAGCCCAGCAGGTCGAGGCTGGGGTGGCAGTGAGCATGTCACTGCACTCCAGCCTGGGTGACAGAGTGAGACTCCAACTCAAAAAACAAAAACCAACCAACCAACCAACCAACAAACAAAAAACTAGAATGCAGACCTGGGTGCAGCCCTCTTCAGATCCTGAACTGCCTTCTTTACTCCTTTTCTGTAGGCTCCGAGGAATCATCCTGCCTTCTTCTCTGGGTGCTTGTGCAATCCTATCTATCTCCTGAAATTTTCCCCCTAAATCTTGACTGATTGTTTCTCTAGATCCCTTCTTTACTGACTTTCACTGAACAGACTCACATGAATCTTCCAATTTTCAGTGTAACATTGATAATGATCTGTGAGGCCTTACATCCTTATATAAGACACTGAAACTCTCTGTAGCCCATTTTCTTCAATGTTAATTAAATGAGAACAATGGCTACTTCATAGCTTCATGCTGGCAATTAAATGAGGTGCCTTTTATATCAGTTTTAGTAGGTATGTAATAAGTAGTTGTCCCCAACTGTTCCCTCTCATTTTGTGTTTATATATGATTCGAAATATGCAGGATTGTTTTTTAATTGTTAATATCATATTTGTATGAGAATTGATGGTTCACAAAATATTTTTGTGTATCTCATCTTAACTTGCTGCTGCCATTCTAATTTGAGTTAGGTAAGGTAATTATTTATTATTCCTACTTTCAGATAAGGATATTGAGGCTCGGGGAGATAAAGAGAAGTGTCTAGCTTCACAATACCCTTAACAGCATAGTAGAACTGGGAGTGAGATAGTGACACTTATTTCCCGAACTGTGGATTGCATTGTTTAGTAGAGACACCTCTTACCTGTGTTGTAGTACTAAAAACCAAAGTGTGAATCTTGGAAATGTCTCCAAATGTTGGTAGATCAAAGGCAGGAAAGAGAATTAGAAACCAGATTGGCATACTAAATAGCTGGACAGATTTAGGCATCAAAACTAGATGAAGAAACCATAGCCCGGAATAATTCTCCAGGAAGCATCCAGGTTCCATGTGAACACATAGTAGTGTGCATTCAGAAATGAACCAGCAACGTTGAATGAAAAGGACCATTAAAATATCTCTACTTGAACTAATTACTTTTTTGAGGTCAAATTAGTGCAAGTAAGTTATATGTGTAGACACTGCCTAAATCTGTGTTTTTTGATTAGCATAAAAATTCACTAAAAAGACATTAACAGTTGACATTAAGTTTAATGTGTATGCATTCATGAAAACAAATTGGGCTTTTGCAACTGACATACTGATGAATGTCTAGGATTACCTTATTCCTTATTATTCATTTAACCAGTCTTTCTTGTGAACCTGGTATGTACCAGTCATTCAGCTTGGTATAGGGACTACACCAGCAACGATTGTCATGGAACTTGTAACAGAGGAAGAGATATTTATAGCTTAGTGATAGGAAAGAAATCACCTAGACTCAGAAAATTTTTTTAAAAAATAAAATAAATGAAAAATAGAAAGAAGAAATACAAATATAATTGGTTTCATCATAATTTCCCTTCATCTGAAGTCATTATTTACAATGGCATTATCTACAATGGCATTAATTATTTTTTCTAAAATTTTAGTAGGAGATAAAAACAAATTCATTTTATTTGTGGCAGTTGTACTCATATCGTGTATATGTTTTAATACTTCAAGTATATGTTATATTTCTTCTCCACTAATTTTATCTTGTCTCTTGTGCTAAGAGCATACACTAATATAATGCTAATATTGTAAAATAATAATTCTAAACTATAACAGCAAATGCTTATTGTATATTCCAGAACACTTTTTAAACTTTTTTTTGCTTTCACTAGAGGTATCCACGTAAGTTTCTTAACTTTAAGATTTTTATAATAATGATATGAGGTAGGAAATATTGTTTATCATCAATTTGTTACAGAAAAAAGTCATAGGGAGGCTAATTTTTTAGATCATGGTAACAGCTGAAAACTGGTGAAATCATTATTTAAATCCATTTCTTTTTTATTACATAATATATGTTCTTTTAAATGCCATGTACTTTTACTTCTTCTACAATAACCAAATGGCATTTGCAAATTCTATCATTTCATCTTTCATCTACTGCAATAAAAATAGCTTTACTTTACTAGAATATGTTATAACTGATGCAATCATGCCAAATCTCTGAATTTGTAATTTTAATTTATTGTTAAAGACTTCTACATGCTTGCAAGGAAGTTTATTCATTCAATCAATAATTCAATAAAAATGTATTAAGGACCTATTATGTACTTGACACTATTTTACATTATAAGAATTTGACAAATAAAATATAAAACTGCCTGTTTTTAATGTCTTTAGCAGAAACTACTCAGATCTAAATCGTCTGCTCAACAGAATCTGTATATGTAATTTCTAAATTTTCTATATTTTATCAAATTAAACCAGCTGGAAATGAAAAATGTGAATTATTCTAAAGTTATATAGAATTATTCATTACAAGGAAAAGTAATGAATAATCAAATAACGTAAAGGGTCATTTTCAGAAACAGATAAAATCTTCTATAATTACTAAAATTTCATTTGTAGTTAAAGTTAATGTGCCAGAATATTTGAGGTTTATTTTAAAAATAAAGTTAAGCATTTTCTTTGCAATGATGTTTGATAGTATCATTAATATTCTTAGCGTGTTCTTTCTTTAATATGAAATAAACTCCAATTAGCCTCAGGTCAAATTTTCAAAAAGACTAAATTAGTTGACAGTGCATTTGTGTGTATATATATATCCCTGTGCTCAAAGTAAATTTTAAATGATTTTTTCTTTCTTTAAGAATTAAAAATATATGTATATGGAATTAATGAGCTCAATTGCTGGTCACCTCACTTTGCCTGGGATAAAGACCCAGTGAGATTTAATTTAAGTGTCTTGTAGCTTGTAATTTTCTCTGCCTTTGTTCTATTTCAAAGAAGCCTCATGGGAGGGTACTGCAGGTGAAGTGTGTTTGTGTGTGTGGGGGGGGGGATGGGTATGGGGGAGCGGAGAATAGAAGCAATCAAGAAACTAGCATTTCTGGATGCATGCTTCATTATTGGGACCATTGGGCAAAATAGAGATTTTTATGTCTGGATGAACACATGATTTAAGCTATATCACACAGATTGAGAGGAAGGAATTTCAGAGTTTTAAGTGCATGGGGATGTATGGTGCCCGGTTTTATCAAATTCAGGCTCAGTAAGCGTCTTTGGCTGAAAATATGAAGAAATAAGTCATATGGGCTTATTTCTTATAGGCTCCAAGAAATTTAGAAGTAGAAGAGATTTGGAGAACATGTAGTCTGTCTCTCCCGTATGAGAAAACAGGAGTCCAGAGAGGCATAACGGCTTGATCAAAGTCACTCCTTTGGTTGGTAGAGGAGCCAGCTCCAGATCCCCTGGTACCCTCTCACAGTGTGTTTCCATGACCAGGGTAATTCAAGCCATTAAAAACTTCCAATACATGACTTTCTTTCCTTTGAATTTAAAAACTAAATTAACCTTTTTTGGATCAGTCATTTACAGCATGATTTACAGCCTTTGCCTTTAACTTCTCAAAACATAAACTAGGACCCAAAAGGAAATAACACTAGACTCTGAGTGTCTTAAAGATTTACGACAAAATCCCAGTATGGAAGTCATGAACTGCTTTTTCCACGTGGGGAAATCCTCATTCAGATGATCTGCTTTTCTTTTTTATTCACAATTCTTAATAAGTTAGTTAAAGGCATTCATGTAGAAGAGACAGATGTGGAAGCTGTTGACCTAAAGAGAGATGCTGAAGTGCAAAATAGAATTTTAAAGCGCTTACTTGAGCAAAAATGAGGTCAGCTGCCCTGAAGATTTCAGACCCACGTAACCTTGGATACGAACTCCATTAAGCCTTGGTTGCAAGCAGGTGTTTAAAGGCAGGGGCACAAGAATGGGCCGATATGAAATCTTTAGACAGAAATTCTCACTGGTTTACAGAAATGACGTTGGTTAGTAATTGGCTGTACTTTGTTGAGCTGCAGCATATGAGTTATGATGTCCAGTGTGCGGCATTGTTAGCTTAATTTATAGCTACTAGTGGCGTCAGTCTAGTCTAAATAGCGAGCAGCTTCAGGAGATGATGACTTAGCTGGTGGGGGAGTGGCGGGTGCGATGTGACTGCTGTCTGATTCCAATGCCGCTCTGAGCCTGATAATTTAAAGGGACCTCACATTCCTCAGATGAAAAGTTTCTTTTCTTTTTTAAAGTGACAATAATAGCAAGATCTGATAGTTAATGAACAAATGACAAAGAGGATTAAATACTGCTGTGCACAAACATTTATGAACTGTGTTACTTATAAAATTGACTTGGATTTATCTCAGAGAAGAGTGTGTTCAGTACATTCTGTTCAATAAGTTTAGAATGTATAGTACATTTTATAATGAAGTCTTTCAAAAAATTAAATATTGGCCTTTAAAGTTATAAACCTTAAGTTTTTGAAGAAGACATTTACATCAAGTGTTTAAATCTTCAGGAATGCTGCATAATTTGATTGTTTAGATCGGTAATAAGGATCACTACACATTTAAAAAACAATTAATTTAACTTTACAAGACAGGTGCTTTAACCAGTTAAGCCATAAGGCCAATTTTTACAGAGATGAGGTTTTGCTATGTTACCCAGGCTGGTCCTGAACTCCTGGACTCAAGTGATCCTCCCTGCCTCAGCCTCCCAAAGTGCTGGGATTATAGGCATGAGCCACCATGCTTGGCCTACCTTAACCTTATAAGAAGCAAATGGTTTAACTGCAAATTTGAGGCTTTCTTGCAAGTTGAACAAAGTGAGGCATTGGAAGGTGGCAAGAAAGTCAATATGGGAGAAATGGCAGTGAGTTCACTTGTGTGCTTGATGTATGTCCAGTTTTTGGTTTCAGAAGACATACTTTAAAAAAATTACCTACAATTCAATTTTATACCTAGAAGACAGTGGCAAATATTTCGGTCTTCTGTGTCATTTCCAAGTGATTTTTGGTAATGAGTTATTTTGTATGTTACATTCAGAAATATCTGGAGACTCTGTCTGGATTTGGTAGAGGAAAAAGTGTTGTGAAAAATGAACTCTGGTTGCAATAGGCATAGAAAAGGATATTGGTGGCATTTGTGCCATTTATTATATTTGCAATCACTGACTTAGATCCATAATGAGCTATTTTTTTCTTATCATATTAATTTTCATATTACTACTATCAACCAGTGTTTCTTTGTGCCTGAAATCTGCTGGATATCAGAATTAGTTCCATGTTGTAGTGGGAAGGACAGATGGATTGGATTTGAATCTCAGCTTCATTAAGGACTAGCATTAACTTGAGCAGTTTCCATGAGCCTCAGTTTAACATCTGTAAAATAGTCATAATAATATCTGTCTTCTACAGATTTGTGATAATCTGAAGTTAATTAGCTGCCTGTTTTTCCTGACAGTGCTGATGTGTGCTTGGTTGTAAGAGAAATTTTATTGAAAAAATAAATTTGTTATACAATATTTGTACATTCTAAAGAATAATGTACATGAGGTTTAAATATTGACCAAACTCTTCACTTGAATTAATGTGAAAACTGAGGAATGTTTATTTCATCTGTATGCAACATTTTTGTAACTGTATAATTGATGTGCAAAGATAGTTTACATGTTTACTCATCTCATACTGAGAGATAAAAATATAGTGACAGTCAAAACCAGTTGAAAGAAGATTAAGCTTATGATATATAATATGAACGTGTGATATTAGAAACTTATTTCAGCAGTTCTGTTTATTATGAATTTTAGGCAGTGCTTTGCACAGCATATCTTTGTTCCAAGCATATGTTGCTTTCTCCTTTGCTGGCCACACAGTTTTATTTTCAGAACTGCAGACTGTCCAAGCACACCCTCTACTGGTTAATGTTTTTGGTGCAACAACACTCAGGTCCTAAGAAGAGATCTAACAAAGGCGAACCATTCACTTTTAGCAAGCATCAACAGGAGGAAAGCATACAGACACACACACAGGTTATATTTCAGATGCCTGCCTTCTAGTGTCTTGTCTTAGAGAGAAGATTTATTTCTGTGAACTTACTTTTCTAAAATTCTATACAACTCCTTAAGGCTCCCAGCCAGGGTTTACTCATTTCATTCATGCATTTGACACATACTTACATAGAGTTCACACCATGTTTAGGTAATTTGAGAAAAGGAAGAAAGACACAATCTCTGCCTTCATGGAGGTTATGTTCTTCTTGGGGTGCCAAAAAAATAAGCAAGTGAGTGTAATTTCAAATACAAATAAGCATTCTGCTGAAGATAACACTGAAGTGGGACAGTATCTCTGTGTGTGGGTGGCTTGGGTCATAAGAATAGCATGGTCAGGGAAAATCTCTCTAAAGGGGTAACATTGAGACTGACACTAGAGTGATAAGAAACAGTTCAATAAGCTAAAATCCAGGCACACGGGATAGCAAGGAAAGCATCCTGCAACAGGATAGAGCTTAGGGTGGGACTGAAGAGAAGGAAACCAGAGGGACTGGGACATAATTGAATGGGGTCTTCTGCTCTCAGAAGCTGAACAAAAGTGGCAGACAGAAGTCTGATCTGCTATAGGACCTGGAGATCACTATAAAGATTCTTTTCTTTCTAAGGACATCATGAAGTCACTTGAAGTTTTAATTAAGGGAGTTTAGGGAAGCAAGAGTGGAACAGAGAATTCAGTTATCACTGTGATCCAAGCTGGAGATGATTATATGTCAGCCTGGGTTGGTAGTGGCAGGGATGCTGAGAAAGGCTGTCATTCAAGCTGATTTTTTCCATCCTTTGGCAATCTGGTGAAACCTATAAAACTCTTACTGGTATGCCATTTAAAAATGCATTGTCTTGAAATGCAGCTACCATAAACAAATTTGTGAAAAATTAATATATGTGCTTCTTTGGCCACATATTAAATAACAAGAGTTAGTAGTAGGTCTGATAATCATTGTCCATTCAAAGCAGTGTTAAAAATAAACTCTATTATTATATTGCTGAAATTAGCAGTAATGTGATATAAAAATATCTGTGATTTCTATTGATGATTAAGTCAAGGGCAATGTTACTATGTTGCCTATTCTCATAATGGAAAGAAATGTTAAATTTTAGTTAAAAGTTACTGACCATGAAGGTGCAAATTTTTGCTGCTTGGTTTAGTGATAGACATGACAGGATTTGTTTATGAATTGACTTTGGGGAATAAAGAGGTTAGGAAGAGAAAAGATCTAGGGATAGATGATAGCATAATTCAGATGTCTAAATCCGTGTTGACACAACCAATGTAATTTCTGTCACGCAGGTAATTTGTTTATCCAGTTATGTGAGTATGTGGGAATTCTACTTCTTGAACTAAACTAAACACAGATAAAAAGGCAATGTGCTTCAGCCATAACGCCATTGTTCTTTCTGCATGAACAAGGCTAAGTTTTTGTGTAAGTTTCAATTACCAGAATTTTTTACTTCAGTTAGAAAGGTTTAAAATAACATTGTGCGGTTTGGCAAACAGATTTTTAAGAATAGTTTTTTATTTTTTTTATTATCAGGATGTGAGATACAATTCAGAGTTAGGTATACAAACGTTGATTATGCAGGTGCCCTTGTTGATGAGGTGCACCCCTCCCTCCCCTAGCAGTTTCCCTCAACTGCCAATTCCACTCCCCCTCCCCTGACAGTTTCCCACTACTGCCAATCCCTTTCTTATAGTATTATAATTAAGAACAGTTTTTTTAAAAAGAGGCTGTTAATTTTAGTTGCAGACTTGGGAGGAGACAGAAGATATAATAAATAAAGTTCATGTTTATGATAATTAAAGAGAAAGGAGTCACTTTTACAGTTCAGAGAATACTATAATTGGTCCTCCTAATTTGGGCTGCCTCTCTTTAAGGTATAGCAAGGATATAGGAAATCAATTGCAATTTCCTTGAAGAATGTCTTCTATTGGTTTGTTTCTGGAGGTGACATCACCAAGATGGCAGAGTAGGAGATACTAGCCTTCATCTTCCCACAAAAATCCAAATATAGAATGCTATTCGCAAATAAAAATAGCCCAGAGAGAGCTCAAGAGTCCATTCAAAAATCTTCAACAATACAATGGAGGAAAAAAAAAAGGAATATCCACTTAGAAGGGATCACTGGTAAGATTGGTATACCTGAGAAGCCAGGAGATGGCTAGGAGCAAAGGAGAAAGGCAAGAATATTCTATTAGCTATGCAGTGGGAATCACCACGGTGGCAGTGGCTTGCCCACAGAAGACAGAGCATTTCTTGTCACTGAAGTAAGCAACAGACATTCCTGATGGGGGTCCTTAGAGAGGAAGATACCTCTGTACACCATTCCTCCACCCAAGAAGCAGTTACTTTTGATCTGGGGAAAGGAATTATCACTTCTCCCAACTGTGTGTGTTCTGCTACCCTTGGGCTCTATGACTGCAAGGGTCTAGTCATGTCTCAGACACTGGAGCCATCACCTTAGTGAGCTAGTTTTCACTGTGGGCCCATAGTCATACCCTTTTTTCATTGCTCATGCTCCAGGCACCAAATCAGCTGCCATAGAAGGCTAGTCCCCACTGAGACCTTGGAGCCATTTTAACTCTGTGAACACCTGTGATCCCATTCTTGGTAGAAGAACCAGGACTTGTTTATGAACTAACTTTGGGGAATAAATTGGCGAGGAAGAGAAAGAATCTAGGGATAGATGACAGCAAAATTCAGGTGTGTGGATCTGTGTTGACATGACCAAAATAATATTTACTTATTTATCCAGATATGTGAATATGTGGGAATTTCATTTCTTGAAATGAGCACAGGTGAAGATACTCCTCTGACTGCTTCACAATCATGGGAACTCTGTTATGGATATAGCAGTGGTGGTGCCTGTGCTGAGGCCCTGGTGCCATGACTGCCCCTGAATTCAGAGTCATAGTTCTTCCACATGTGTCCATGCTCCAGCCACTGCTCCATGAACTTCATAGATGCCACTTTTCAGAAACTGATGCCACAGTCACTGAAAGTGAGTCTACAAATCAGACCCAGTGCCAAGAGGAGTCCTCTTAGCTGTAATTCTTCAGTAGGAGAAGAGATTGAAAGCCTCTTTAGCAATAAACATCACCAACAGCCTCAACAACCTTCAGTGTCACTGCAGTTATTCACATGTTTGGACACTGAGCAACCCTGCAATCTTCATCAACACTGACCACAGATGACAGAGCCGCACAGAGATTATATAGCTGGCACCCTCACTGGTGCCAGAACTGCAGCCCCCCACCCAGAAAGCCCCCTCACATTCTTCCCCCGATAGGGGAAAATCTTTACATAGTGAAAGTGGCTTATAAAGTCTGCAAGAGGTGACTGCTTCACCAAATGCACAAACATTAATAAAAGGCAACAAGAAACAAGTTGAAATCAAGGCAACATAACACCAACAAAGGGACACAATAATCTCCCAGTGCCTGACTCAAATAAAATGGAGATACATGAATTACCTGAAAGAATTCAAAATAATTGTTTTAAGGATGCTCAGCCAACATAAACAAAGTAAAGAAAAACATTTCAATAAAATCAGTAAAACAATAAATGATCAAAAGGAGAAATTTAAGAACGAGATTGAAGTTATATATATGTATATATATGCAAACAGTATATATAACTATACACACACACAAACAGTAGATATATATAAACAGAAATTCTGGAACTAAAAAATACAATAAATAAAATGAAAAATTTAAGAGAGCATCAACAGTAGAATCACGCAAGCAGAATAAGAAATCTGTGAACTTGTAGACAGGTTATTTTAAAATATGTAATCAGAAGAGAAAAAATGAAAAGCAATGAAAAAAGCGATGGGATTTATAAGACAATAGGAAAAGAGTAAACATTAGAGTTACAGGAATTTAAAAAGTAGAAGAGAAAGACAAAAGATAGCTTATATGAAGAAATAATAGCAGAAAACTTTTCAAATCTGGAGAAAAATATAAATATCCAGGTGTAGTAAAGTCAGGCGTCTCAGTTAGATTCAATCCAAACAAGACAACATTAAGATTTATAATCAAACTGTCAAAAATTAAAAACAAAGAGAGGATTCTAAAAGAGCAAGAAAAAAGAGTAAATCACATATAAAGGAGTTTCAATAAGGCTAGCTGTGGGTTTCTCAACAGAAATTTTATAGGCCAGGAGAGACTGGGATGATATCTTCAAAGTTTTATATGAGAAAAAAGTACTGAAAACCAAGAATTCAAGAATATTGGGCCTGGTAAAGCTTTTGTTCAGAATGAACAAGAGATCAAAGCTTTTCCAGATAAACAACAACAACTTTCCCCCCCAATCTGAGGGAGCTCCTCACCATCGGGTCTGTCTTATAAGAAATGCTAAAGAGAGTTCTTCAAGTTGAAAGTAAAGAATACTACTTAGTAACACAAAAACATATAAAAGTATAAATTCACTGGTAAATGTAAATACACAGTCAAATTCAGAATACTGTAATACTGTAATGGTGGTGTATAAAATCATTTATATATTAGCATAAAGGTTAAAGATAAAACCACTGAAATAATAGCTATGATAATTTGTTGAGGAATGTACAATATAAATATATACAAACTGTGACATGAAAAACATAAAATGTGGGGAGGGAGTGAAACAAAAGTATAGAGTTATTGTATGCAATAAAATTGGGGTTGCATTGGCCTATAAAAGTTCATTATAACTGCAAGGTGTTTTATATAACCCTCACAGAAATCACAAGGCAAAAACGTATAGTAGATATACAAAAGATAAAAAGTAAGGAATCAAAATATACCACTAGTAGTAATCATCTAATCACAATGGAAGACAGTGAGAGAGGAAGAAGAGAACAAAAGATTTACAGAACAACCAGAAAACCATTAAGAAAATGGTGGCAAGTCCTCACCTATCAATAATTGCTTTGAGTGTAAATGGATTAAATTATTCACTCAAAAGAGATGAATGGCTGAATGGATTTAAAAACAAGACCCAACTATAAGCTGTATACAAGAGACTCTGTTCAGCTTTAAGGACACACATTGATCGAAAGTGAAAGAATGGAAAAAGATATTCATTGCTAAATGGAGTTTATGGGATGCCAGCCATAGTTTGGACTAGCTCTCACTCTGGGCCTCTGCAACCACACTGAACTGGAATGGAGTCACTTATTCTAGGGGCCATGTAATCAAACCGAACTCTGAAATGAAAAGACCGAACTCTATTTTCCTGAAAAGACAGGAAATTTACATCAATCCAATTTATCTGAGCTAGCATGATAAGAAAGTTCCCTCTGTTTTAATCCTAGAATGAAAGAAACTTTGAAACGACCAATCCACTTTTCATTTCTTATTTCTGCTTTCTTTAGCCCTTCTCTGCATATAAAATCAGTCTCCTCAGCTCATCAGAACACCAATTCTAGTTCATAAAAGAAATGTTGTCTTTCTAGAATAACAAATACAGCCAATTAGCTGTTTAAACTAAATTTGTTATAATTTTGTCTTTTGACACATGAAATAGAAATGAAAATATAGCAGAGCTAGTTATACTTAAATGTATTAGACTTTAAGCTTAAAACTGTAAAATAAGACAAAGTATGTCATTATTTAATGATAAAAAGACCAATTTTCCCAAGATATAACGATAGTAAATACATTTGCATTCAACATTGACACACTCACATATATAAAGCAAGTATTACTAGATCTAAGGGGAGAGAGAGACTGCAATACAATAATACTAGGAGACATCAATATCCCACTTACAACAATGTACATTTCACCCAGACAGAAAATCAATAAGGGAACATTGGCCTTGTGGTATACATTAGATCAAATAGATTAACAGATTTATGTAGAACATTACATCCAGCAGGAGCAGACTATACAGTCTTTTTGTGCTCATTTGGAAAACTCTCCAGGGTAAATCATATGCTAGGCCACAAAACAAGTCTTAACAAATATAAGAAGCCTGAAATAATATCAAGTATTTTTTCTGATCTTAATGGTATGAAACTAGAAACCAACAATAGGAGGAATTTCAGAAAACTCACAAATATGTGGAAATTAAACAACATGCTCATGAACAACCAAGGAGAAAAGAAGAAATTAAAAAGAAATATAAAAAAATCTTGAGACAAAAATAGAAACACAACATACCAAAACATATGTAATGCAACAGCAAAAGCTGATATAAGAGGGAAGTTACAGGATACAAAATCAACATACAAAAATCAGTAGCATTTCTATGCATGAGCAGTAAATTTTCCAAAAAAGAAATCAAGAATAAAGTCCTATTTATAATAGCTACAAATATAGAACAAAACATTTAGGAGTAAACTTAACCAAGGGGGTGGATGATCTCTACAGTGGAAAATATAAAATATTGATGAAAGAAATTGAAGAAGACACAAATAAATGGAAATATCCCATGTTCATAGATAGGAAGAATTACTATTGTTAAGATGTCCATACTACTCAAAGTGATCGATAATTAATGCACAGATTCAGTGTAATTCCTATCAAAATTCCAGTAAAATTTTTCAGCAAAATATAAAAAAAGATTTAAAAATGTGTATAGAACCATGAAAGACCTTAAATAACCAAAATGATCTTAAACAAAAAGACCAAAGTCAGAGGCATCAAACTATCTGATTTCAAAATCTGCTACAAAGCTATAGTAATCAAAACAGCATTGTACTGGCATAAAGTCAGAGCCATAGACCAATCAAACAGAATAGAGAGCCTAGAAATAAATCCATACATTTATGGTCAGTTGATTTTTGACAAAGCTGTCAAGGACACAGAATGGGGGAGGGATAATGTCTTATATAAATGGTGACAGGAAGCCTGGATATCCACATATAGAAGAATATAATTAGATCCTTATCTTACACCACATACAGCAGTCAACTGAAAATGGATTAAAGACTTAAAACTTGAAACTGTATAACTCCTAGAAGAAAACATAGAACAAAAGCTCATGACATTAGTCTGTGCAATGATTTTTGGGATGTGAGCCCCAAAGCATGGGAAACAGAAACAAAAACAGACAAATGGTATTATATCAAACTAAAAAACCTTCTGCACAGCCAAGGAAACAATTAACAGAGCAAAGAGGCAACCTATAGAATGGAAGAATATATTTTCAGGCCATGCATCTCATAAGGGATTAATGTGCAAAATATGTAAGGAACTCAATACCAAAAAAGCAAATAACCCAATTAAAAAAATGAGTGAAGTTCCTGATAGATATTTCTCAAAATAAGGCATACAAATGGCCAAGAGGTATACAAAAAATTGCTCAACATCACTAATCATGAGGGAAATGCAAATTTAAACCACATCGCGATATTACTTCATACCTATTAAAAGGGCTATTATAAAAAAGACAAAATATAAACATTAGTGAGGATGTGGAGAACAAGAAACCCTTGTACACTGTTGATGGGAATGTAAATCAGTACAGCTCTTATGGAAAACAGTATGGTGATTCCTTAAAAATTTAAAATAGATCTACCATATGATTCAGCAACTTCACTTCTTGGTACATATCCAAAGGAAATGAAACTAATATGCCAAAGAGATATCTGGATCTTCATGTTCATTTAAGTATTAACCACAGTTGTCAAAATATGAAATCAACCTAGTATTCATAAACAGATGAATGGATAAAGAACACATGGTAAATATACACAATGGAATACAATTCAGTTTTTAAAAAGAAGGAAATCCTGTTATTTGTGACAACATGGATGAACCCAGAGGGCATTATGTTAAGTGAATGAACAAGGCCCAGAAAGACAAATGCTGTATGATCTCACTTATGTGCGGAATCTAATAAAATTGAAATTATAGAAACAGAGTAGAATGGTGGTTACTAAGGCCTGCAGGAACTGGGGAGATGTTGGTCAAGGGACAAAACATTTTAGTTAGCCAAGAGGAATAAGTTTAAAATATCTACTATATAACATAATGATTGTATTTTAAAACAAAGTACTATTTACTTGAAAATCACTGAGGGTAGATTTTAAGGGTTATTACCACAAAAATGATAAGTATGTGAGGTAATGCATAGATAGCTTGATTTAGCCATTCCAAAACATGTGCATACATCGAAATATGATGTATGCCATAAATATATAATTATTATGTATTCATACTTTTTACTGGTTAATTGAAAAATAAAACAAAGTAATACCCCGAATTCTTTTATTTCCCAAGATAAAGACAGTAAGAATGTCACTAGAAAACTGGGCATGTTTCCAGTTTTAATATGACTAGAAGTGTTAAATAATTAAAATACTAAAGGGACAAATTTCCTGGAAAAATGAACTACTGTCTCTACAATAGTAGAGATTGTTCTTACTTTTGGAAATTATGCTTGCAAGGTCAATGACTCTGGCAAAAACTTTTAAGCTAAATCTTTGCTTTCTAAATGAATTGTGAATTGGAATTCCACAAAAGTCAAAGGTTTTGGGGTTAATATAACATTAGTATTTGAAATGAAAAAAGGATTACTGCAGTCTCCATTTTGAAAACTATTCATGTTGCTCTTTGTTGGATGAAAATTTATTGCAGCAGGAATTACATATGCTGAGCCAAAAGTAGTATGCCATTACTGTGATCAGAGCTCAGTGAGTTGAAAAAAATGTATAAAATTGGGACTGAAATAGCTATACAGTAAACAGTTATTAGAGGCAAGGCTAAACAACTTTTTTTGAGTTAGAACTTGAACTTCTGCTTTGAAAAATCTTGATATTGCATTTCATAGAGACATTGTAGAACAATAAAATATTGTGAAAACAATATGAACACTCATTTTCTGTTCTTTTAGCCATCCAAAGATAAAATTTTATAGGTTTTCCTGTCTCCATTTAAAATTTTATACTCTAGTCAATTGATGAATACATAATATTAATTTTTCATTGTGCTTTTTATGACGAACGAGTACTCTCTATTAAAAAGTTTTTAGTTATTTGGTGAACTGTATTTCTTCAATGAACTTTTTTCCCTCATGTTCTTCAATTATAATACTTACAAGCACAAAGCAAAGACCAACTTGCTGAACATTGTGCTTATAATGACAGATACTGAAAATGATGTGTTTTTTTTAGAGATTCAAGACAAAATTCAGGAGAGTGATGAGGCCTTTATTTATTAATATATATGAAAATATGAAGTCTTCCAAGTCTGTTAATTTGTCCTTAATCTCCAGGAGCCCTATGCTTCTAGTCCAATCTAATTCTCTATTCTTCTCTCCTTTTCTAAAATTTAACCACTTGCTTGGCATTGGAAGTAAAATCATAGGTTGAGGAGGCATATTTCAGTACCTGGTATTTATTTCATTTTTCTAAGTAAACAGAAAAAGTAAAGGAAGTTTCAAAGAGGAATAGATTCTACAGAATAGTTATAGGAAAAAAGAAAAGATTCATACCATATGATAAATTGTTTTCTACCTAAATGAGATTTGTAGCCACACATGAGATGAGGCATTGAAATAATGCAGCTGTCAGGAACAAAGTGCTTCATACAAATGTTGAGACAGGGGCAATGAATATTACACATGAAAAAATATGTGGAAAAGAATTGAGAACAATTGGCTTACTTTAAAATAATACCTCTGTGTAGGCCAAGGCAGGATACTGTACCTGATCCAGAAATCTAATGGCTGCTCTAGATGGCTTAGCTAACAGAAGAATTCAGTGTAACAATTTAGTTGAGTAACATATTGGCAAATCTTAGGTGTGAAGGTGAATGTGAGTATTAGAGGGACTGGGTCCAAATATCAAATTGTTTTCTAGAATACTATTTAGGCAATAGAGGCAACCATATACCATTTGTGAATGAAAAAAAAAATATTCGTTCAAGAAATATTTATTGAGCAACTCAAAGTATCTAGTATTTTGGCTCCAAAAACCACCTAATAAGATGTAGAATTTAAATATGTTGGGAAATTGTGAAAGGGAGGCAACATTCTTTCTAATTGCTCAGATTTCAAACTAGAGAGGTAAGACAGAAAAAGATTCAGAAAGCAGAAATTAATTGAAATAGTCTGGTTATCTGCACAGACCTTTTGAAAGGAAGATAGCAGAGGGGCTGCATGTAAGTAGGAAAAAGACTCATCACATTATTTAATTAAAGTGTGAATTTGTAAAGGTAATAGTATGAGATAGAAGAGACAATTTGAAAGCCACTCAAAATGGTAGCTACAGAAAGGGAGATAAGAAAAATGTTTAAGTGCAGAAAAAGGAGAAAACATGTGAGAATAGATCAGGCTGACCCCTACTCTATGAAAGGGTTGGTAAAGAGCTCCAGGTAAAACTTTTCTGGTCCCAGCTGTTTGTCTAAACTGCAAAAAGTCCAGGGAAGCTATCAATTTAATTTTCCCTTCACAATGAGGACTGTGTATACAAAAAGACTGTGTATGTGAAACCCTAAACTTAGCAAATCTGAGCTTTTCCCTAAGCAAATATGCAGATGTAGAATAAAATTGGAAGAAAATTAATAACAGGAAGTTTAGTGACAGAGATGAAATAAAATGAAAACAAATGAGCCATATTAGAACTAGTTTGCAAGGTACTTTGCAATTAAATGTGGGTTGGTATATCATGGTCATTGACCTTGATGTTCAATGATAGTCCCTATGGATATGTATTCTTTGATTTTGTTTTTCCCAAGGATTTTTAAAAAAGTAGAGATAAATTGTTCAAAGAGGAAAGGTAAGTAATCATAAGAAATCAGATTCACTGTGGGGGAGAAAAAAGATGGCAGTGGAGCCAGTCAGACTGTGGGAGTCCCTGTGTGAGTGAGTATATGGACAAATTTTCATGTGTGTCTATTTGTAGGTGGGCATGTGAGTAACTGACAGAGTGGGGACTTGGGGGCAAGTGGCCAGGGCTCTCCGGGTGAAGTGGTTGGTGCCAGTAGCTGCTCTGCTTGAACCCTAACACTTCCTGGGATGCAGAAGTTGAGCACCATTTCTAAAATCAACAAACCTTTTCTGGGGAGAAGATGTCAGGAACTGGTCTGTTGCTAGACTGCCCGACCACTGCAGCGCCAGGTCATACACTGGCAGCAAGAGCTGTGGAGGGAGTACAGCGAGAGAGCCAGAGGCAAAGTCCCATTGGGGAAGATGAAACAGACATCCTGCCACCATCTTGAAAACTGGGCAGGGAAGTGCTCCAGCTTGCTCACCACAGAGCAACAGATCTGCTCTCTGTGACCAGCAGATTAACTACTCAGAAGGAATATCCTAAAAGCACAAACTTTGGAGGGACAGGATGACTGCAGAGTCTCAGGTGCCCCACCTCCTACCCTGATTCAGTCACAGGATAAAGGCTGCAACCAGAAAAGGACAAGAAAGACCCCTCAAGAGATCAGTGGTGAGTCCTGGGCTGACTCAACCCCCTCCTCCCCAGCAATCCTCTGAACATCAGACCTAGAGAGCTGGGGCATGACTGAAAGGGACAAACCCAGGTGGAGCTTGGATGACAAGCTGTGCAAGGAAAACTCTACTCTGGGATAAGCCTGGCTGGGATGCCCACTGACAGCACCTGGGGAGGAGACAATCTCATACCTTCCTACAGGAAGTGATCCCTCTGATCTTATGAGAAGGAGGTGAGGATTGAAGACGCCCCTCTCCTCCACCTCCAACACACTGGCCAGCCCAGAGAGATTGTGAATGAGCCCTCAGCCCAATGGGAGATTCAAATAGGCTTACCTGTGAGTAGCTTAGAGGAATAATTATGAAACCTGCCACAAGAAGGCAGTTAGTGCCCAGGAATTCTTTTTTTTTTTTTTTTGGTCTTTTGTTTTGGTTTAGTGTGTGTGTGTGTGTATGCGGATGTGAAGCTTCAATTTGAATTTCCCCCCTTTTTTGCTATTCTTCTTCTTTTGTTTTTGATTTGTGTGTGTGTGTGTGTGTGTGTGTGTGTGTGTGTGTGTGTGTGTGAGAGAGAGAGAGAGAGAGAGAGAGAGAGAGAGAGAGAGAGAGAGAGAGTGAGTTCAATTTGTATTCCCTCCCTTTTCGTTGTTTTGTTTTGTTCTTTTGTTGTGGTTTGGTGTGTGCAAATGTGTATGTGAGCGATTGATTTTCATTCCTCCCTTCTTTTTTTTTTCTTCTTCCTTTTTTGTTGTGTGTATGTGTGCATTTGGTTTTCCTGGTTTTTTTTGGTGTGTGTGTTTGTGTGTTTTTTTCCTGTTAGTTTTGGCTTGTTTTTTTTTTTTTTGGTTTTGTTTTTGTTTTTCTGTGGCTTATTTTATTATTTTTGTCCATTCTGTTTCATTCTACTTTTCTCTGTTCTCCTCATTACTGTTACTTTATCTTGGACTCAGGGGGTACACATACATACCCACTGCATTTTCATGTAGAGTGGTGGTGGGTCGTGAGTCTCAGGAGGCCCATATACCAGCCAGTGAACATTGTAACTTGCAAGTAGTTTCTGAATCCTAACTCCCATCCTCCATCTTATTCAACTCTCAAAACTACAAGAAATAGCAAAGTTTCCCATTCTCAGTCTTGTTTCAAAACAGAACAAATTTGAAAACTCTGTTCAGGGCAGAATAGAGAGCTGAGCAAACAACAGAAGCGAAAGTCCTGCCTACTACCAATGAATAATGACATTAGAGAAAAGAAAGCAATCTGTCACAGTTGAGAAAAAAATCAATGCAAGAAATCAGGCAATTCTCAGTGTACCAGAAAAATCAGACCTCAAAGCCTAAACGATAGAAGTCACCAGCAATTGGCCCCAGAATACATCAGGAATTAGGAAGTAGATGGAAGGAATGAATTAGACTCAAGAAAAACAAGATGCAACACTGAAAGAACTTGTAACAGAGATTTTGGTAATAAAAAACACTTCATCCAGGAAATAAGTAGCAAGATGAGAAGTATGGAAAGCAGAATCAACCAAGCAGAAGAAAGAATCTCAGATCTTGAAGACTAAAACATGGAATTAATTTGATCTGTTAAAAAACATAGAAACGATAACTTAGAAAGAAAGAAAAAAGCCTCCAAGAATGTGCAATTATATCAAGAGAATGAACACTGATCACTATCCCAGAAGAAGAGAGGGAAATGGAAAACACCTTAGAATACGTATTCCAGAAGGTTAACCAAGAAAACTTTCACCATCTCACCAGAGATGTGACCATCCAAACACAAGAGATTCAGAGAACCCCTGCAAGACATCAAATGAGAAGACCAACCCCTAGACACATAGTAATCCACCTACACATAGTAGGTATAAAAGAAAAAATCCTAAAGTCAGTGAGAGAGAAAGGTCAGACTACCTACTAGGGAAGACCAATCAGAATAGCAGCAGACTTATCAGCAGAAGCACTATAAACTAGAAGGGACTAGAGTCTAATTCTCAAAGTCCTCAAAGACAAACAATTTCAATCAAGAATTTTCTACTCAACCAAGCTTGGCTTCATCAGCAATGAAGAATTAAAATCCTTTCCAGGCATCCAAACCCTAAAAGATTATGCTGCTTCCAGGCTAGTTCTGCAGGAGATACTCAAGAAGGTGGTGGTGGAGGAGGAGAAGGCGGAGGAGAAATGAAAAACCATGCACTTCCCACAAATGCACACATGGAACATACTCCAAGATTGACCACATCCTTGACCATATATGAAGCATAAACAAATTCCATAAGATCAAAATACTACCATGCACCTTCTTAGATCAGTGGAATAAAAGTAAAATCACCATCAATAAAATCTTCCCAAAACACACAAAGACATGATACTAAGAAGCACAGTGTTGAACAATTCCTAGGTCAACACAGAAATCAAAACAGAAATTAAAAGATTCTTGCAAACAAATGAAAACAAAGACACATCTTACCAAAACCTCTGAGATGCCATGAAATCAGTAGTAAGAGGGGAATTTATATCTCTACAAAAACACATCAAGAAAATAGAAAAATCACAAGTCAACAGTCTAATAAATCTCCTAAGAGAGCTGGAAAGACAAGACCACCAAAACCCTAACTTCAGCAGAGGAATCCAGATCACTGAAGTAAAAACCCAAAAACGGGACATAGAAGACAAAAATATCATAGGAAAAAAAAAATCAATGAAACAAAACCGATTCTTTGGAAGTATAAACAAGACTGACAGACTCCTAGCCAGAATGACCAAGAAAAAGAGATAAAAAGCCAAAATAAACACAATCAGAAATGTAAAAGATCAAGACCCTGAAGAAATACAAAAAACTATCAAAGATTACTATGCATATCTGTATGGAAACAAATTCAAAACATAAATGAGATGGAGGACTTTCTGACATCATGCTACCTCCCAAGGTTGAAACAGAAAGAAACAGAGACCCAAATAGACCAATAACAACCTGGGAAATAGACTCTATCCTAAGAAAACCATTTATTAAAAAAAAAAAACAAAAAACCCTAGACTAGGTGGTTTTCCAGCAGAATTCTACAAAACGTAAAAGGAGGAGATGGTACCAATACTAATGAAAGTATTCTTGGCACTCAAGAAAGGTAGAACTCTCCCCAAAACATTTTATGAAGCTAACATTACACTAATATCCAAATTGGACAAAGACTCAACAAAGAAAGATAACTACTGGCCACTATTCCTGATACATATAGATGCAAAAATTCTCAACAAAGTTCTAGCAAATCAGATCCAGCAACACGTCTCAAAAATTATCCACCATGAACAAATAGGCTGCATTGCTGTGTTGCAGGGCTGGTTCAACATCCACAAGACCAAAAATGTAATTAAATACATCAACAGATGTAAAAACAATAACCATATGATTATATAATTAGATGCAGAAAAGGCTTTCAACAAATTCCAGCATCCATTCTTGATAAAAACCCTTGGACACCTAGGGATAGAGGAACCATACCTCAAAATAGTAAAAGCCATCGATGATAAACCCATAGCCAGCATATTATTAAATGAACAGAAATTGGAAGCATTTCCTCTGAAAACTGAAACAGTCTAGGCCGCCCAACTCGCCTCTCCTGTTCAACACAGTATTAAAAGTCCTAGCTAGAGTAGTCAGACAAGAGAAGGATATCTGGGGTATCCAAATAGGAAAGGAGTAAATTAAGTTATTCCTCTTTGCTGACAGTATGATCCTATACCTGGAGAATCTGTCAAAAACCTCCTTGGACTAATAAAGGACTTTGGAAAAATTTCAAGGTATAAAATCAACAAATGCAAAAGACAGCTGCCTTTTTATACACCAATGACAAACAGGCAGAGAATCAAAAAGTACAACCCCATTCACAAAATCCACAAAAGAAAAAAAGAAAAAGAAAAGAAAAGGAAATTCTCTGGCACCTTCCTAACCAGAGAAATAAAGACCTTTACAAGAAAAACTACAAAACACTGCTCAAAGAAAACAAAGAAGATGCAGACAAATGGAAAAATAGTCAATGCTCATGGATTGGAAAAATCAACACTGTTAAGATGTCCATCTCACCCAAGACAATCTACAGATTCAACATGATACCCATTAAATTACCATTATCATTCTTCTCAGACATGGAAACAATACAGGAATTCATATGGAAACAAAAAATGACCATGAATAGCCAAAACAATCCTCAGCTAAAGAAACAATGTGGGAGGCATCACACTCCCAGACTTTAAACTTTTTTATAAAGCTATAATAATCAAAACAGCCTGGCATTGGTATAAGAAAGGCATATAGACCAATGAAACAGGATAGAAATTTGGGAAGCAAAACCTCAATTTCTCAACCAACTCATCTTTCACAAAATCTCCACCAACAACCACTGGGGAAAGAGAACCTATTCAGCAAACAATGATGGGAAAACTGACTGACAATGTACAGAAGAATGAAACAGGACCTCTACCTATCACAATTCACAAAAATCAGCTCCAAATGGATGAAAGGCCTAAACGTAAAACCTCAACCTAGAAGAATCTTAGAAAATGCAGGAGACCCATTGCAGAAATTGAAACTGGCAATCAATTCCTTATAAAACTCCAGATGTCCATTCCATAAGAGATAAGATAGACAAGTGAGACCTCATCAAACTGACAAGCTTCTGCAAAGCCAAATAAATTATCAAGAGAGTGGGAAGACAGTCCACAGAATGGGAACGAATATTTGCCAACTGTATATGTAACAAAGGTCTAACATCTAGGATCTACGAGGAACTCAAACATGCCAAAGGGAGAAAAGAAACAAACAGCCCCATTTAAAAATGGGCAAAATACATGAATATATACTTCTAAAAAGAAGATATATAAGCAGTCAACAGACACATGAAAAAATGCTCAGCCTCACTAATCATCAGACGAATGCAAAGCAAAACCACATTGAGACAACACCTAACTCCAGTGAGAATAGCTATTATTAGTAAAATAAAATACAACAGATGCTGGAAGGAAGCGGAGAAAAGGGAAGGCTTTTACACTGTTGGTGGGAGTGCAAATTAATTCAACCTCTATGAAAAACAGTATGGTGATTTCTAAAAGGACTAGAAATTGACCTTCAATATGATTCAGCAATTCCCCTTCTAGGAATACACCTGGAGGACTTCAAATCATTCTATAAAAAAGACACCTGCACATGCATGTTTATTGCAGCACTATTCACAATAGCAAAAGCATGGAACCAACCATGCTGCTCATCAAAACGGGATTGGATAAAAAATATATAGTATATATACATGATAGAATACTACACAGCCATAAAGCGATAAATAAGGACAAAGTTATGGACTTCGCAGCAACTTGGATCAATTTGAAGTCTATCATACTTAGTGATCTATTACAGAAACAAACAACTGAGTGCTACATTTTCTCACTCATAATGGACCCTGATCAGCTTTCATATACTACAAAAAAGGGAATGTCAGTAGCAGGACACTGGCTGGGGAGAGGGAAACACAACATCAATAAAGGTGCCTGATCCTAATCAAAGTGAAGTGAGGTCCAATGGGAGGCCCAAAATTTTACCTGCACCTAAATCACTTATATATGCAATCCTGACTTACATGCCACAGCTTTAAAATTAAATTAAATAAAATTAAAAAAAATAGAAAACTTCAGATTTGTTATTTTTGTGCTAGATAATTGGATTAGAGAATTTCCTTTCCCATAAAAAGATTTTAATATATATTTTCTCTATTTTCCAAATAATAAAAAATTAAGAAAAATCTTTAAAGTTAATAATAATAATTTATAAATCTAAATACCCCACTCACAACCCTAGACAGATCATCAGCACAAAAATTCAACAAGGAGATCCACAACTTCAACATGACGCTTGATCAAATGGACTTAATTGATACCTACAGAACACTCCACCCAACAACCACAGAATGTATATTCTACTCATCATCACATGGAACATACTCTAAGATTGACCACATCCTCGGCAATAAATCAAGCATAAACAAATTCCATAAGATTGAAATCCTACCATGCACCTTCTCAGATCACAGTGGAATAAAAACAAATATCAATACCAACAAAGTTCCCCCAAAACTCACAAAGACATGGACACTAAAGAGCACTATGATAAACAACTCCTAGGTCAACATGGAAATCAAAACAGAGATTAAAAGATACCTGGAAACAAATGAAAACGAAGAAACAGTTTACCAAAACCTCTGGGATGCCATGAAAACAGTACTAAAAGGGGAATACATATCTCTGTGAACACACATGCAGAAAATGGAAAGATCACAAGATAACAGCCTAACAAGTCACCTAAGGAAACAAAAAGAAAGACTACCAAAACCCTAACTTCAGCAGAAGAATACAGATCACCAAAATAATAGCCTGAGTTTGAGACAAGGAAGACAAAAATGTAGAAAACATCAACGAAACAAAAAGCTGGTTCTTTGAAAGGATAAACAAGATTGATGGACCCCTATCTAGACTGACCAAGAAAAAGAGAGAAAAAACTCAAATAAACACAATCAGAAATGTAAAAGATCAAATCACAACTGACCCTTAAGAAATACAAAAGATTATCAGAGACTACTATGTACACTTGTATGGAAACAAACTTGAAAACCTAAAGGAAATGGAGGACTTTCTGATATCACACAACCTCCCCAGGTTGAAACAGGAAGAAATCGAGACCTTAAATAGACCAGTTACAACCCAGGAAATTGACTATGTCATAAGAAATCTATCTACAAATAAAAGCCTTAGACCAGATGGCTTTCCAGCAGAATTCTACAAAACAAACAAGGAGAAACTGATACCAATCCTGTTGAATGTATTCCAGACAATTGAGAAAGACAGAACTCTACCCAAATCATTTTATGAGGCTAACATCACAATGTTACCCAAACCAGGTAAAGATCCAGCAAAGAAAGAGAACTACAGGACAATATCCTTGATGAACATAGATGCACAAATTTTCAACAAAATCCTAGCAAACCGGATCCAACAACAGATCTCAAAAGTCACCCACTACGACCAAGTAGGCTTCATCCCTGAGATGCAGGGCTGGTTCAACATTAACAAAACTATAAACGTAATTAAATATATCAACAGTTGTAAAAACAAATACCATATGACTATATCATTGGAGGTAGAAAAAGCTTTTGATAACATCCAGCACCACCCCCCCCGCTTTTTTTTTTGAGTTGGAGTCTCACTCTGTCGCCCAGACTGGAGTGCAGTGGCAACAGCCGGCCACTGCAGCCTCGACCTGCTGGGCTCCAGCGATCCTTCCGCCTCAGCCTTCCAAGTAGCCGAATTACAGGCGCACGCTACCATGCCTGGCTAATTTTTTTGATTTATTGTAGAGATGAGGTCTCGCCTGCCCAGGCGGGTCTCAAACCCGCGGACTCAGGCAATCCACTCACCTCAGCCTCCCAAAGGCGTGGGATTACAGGCTGAGCCACCGAGCCCAGCTCCAGCACCCCCTTTTAATAAAAATACTTGAACATCTAGGTATAGACGGAACATACCTCAAAATAGTAAGAGCCATCCATAAGAAACTCACAGCCAGCATACTGCTAAACAGACAGAAATTGGAACCATTTCCCCTGAAAACCGAAACAAGACATGATGTCCACTCTCACCCCTCCTGTTCAACATAGTTTTGGAAGTCCTAGCTAGAGCGATCAGATAAGAGAAGGAGATTAGGGTATCCAAATAGGAAAAGAGGAAGTCAGGTTATCCTTATTTTCAGACAACATGATTCTATACCTCGAAAACCCGAGAGAATCTTTAAAAAACCTCCTTGCACTGATAAAGGACGTTGGCAAAATCTCACGTTTAAAATCAATGTGCAAAAGACAATCACATTTCTATACACCAACAATAAACAAACAGCAACCCAAATAAAAAGCACAATCCCCTTCACAATAGCCACACACACAAAAGAGAAATACCTTGGCATCTGCTTAACCAGAGACGTGAAAGAGCTTTACAAAACAACCTACAAAGAACCACTCAAAGAAATCTAAGATGACATGAACAAGTGGAAAAATATCCCATGCACATGGATTGGAAGAATCAACAATGTTAAGATGTCCATCCTACCCAAGGCAATCTACAGATTTATTGCAATACCCGCTAAATTACCAGCAGCATTCTTCTCAGACCTAGAAATGATAATACAGGAATTCATATGGAAACATAAACTACCATGAATAGCCAAAACAATCCTCAGGGGGAAAAAAAAAGCAGGAGGTATCACACTCCCAGACTTTAAACTTTATTATACAGCTACAATAATCAAAACAGCCTGGTATTGGTACAAGAACAGGCATATAGACCAATGGAACAGGAGATAGATTCCAGAAGCAAAACCTAAATTTCTCAACCAACTCATCTTTGACAAAACCTCCACAACCAACCACTGGGGAGAGGAGAACCTATTCAGTAAATGTTACTGGGAAACCTGGCTGAAAACCTGCAGAAGATTAAAACAAGACCTCTACCTATCACCATATACAAAAATCAGCTCTAAATGGATCAAAGAGCTAAACGTAAAACCTCAAACTATAAGAACCTTAAAAAATGCAAGAGACACCCTGAAAGTTCAGAGATAAAGAAAAGAAAGAAGAGTATTTAAAAAGGTAGATATGTGGGCAAATCTGAATGAATATTGACTGTATAAAACTATAATAATGTCCTGTTTTGCTTAAAATACACATTGAACTAAAATAAACAACAATTATGGTAAATAATTTAGAAATAGAGTAAAGAATGAAGTAAAGTGATAAAACTGCTATTTATTCTAGGCAAGAATGAATGCTGCAATTTCTGCAGCGTTATCAATAGAACTTTCTTGATAACAGTATTCCATATATGAGTTTTCCAATATGCTAGCCACAAGTCACATGACTGTTGAACAATTTAATATGACTAGTCTAACTCAGTAATTGAATTTTTAATTTTATTTAATTTTCATTAATTTAAATTTAAAAAAATTTGTTTATTATAAAGATGTGGGGTACAATTCAGGGTTAAGTATACAAACATTGATCATGTAGGTACCCCTGTTGATGAGGTATGCTCCTCCCTCCCCTAGCAGTTTCCCTCAACTGCCAGTCCCACCCCCGCTTCCCTGACAGTTTCCCACTACTGCCAGTTGCTTTCTTATAGCATTATAATTGTTCAACGTCACCTTATGAGTGAGAACATATGGAACTCAGTTCTTTGTTTCTGTGATAAATCACTGAGTATGATATACTCCAAATCCATCCAATTTGCTGCAAAGTCTATATATTTGTCCTTTATGTCTGCATAATATTCCATTGTGTACATGTATCACATTTTTTTTTTTTTTTTTTGAGTTGGAGTCTCACTCTGTCGCCCAGACTGGAGTGCAGTGGCCGCTCCCAGCCACCGCAGCCTCGACCTCCTGGGCTCCAGTGATCCTTCCGCCTCAGTCTTCCAAGTAGCCGGAATTACAGGCATGCGCTACCACGCCCAGCTGATTTTTTGATTTATTGCAGAGATGAGGTCTCGCTGCCCAGGCAGGTCTCGTACCCGCGGGCTCAGGCAATCCACTCACCTCAGCCTCCCAAAGGCGCAGGATTACAGGCTGAGCCACTGAGCCCAGCGTATCACATTTTTAAAATCCAGTCCAGCTTCGATGGGCAGCATGGTTGGTCCCATGTTTTTGCTATTGTGAATAGAGCTGCAACAAACATACGTGTGCAGGTATCTTTTTTGTAGAATAATTTGAGTCCTCTGGGTAGATTCCCAATAGGGGAATTGCTAGGTCATATGGAAGGTCAATTTCTAGTTCTTTCAGAAATCTCCAGACTGTTTTCCAGAGAGGCTGTACAAGTTTGCATTCCCACCAGCAGTGTAGAAGCATTCCTTTTTCTCCACATCCTCACCAGCATCTGTTGTTGTTTGTTTTATTAATGATGGCTATTCTTACAGGGGTTAGGTGGTATCTCAATGTGGTTTTGATTTGTATTTCTCTGATGATGAGTGAGGCTGAGCACTTTTTCATGTGTCTGTTGGCTGCCTGTATATCTTCTTTTGAAAAGTGTCTATTCATGTCTTTTACCCACTTTTTAAAGGGGCTGTTTGTTTTTTTTCCCTTCAGTGCGTTTGAGTTCCTTGTAGATACTAGATGTTAGGCCTTTGTCAGATACGCAGTGGACAAATATTTTTTCCCATTCTGTGGGCTGTCTCCCTGCTCTCTTGATGGTTTCTTTTGCTTTGCAGAAGCTCGTTAACTTGAGGTCCTACTTGTCTATCTTATTTCTTAAGGTATTGGCTTTAGGGTTCTGGATAGGAATTTGTTGCCATTTCCAATTTCCATAGAGGTGTCTCCTGAATTTTCTAAGATTCTTATAGTTTGAGGTTTTATGTTTAGATCCTTGATTCATTTAGAGTTAATTTTTGTGTATGGTGATAGGTAGGGGTCCTGCTTCAGTCTTCTGCATGTGGTCAGCCAGTTTTCCCAGCACCATTTACTGTATAGGTTTTCCTCTCCCCAGTAGTTTTTGTTGGAGGCTTTTTCAAAGATGAGTTGGTTGAGGAATTAAGGCTTTGCTTCCAGAATCTCTATCCTGCTTCATTGGTCTATGTGCCTGTTTTTATACTAATACCAAGCTGTTTTTATTACTGTAGTTTTATAGTAGAGTAGTCCAACTCAGTAATTGAACTTTTAATTTTATTTACTTTTCATTAATTTAAATTTAAGTAGCCACACATGGCTAGTGGCAGTTACTTTTGACTAGACAGCTCTAGAATAACTACACTACACACACACACACACACACACACACACACACACACACACACACGCGCACATCGCACGAATAGTAAAGTGACTACTAGGCCAATAGAAAATATTATATTAAAATAATGAAATACAAAACAAAAACAATATAATAAAATATTATAAAAATAATGAAATACAAGGCAAGATACAAGGGAATCCAGACTAGGAGGAACAAATAAAAACAAATAATAGGATGGCATATATCAACAAAATACGAAGGAGACCCCAAAATTCTGGAATTATTCTTCGGGGGGTGGACACCTTGTAGTACAGGCTTCCGTCGCTAGGTATATGTTCTACGATCTCATGGGCATAAGTGCACCAGCTAGCATTGTTGTGAGAGGCTGAGTTCAGCTTCAGTGAATTTTGTTTTTGGAGATTCTCTCAACATGTTTGTCCATTTTATGAGGGGTTATTTAAGAGAGCACATGCCCACACTGCACTCAGTGTTCAGCAGATTTTGGTCTCAAATGGCATGGCCTCCGTGCCCCACTCGCCCTATTCACCCTATCTTGCCCTGAGAGACATGGAGTTTTGTTTCCCTGGATGAAAAAAGTCCTCAAAGGGAAACATTTTGCCAGTGTGGAAGAGGTGAAACAAAAAATGGCAGAAAGCACCAAAAGGCATCAAAATTGATGAGTTCAAAAGCTGTTTTGAGCTGTGGAAAAAGTGTCTCAACAGGTGTATTACATCAAACGAACAGTACTTTGATGGTGACTTAAGTTTAAACATGTAAGAATAAATACACAATTTTGTATAAATAAATTCCAGGTTTTGGGGGGGGTCCCCTTCATATACAGTAATTACACTAAATAAACAAATTCAAAATAAAGATAGTCAGCCTAGATTTTAAAACTCTATGTTTGTTTTAAGAGGCATATCCTTAAACATAAGAACACAGCAAAGTTTAAAAGTAAAAGGCCAGAAAAGACATTGCCACGCAATAAAACCTAACTAAAAAGAAAGCTGGATGAGCTAAATTGATAACAGACAAGATTTTAAGTCAAAATATTACTCTAGAAAAGAAAAGCATATTATAATGACAAAATAGAAACTTAAATGTGAATTCACCTGCCAGGTTCTGTGGCTCAGTCTGTAATCTCAGCCCTTTGGGAGACCGAGGCGAGTGGATTGCCTGGGCCCGCGGGTTTGAGACCCATCCGGGCAACTTGGCGAGACCTCGTCTCTACAATAAATCAAAAATTAGCCGAATGTGGTAGCATGCCTGTGGTTCTGGCTACTTGGAAGGCTGGGGCGGAAAGATCACTGGAGCCCAGCAGGTTGAGGCTGCGGTGGCCGGGAGCATGTCACTGCACTCCAGTCTGGGTGAATGCACCTAATAACGAAGCCTCAACATATACATAGCAAAAGCTGGTAGAAGTAAAACAGAGAAATAGACAAATAGTCAACCATAGTAGCTGATTTAAAACCTTTTTTTCATTAACTGATAGAACAGACAGAAAAATGGCAGGATTAGAAAATTAAAACAGTAAAGACAGATGATTTACTATTTTCTGGTGATTGGGACCATCTTAGAAATCTTTCCTCTCCTTCATGTTTCCACATGGCATCTTCAAGGGGCATTTCTCATTTGTAACTGTGAGACCACACGTGTCTGCTGAGCCAACGCTTATCAGTCCCAGAACTGATAATAGTATGCAGTTTAATTTTTGTACTTCTATGCTTGTTTTTCTAAGTACTTTTCAGAGAAAGCTCATATCTTCAATGGTTATCTTTCTTTTGTAGATTAGGAAATGTCAGTTTATATACTAAATTACTATCAGTTTTACAAATAATAAGTGTTGTAATGCTAAGACGCAAGTCTTTTGACTCAAAATCTTCTGTTTTTGTTTTTTTCTACTAAGATGTTGTATAAAGGACGACTTATAAAAATATTTAACTGGCTGAACGTGGTGGCTCAAGTCTGTAATCCCAGCACTTTGAGAGGCCGAGGTGAGGTGATTGCCTGAGCCCACAGGTTCGAGACCAGCCTGGGCAACTTGACAGACTTCCTCTCTACAATAAAGAAAATTAGCTGGGTGTGGGAGCGCGCATCTGTAGTTCTGGCTACTTGGAAGGCTGAGGTGAAAGGATTGCCGGCGCCTAGCAGGTCAATGCTGGGGTGGCCATGAGCATGCCACTGCACTCCAGCCTAGGCAACGCAGTGAGACTCTCACTCAAACAAACAAACAAAACAACAAAAAAATTTAACTAAGAACCCTCTATATTCAGAAAACTATCTATAACTCACCTGCCTCATGCTTCCTCTTTGTGGCTGGGTAATGAAATGAACACGGAGTGTAAAACCATAGTCTGAGAACTACCTGCTGGTATTGGTCAAGACACATACATTTCCCTCATTCTCAGTTTCCTCATTGAGAAGTGGAGATAATATTGTCCACTTCACATATAGTTATTAAAAGTCTTAGGGAGCTAAAGTATTTGTTTCCTAGGTCACAAAGAGATGGTAAAAATAACGTCACAAATCTGGCTCTGGCTCTACCCTGACTTGCTCTGTGAGATTCCTGGCATATTCAATTCTAGATGCCACCAGCAATAACTCAGACTCTTTGTTGTTTAGTCTTTTGAACGATTGTCAGAAGGATATTAGAAGACTATAAAGATAAATTATATCTGGGTACTGCCTGTAAGAATATTATTATGATATTGTTCCATTTTTCTAAGGCTCTAGGTATAATGTGAAACTGAAACAAATTTTTGAGGCAGTGATATCTAAAGGAGTGAGAATTTATAATTTAGTGTATCTGAAGAATAGTTTTAGTTTAGTTTTATGCTTTAAATAGAGGGTTACATTAGGTCAATGCTTCTAAAATATGAATGTGTATATGGAACAACTGGGGATCTTGTGAAAATACAGATTCTGATTCAGTAAGTCTGGGAGGGACATGAGATTCTGAATTTCTAACCAGTTCTCAAGTGATACCAATGCTGATGATCCAGTTTTAAAAGTAAGATACTATATACCTTCTAAAGAAAATATTTTGTTCCGGTAAAGGTTCTATTTATTCTAGCTAAGGTGCTTCATTGCAAATAATGGCAACTTAATTCTGGTAATGTAAAATGAAAAGGGAACTTATTAAGAGGATACCAGATAGCTCACAGCATTGATGAAGATGCTGAGAAACCATGTTCAGGAAACTGAGTAGGATATGAAGGCTAAGTCATGGTCAAGATCATCTTAGACACAGCTTACTCATGACTCCATTACTACGTCCAGCTCTGCTAGACACTTCACAGCAATACTGGATTCTTGACTGCCATATATGTGGCAAATAATCTTTGACTATTCTCAAGTCTGTGCATCATTCTCAAGAGATTCGAAATCCCAGTCTTGAGATGCTAATTTGCTATGCTGAAATCATAAACCTTCCTCAGGCTGCTGGAACTGCCTTTCCTTCAAGGTATGGTCCTACCTCTTACTCATCTCGAAATTTCCCACAAATAGAAAGGATATTTGGATATTTGTATTGGACAGCCCCAAATGGCAAATGTCACTACACTCAAATCTTAGAAAGGAAGGAGCTACAAGATACTATGCAATCCCAATACATCTTTTTGAAGAATATAACTTCCCAAGATGCTGTAAGACTTGTTAAAGTTTTCATATAAAGTTGGTGGGTAAGACTAAAGATAAGACTAAAATTTTCAGGCTGGTGGTGGTGGCTCATACCTGTAATACCTGGGAGGTTGAGGTGGGAGGATTGCTTGAGCCCAGGAATTCAAGACCAGACTAGCAACATAGTGAGAACTTGTGTCTACAAAAAAAATCAAAAAATTTAGCCAGCCGTGGTGGCATGTGCCCGTAATCCCAACTACTTGGAAAGATGAGGTGGGAGGATTGCCTGAGCCCAGGAGGTTGAGATTATGGTTAAATGTGTTCACACCATTGCCCTTTAACTTGGGTGATAGAGTGAGACTCCGACTCAAAAAAAAAAAAAAAAAGATTAGAGTTTTCAAATTCTTTCTAATTTCCACACCACCCATCATCTGAATCCTTTGAACACTTTTTCATCATTGACTTAATTTATTCATTTATAGATGTTTAGGAGAGAAAATTAGTACATGGTAGATTTCAAAAGTCAATGCCATTACATAGTTTACATTGCGGATACTAGTGAAGAGTCACTATTATGAAGATTGACAAAATGTGACAATCGAGTAATGAAAGCGGATTTATTTAACCAAGAAGTTAGCAATCTCTTTATAAGTGAATGTTGGAAAAGAGAAAATAAGTAAAGATAAACATATTTCTATTTTACATTGACCAGGTAAAGTGTTTTAGATGAATGTACCTTTAAAAATTGGGTATAGCTGCATGGTAAATATTTGCATACCTAGTCCTGAATTGTACCCACAATTTTAAATTTAAAAAAATTGGGTATAGATTAAATTTTGAGTTGAAAATTTAAACTTTAATAAATCAGAGAGAAGATATTCTACTTTGTCTCTTTAAGAGTTATCAAATACACTTTTTAAAAAAAAAGGTACATAAACACACACTCACACACAACTATTTCCTTCATGGCTGAAACTTAGAGATTCCAAGTTATTTTTGGTTGCCAGATTTTAACCCAGAGGAAGTTTTATGGCTGAGTTAAAACCCCCTGAAAGCAAAGGTTACAATGGAAATGCTGACAGAGTCCATGCCATGGCAATATTTGTCAGTCTAGTTTTATTAAAACAATAAACAAACTTTTGTTCAAGAGCAAGTGCATGTTAAAAAAAAAAGAAAGAAAGAAAGAAAAAGGGGCCCCTTTCTGCATCTAATGCCTTATTGTTATTTTCTTGCCTGTGCTCTGATCCTGAGCTTCCTGGGTCTCACATGCAATTATTGGTTTGAAATGAACCCTTCCACACCAGCTCTTTATAAAAAGGACAATACAACACCAGAAGAGGGAGCTCATATCTTCACAAGCTAAAGTGGATACCGAGCATATACTCATTCAGGGCGTTGGGTATATTTATAACTGGCAATAGTATCTGTGATTTTAATTTCTTAATTGACTGTGAATGTACTTTTGTGCCAGGTTATTATCTAACAAATTGCATCTGTTTCCTCTTTTATTGCCAAGTAACACATCAAGGTCTAAATAATACCTCATGTCTTACATACTGTGCATGCTCCAGGGAGACCAGAGGCTCACCTCCTTGCCTAACATAGTCAGCAAACCAGACGGGGCTGGTTAATGCTTCTCACATTTGCTGTTTACAGGGGAGTCTCAGTGACCCTATGGGGAGTGGGTTTATAATAATTTATTTCCCCTGCCCTTTTTCTCACCAAAAATGATGTTGTGCACAGTGTTTGCAAATGCCATGAATCTAACAGGAAAATAGAATTATCCAAGCAACAGCTTTTCAAAGAATAAACACAAGGAATAAATATCAACGAAGCCAAACTAAAATATGAAGGAAACCATGTCAAATATGCTGAAATGCCCAAATAAGACATTTAAAAAAAGCTTTTGCATTTGCAGAAAGTTTCTGAAAATAACAAAAGGGAATAAGATGTTTGAAAAGTAATGGTGGGCTGGAGGCAAAAGTGCAGTGAATTGGTGAGAAATTTTCCATTGCCCAGAGAAGTGCCTGAACTCACCAGAACAAATGAGCCCAAATTTGCTGTGCTAATTAAATTATATGGGAGGCTTGGTGCTCACATATTCCAGCTACCAAGTCCTATTAGTTAAGAAAAGATATTCTCAAACCAGTCTGAAACTAGAATCATCTGTGGGCCCAGGGCATACCCCAGAACAATTAAATGAATGCTCCTGGGGTCCTGGGGGGTGAGATACCCATCAGTATTTTTTAAAGCTCCTGGGTGATTTCAGAGTGCAGCCAAGTCTGTGAATCAGTGACTTAGAGGAACCCTGCAGCCCTAAAAATCTTGACCTTTCAGCTGAAGAAAAACTACAGATGTTTGTAGCAGGACATTTCCTCAAGGCAATTTACTGGGCCCCTTTGACTGTTACCAGCATTCACAATTCGATTCTGTGGCTCATAGCCTATTTGGTAGAATGTCTATAACAGATGTTTAAATGACATTAACAAATGGAAGCCTCCAAACCTTTCTTTGTTTAATAAGTAACAGGAGGTCCTTTTTAAAATAATGACCTGTAGTGATCAACTTTAATCCCCCTAAAATTGCCATTTTTTCTCCTCTATAAGCTAGCTGACCTTTGGACGACAAAGCCACTTTGCAGACAGCAGCAAATTGGAATTTGGGCTAATTGAGCAGTCAATCAGATTGCTATGCGCTCCGTCTCATGTTGTTAGTAAGGTTGAAATTATGGAAGGTGGTTGATTATTCCAGACATCTGAAGGATTCTTCTGAATTCAATCAATTCCTTCTTCATGAGCTGTTCTCAGGGTCAAAACTTTGAAAAGAGTGGATAATATTTGGGAGATGGAAAGGCCAAAGTCAAGCCCAACTGGAATTCAGCAAAAACCTGTGAACATAGAAGATGTGCTTTCAATGTTTCACATTGTAGTTCACATTTTTGTGATTTTAAACTGTTATTTTGAGCAAAAGTTTGTTTCTAAGTAGCCAATAAATTGCACATATGCAAATAGACTGAGTTTCAGATTCATTTATAGGAAACATCTTCCCAGCCTTCTTGCCTGTAACCACCTCCTGCAGTTTCTTATTAATGCACATGTGCAATGGCTGCTCAGCCAACGGTCGGCAGCCCTGGCTATACTCTGGAGCAGATGGTGTGTGGGTGCTTTAGCAGATCTTAGAAGAACCTTATGCAGAACCACAAGATCTTGAGAAGAGCTGGACACTGTTCCCCTGCAACTGGAGCACAACTCACTGCTCAGCAAATGCTAACTTCTAGCTAAGTAGCTGCCCCTTCTTCTCCTCACTCCAATCTAGGCAGAGGGCTAATAAACAAGGATGCACTAAACTTTTAGTTTTCACTCTTCTCCATGACATCTCAAAAAAGCTAAATAAATAACTCCCACCTTTCTCCTCTCCCTCCATTCCCTTTGGGAGCAAATCCTTAGCAATCAGTAGTTCCTTAGGAGCAGAAATAAGAAAAAAGTGAAAATCTTTGCTTTCCTTTAGAACTACCATAAACTATGAAGAATAACTCAAATGAGATCATGGATGTGACAAGTTTATGTTTATCATGATTAATGGCTCACAAAGAACTTTATATAGGTGACCTTTATTCCTCCCAACTTCCGTGGAGCAGATATTGCTACCACTTCTAGACAGACAAGGAGACTGAGATTTATTGATATGAAGTGACTTACCTCAATAATCAAGCACACTCTAAAATGTGTTTCACCTATTTCATGGCATTTTTTTTAAACAATGGGATAACAAAACATACTATTCCAAGCCTTAAAAAAAAACAACCCGTTAAAACATGCTCTCATGACATTTGAATTCCATATAAAGTAATTTTTTTTTTTTTTTTTTTTTTGAGTTGGAGTCTCACTCTGTCGCCCAGACTGGAGTGCAGTGGCCGCTTCCGGCCACCGCAGCCTCGCCTGCTGGGCTCCAGCGATCCTTCCGCCTCCGCCTTCCGAGTAGCCGGAATTACAGGCATGCGCTATCACGCCCGGCTGATTTTTTGATTTATTGCAGAGATGAGGTCTCGCTGCCCAGGCGGGTCTCGAACCCGCGGGCTCAGGCAATCCACTCACTTCAGCCTCCCAAAGGCGCGGGATTACAGGCTGAGCCACCGAGCCCTGCTATAAAGTAATTTTTGAAGTTGAATTGAGACTTCCTGTATAGAAGCCTGATTGTAGTCCCTTGGCTAGTGATACAACCTGCACATTTGTGTTCTGTCTTCCTGGTCAGCCTCAGTCCCCAAAGGCTTTCTAATTCTAGACCTCTTGCCTCTTTACAATAAACTACTCATTAATTTTTCAACCAAACAGCTCATTTCACACAGGGATCCGAAGTGGTTTCATCTTCTTAAGCAAAGGAAAGCCAAGATGGTAACAAGATAGGGAGCTTTACAGTGACCTGTGAGTGGGTAGTGACCAATGGCCAGTGAGATTCCCCAAATCACAAAGTCAAGCAGAGCAAGGAGAAAGAGGCAGGGATGCCACACTGAAGATGGAGAGGAAGGGCTCAGATGAGAGCATCTGAGAGGGTTTCCTTGCTTGTCTCCAAGCTCTCAAGATTTGCAGGTACAAGAGCTCATTCAGAGACTGAGTGTTACCTGTTCATAATAGACAAAGCATGCACCCTGGGCCTTAAGAGGAAGAAAGTCAACGGCAAAGGGATTCTAGAAAAAAAGTAGGTTCCGGGTCTCATGCACCATCTGGAAAATGCATAGTTTCCATGAATGGAGGTAAGTGGATATCTCACAGGTCAAGACTGTCCAAGTTGACTTAAGGTCCCCTTGCAATTATTATTATTGAGTCAGAGTTTTGCTTTGTCACTCAGGCTGTAGTTCAGTGACATGATCACTGCTCACCGCAGCCTAGACCTCTTGGGATTAGGCGATCCTTCTACCTCAGCCTCCTGAGTAGCTGGGACTACAAGCAAATACCACCACATCTGACTTTTTAAAAAATTTTTTGTAGAGACAAGGTCTCATTATGTTGCCTAAGCTGGGCTTGAACTCTTAGGCTCAAACAATCCTCTAACCTCAGACTCCCAAAGTGCTGGGATTACAGGAGTGAGCCACTGTGCCTGGCCTACAGTTATTACTTTAATTTTTTTAGTTGTCTTTTAAGAACATTTTATATTAATTAAATTTATCCTTAGGGTTCTAGAAAAGGGGTGAAAACACATTTGTATGTTATCTAGGAAATTATGTGCAGTGCATTGCTAGATGTGATGGGCTAGGGATCCATAAATATAGTATTTTGGTAATCATGATAAAAGTAGAGAATGATAAACTTTCTTTATAAGAAATTATATTTTTGATGTCATCTTTATGATAATGGTATTAGAAAGTTTATTGTGAGTTCTGAGGTTCCCATCTCTTTTTTTTATTATTTTTTTAATCAATATTTTTTATTATGATTTTGTGGGGTACACTTAAGGGTTAGGTGTACAATTACGTTTCATTCAGGCACCCTGTTGATAAGAGGTGTTTCCCCATCCCCAGACAGATATTTGCGATTGTTAATCCCATCCCCTTCCCCCCCATAGTTTCCCAGTACCGTCAGTCATTTTCTTATAGTACTACATTGGATGTTCAAGGGCCATTATATGAGTGAGAACATGTGATACTCGGATCTTTGTTTCTGTGAGAGGTCACTCAGTATTATAGACTCTAGTTCCATCCAGGTTGCTGCGAAATTCATGATTTTGTTCTTTTTTATGGCTGCGTAGTATTCCATCGTGTATATGTACCACATTTTCTTAATCCAGTCCTCTTTTGATGGGCAACATGGTTGTTTCCAGGTTCTTACTATTGTGAACAATGCTGCGATAAACATACGTGTGCAGGTATCTTTTTTATAGAGTGATTTGAGGTCTTCAGGGTATATTCCCAGTAGGGGGACTGCGGGGTCTCTTTTATTTTTTATAGTACTTAAAACAATTTTTCTGATTCTTCTGTATCAACTTACAATTTAAATAAAATGGATGACTGAACATTAGAACTAGGAGAGTTATAATAATTTTTTTTAGTCAAAACTACAATTTACTGGGAGCAAACTGAGGGTTGGAGAAGTTATATGATTTGCCCCAAGTCACACATCTTGTTAGAGGCAGATCTAGGACTAAAACTGAGGAAAATATGCAGTGGATTCTTACTCACTTAAAAAAAAATTATTGAGTCTTTCCGAATAAATGTGTTGAGTAGCAACATTCAGAAAGCAGGTGAAAAAGAAGACAAAGCACAGGATTGGAACTACAGGATTCTCTCAGAATTCCAGTCATTTAAAGTCAGTAATGACTGGCTCTAGCTGACCTTTAGGCAACTTATATAATCCTGGCTGTTATTTCTTTGATTGTATGTGTGTGTGTGTGTGTGTGTGTGTGTGTGTATAACAGTTATCAGTTTAGCAGTTCACGGAATACCAATTTTAAATCACGCATTCTTTTCCAATAAAAATGAAATAAGAAATACAGAAATTTAAGAATTCTATTTACCTTAATGCATTCCCATTATTCTGTAAACTTCATGAAGACAGGGTGTGAGCTATCTTGTTCACCATTATATCCTGGTGCTTGGAACATATTGGACTCAATAAATACTGGTGCCTTTTGCTGGTCTTTCTCTAACTACTGACTTGAAAGCCAGTAAATATTCAAGCGTGCATTGAGTATCTGATCACATGAAAAATTTCTCAGATATGGATAAATATACTTTAAAGAGGCTGGAAAATCCATTTTTATTCCATATATGTGTTTAAAATTTGACAGTGACTTTTCTAGTAGTAAGAAAAATGTTCACTTGCAAGCATAGTTTCACCGAGGAAGAGACGTGTTTTGCAATTATTCAGTAAATACAAGGTGATTTTCCATGCAATCTCATTTGATTTTTATAAAATCTCTGTGAAATAGGTGAGACTGATATTGCTATCATCACCTTTAGTTTATGTAAATGGGAGGCTCAGTAGCTGATTTAGACCCTTTCCTACCAAAGATGATACTAAACAAATTCTCCAATCACTGGGGATAAGAACACAGACCTTCTGCCTCCAAATCCCATATATTTCCCCACACCCCCTGCTTTCTTTTCACATAGAAACTGTGGCCCAAGCCGGGCTCGGTAGCTCAGCCTATAATTCCGTGCTTTGGGAGGCTGAGGTGAGTGGATTGCCTGAGTCCGTGGGTTCGAGACCCGCCTGGGCAATTTGGTGAGGCCTCATCTCTACAATAAATCAAAAAATTAGCCAGGCGTGGTAGTGTGTGCCTGTAGTTCTAGCTACTTGGAAGGCTGAGGCGGAAGGATTGCTGGAGCCCAGCACGTTGAAGCTGCGGTGGCTGGGAGCGGCCACTGCACTCCAGTCTGGGTGACAGAGTGAGACTCCGACTCAAAAAAAAGAAACTATGGCCTTGGTAAATTACTAATCATACCTTGTACTTTTAAACTGCGTTAAAGATCATGGTCTTGCGACTGTCCCTCCATAGGACTATAGGGGCTACTCAGTAGAGAAGATCAAGTTGTTAGTAGCTTCAGGAAACTTTCCTCCTTCTCTGTGTGGTCTCCACCTTTAATATAAAATTTGGTGGTCTTTGTTATATGTCTTGGTGTCAAATTTGTTTATACAAATTTTATAATCATAAGGATCTCCAGATAACAACAAACTAATCATTCTTGGGAAAAATGCAACCAATTTCTGAGATGACAGTAGAATTTGGACAGATCCTTTGCGTTTACTGTAATAAAGCCTCAAGTCAATTCAACAAATAATGTTGAGTATTTTCTATGATTAAGGTAGCTCTTGTGATTATAAACATAAGACATGTTCCCTGTCTTTAAGCAATATGCAGTTTCATGGAAGAGACTGACCTGGACAATTAAATGCACAATGTGATACATGTTAAACAACCAGGATAACAAAACAACTATGGATACAGAGGAGGGGTTCAAAATACTTCATCAGATCAGGGGTGATTTTACAGGTGACTCATAATCTGGGCTTTCCAAGGTGAATTGGGTTTTGTCAATCCGGAAGATGGAAGTAGTATGAGAAAAGCATCGTGGCATAATAATACAAGACTGTAAGGGAAATGATAGAAAAATGTTGTAGTTAGAGTATGAATCTTTAGGAAGAAATGATGGGAAATGAACATGGGAAAGCATAACAAAAATTTGGAGTCTTTGAATATCAGTTCCTCTTTTTGCTTCTAATTCTTTTAGGTGGGAAATTTCCAAGTCACTGAGAATTAGGTTTTTAGAGGAATTAAAAAAAAAAAACCAGACTGATTTTTCCTTTAAAAAAAAAGTGTGTGTGTGTGTGTGTGTGTGTGTGTGTGTGTGTTTTGTACTTGACTCAAGAAGAGATTAGGATAGAGTTTGTATGATTAAAATAGCAGGTATGGGATTGCTTGGGGACCAGAGAATCATGCATACAAGTTTAGAGTTTGGTTTAACCTTTCCCAAAATTTTTTAAACTTAGAAATGCATCCTGTATGTACCAGGCACTTATTATGGATAAAGATTAGTCAGGAAGTAAAACAACTCCAAATTTGGTGAACAGATATAGGTGGTAGGACTTAAGCATCTCACATAATGATTACAAACAAAGGTCTAAGGTTTATGGACCATGTGTGATCAAGTTGTATCCGTGGTGTCATATCGATAGAGTGCCTTTAGTGGGAGACCAACCCATGACACAATCACTATGTGGACCTCTACCAAGTCATCTATAAACGAAAGCAGGGCTTCTTGACTTAAATGTGAATGGAAATCTCCTGGGGAGCCTGGTAAATGCAGATTCTGATTCCACAAGTCTGGCCAGATAAGCTACTGGTCCGTGGGCTATACTTTGAGTAGCAAGGGGTCCTTCCTACTCTGAACAAAGGCCCAGGCTTTTGTGAGTCTGGGTTCTAGACCTGGTGGTCTTTTTCATTTTATGATTCAGGGCAAATTACTTAACCTTGCTGAATATCTTGGCTGCCAGGCAATTATCATTTTAAGAAAACTGACATTTATACAAAAAAATGTGCTTAACCTCAAGGATTGTGGAAATTAACTCAACCATCATCTTCCAGCAACTAATTACAAAGCACTAGACTAAATGGAAGAAAAGTGACATCATTTAAAATAAGACATTTTTCTTGGAAGTGAACTTTTAGGCACTGAAACAATGAAGGAACTTTATTCTTAAGCTATGTTGTGAGTAGGCTGAGGGCTACATCTTGTAAAAGAGTCAGAAAATGAACCCTTTCTGTCTAAGATATTTGGGTTTTGCCTGGGAAACCAGAGTGTTAACTTTTTGATGGTTTTTAATTGGGTCGTTATTGGAAAAAGGTGTGGAACGTCTCAATCTGGTCACATCACTTCAGTCTCTATAAACACCTCAGATTCTCTTATATTGTCAGCCAGCTGGTGTCCTCATATTCCCTGGACATTTCCCATTTGTGTTCCCTAAATTAGTTACAGAACAAATGACTGGCTTTACTTATCTACACCACTATTATACTTTGTTCTCCCATATTTTGCTCTCTTAAAAGGAGGACACAGTATTCTACTATGGTTTGAATTACTCATAAAGATTGAACATTTTGGAAATTTAAACACAAGTTAGAGTTTTGTATTTGAAAAAATAGCTCTGGAAAAAAATTCTCCACTGAATCTTACAAAAACAAGATTATTCTATCTTAAAAAAAAGTTTTTTTTGTTTTTTGCCACAGGATATCTGCTGGAAAAGATAGTTTAATTTTTATTCTGATGGTTGAGCTAAGAATTTCAGGTCAGTCTCTGTTGTTGTACTGTTGAGATTAATGTTATCTGTTATTTGTTTAAGCTACCTCCTGCTAATGGGAACTATGTATGTATGTATGTATGTATGTATGTATTTTTTTATGTTGGAGTCTTACTCTGTTACCCAGACTGGAGTGCAGTGGCATGGTGATCTCCCACTGCAGCCTCAAACTCCTGGGTTCAAGCATTCTTCCCTCTGCAGCCTCCTAAGTAGCTGGGACTGTAGGTGTGCACCACCACCACACTCAACTAATTTTTTGATATTTTATAGAGATGAGGTCTTGCTATGTTTTCCAGGCTGGTCTTGAACTTCTGGACTCATGAAATTCTCGCATCCTTACCTCCTAAAATACTGGGATTAAAGATGTGAGCCACTGTGCCTGGCTAATGGGTACTTTAAAGACAGAAAACAAAACAAAAACCACCAACAGACAGAAAGATATACCAAAACAAAAACCCAAGAAAAAACAACAAAAAAATTTCCATGTCATTGAGAATTAGGTTTTTAAAGGAATTTTTTTAAAAAAAACAGACTATTTCCTTAAAAAAAAAAGTGTGTGTGTGTGTGTGTGTGTGTGTGTGTGTGTGTGTGTGTGTTTTGTACTTGACTCAAGAAGAGATTAGGATAGAGTTTGTATGATTACAATAGCAGGTATGGGATTGCTTGGGGGCCAGAGAATCATGCATACAAGTTTAGAGTTTGGTTTAACCTTTCACAAAATAGAGAAAATAAATATTATTTTTCATTTTTTAAACTTAGAAATGCATCCTGTATGTACCAGGCACTTTATTATGGATAAAGATTAGTCAGGAAGTAAAACAACTCCAAGAATTTCTACAACAAAAACCGTGGAAAGAAATAATCTGTAACCATAGAACATTTATTCCCAGCTCCAGTATCTTGATATTTCAGGATGTTGGCAGATTTTATAAGGGTTTTTAAGATATTTTAAAATAAACTACTAAAATTGTCTATGGTGAATCATTAAATACTAGTTACATAGGATCAGAACTCCAAACATATATTAGGTTTTTTTTTTTTTTTAAAAGGAACAATAGTATATGGTCAAGTAAGGTTGTATAAGTCATAAGATTAGAATCCAGATTTGCCACTAACTAACTGAATGACTGACTACCTACTTTCATGCTTAAGCAACCACGCTTAAGTTGTTCAATTTCTTTGAGCTTTAATGCCTCATCTTAATATGGAAGGAAAACTACTTGTCTTGCCTTCTTTCAAGGAATGTTTTAGAGACCACAATGAAACAGAAATGTGAAAATGCTTTGTGGATATCAAAGTGCTATTATAAAAGCAAAGTTAGACACCATGTTTGTGTTACTACTGTGCAATCTAGGGAACAGCAGTCACTTCTATTTGCAAAAGTGACTACATTTATTTTGAGAGTTATTGTAGGTTGGGCTCTGTGAGAAGCAAATTCTGAGATGGAGAGTAGCATGAGGTGGGTTTATTAGGGATGCTTTTGGGGTCCACAGCTGTGGAAGGGAAGGGTGCAGGATTGGGCTGAAGGAGAAGCTGAGCTGTGAGGCAGTCTCAATGGGGGGCTCAGATAACACTCTGGAGAGCTCTGAAGCTGGGGTGACATTTCAGAGTTGTCCCAGGTGGGGTGAGGGGTTCTGTGTCCATCTGTCACTGGACATGGACTTTCCTGGGAAGGAAACATGTCCTTGAGCAAGGTGGCTGTCTTTTTCATCCAATCCCTGACATGGATCAACAGTTGAAGGTCATCTGCCAGCAGCATTCCTAGTGATGACATAAGTTCTTCACTCCTGAAGAGGGTTAGCTAAATACTAGAATGGTCAAATGTTCTTTTATTTAGGCTGCATCAAATTAATGTCTTTGAGGGCTTTGCTAGATTCTGACATAAGTAGTAAGAGTCATATTAAAACATTTCTATTCCAAATACTGTTATAATGCTATTTCCTGAGAATCAATCTTTATAATTCCAGAAAACAATCTTTGTCCTAAATTTTGTGAGAAAATATTTTTTAGAAGCAGTATTTAAAATTTTTAACATTACTATAATAAATCTTATAATAATGATGAACTGATGAATTAAAAATCTGCAAGTCCCCACAGATGTCGTTCTGAAGAACAGGGTGAGCATGCACGTCACGTGGTCACCATCCACGCATGCGGAGGCTCTCACTTGACGTTCAGGATAAACTGTGAGGCACTGAGAGTGCTGTTGATCAGGGCCCATTTTATAGGTGATGAATAAGGTTGAGAGTTTAAAGAATTCACACAAGGTCTCAAAGATAGAAAATGGCAAAACACGTGCCCAAACCTCAGTTTTCTGATTTGAAGTGCAGTACCATTCACTATAGCACAATCTCTCAGAGTAAAGGATTGGCATGTATAAATATGTATATATATTTCACATCTATGTTCTGAGCATTGCTTTACTCCATGCAATCAGTGATTTCCCTTCCCTAAAATCTATCTCCTGAAATTAAAGTACAGTAATGTCCATCTGTTCATTCACTTAATAAATATTCTCTGAGGTGATGGGCATTGTACTAGGCCCTGGGGTATAAACATGGACAAGATATAGTCCCTGCGTTTGAGAAGCTTTGCATTTACTAATTTTTTTCTAACATCTGCTTAGATCAGCTTTGGGGCATAGAACAGGAATTTGGCAATGAAATAGAAAGGAAGGGCTCCATCATATACACTCTTGCTTTAAAATCTGAGACATATTTTTATTTAAGGATTGTGATGATGCATAAGATATGAATTGTCAAAGTGCTGTAGGTTTTTATTTTCCCTCAGAGTTTGCAATGTGGTGCCCCATCTTTCCCAGTTCCTACAAGGAGTAGAAAGTGAAAATAGAGATTCCAGGAATGTTTCAATATTTTTCTGAAAATTGAATCCCCCAAATAGATAGCTGCATATCTCTTGTAATTCAAGAAGGAAACATCTGCCATACTATTATCTTGAGGAAATTTCTGTTCTTAAGTTTCAATTTATGATTCAAGAGATAGTCTCACTTTTTAGTCCTTGAATCATGAGGCGGAATTGTTTTACTTTGTAATGATTACATAACCGAAATCTAGGAAGCTTCTGGCAAGTGCTAAAAACATCTATATTGATTAATTGAAATACTATTGCTGAAGAGTTTAAAAGTGAATACATTCTGAATGTCTATTTGTTGTGGAATTGTTTTAGAAATTGCCTGCCTCACAAAAAGGTTCTAATTAGAGCCACCTGTGCCCACCGTGATAGCTAGAGCTGGAAAAGGTCATTGATTTTGATTAATGTAATGATTGATAAGGAAGCCACGCCTTTTCAAAACTGATTGAAATTCTGTTTACTTCATAGCAACAGAGGCTAGACACTGAAACATTTATTTTCCTGTTTGTTGCTGGCTTAAATGTCAGTAATCAGGACTGGACTTCTCTGTTCAAGGGCTATTAAAATGGCTTTATATGAACCAGACAATAAATGGGTTTAGCCTGATCAAATGGCTTTGTATTTGGCATAACTGACTTTAGACTGATAACAACATGCCAACACATGGTAAAGTGTTTTTTTTTTTAGGATTTTATTTTATTATTTTATAAGAGAAGTAAAAATGTAAGTCATCCTGTTTTTTTTCGCCTCCACCTTTATTTCTATTGAAAATACTTATTTCAAGATATCTAAATTTTTCTAAGTGAATAGTAAAAAAGCATAAAAAAGATAATGTAAATATTTCCCAGACATAGCAACTTTTTATAAGAATAACAAAGGGAATCTAACGGAGTTAGAGAGTAGAACTGGTAGTTACCAGAGACTGGGAAGGCAAGAAGGACAAGAGGGACAAAGAGAAGTTGGTTAATGTGTGCACAAACACAGTTAGAAAAAATACATTCTAGTGTTTGATGGTCTACTAGAAAAATTATAGTTATCAAAAATTTATTGTATATTTCAAAGGAGCTAGAAGACAAGAATTATATTGTTCCTAGTACAAAGAAAAGATAAATGTTTGAGGTGATGCATGACCTAAATACCCCGATTTGATAAATACACATTGTATACAAATACCAAAATATCACATTTGCCCCCTAAATACGTACAACTATGATATATCAATAAAAAATACCAAAAAAAAAAAAGCCTTTTATGGGACAGGCGGAGTCTACCATTACATATTCTAAAGATGCTACAAGATAATCTTACAATTAAACAGTACCATGACTTCTTATTTCAGAAACAGTCAGCATATCAGAACTTTTTATTCTCAAATCTCTGAAAAGGAAGCATTGACTGGGCCATGATTTATAACTCATGTACACAATTTATTTTACAGGGACAACAGTTTTATTTGGAATAAAACTGATTTTTTGTTGTTATTGGCTTGGGTAACTCAGTTCTTAGTTCAATAACTTATAGATGTGATTACTTTAGTATACAAATATACAATGTTAATGAAGGAAAAATATTAGATGTAGCTGTCAGAAAGCATTATCTATTATTTAAAACTTCAAGTCTTGAGATTAGATTTTAGATTATAGATATATTCCACATTTGCTAGCTGTAAGACAGCTTATATTTTAAATATTCAGAAATAATAATAGTAAGAAAAGTAAAAAAGAGGACTTTTTTTCTTACAAGCAAATCTTTTGGAAGATAATTACTACTGGACTCTCTTATGGAGAAATTAGATCATTTTTGGCCCATTTGTGTATATTAAGAGAATAATCTGCTCTAGTTTTTTTCTTCAAGGGGATAGATTTTCTCCAAAGAACCTACACACTGTAAAAATGAAGCATGATTCTATTTGTAACACTAGTTTTAAATATACTGAAAGATAATGAGCCCAGAGTTCTTATAAAATCATTGACATTATCATTTAATCACTAACTTTTAAAAATGTTTAATATTTTTTAGGATAAATATTTTTTGAACACTGACATTTTCCCATTAAAATAGCATAAATTACTCAACAGTTTAAAAAATAACTGATTATTTGATTAATAACAGACAATGAACAAAGAACTTATTTTCAGAGGCAAGGGAAACATCTTAGGTTTAAGCTTAAGTAACAAGATTAAATAAACATACTGGTTTCCTCTGTGATATCAGTTCCACATCCCTGACAAGCATTTGTGAATGAGATAATTGTAGATACTAGCATAGGCTAAAAGATAACAGTGTGATTGATATGTTTACCAACTAATTAATAATTGTAGATTGAAGAGATGTGCAAAGTCAGCATGCTGGGTCATGTTCAGAGCTTTGGTTAAGGGACCTTCTAGAATCTTATTGCCTTCATTTTCTCGATTAAAATAACAGGTCAAAGAAACCAAATATCTGGGAGGTTTTCACTAAAATGTGCTAATTAATTTTTAAAATGAAAATGCTTGTATAATACTTTTCAGTTATCTATAATGGGAGTGGGTGACACAGGAGGACACAAAGCTATCACCTTTGAATCAAAAATGAGGTAGGGCTATGTTTTTGATGCTAACTGGAACTATTAAATTGTATGCTCCATGAGGTTGGGTCAGTGTTTTCTGTTCCTCTTTCTCTCCTCCTTCTTCTTCTCCTCATCTTCGTCATCCTAATCCCTTTTCCTTCTCCTCCTCCTTTTCCGTCACATCACCTGGTACAACACCTGACTCCTAGGCACCCAATACATATTTGTTGAATTATATTTAAAAAAGAGGAGATTAGGAAAAAGGAAAAGAGAGAAATGTACAAACAATTCCACAATCCGAAGAGGATGAAACCCTATTTTTCAAGTCTTTTTTCTACTTTACCTACATTTAATTTTTTTTGGAATCTCAGTTTCCTCAGAAGACAAATGGGTATGATAAAGTAATCTATTTCATAGACAGTTATCTGGATTAATGAGACAACATGCAGTAAAGCACTTTGTAAAACAAAGTGTAATTCAGACATAAGATGCAATTGATGTAATCAAAATAATAACAGTTGGGAAAATCTTCATTGTACTCACTTTTATAATGTGCATAAAAAGAGCTGTTTTAGAGGATTATTTTTAAAGTACCACTTAATATAAGTATTATGTCAGATTGTATCAATTATGAATCTGGTTCTTCTAAGACACGTACTTTGTGTATTATCTCATCCTTAGGCAAAGTTAAGTAGACAAATAAGCTTCTGCTGCATATTGAATCAGCTATTTAGCTTGCTTCCTATGGTTTAAATTCCCTGTATCCAACTTCATTTTAACTTATGCCATTCCCAAACAATTCAGTTTTCTCCCCTGCTCCCAAATTTGGCTTATTTAAATAAAAGATTATTAACTTAATGGATGGGCTCGGTGGCTCAGCCTGTAATCCCAGCACTTTGGGAGGCTGAGGCAGCTTGGAGAGACCTCATCTCTACAATAAATAAAACATTACATTAGCCAGGCATGGTAGCATGCACCTGTAGTTCTGGCTACTTGGAAGGTTGAGGCGGAAGGCTCACTGGAGTCCAGTAGGTTGAGACTATGGTGGCTGGGAGCATGCCACTGCACTCCAGTCTGGGTGATGGAGTGAGACTCCAACTCAATATATATATATAATTAACTTGAGATAATGACTTACATTTTTATCTTCAGAGGAGTGTCAAAAAATCCTAACAAGAACAAGCCCTAGGCAATCTGAGTTGATGAGTTGACAATGTATACAAGGAGGCAGGTAGTTCTAGAGAAGTCATATTACCTACATAAGTTCACAAAGTTACTCAGTAGAGCCTGAAATATAATCTAGATGTATAAACTCTTAATTCATCTTTTCATTAAGCCAAATAAATTTCCAAAAGTATAAAAACCTTGAAATCCTGCACTGGAGAAAAATTAAACACTTGCTAGATATTTGGAAGAATATAGTAGTATTACATTTATGTTTCCCACTTCCATGATGACTGATGAAAGACACAAGATTAAAAAATAAATACATAAGCAAAACTAGATTAAACAAACATCTTTATTTACTCTGTGATATCAGTTCTATATCCCAGACAAGTATTTGTGAATGAGGTAATTGTAGAAGCTAGCACAGGTTAACTGTGTTTTCCTGAAAGAGATTATGTCCTAGCAGTTTGATTTAGTTTGAATTGTGAATATAATTTTACTCCTCTTGCTATTTCCTATTGTTGGATTAGGTCTAAAACATGAAAGGTCCGCACCTGCCACCTGTAGGGGTAAGCTCTAATGTAACTGGGTATTTGGTTGACACTGACACACAATATTCTCTCAAATTGCATTTTATTCTTCACCTTTCGACTAAAAAATGAAATGCTTGCTCAACTTTGGGGGTTGAAGTTATCCTTTGTTTCAGACATTAAAATATAACTCTGTCTCCAAGTCACAGATAAACCAGAGAGCAATACATTAGAAGTAATTGGCAAGCAGGTTGGACACTGGAAGTAGCAGAAAAGAGTTGACATTTGCTGGAGAAAGTATTTGCTAAAATCTTGCATCTCAGTCTTGGCACTGGCTGTTGTACCAACAGCCCATCTTGGTGTGGGTTCTGCTATGAGCAAATCAGTATCAGAGCTCTCTCTCTTTTTTTTATCTGGAAAGTTACTCCAGTCTGGAAGACATTATAAAAGCAAGACAATTCTAAGGAAAAGAGAAAAAAGTAGAATAATTTCAAGTCAGCTCTGTGTCTGAAATCTGATTTTATAAGCACATTGTAAAACATCAAAGCTAAAACTGAATAAATGGAAAAATGTGGTACTTGTTAGTTATAGAAAAATAAATTCTACAATATAAACTCTTCATATACACATAATGAATAAATATAATTTTCATAACAATTGATAAGATATAATGAAATATAGGATTTTTAGCAATAGGTAAAATTGAGAAATAGGTTCTGAATTATTTATGAGAAAAAGTAATTTACACAAGGTTTTAGCTAATGCCTGAAATCATGTTACTTTACGTTTTAAGAATCTTGGTCTGAACTAAAGAGAATAAACCATTTTTTCTCTGTAATATAAGTTTAATGAGGGAAGAAAGGTTTTACTTTCTTGATCAGGAGATTTGAGGCAAATATTCTATGGTTATTTGGTAATAAAAACTAGCAACTCATACAAGGCTCTTGACATACATTGTTTCACATAATTTTGTCATAATGATAAAGTAGAGCAGGTATTGTCATCATTACCATTTTTACAGAAGGAAACCCAGTTTTGGTAAAAATGATACAACTTACAATTGTCAGAATCCTAGACTCTAAATTCTAGCTCTTTTACTCCATTGTTACTGATTCAGTACATTCCTTCTTATGTGGAAAGTCATTACTGATCTTCTGCAAGATACAAGGTCATCAAATCTTAAAGATGTGGTTATCAAAAGTAACCTCCTGCCTAATACATGATTTTCTGCCTCAGTAACAATAGATGCTAGATGATTTCAGTCAAGTGGAGTTTACTTGTTTACAAGACAGTCCGTTCTATTAAGTGAATGAATTTTTAAGAAATTTATTTCATAAGCAGAGTGAAATATTCCTGTTAGCAAGGCCTGCTAATTGCTCCTACTATGCTCTGGATCAATTTGACAAAGCTACAATACTCTCCACATTACCACTCTTTAAATGCGTTAGACAATTTTCTATCCATTACTCCTTTGAGTCTTTTCTGGTTAAATCACCTAAGTCCTCCAACTCCTTTTAAAAAATATTATATAATTTTTCACATTCTTCATCTTTCTCATTCTTCTTATATTGTTCAAGTTTTCCAGTTTTCATGTAAAATCTAGTATCTAAAGTTCAATAAACTACTCGGAGTTGTCTTGACAAGTAAAAAATAAAAAGGATTTTTTCCACCATGTTCCAAAACTTAATTTTTATTAATGTGGCTCAGATTAACACTTGGGGTTCAAAAAAAACCTCAGGTGGACCTTTCATATAAAAGATTACCAAACTAAGTTTTCAAGCATTTATCTCTTGGGCTTCTGTTATTTTAGTTTTTTGAGATAGTTTTGGATTTTGATTTTCCAGCTCTCCTTAACCCTGCCAAACTGAGGATGAGATCCATATTTGATTTATTGTAGAGATGAGGTCTCGCTGCCCAGGCGGGTCTCGAACCCGCGGGCTCAGGCAATCCACTCACCTCAGCCTCCCAAAGGCGCGGGATTACAGGCTGAGCCACCGAGCCCGGCTGAGATCCATATTTGATAAGCTGTCTTCGAGGCCTTCATCCTGGGCGTTGATGGCAAAGCTAATTAGGAGTTGGATGAGGTCAGGGTCTTCTGACACTGTAAGAAAACTGGAGGGTTCAGTAACACTGAGCCCTTCTCTATTTTCAGGTGCTTTTATTCTTCAGATTTCCTTATGGAGATATCAAGAATAATGGAAATCGCTTAATGCTTGCTCCTCTCAACTTTCATTGCCTTTTGCAATTACCTTTTGCAATGATTATAGATATTGGTTTTCCTCCTAGACCAGGGGTCCCCAGTACCAGGTCCATGGCTTGTTAGGAACAAAGCCACACAGCAGAAGGTGAGTAGCAGACAAGGGAGGGAAGCTTCACCTGTTCTTACAGCCACTCCCCATCGCTGGCATTCTCTCCTGAGCTCTGCATTCTATCAGATCAGTGGAGATTCTCATAGGAGAATGAAACTTATTGTGGACTACGCATGAGAGGCATCTAGAGTGCACATTGTTTATGAGAATCTGATGTCTGATGATCTGAGGTGGAGCTAAGGTAAGGTGGTAATGCTAGCGCTGAGGAGCAACTGTAAATACAAATTAACATTAGCAGTTAGGTTTGACTGCACAGAGACCATAATAAATCAATTGCTTGCAGGCTCATATCAAAACCACATCACTATGTGGCAAGTGAGATAATGTGTTTCAATTGTGCAGCTGCATCTGGTAGCAGGCTTTAAGTCAGAATCTGACACTTATTTTAGTCCACGCATGGCCCAACCATTATTTTATTTTACAGTTCCATCTGTGTCTTTAAAAAAATGGTAAATTGTATAATTATTTCATTATATATTACAATGTAATAATAATAGAAATAAAGTTCACAGTAAATACTATACCCTTGACTCATCCCCAAACCACCACCACCACCCACTCTGAGGAAAGACTGTCGTCCACAAAACTGGCCCCTGATGCCAAAAATGTTGGGGACCAGTGTCCTAGACTATAAGCACTTAGCAGGAGATTGACATAGAGTAGATATTAAATAAATATCTGTATAACTTTATACAATAAGAGATGGCATCTTAGTAAACAGATTGTCCTTCTCTTTTCCTCTGTAATTCATCTACATGTTCTTCATACTTTAAATCAAAATAGTCAAAATTAAACTCATCATCTTTCTTTTGATCTCTTTCCTCCTCTTGGTCATGCTTTTCTCTGACAAACAGAATCTGATCCTTACTGTCATGTTGGGCCTTCTATTTCTCACATTCAACCAGCAGCTGTGTACTTCACTTTTATTTCCACACACCTCCCCTGCTGAACCCTTATTCTTTATTCTTGATGTCGCTATCTTGCTGAATTCTTTATTCCCTTTTTCCTGGATCATGACAAAATGAACTATTATCTGCACTTGACATCACTTCTGTTTTATTTCCCACTGCCTATTCCTGAAGCACTGTTCTGATGGATTCTGTCACACCATGATCACAGTCCATGGCGACTACCACTGATGTACTCCTTAGTCTGACAGACTCCTACGGCCCCCATTACCTGAGTAGAATTTGTCTCTTTATTCTCCTTTGTCATTTGCTCTATCCACCCTTTGAGCAGGTTACTACCTCCCCTCATTGGTACTTTCTTAGCTCTGTATTTATCTTCAGTCTTTTTTTTTCTTTTTCTTGAATGAGTTCTCTCATTCTTGAAGGATTCATGGAGGGCATGACACTTGATTTTAAACATGGATTTGTACAAGTGAATATTCACTTATACATTTATCCAATTTATATTTATTGTGGCTGGAGGCAGTATGGCATGGAACTTGAGAGCATGGCTTTTGGAGTCAGACCTGTGTTCTAAGACTGGGTCATCACCATTTAGCTCTGCAGCAATGGGTAATTTGATTGAAACGTTCAAACACTCAGTTTTTCCACTTGAAAGTGGAGATGGTTATACTTATCTCCTTCATAGCGTGTAAGAACATTCGATGATGCACTTGTTATAGCACCTGGATTGTGTTCACATGTTGACAAATACATAATTTCTGTCATGAGCTCTTCCTATGTGGCAGGCATTCTTCAAGGAACTCAGGAGATGAATAAGAAAAAGTATTTGTTGCTAAGGAGTTCAAGTTTTGCTAAATATAATTATCTTAGAGGCTATAAAAAAGTGATGTAGTTTTTGAGAGTATAGGCATGAAAAGATATTTAAGTCTTTTTTTTTTGGTGAAAGGAAAAAAAGAGAACAGATTTTTTGGGATGATGGCGGCAGTCGGTTGGACTAAGCAAGTCCCAGTGTGAGTGAGTGAGAATATGGAAAACTTTGCATACATGTCAGTGAGTAAGTGGGCATGTGAGTGGCTGATTGAGTAGGTACTCAGCAGCAAGTGGCCAGGGCTTTCCTGGTTAAGCAGCTGGTGCTGCAGCTACTCTGCTTGGTCCCTAGTGCTTCCTGGAAGCCCAGTACTATTTAAAAAAAAAATCAACAAAGCCCTTCTCGGGAAGATGCTGCAGGGAGACACTGCCGGCTCCAGGCTCTGCCTCACCACTGCAGTACCTGGCTGGACTCTGGCAGCAAGGGCTATGGAGGGAGCACAGCAAGGGAGCCCAGAGACAGAACCCCACTGGGGAAGACAAAAGAGGCACCCTGCCACCATCTTGAAATCAGGGCAGGAAAGTGCTCTGGCTAGTTCACCATGGATCCGATCTCTGTTACTGGCAGATTAACTACTCAGGGGTTGATTGTGACCCAGAGGGAATATCCTGAAAGCACAAACTCTAGAGGGACAGGATGAATGCTGAGTCTCAGATGCTCCATCTTCTACCCTGATTCAGCTGTGGGACAAAGAGTATGGCCAGAAAAGGACAAGGAAGACCTCCAAAGAGATCAGTGGTGAGTCCCGGGCTGAGCCAACCCCTTCCTTGCCAGCAATCCTCTGAGCATTGGACCCACATGACTGGGTCACGACTGAGAGGGACAAATCCAGGGAGAGCCTGGAAGTCAACTACAATAGGAGGACTCCACTCTAGGATAAGCCTGGCTGGGGCACCCCCTGCCAGTACCTGGGGAAGAGACAATACCATACCTCCCCACTGGAGGTGATCACCTGACCATACTAGATTGGGAGAGGTGGACTGAAGTCCCACCCACACTCACTGCCTTCTCTTCCTTTCCTGAACTGGACTCTGGGGATATTGTGAATGAGGTCAAAGCTCTGCAGGAGACAACAGAGGGGCGGCTGAGAGGAACAATTACAGAATCTGTCACAAAAAGACAGGCTTTTTTTTCTATGTTTGCTTGTTTTTTCTGTTAATTTTTTAATAGTCTTCCTTTGTGTATGAATGTCCGAGGGTTCAATGTGCATTACCCCCCACTCTTTTTTTCTTTCATTTTTGTTTTCTGCTTATGTTGTGTACCTGAAGGATTGAGTGTTCACATTTCAGGGTTTTTTTGTTGATTGGTTTTTGCTTTTTTTGTTCTTCTCTCTTTTTTTTTTAGTTCAATGTGTGTGTGAATACATGTGCAAGGGTTCCATTTTAATTCCTTTTTCTCTTTCTTTTTCTTCTGCTTTCATTTTGGTTTGGGCGTATGTGTGTTTTTGGTTTTTCTGTTTTTCGTTGTTGTTTTGCTTTGTTGTTATTCCAGTTTATTTTGTTGTGTGTGTGTGTGTGTGTGTGTGTGTGTGTGTGTGTGTTTACTTTTATTTTCCTTTGGTTTCTGCTCTTGTTGTTCTGTGTTGTCTTTTTATTTATTTATTTTTAAATTTTTTGTCTGTCTCATTTCATTATGCTTTTCTCCTCATTGCTATTAGTGTATCTAGGACTCAGGGGGTACACACATGTACCCACTGCATCACACTATAGAGTGGTGATGGGGAGTGGGTCTCAGGGAACTGATACCACAATCAATGAACATTGTGATTTGCAAGTAGTTTCTGAATCCTAGGCTCCCCATCCTCCAACTTATTTAACTTTGAAAATTGCAAAAGATGGCAAAGCTTCCCATCTACAGTCCTGTTTCAACATAGAACAAATTCAGAGTCCTGATCAGGGAAGAATAGAGGGCTGAGCAAACATCAGATGTGAAAGCCTCTTCTACTGCCACTGAATAATGGAACTAAAGAAAAAAAGAAAGAGATCTGTCACAAATGAAGAAAGATCAGTGGAGGAACAGGTAATTTCCAGTGTTTCAAAGAGAAAATGCCCGAAAAATCAGAGCCCAAACAATGGGAATCACCAATGACTGACCCCAGAATACAGAAAAGATCAGGGAATGGATGAAAAAGTGAATAAGAATCAAGAAAGGTAAGATGCTACATTGAAAGAACTTGTAACAGATTTTTTTGGCCACACAAAATTTCATACAGGAAATAAATAACAAGATGACAAGCATAGAAAGCAGAATTAATCAAGCAGAAGAAGAATCTCAGAACTTGAACCAAAACATGGACTGAACTGAATCTATAAAAAACATAGAAAGAAAACTCAGAAAGAAAGAACAAAGCCTCCAAGAGATATGCAATTATATCAAAAGACTGAACCTATGCCTGATTGGTATCCCAGAAGAAATGGAGAACACCTTAGAGCAAGTATTCCAGGAGATTATCCAAGAAAACTATCCCGTCTCACCAGAGATGTTACTGTCCAAACACAAGAGATAAAGAGAACCTCCACAAGACATCAAATGAAAATACCAATCCCTAGAAACATAGTAATTCGCCTACATAAATAGGTGCAAACAAAAAATCCTAAATGCAGCAAGAGAGAAAGATCAGAACATCTACTGGGGAAAACAATAGGAACAGCAGCACACCTATCAGCAGAAACATGACAAGCTAGAAGGGAATGGAGTCTAATATTCAAAGTCCTCAAAGATAAACACTTTCAGTCAAGAATTTCCTACCCAGCTGAGCTCAGCTTCATCAGTAATGGAGAACTAAAATCCTTCCCAGACATGCAATCCCTAAGAGATTATGCAGCTCTACAGGAGATAGTTAAAAAAGATATTAAGCACAGAAGAAAGAAAAGAATAAAAAGAATGACCACACACTTCAGAGAACAACAGAACACAGACTCAACAGAGACTACATTGCAAGTGCAAACTTGAAAACACACACATGCATTAACCCAAAAGCTAAAAGAAAACAAACAAACAAAAAACTTTATAAGAACCTCATGATTAGGATAAACAATTACATTTCAAAAATCAGTCTGAATGTGAATGGACAAAATGCACCACTGAAATGACACAAAATGGCAAACTGGATAAAAAACCAGGACCCAATAATTTGCTCCATCCCCAAACTCATCTCACCACAAAGGATGCACATAGACTCCAAGTTCAAGCATGAAAAACAAGTTTCTAGGAGAATGGATCACAAAAGAAGGCTGAATTGCAATCCTAATATCAGACAAAACAATCTTTGATCTATCAAAAATTAAAAAGGATACAGAAAGACATTATATAAGGATAAAAGTTTCAATTCTTTAAAAAGAAATATCCATCCTAAACATATATGCAGCCAATATGGGAGCATCAGCATTTATAAAGCAACTACTAAGTAAACTAGAAAAACATATTGACTTTAACACTATTATAGCTGGGGACTTAAATACCCCACTAACAACACTAGGTAGAACACTGAGGCAAAAAATCAATAAATAGATCTGAAACCTTAAATTCAAACTTTATACCTACAGAAACACTCCACATAACCACCACAGAGTATACAATCTACTTATCACCACATGGAATATACTCCAAGATCGATCACATCCTCTGCCATAAATCAAGCATAACTAAAATCCATAAGATTGAAATACTGCCATGCACCTTCTCAGACCACAGTGGAATAAAAATAAATATCAACATCAATAAAATTCCCCCCAAATTCACAAAAACATGGACACTAAACAGCATGTTGCTGAAGGACTACTGGGTCAACACAGAAATCAAATCAGAAATTAAATGATTCCTGGAAACAAATGAAAACAAAGAAACATCCTACCAAAACTTCTGGGATGCATGAAAACAGTTTTAAGAGGGGAATTTATATCTCTATGAACACACATCAAGAAAATGGAAAGATCACAAGTTAACAACCCAACAAATCACCAAAGGAGCTGGAAAGGCAAGACCACCAAAATCTTAACTTTAGTAGAAGAATCCAGTCACCAAAGTAAAAGTCCAAACACAGGACATAGAAGACAAAAATATCATAGAAAAAAATCAACAAAACAAAAAACTGGTTCTTTGAAAGAATAAACAAGATTGATGGACACCTAGCCAGAATGACCAAGAAAAAGAGAGTATGCCCAAATAAACACAATCAGAAATGCAAAAGATCAAGTCACAACTGACCTAGAAGAAACACAAAAGATTATCAGAGATTACTATGCATAATAATAATGTGCATATGTATGGAAAAAAACTTGATAACCTAAATGAAATGGAGGGCTTTCTGACATCACAAAACCTCCCAAGGTTGAAACAAGAAGACATTGAGACACTAAATAGACCAATAACAACCCAGGAAATTGACTCTGTCATAAGAAAACTACCTAATAATAAAAAAAAAAAGCCCTGAACCAGACAGCTTTCTAGTAGAATTCTACAAAACATACGAGGAACTGATACCAATCCCAATGAAAGTATTCCAGGCAATTGAGAAAGACAGAATTCTCCCCAAGTCATTTTACGAAGCTAACATTACACTGATACTCAAACCAGGTAAAGATCCAACAAAAAAGAGAACTACAGGCCAATATCCCTAATGAACATAGATGCAAAAATTCTCAACAAGATTCTAGCAAATTGGATCCAGCTACACATCTCAAAAAACGTCCACCATGACCAAGTAGGTTTCATCCCCAGGATTCAGGGTTGGTTCAACATCTGCAAGACCATAAATGTAATTAAATACATTAACAGATGTAAAAACAAGAGCCACATGCTTATATATTAGATGCAGAAAAAGTTTTTGATAAAATCCAGCATCCCTTCTTGATAAAAACCCCCAAACACCTAGGCACAGAATGAGCATACCTCAAAATAGTAAGCACCATCAACGACAAACTCAAAGCCAACATATTGCTAAACTGACAGAAACTGGAAACATTTTCCCTGAAAATCGGGACAAGACAAGGCTGCCCACTCTCATCCTTCTTGTTCAACATTGTGTTGGAAGTCTTAGCTAGAGCAATCAGACAGGAGAAGGAAATCAGGGGTATTCAAGGAAAAGAAGAAGTCACATTATCCATTTTTGCTGATGATATGATCCTATACCTTGAAAATCCAAGGGAATCTGTCAAAAACCTGCTTTCACTGATAAAGGACTTTGGCAAGGTCTCAGGGAACAAAAATAAATGTACAAAAGACAGTTGCATTTTTATGCACCAATAACAAGTAGGAAGAGAACCAAATAAAAAGCCCAATCCCATTCACAACAGCCACAAAAGAAAAAAAATACCTCACCATCTTCCTAAACAGAGAACTGAAAGACCTTTACAATGAAAACTACAAAACACTGTTCAAGGATATCCAAGAAGACACAAATAAAGGGAAACATATTCTATGATCATGGATTAGAAGAATCAGCACTGTTAAGATGTCCATCCAACCAAATGCAATCTACAGATTCAATGCAATACCCATTAAATTTTCAACATCATTCTTCTCAGACCTGGAAATAACAATACAGAAATTCATATGGAAACATAAATGACCACGGATAGCCAAAATAATCCTTAGTAAAAGAAACAAAGTGGGAGGTATCACACTTCCAGATTTTAAGCTTCACTATAAGGCTACAATAATTAAAACAGCCTGGTATTGGTATAAGAATAGGCATATGGACTAATGAACAGGATGGAGATTCTGGTAGCAAAACCTCAATATCTTAGCCAACTCATCTTTGACAAAGCCTCTAGTAGCAACCACCAGGGAGAGGAGAACCTATTCAGTACACTGTGCTGGGAAAACTGGCTGACCACATGCAGATAGAAACAGGACCCCTACCTATTACTGTACACAAAAGTCTCTAAATGGATCAAAGACCTAAATGTAAAACCTCAAACTATAAAAACCTTAGAAAATTCAGGAGACACTCTTATGCAAATTGGAACTGGCAAACAATTCCTGATTAAAATCCCAAGTGCGCATGCCATAAGAGATAAGATAGACAAGTGGGACCTCCTCAAACTGACAAGCTTCTGCAAAATCAAAGAAACCATCAAGAGAGTAGGTAGACAGCCCACATAATGGGAAAAAATATTTGTCAACTGTATGTCTGATAAAGGCCTAATAACCAGGATATACACGGAACTCAAAAGTGCTGAAAAGAAAAAACAAACAGCTCCATTAAACAGTGGGCAAAAGACATGAATAGACACTTCTCAAAAGAAGATATATGGGCAGCCAACAGACACATGAGAAAGTGCTCAGTCTCACTAATCATCAGAGAAATGCAAATCAAAACCACATTGGGATACCACCTACTCCCAGTAAGAATGGCCATCATTAAGAAAACAAACAACAGATGCTGGCAAGGATGTGGAGAAAAAGAAACGCTTCTAACACTGCTGGTGAGAATGCAAACTAGTGCAGCCTCTTTGGATAAGAACTAGACATTGACCTTCCATATGACCCAGCAAGCCCCCTATAGAGAATATACCTGGAGTAACTCGAATTACTCTCCAAAAAAGATATCTGTACACACATGTTTATTGCAGCACTACTCATAATAGCAAAAAACATAGAACCAACTGTGCTGCCCATTGAAACTGGACTGGATAAGAAAGTGTGGCACATATACACAATGGAATATTACACAGCCATAAAGTAGGACAAACATATGGATTTTGCAGCAACTTGGATGGATTTAGAGTCTATCATATTCAGTGCTCTATCACAGAAACATGTTCTCACTCATAAGCGAAACTTGAACATTTACCATAATACTATAAGGAAGGGATCAATAGTAGCAGGATACTGCTGGTGTAGGAACTGGGGAGACACAACATTAATAAGGGTACCTGATCTCACACCAGCCAAATGGGGACCAAAGGGAGGCCCAAACTTTACCTGTACGATGACCACTTATATAGCTAGTCCTGAATGGTAGTCCACATCTTTAAAAGAAAAACAAAACAAAACAAAACGAGTTGCAAGTAGTGTCTTGTATGAATTCACTTTAAACATTTTATATATTACATATATGCAGATAATAAATCTGGAAAAATTTTGGTTCAACTCTGAGTAATGCTCATCTCAGAGGGAGCTAGTGGTGGCAGTGGTAAGATTGTTTGAACTTTAATGTTCTAGGTATGTCTATGTTTATAGGTACACATGTGTTTTTAAAGACTGTGTGTGCCTGAAATGTATAGACAGAAATAATTATGCCAGTCATTTAAATTATGATAAAATAACATACTCAAATACAAACATGAATCAGATATTTGCTAGAGGAACAAGGAAGGGAATATTAACCATAAATGGAAGAAATAAAAGATGGGCTTTAATCACCAAGTTTTAACTTTATAAGTTTTTATTTTGGGGTCTCTGCCCTCCTTCTTTGTTCCCAGATTCTTCCTTTGAAAGTTTGCCTAAGAACCCAGCTCCTTTAAGGCTTGGAATATGAATTGTCCCCACAAGGTATTTGTATTCTGGCTTTGAACACCAACTTAGTAGTTGAGTGCTACTGCCTGCATCCAAATATCTCCATATGTAACCTCCCAGTGGGACCTCTGCCTGTTGTTACTCTTAAACTCTATGTTTAGCATTGGCCATTTGTTGAGGAATATTTTTCCACATGCTGAAAACCCAGATACCACCACCTTTTCTGAGGGTTTCTTCGCCCCTGTTTTGCTCTATGGATTTCCTGTTTTTATTGCTTGAGGACTGTCACCTCCTGACAGCTAGTCTCATCCCAAAGATTGATTAATTTATTTCAATAATATGGTGTAGTGAAAACATCATGGACTTTAAAACAAACAAACCTGAGTTTAAATGGCAGAGTGCTTTATGAATTACATGGACTTGACTTTTTTCCCTTATTTTGTCATTTGTCATTTGTTTTTCTCAACAAATATTGTCAAGTGCATTGCTAGGTTTTACAGATTTAATGTCAAAATAGAAATAACCTTTCTCCCCATGGAACACATGATTGAGTGCAGGATACAGAGGAATGATCACTGAAAATATAGAGTGCTGTGATTTAGTAGAAGTATGGAATCTCTTGGGCAGACAGAAGTGTATCACTGAACTCAGACTTGGAGTTGTCAGGAGAGAGTGAAGACCCATCTGAGACTTAAAGTAGAGAAGAAATTAGTTATCAAGGGGGATGACAGGAATGGCATGGGATAGGATGGTTTAGGCAGACAGAATAGCTTGGACAAGGGTCTGGAGACAAAGAAACGTGGTATTTTTCTAGCACTGATGTCCTCTGGAGTCCCTGTAGAAAGGAGGTAGGAGTAATAAGCTGAATCTCTCATGACCTGGCCAGTAGTTTGAGGCATTAAGAATTGATCTTAAAGAAAAAGCAAAACAAAATAGGAAACATTTGAAGGAATTTAAGTAAGGGCATGAGAGAGTCAGATTTTCATCTTAGAAATAGTTCTTTGGATACATTATAAAGAATGATTTAGAGCATACAAGACTAGAGAAAATTTCGAGGTGGTTGCAGTACTCTAGTCAAGAGATGGCCTGAGTCAAGGAAAAGGAAATGAGAATTGAAATGAAAGGCTGGGTTCAGGGAAGCAGAATATATAATAACTCAGATAAAATAATATTTTCAGTCATAGAGGTTTCATAGGTGTACCTGGAAATATTGATCTAACCAGCAGTGTTTGTTATCCCTTAATTATTTACGGGCACTTCCAGTGGCACATGTACATCAGGCCTAAGTATAACTAGTCAAAATAAACTGGAATTGTTAAAATATTTTTATGTGATTTGTGTTCCTCCAGGTATATTCCCAGAAGGAGGATTGCTGGGTCATATGGAAGGTTGATTTTTAGATCTTTTAGGAATCGCCACACTGTTTTCAACAGAGGTTGTACTAGTTGACACACAGGCATGTGTATTGCAGCATTATTCACAGTAGCAAAAACATGGAGCCAACCGTACTGGCCACCGAAAGTGGACTGAATTTAAAAAATGTGGTCCATATACATGATGGAATATTACACAGTCATAAAGACAAAATTATGAGCTTCACAGCAACTTGGATGGACTTGGAGTCTATAATTCTGAGTGATCACAGAAACAAAGAACAGAGTACCACATGTTCTCACTTGTAAGTGGACCGTGAACAATTATCATAATACTATAAGAAAGGGATTGACAGTAGTGGGAAACTGCTAGGGGTGGGGTGGGGGGGCATGCTTCATCAATAAAGGTACCTGATCTCAAACCAGGTGAGGTGGGGACCAAAGTGAGGGCAGGACTCTACCTGTACAGTGATCATTTGTGTACCTGACCCTGAACTGTACCCATCTTTAAAATAAAAATTAAAAAAATTATATAAATGCAGTAGGTTGGTTCAATTTAGTACTGAGCATGGATGTCAGAAATTTTATTATAATTCAGTTGTTATTGATTATGTGTACTACACGAAATGAAAAGTTATAGCACATTTAAAAAATAGAGATGTACAAACTAATAATCTAACAAGGCTGGCAAAACATGATCAGTGGAGATCTGCTTTAATCAGAGAACATTTAGGACCAGCACATTGTGAAGAACTGGTTCAGCTACAGTGTTCCTTCATTCCAGCGAACAATCCCCTTTCTTAACATCTTTTTAATGTATTAATTTGCATAAAGAATCTCCAGTCTCGTGAGATAGCAAACAGAATGAAGCTGCAGTCTTTATGTGCCCAGCATGTGTTGGAATTACCTAAAGTGATGGATGATGTTGAAAAAATTTATTTTTTTCAGTTTGTTATGCCCTCTGGAGATATCTGTTACCAATATTGAAGATGATAGCTATTTTATGGTTTTAATTTTGAATAATATTCTTAAAGGAAGACAGTAGTGAACTATCTTGTCTTCAGGGAGGGAAGAACAACAATCTTGTGCAATACTTAGCTTAGACAAGGAAGGACTTTTTGAGGCTTTGGGAATAGTGTTAGGATTGTATCACATGACTGGTCTTGTCACATGATAATGTAGATGAAGAAAATTATTAACTTTCTATGCTGTAGATGGTAGGATTAGTAACAATTTAGATAAGTTGAAGGGATAAACTTTTTTTTTTTTTTACGATGCATCTAGCAATCATAACATTGTAGGGTTATTTGACACATATGGTCATTGTATTTTAATTCTGTAAATTGTACTCTTTACAAGGGCACTTGATCAAGGTGGATTGCTCCATTGACCAAGATAGGTAACTTGACTGAGGATCAGGGCTGCCAGTCAGTGTTCCAGGTGCTTAGGATATGTCAATGAACAAAGCTTTCAAAAACCTGTGCTGTTATGTAAGAAGATGAACAATAAGCACAAGTAAATTATATAGTATATTAGAAGCTTAACAGTGCTATGGAAGAAAATAAAGCACAAGTTCAGGATGGGAGATTATAATTTTAAATAGGATTTTAATGTTGGCCTCATTGAGAGAGTGACATCTGATCAGAAATTTGAAGGCAGCATGTGAATGATATAAAAATAAGTGATAAAAAACCAAAAATTTAGCCGGGCTCGGTGGCTCAGCCTGTAATCCCGTGCCTTTGGGAGGCTGAGGTGAGTGGATTGCCTGAGCCCGTGGGCTCGAGACCCGCCTGGGCAGCGAGACCTCATCTCTACAATAAATCAAAAAATCAGCCGGGCGTGGTAGCTCATGCCTGTAGTTCCAGCTACTTGGAAGGCTGATGTGGAAGGATCGCCGAAGCCCAGCAGGCGAGGCTGCGGTGGCCGGGAGCGGCCACTGCACTCCAGTCTGGGCGACAGAGTGAGACTCCAACTCAAATAAAAAAAAAAAAAAATTTTTTGGAACTTTAAATTATTTTGAGCCCTAAAGGACTGTAATTATGGAACTTGAGTCCCTTGACAGGCAGCTGCAATTTAGGCAGCTGTGACCTAGGAAGCTGATTTTTGTTCCTCTCTTATAGATTAGGCTATCTCTTACTTCTATTGTTTTGTACAATGTTATAAAAGACTGAAGGACACAAGAGAAGACCCTTCTCTCTTCACTGCTGATCTTCAATAAGGATTAACTACCCTCTTACTTCTCATACACAAAGACCTCACAACTATCACATTGTCTAAGATGGAATGCTAAATATACTTTTTTAAACTAGGAAAGGAAAAGAAAATACTTGTAACTGGTCAAACCGTTGTAATTCATAAATCGGCCTTGTATAAAAAATGTGCAATCTTGTTAAATTCTTTGTTTTCTGCCTGTATGTGCCATACCTAACTTTTAAGCTTTGACCCCATTCCTTTGGAGTCTGTGTTATCCAAATGGTCATTCTCAGCTTTTCTCTTGAATAAACTCTTTAAAACTGGATTTTGATCCTTTTGATTATTTCAGGTTAACAATGGACACTCAGCTCACTCCGGGAAGAGTGACCTAGGGAAAGAAATGAAAGCCAGTGTAGTTTCCAAGGCAGGAGAGAGTCTAGAATGTTCACAACAAAGAATGTTAAATTCAGGGACGATGATCAATTTGCAGCACAAAGATAAGAGGCTTCACCAAGGTTCAAAGCCTTGCTGTACCTGTTACTAACTTTGTCTTGTTTAGCTGTTATTTCACTTCTCTGAGTTTTACCTTGTTTTGTGAAATTGATAATTCAGAAGCATGTTTTTCAGCGCTGGCCTGGCAAGTGTGGGTTCTTTCACATAATGGGATTATTATGTAGTGGGAAATTGATTTTGTATGACACCGAGGAATACCAGCATGAGAGTTAAGGGGAGTTAGTGTTCCAGTAGAAGATACAAACCAACGATCATAGCAGTCTGAGGGAATTGAAGTGGTATAATGAGGAGTAATGAGAAGGATAATGAGAGTATAATGAGAAGTTGATAACATGGCATTTATATTCTGCATAATTTAATTAAGTACCTACTCTGTGCAAGACTGACATTCATTCTGTAGTTACACAGTTTCTCATTTAATCCAGACCCCAAAAAGTCAATTTAATCTTTTCCTCTTTGACTCTTTCTCTCCACCTTGAGAGACTTTTTTTGTAGTAGTTTAGGTCTCATCTCTCCTTTGCAGATGGTTCACATCGTTGCTGCTTTCTTTACCTGGAGAGTTGTCTTTTTAGCTGTTTAGTTGATTAAAGCAAAGAGACCATACTTACATTTGTTCTTAATAGTGTAAACTCCTCAGGGGAAAATGGAATGGTCATTTTTAACTCTCCATAATTCTCAGTACAGTGAATTTTTAAAAAGCCATTGACAGACTGACTGAAACTGAATCGAGATTTAAAGAAAAGGAAAGAGAGAATTATATTTCTTCCCACTTATGCATACATTTTTAATGAATGTGCTTCTTTGAGGACCTGATACAATAATAGGCAACATGACCATGAAAAGGTCTTCTCTGGTTTTGCAAAATGTCAGAGACATCATTTTACCCCATGTAAGACTCTGCTATTATGAAAACATACATTTATGATCTACCTTGTTTGGATGCATAGAAATGTGTTTGCTTCATTTTTTACAGTGTTAAAATAATGGTGTGGGGGGTCTCTACATTCTATTTATGGCTCTGGTTCATTAGCTTGATGCCTCAAGATATTTGAAAATTAAATCACATAGACTTATTGAATAGCTGCATCATATACACTTAGGCCTGTTCATAGATATTCTATTTCCCGTTTTCCTATGTGATTTTCCATAGTTATGCAATCATAAAAATAACCAACATATTACCAAAATTTTATTTAGCTTTAATACTTTCTGACATAGTGGGTGGAACAGAAATTCCTAATGAGGTAAAAATTCTTTCTTAGGGTTCAGAGAACAAGTACAAAATGCATAGCCAAGGGCATGAAACTCTGACAGGAAGGAGAACATGTCTCACCTGGTTTCTCCCTTTTGTGACACCATCTAAGCTGACTGCTGACTCCCTACTCATTCCACATACTTCCTGTGGGCTGTTCTCTTGGGTTGATATGAGAAAGAGCTAGAGGTGCTTAATTACCAATAGCTCCCAGAAATCACTGGCTTCAGGTTAGTTCTTTATTCTTTTATTTATTTTCCAAGCAAGCTGTGGTTCTGCTTTCAGGAGAGGAAAGAACACAGCACTGAAAGGGAAATTTTTCCTCTTTGCTCTCTGGAAGTCTTATGGTTTTCATTTTTTTCAATTCCAAGTGAAAATTATTCTCTTTTAAACAGGATAAACATGTGTCCTAAAAATCCCTATCCAACAGATTGCCTAGGGCATTCTACTCTAACTGAAAAAGTCCCCTGTATCATTCTATTTAATTGATCCAAATTGCAGAACAATGAATATAAACTTCCTATGATATTTCTGCCAGCAGGTCCTAGGCTGGCCTCATGATGATGAGCCAGAAGGTTACTCTGGAATTCTTTCCAAGTTTTCAGTTAATTTAAGGAGGAAAAAAATCATTTAAAGCAATAAACTTATGCTCACTGGACTTCATAGCATAAGAACGTAAGAGGTATTTTCTCCTCACTGTATACATATTGGATGATAACTCTGCACATCTCCCCAGAGAGCGCTAATATACTGATTAATCAAAGTAAACACAACAGATGCTTTTCATCTTCAATAAACAACAGAGCCATTTGTTTACTCTCTTCTCTTCACTTGAAATGTCATTCTTGTTAATAGATCTCTCAATGCAACAATTATTAGACTGTCAAGAGAAACAGATCAAGTGTATCAGCAGACTCAAAGTAATTTTTCTATTAAATTTAAAGTGTGTAGTCAACAAAATGGATTCATTTGAAAAAAAAGAAAGGAATGTTTTGGCTTAGACGAAACAAAGGCTGACTGATAAAAGAAATTTAAAAATAAATGTCACCATCATTTCAAGGCATCTCTTTCTGCATCTCTGCCACCAATTCCTTGTTCATATAAATGACTCCTTAGAAGAAGATCAGCAGTTTTCTTTCTTAATCAGATTGGACACTTCCTTTTCTATAATCCAGTATTTCAAAAGATCTTAGGATATTGTAAAGCAGAAGCAGGGCACTGAAGCATTCTTAGCCACTGCTTGGAAATTCTTGTCGTTATCTTCACTTGGATTTTACATCTAGCTCTTTAGAAGTATTGTGCATCCATTCTTTGATAGTGAATATGTATGTATTAGCCTGCTCAGGCTGCTATAACAAAATATTATAAACTGGGTGGCTTAAACAACAATCATTTATTTTTCATAGTTCTAGAAGCTGGGAAGTCTAAGATCAAGATACCAGCTGATTGGGTTCCTGGCGAGGGACTCCTTCCAGGCTTGCAGACAGCTGTCTCCTTGCCAAGTCCTCAAATAGTAGGGAAATGAGGGGAGAGGAAGATCTCTCTGTTTTCTTCTTATTAGAGCACTGATCTCATCATGAGGACCCAACCCTCATGACCTCATCTAAAGTTAATTATCTCCCAAAGGCCCCACTTCCTAATTCGGGGTTAGGACTTCACATTGGGGTTACAACATGGGTTACTTTATACAGGGCTTCAACACGAATTTTGGAAGGATATAAACACTCAGGTCATAACAACATATCTACTAAGCACTCACTAGAGGTGGGACTGAGTAAAGCATGTAAAATATGTAGAACAGTGCTAGCATGTAATAAACATTCAATAAACATTAGCTATTGTGCAACGAGTTCTAATACCTCTGCCAGGGAGTTCTTCTCAGTCTAGTTTATTGAGGATCTCTTGTCTTCCTCACTTATTAATTGGAGAACATTAAAGACTTTCTCATACTGCATTAACTAACCTAGACTATTTATCTGGAGCTCCATCTAAACTAATAGGCTCTGTTCTAAGCCAGTATCTTGAGAAGGGGATATATCCAGAATGTCTTTATTTTTTTCTAGGAAAAAAATTCTTTTATCGCACAATTACATTTTAAGTAGCATTTAATCAGTGGCAGGATTATGAACTATTAGTTTAGAACATAGAAACCTTTGTGGTAAAGTTTTGTGTCCAGGTACCTTGGTGTTTTCAAGCCCTATGTAATAAATTTAGTACACAGATAAATTTGGGAGAGGTCAGATTCATTCATTCAAAGGATAGAGAATTTCTTATTCTGACACTAGCAACACTTACAATGGTGAACCTAAGACTGGGCAGTAAGAAAGGAAAGGAAAAAGAGAAAGATAATATTGAAAAATAATATTAAAACATCCGAGCAGCCAACAAACACATGAAGAAATGTTCAACCTCACTAATCAGGGAGATGCAAATCAAAACCACACTGAGATACCACCTAACCCCAGTCAGAATGGCAATTATCAACAACTCAAAAAATAACAGCTGCTGGAGAGGGTGTGGTGAAAAGGGAACACTTCTACACTGTTGGTGGGAGTGTAAACTAGTGCAACCTCTGTGGAAAGCAGTGTGGCGATTCTTAAAAGCTCTAAATATCAACCTCCCATATGACCCCGCAATCCCCCTGCTGGGAATATATCCTGAAGAACACAAATCACTCTATAAAAAAGATACCTGCACACGCATGTTTATCGCAGCATTGTTCACAATAGCAAGAACCTGGAAACAGCCATGCTGCCCGTCAAAAGAGGACTGGATTAAAAAATGTGGTACATATACACGATGGAATACTACGCAGCCATAAAAAAGAACAAAATCATGAATTTCGCAGCAACCTGGATGGAACTAGAGTCTATAATACTGAGTGACCTCTCACAGAAACAAAGATCCGAGTATCACATGTTCTCACTCATATAATGGACCTTAAACATCCAATGCAATACTATACGAAAATGACTGACTGTACTGGGAAACTATGGTGGGGGGAGGGAGATGGGATTAACAGTAGCAAATATCTGTCTGGGTACGGGGAAACATCCTATATCAACAGGGTGCCTGAATGAAACGCAATTGTATACCTAACCCTTAACTGTACTCCACAACTTCACAATAAAAAAATAAAAATTAAAAAAAAGAAAAATAATATTGTTTGAAACAATAAATTACTATATAAATTATAATAAAAGCTCTTCTTTGTGTCATTAAAATAACAGAGTCCACCTCCCTGAAGATGAGGGCTTTGAATTTTCAGGCTTCTGCTGTCTCTTATAAGTCTAGGGGGAGGGATACCTTTATTACCCTCTGCTTTTCCTAGGATTATCAGCACAGAGTATATGTTAGCGAGACACATAATTGTCTTATTGCTGAGGCTAACCTCCTCGATATTCTCAGGAGGACAATAATCGTGAAAAATAAGCTAGCAGAAAGTACATATCTAGCTCCCTGGGTAATTCCTCAAGGCCTACTGATGAGGCAAGTTTACAGGATCCACTCTCCCTGAGCCAGCTTCTGACACCAACACCTTTGGCAGTGAGAAGTATGGTTGTAACTTCCATGTGTGGGCCAAAAGGGCGGGTCAGGAAAGGCTTGATATGGTTTATCTCATAAGGGAAACAGAAGAGAGTTAATGACCTCATCCTTAGCTTGGAGGCTTTGCAGTGCTTTGGCAGATAGACATTGGCCTTGAGGTTGAACTTACAGAAAGTCCATGTCAACAGAGGGAAACACTGTGACCACCTGTGTACTTTGGCTGTAATAGTGTTTACAAAACAAGTGCACCCAGAGGCCTGGGAAAAGCACAGGGAAACAGAAGTCGGGTAGGGGAGGCAGAATAGGCTGGCTCTTCTCATGGTGATCCATGAGCGTGACTTAGCAACACAGCTCATATGTGTTGGACTGTCTGATCAGGTCCACTCTAAAGTCTATAGGGGATCTGGGAGAAAAGCAACTGCCAATGAGTACATGCTATGGAAGGATCCTGAGGTCAGAGTGAGCTGGGTGGGTTGTCTAAGGTAAAAAGTGAGAAAAATAATCTGAAGTACAATTAAGGATAGATTCCCAGGAGGGTTGAAAGTGAAGTTGGAGGCAAAACTCTGAATGGAAGATAAATATTGATCTCAGAATCAGGGAGGTCCCAGAGAGGCTAGCAGTTTCAGACTGATGCTGTGAAGGTAGGAGGTACTCCCAATGCCAGCTCCTTCTAAAGTTGGGAATGTTTGTATGGCAAATGGAGCATAGAGGGCAGAAACAGAGTCTTAGAGAAGGTGTGCAGGCAATATCCATTCAGAACCCAAAATTTATTACCCGTCACACTCAGAATGTTATTACAAATGATTTTATTCAGGCAGCAACTTAAAAAACAATGCACAAACTAGAATATAATTATGCATTACCATTCACTTGGGCTATACTTTGAAGAGATAGAAAGGAAACCTTTTCACTGATGTGAAAAAATAAACTTGCACAGCCGTGATCACTTCAGTCTTGCCTTGTTCTTGGTTTTGTAGCTCTTGGCTTTTGACAGGTGCACAGATTACATTACCGTTGGATAAACCAATAGTAATAATGCCATTCATTTGTAGAAGGCTTTACAGAGGATAAAGTGTTCTCACTTCTATGACCTCATTTTCTCCAAATAAGTCTGTGAGCTTTTATTATCACCCCAATTTAATAGATGAGGCTTATTTTATGGATGGGGTCACAGGACTAACAAGCAATAGATCCAGGACTAGAATCTATTACTTCATTTCTATTACAACAAGCAAAGTGTATTGCTTTCTGAATTTTAGATAGAGGCAATCACCATCACTATATTTTGGCTTGTTTTATGTATTTATTTTAGTTGTCTTTCCCCCCTAATTTTTACTAAACTTTCCCAAAAAAATAGTTATGTGAGTATGTAGGAAGGAAACCTAACTGTTATAATGTTACTCCGAGGACAGACTATCAAAACCCTCAGCCTGCAGCTAATCAGGCTGGTTCTTATGGAACTGAAATCTTAGAGTCAAGTAGCCACTTAGAGTCTATTGCCGTGGAAAGCATTTGGTTAATTTTTAATTTACCAGGGAAAGTATTGAGTGGTCATATGAGGTTTTAAAGGAATGCTCACTAAGTTTTACTTTCATAGTTTGTTGATCTTGGTTCCTATGCTTTTAATATTATGTGATAATATTAATAATAGTTTCACTTGATCATGCTTTTTGGGGTGTGCAGCCAATCCGGAACCCTAAGCCAACAATGAGACTCTGGTCACAGACAGAATGTACATTCTATCCTTATGGCAATACAGATAAGCACATGGGGTGCAGTGGTCGAAGACCAGCAGAAAAGGCAGCGACTTCATGGCAGCATATCTGAGTGCTGAGAAAGTAATTTGAATTATTTTTTAGGTTATGTGATTTCATTAAAAAATTAGATATATGCTTTTAGGCTCAATATCAGGCAGAGATGTTCCTGAGATGACAATTATTTCTAACTTTTATATTTAGGTGGCAATAGAGATGTGCACTGGATTTAACTCTTCACAGTCAGCATTCCTCATGCTGCTGGCAACAAGATTTGAAGTTCAATTTGAATCCCTATTTGTAGTGAGGACATTTTGCAGATAGAAACATGGTTATTGAGAGTTGGCCTTATTGGAAGCATAATCCCAAGTTGTGGAGTGCCCAGTCTTGCAAACTGCCAGATAAGGCAAAATGTAAATTAATCACTGAGGTTTGATTTGAAGTACAAATTCTAAAGATTCGTTGACCCTGAAAAAGAAATCTCTGCTTTCTTAAATCTTAGCATTATTTTTTTTTCTCCAGGATTTTTTTTTTTTATAGGAAAGCCTGGATTTTTACTCACTGAAGGTGGGGCTTATTTGGAGAATGGTGGCTGGCCAACATTTTTGAAGAAATCAGTTTACCTGATGGTTTCACAGGCACCTAGTGGAGGCTAAGGCCTGAATAGATTAAGATATGTTTTGGGAAAGTTATTTTGTGGACGTTTTGAAGTGAACCTTGGTTTGGGGGTAAGAGCAGAATGGGTTTTGAGAAAAAAGTAAGAACCCTGAAAAAAAGAAATTCTTGGGTTTGAGGGGAGAGGGGCTGGGGAATGGCAGAAGATGGAACATTGCAAAATGGAATGTTGCAGATGAGAGCAAAGGTTGAGGTAAATGATTGAGCTTTCTTCTTGGTATTATGGTTGTGCTGTGTTTGAGGTGTGACATTAAGATATGTTTGTCTTGCTGGTGGCTAGAAGCATGAGTCCTGAATTGTGGCGAGAGGGATATGCTCATTGGGTTTCACAGGCCCACAGACAGGAGCTACAGTCAGGAAAGAAGTCCATGCCTTTCAGGAAAGTTATACACAGTGAGAAGGTCAAGGACTCATCATGAGTTATAGGAGCAGTAATAGGATGAGTAAGGGAAGAGGCATCAAAGGCAAAGCATTTCCATGGGTAGGAAGACCAGAGAGAGAGTTTTATTTTATTTTTTGTAGAGACAAGGTCTTGCTATGTTGCCCAGGCTGATCTTAAATTCCTGGCTTCAGGTAATCCTTTTTCCTTGGCTTTCCAAAGTGTTGTGATTACAGGTAGGAGCCATTGCAGCCAGCTAGGTAGAGAGTTTTATGGAGAAAGGGATACATAATGCTAACTGCTATGAAGAACTTAGGATAATGGCTGAAGAGCATTACTGAAGTTTGAAAATTAGTGAGACCTAGTATTTTTACCAGAGAAAGTTCAGTAGAATTTTGAGGGCAGAATCTATAATCTGATGATAGAGGAGTAGATGGTAACTGGAGAAGTGGAGTCGACTATGATGGTTTAGAGTGTAGATTCAAAACCCAGGATGCCTTGACTTGAATACCTGCACTGCCATTTAATAGCTGTGACCTTGGTTCAAGAGGAGGGGTCTGGGATGTCAAGAGAAGATGGAATGTCACTGACGAGAGTGAAGGTTGAGGTAGATGATAGGGCCTTGGGAAAAGATTTGTAAACTCTTTTTGTTTTTAACTTTAGCAAGTGAAAAATGTCAATAGTAATGGTTGTGAGACTTAAATGTGTTTTTCTGTATGTAAAACACTTAGAAGTATGCTTGGCCTATGGTAAGTGCTGTCTATAAAAGTGTTAGAAGTTATTATTATGCTTTGGACAAACTCATCTGAGAAGGACAGTTGAGAGGCATGTTATTAATTTTCTATTGCTGCATAATAAGTTACCACAAACTTTGAGGCTTAAGCCAACAGCCATTTACTGTCTCACAACCCTGGGGGTCAGGAGTCTGAGTAGGGCTTGTTTCTCACAAGTGTGAATCAAGATGTTGGCTGGGATGTGTTCCTTCTGGGGAAGAATCTGCTTCTAAGCACATCTAGGTTGCTATTCGAATTTGGTTCTTTGTGGCTGTAGCATTGAGATTCCTCTTTTCTTGCTGGTGTCAGACAGGTGCCACTCTTAGCTCCTAGAATTTGCCTTCCTTCCTTGCCATGTGGCCCTCTCCATCCTCAGAGCCAGCAGCAGAGACAGTCCAATGGACTTTCTCTCTCACTTTAATAAATCTTTGCAAGGAGGAGTCCAAGCCCTTTTAGAGTTTACCCACTAGGCCAAGCCCACTGAAGATAATCTCCCCTTCCTATGGTCAACCGTGACATAGAACAAAAAACTAACCACGGAGTGATGTTCCATGATAGTCATAGGTTCTTCCTATATGTAGATAGGAGAGGATTATTCAAAAGCACGGGCTGTTAGAGGTCATCTTAGAATTCTGACTCTCAGTGCAGAAGGTTACGTTTTGTATGGGTTAGATGGGTATATTTGCAAGTAGAGGGGAAGTAACCAGTAAAGAAGGAGAGATTAAATATATTGGAGGGGAAAAAAGGTATTTTTTTCTGGAAGAATATCTTAAAAAGAAGTGGTTATAAGCTTTTGAGGTTGAGGACGGAGATGAATAGGTAGTACTGGGGAACTGTAGGAACATCTCTGAGACAGCAGGAAAGGTAGTGAGAATATACATTATTGTATTATTTGATGTTTAGCAAACAATCTCAAAGCCCATGGCATATAAAAATGAGCAATTGCTTCTCGTGCATCTTCAAGACCCAGCGGATTTGGACTGGACTCCTGCATGCATCTGTGTTTCAGCTGGGCCAATCACACGTGTGCATGTTGGACCCACACCTTGGTTCTCTCATTCTCCTCCTGGTACCAGCAGGCAAAGCTCAGACAAATTCTTCTTATGGTGATGGCAGAGGAACAGTAGAACAAATGGATGTACAAGATTTCTTGAGGCCTAGGTGCTGGTACACTGCCTCATTTCATTTCTGTCTTATTCCACTGACCAAAGTTAGTCACATATCTTGTCCAGTATCAGAGTGCAAGGGTACCACAGAGATACGGTGGGCAGTGAAGAACTGAAGTTGTTAAAACCATTGACCACAGTGACAGGCAAGTTTGAAATCAGGGATGTTAGAATGGGATGAAGTTCTCACCTAATGGCATCTGGGTTTTTGCCAACGTGAGAAGATTTTGGTGTTTAATTTTTTAATTTGAATGGAAAAATAAATGGCAAAAAGAAAAAAATCGGAATGCTTAGAGTGGATATTAGTTTGGCTTGATTACAGGAAATATAAAGGAGATTTTTGGCAGAGTAAAAAGGTCATTTGAGGATAGATCAGGAGCTATTTAATGTTAAGACAGTGTACTGGATAGTTTTCTTCTAGATTCACTTTCTCTCCATCTCTACTTTATGCCCAAGGAATTTGCCCTGTATGCACTGTTCTTCCTTGGTCACAGTGTTCCAGTTGAGTTCAGCCAACAACCAACAGGGAGCACTGGGGGTGGCTGGCATGTGAAAGGGGAGTCTGGGTTTTATTTTCTGGGCTCCTTCCCTGCCCATTTACTGAATCTCTTTACAGTGGGCTACAGCTCCTATCTGGCAGTTCTGTCCGTATGTTACCCCTCTAGGTCCTGGCAATTTCTCCTTCCTTTTGTCTTTTCAGGATCAGGAGTGGGGAGGCTCTCCAATTTCATTAGCTTCCAGGTCCTATATTGCACTTAAGTTTCCTTACACATTGCCTCAGTACATTTTTACTAAACTCTCCTCTGTGACCTAGTATGAGTGCATCATCTATTTCCTGATGAAACTCTGGCTAATGCAGTGAACAACTTGGGACTTTATTTAGTAGGCAATGAGAAGCAAGAAAGTGTTATAAGTAGTCTAGGCACTGAACTGTGCTGTGGGAAGATTAATATGTAAACCACATATAGAATATATTAGAAAAGGTAGGAAACTGTATAGGAGACTCACAACTGTCCAGGAGCAAGAGTACAAGGGCCTAAACTGAAGATATTGGCTGTGGAAATAAATAGAAGGAATGGGTGCAAAGGCTATTGTGGGTGCAAGATGTGCAAGATGGATTCACACCATGGCATTTGGCAAGCATTTAGATGGGTGGAATGAAAGAGCATTATATTTCCAAAATTTCCAGACTTGGGAACTAGGAAATTAGTAATACCATTACTAATCCCTAGAAGAACTGGTGATCACAAGAGAATAAGATGTTCTGGTTTTGACATTTGGAATTTTCCATGTGATGTTCATTGTCCTGTATATAATTGAAAATGTTGAGCTTGGGAAATAAATCAGGGTGGGAGTAATTTGGACATTGTCCACATAGACTCAACAATTGAAGCCTTTAAAGTAAATAAGATTGCTTAGAACTAGAATATACAGAGAGAAGAAAATAACAGAAAAAAACCCACAGAAAATTACATGGAGGAATGAGAAGATCAAGAGAAGATAGAGATAAACTAATGGTTAAAATATAGGTTGAGAAAAAAGAGTTTAGTGTTTTATACATTTTTCTTTGAATTGGAGTCTCATTGTGAGACCTGAAGATGAGTTAGCAAAAATAAAGAAACAAACAAACAAACAAACAAAAAAGAAATTCCCTACTAAACTTCCACAACTTAGTGTTTTGAAAAACCACTCTGTTGCCCAAGCTGGAGTGCAGTGCCATGCTCACAGCCATTGCAGCCTCGACCTGCTGGGCTCAGGTGATCCTTCCGCCTCAGCCTTCCAAGTAGCTGGAACCACAAGCATGTGCAACCATGCCCGGTTAATTTTTTAATTTAATTTTATTTATTGTAGAGCTGAGATCTTGCCACGTTGTTCAGGCTGGTCTCGAACCCCTGAGCTCAGGCAATCCTCTCACTTCTGCCTCCCAAAGTGCTGGGATTAAAGGCTTGAGCCACTGCACCCAGCCATTTTATACATTTTTAAGAAGAAAAGTACTTATAAATTTTTAATATGGTATCACTTTAGAAAGATTGTGGTAGAAGCCAGAGTACAGTGGACTGAAGTATGGTAAGAGGAAAGAAAGGAAGACAGTAAGTATAGATTACTCTTTTAAGACATATCATTGCTAAGCAAGGGTCATAATCCTCTTCTGTAAATGTTTTAGGCTTTATGGGCCATAGTGCTCCATCACAATGACTCAACACTGCCATTGTTGTATGAACCCAGATACAATACGTAAACAGATGGCTCTGACTGTGGTCCAATAAAATGTTATTTCCATAGGAGATGGAGGTGGAATTTAGACTGCTGGTCACAGTATGCCAACATCTGAATGAAAGTATGAAGAAAGTTCAGTAAATGTAAAAGAAAGTGCAGTAGTTGTAAAGACACATCAGGGTATAGGGAAGGGTTTTATTATTATTATTCTGTATGTGAGAGACAATAACCAAGTTGAGGTGGTACAAAGAAAGAAGCTGACAGAAAGGTGAGGTTGAGGTGATGGAGAATAATTGATACAGCAAGAAACAAGAAGAGGAGGAAGGACAGGAACTGAGGGCATGGACTGCATGGTCTAGGCTTGGTTTGGAAATACAGCTTCTGAGACTGGAAGGAAAAAGTAAGGGGAAAAATCAGGCACAGACTTATTATTTTAAGTTTTCTGTTTATTTCAGCTCTTGTTTTGTACTTTTTTTTCAAAACACTAAATTGTGGGAGATTAGGGAGTTTCTTTTTTTCTTTTCTTTTCTTTATTTTTGCTTACTCATCTTCAGGTCTTAGCATCTTAGCATGGGTTTTGGATTGTTTCATAAAGACCTTGAGTCAGGTGTGCTAGTTATTTAAGAAAATTCTTAACTGGGCTCAGTGGCTCAGCCTGTAATTCCGGCACTTTGGGAGGCCAAGGCGAGTGGATTGCCTGAGCCCGCGGGTTCGAGACCCATCTGGGCAACTTGGCAAGACCTCTTCTCTACAATAAATCAAAAATTAGCCAGGTGTGGTAGCACACGCCTGTAGATCGCCGGAGCCCAGCAGGTCGGAGGCTGCGGTGGCCAGGAGCATGCCACTGCACTCCAGTCTGGGTGACAGAGTGAGACTCCAACTCAAAAAAAAAAAAAAAAAAATCTTAAGTATACATTTTTTCTTATTTTGTTCTTAGACTCCTTTATCATTTAATATTTTTTTAGCTGAAAATTTTTTTAACCAATTTTTTGTGTGACATGCTTTCACATTCGGAGGCAAATAAACTAGAGAAACGTAGAAGGGCTCAAGCAATCTGTGTCCATACAGCTCATCATATCTCCTGGATATTGCTGCTGTTCCTCTTGTTTTCTTGTCCAGTATTCTCCATAATTCATATTCTTCAAACACTGAAAATGTCCCTTTATAAAACGAACCCAGGTTAATGGAACTTTGTGTTCAAATCTCCCTGGAGGAATCATTTGAAGATAAATTCTTTAGAGAATTCATTTGTGAAGTGAATCAAGCTCTTTAACCTATTTTGAAAGATTTTCCAACTGCAGACTTTTCTTAAGTTGGCTTTCCTTAAACTGAGGCATATCTATCTATACTTTGTGTTAGTTCTACTCCTTTTCTCTCCCACTATCAGCTGCCTATATTTGGGTGGGGTCTAAGTAGAGAGGAAGAATAAAAAACTAAAATGAAGAATGAGCCCACGCATACTAAACCTTTTAGTTTTTGATTAAGAATAATTTTTAGGTGGGCAAGATGTCTATGAACCAAAAGAATAACTTTTAGCCCTGAATTTCAGAGAACTAAATACTTTCAGTAATCTTGGGCTCTTTATTCATCACATATCTATAGTACAATATTTGGATCAGCAAGTTCAGAATTTATTTTAAGTCTTCAGTTCATTCTCATGGGACAAACTGATACCAGTTGCCAGGAGAGAAGAGTCCCAGAGAACTGTTGCTAACAATCCTTTTACTTCGGGGCCCTGCACATTCAGTAAAGGGGAGGCAAACCTTTTCCTCTACTTACTTAGGGTCTCGTCTGGTTCAAACATAAGACACATTAATAGGAAAAAAAGCATACAGATTTTTATGTTTTTGCGAGTCTCTATGGAAAAATAAAGACCCAGAGAAGCAGAATCTAAAACAGTGCTTATATACTAAGTTGGACAAAGTAGAAATTGTGGAAATGTGAAAAAGCAAAGGGGCTTCAGCTAGAGTAGTTTATTGTGGAAATGCCATTAGGAGGATAAGGGTTAATTTAGAAAAGTTTGTACAGATTTTTTTTTGCCCTGACTTTCTGTTCTTGGTGATAAGAATGATACTTTCTTTCTGGAACACGGAGCATATCTTTCATACGGAAGTTTTACTGCTTTCAGGAAGAAAAAGGAAGTTCAGTGTGTCCTTTTTGCATCTGTTGTTTTTCGAGTGCTTTTAACTCAAAATAGTCAGTATGCCAGAGTGTCATATTTTGGGGTGACATCTTCTGAATTCCTTCTGTCAGTTCAGTTTGTTGGACTGAAACAGCTTTACTTCTGCCTCTATAATAAAATGTCTGCCTTTTGTGGAGGTATTTCTTTTTCAGAGTATCACTTAAGACAAGGTCTTTGTCAAATATTAAGCTCTGATTTTAGAACATTATCCCTTTTGTAGGTTTGTGTTGTGTCTGTCAGTAGACTTGGCCTCTACATCTTGGGATCACCTTCCTCTTACATGGTATGTGGTATTCAACTTAGGGTGGAAACAAGGAAGCATTAAGCCATCTGTTGAAAATCCTAAACAATTCAAAAGTCAAAACAAAGCAGATAAGGCATTTTGAGTTGGAGTGCATATCTGTCCCACGTGTGAAATAATGTAATGTGCTATGTTGAGATGAATTCAGGCTTATGTGACCGGCTGGATCTGGCAAGGCTTACATTAATTATGGAATGAAAAAACAGATTTCCAGATTCAAATATGTGTAGTCGATAATATATAGCTAACTGTGCCAAAACTATGTGCAAATTTTAAAAAATACAATTTCAAAAATGTGTTTAGCTCTCCAATGAGAAGTGAATTAGAATAATGAGAAGCAGTTTATTGTGAAATCTGCCTCATATTAGCTCTAGGATCTTGGACAGGAGACACTTTGAGCCTTCATTTAAGTGTCAATGGGATAAATGATCTCTTCTCTAGGTACCTGTGATGTACAAAGTTCAAAAAGTGATGAAATGTTTGATAAACTATGAAGTATTGTATACTCATTCACCCCTTAACATTTACCGAGAATCTGTTAAGCACTGTGCTACATTAGTAGGCATAGTATGAGCAAAGATAAATAATATGTCATCTGCCTTCTAAGAATTTATGATCTTATATGATCAGTGTACAGAGGAGATAGACATGTCAACAAACAAATACAACCCACAGCAAATGTGTGTGAAAAGGACATAGATATTTTAAGTGACTAATTCAGTTGAAACAGTCAGGAAAAGATTTCTACTGAAGGTGACATGAGTAAGTGTTTCCAGACAGAGGGAATGAGGGTGGTGTTGGTAGGAATTCTTTTAGACATAGGCCATTAATAACATAGTTGCATGCACATGAAATAGAAGTGAAAAATACACATTAGTTTCTTGACTAATTTGTATCAGATGCATTAATAGATATAGCGATGATATTAAGTCAAATACCTATACAACCAAAGTAATTTTTTGGAAATTCATTTGCCAAGTGCAGATAAGGGAGAAAAAGTAGGAATTTTTTATTTTTCAGAAAAAAATACTCAAATCTCTAAAAATGAATTTAAATTACTTTTGTGAAGATGTTGTCTTCCTTGTGCAGCTGCTTATGGTGACTCCCATTCAACCAGTCCAAATAGAATATCTTTGCTTGGTCTGTGAAGAAATGACTGAGGGAGTCTTGTTCAATTGCATCACATATTTAACAGGTGGCAGACATTTTTACTTAAAATCCCTTCCTGTGTTGACCACTGCATTTCCCATTTTAATATTTTTTCCCCCAAGTCTCAGGGGACTCTACATATTAAATTAGAGTTTATTTCTCAAATAAGCAGGACCATATTGTCTACCATCTGTGTTTCTGATCTGTTTTCCAGAAAAATATTCATTTGGTTTGTCCCCTGAGTTTTAAAAATTCTCCAGGAATTCTCTATCCTCTTCTTATGACTGCATATACACCTACTTATTCTTCCATTCTATTATTGCTAGTACTCTAAGCTCATGTTTCTGGTTCTTTCCCATCACTTTTTATTTGTTTGGGTCACTTTGCCCTGTGCCCAGTTTTCATCAAACTTGGAACTTAGTCACTTGCAACTGAGTCACTGAGTTACTTCCTTTCCATAAATATCATATTGAAAAGAACCGTCACTGGAAAGATTAACTGAAAAATGTGTGTTATTTTTTAAACCAGTAAGGTCAAGCTCTCCCTTAGGAGTTAAAGTCCTTCAAATTCTATTTTCTTGTTTTGTTAACCTTTGGGGGATAAAGATGGGGAGAGGTACAACCTCAAAAATGTGGACATTCTTAATAATTACAGTTTCTGTAACATTTTAATTATGCTTCATTTCTACTCTTATTTCAAAATCAGTTAAAATATTTTGGGCAATATTCTTTATTCCAAAGTTTTGTATTTTTAAAATTATTTGTGTAGGTTTTATACTTTTCTAGTTAGTCAGATAGTATATCAACACAGTTTTAGTTTTATGAATTAGCAAAATGCTTATCATATTATTCATAATTCATTTGGCTTACATTACAATTCTATTAATTTATCTGATATAGTAAATTTCAAACTCAGCTTATATTTGATGTTATTAGCATCACTGTATTTTTATACTTTACTGTAGCTAAAATTTTGCGTACTTAATTATGTTTAATGAGCAAATATCTGTGTTGCATTTATTATAAATAAGACAATTTTATATATGTCTTTTCAAACTTATAAAGATTAATTAGGCACAGTTCCTGCCTATCTTAGGGAAAATAAGGCCTCATAAATAAATTAATGAAAAACATATATTTAAATATGCTACTAACATATTAGGTGGGGTTTGGCGTGGTGGCTCATGCTTGCAATCCTAGTATTTTGGGAGGCCGAGGCAGGAGAATTGCTTGAGGCTAGGAGTTCGAGAGTAGCCTGGTCAACATAGTGAGACCCCATCTTTACAAAAAATTAGCCATTTATGTTGCTGTGCATCCTGTAGTCCTAGCTACTCAGAAGCCTGAGGAAGGAGGATCACTTGAGCCCAGAAGTTAGAGACTGCAGTGAGCTATAATCACACATTGCACTCCAGCCTGTGCAATAGAGTGAAATTTGTCTCATTAAAAAAAACAAAAACATGACATCAGAGAGGATTTCAGTTCATTTGGAATCATAAAAAAATGCCCATCTCCATAAGCTCATCTTTGAAGTATAGTTAGGAGTGTGATAGTTGGTGATGAGGCAAATGCTTTCCAGATGAGTAGGTAGAAGGAGCAAAGGAGTGGGATTTCTCAGAGAAAAATGAATAAATCAATCCTTAAGCACACAATATGTAGAAGAAAACATTGGAAGATAAAATGGGAGGTTTGATTAGGGTGATATATAAGTGTGTGCTAGAGGTGACTGGTATTGCCTTGTGAGAGCTAATTGTCAAATTTTTAGGAGTCTTGTTAGATAGTTGACATCATTCTGCTAGTTTGAAATGTCATGTTGGTGGGAATATATACACATGGGAACTGGCAAATTCAGGGTCTTTTTTGGGCAGGGAGTGGGGGGGGGTCTGGAAAGTTGATTATTAAACATTTACCAGCACACCATTAGATTCATCTGATAACCTTGACTGCTAGATCCCCAATATAATTAAATTCACAATATTAAGTTTTGATATGTGTTTTACTATTTTGAAGGAGACACTTTTAGAAAAGAAAAGGTTTATTTGATTTATGGTAAAAAATAAAGAGATAAATAAATGCATTATACCATATTTAAATGACAGAATCCTACATGGTCGTTAAAATAGTGATTTTGAAGAGTAAATTTGGGTAATGTAATTAAGAAACTTAATATGCATAACATAAACCGAATTGGTTCACACGATTAAGAAATATATCAGCATAGAAATAAACAATATAAAAAGATATAAGGGAATATTGATGGTTATATTAGTTCACTATGTAATTTTATAACCGATGTGTCTTTTGTAACTGTGCAAATATTCTATGCATATATTTATGATTTTATGTACAGTAAACATAAAACATAGGGTGAATGTCATATTTCAAAGGAATACATTGTGAATCCAGTGTCAAATCATTTCCATGTCTCCTCATTGATTTTATAAATAATATTTTTGCATAAATATGAACATGTTTCTCCACAGGTTACCTTATATTGCCTTTGGAAATATATACTCTTTTCCTGTATTAAAAAAAAAAAGAAAAAGGTTATTAATTAGGCATAAGCAAGAGTTATAGGTACCAAAGTTGCCAGAAAACAGAAGCATTTTATTACGGTAAGAATGCCACAAAATCATATCTTATTAAATGAAACAGTTCCAAGGTGGAAAAAAGGATACGATTAGGTTGATACGGTAGAAAAATCTACTTAAATAACATAAATGTACACAATCAACTTTAACCATGAACAAAACCCGAAAGTTATTGCAGTGGATGAACAGCTGTCCTAAAAGCCTATAGGTCTGCGGACACATGATTCACATTGCTGCCAGTCTGGGAAGACACAAAAGGAGCTGCTGTTAGTTGCTTCTTTCTAAAAATCAGTTTCTTTCTAATGACTAGAAGAACTACCTGCATGGTGGTGTTATTCCCTGATGACTAGGAAAGTGGGCAGAAGGCAAGCTTGTGTGTGATGAATTGCTCCCACTCCTCATTGATTAGTGCTCCTCGTACAGCAGAGCTCCAATCACATAGCACCAAAGCTTGGATGAATCCCTGGAAGCAAAGTTCTGTGTTCCATAGATCATTTCCTGTCCTTGCTGTCTGATGAAAAGGAATGCTTCATTTACTGTTTTAATCAGGAATGAGCTTGTTTACCAGAGAGGGAGGAATTCTATGAATAGCTCAGTGTGAGTGACATTCCAATAACTGTAAATAAGCATGAAAAATTCCCTTAAACCTTAACAAGTGGCTTCAGGCTTTCAACCTTTTAGAATACAAAAGGAACAAAACAAGAATTGCTATCACCACTTGCTAATCCAGTGTAGATTCTTGACTTGCATCATGGCTGGGCTTCAGGGCATGTGTGAACTCCCTGTAAACAAAGATCAAGGTTTGTTGTGCGTGCCCAGGTATTTTTCTTAAAAGAGAAGATTCATAAGTTTTGTCAGATTCTCCACAGGATCTCTGTGAAGTGTCCTGCCCATCCAACTTGCCATTCTCCCTGCTACCACCTGAAGGTTGAGTCACTGGTTTGGTCATTTCTGGACATACTTCAATTTTCTAGGAAATGAGAGGAAGATTCATAGCCCTTTACCAAAAAAAGGATGTATTTATTCCAAGAAGATTTAAAAAATGTTTTTATTTTTAAGTAGTATGCTTAAAAATAGTTATATATGCTTATGGAGTACCTGTGATGTTTTGACATAAACATGTGATACATAGTGATCAAATCAGGGTAATTATGATATCCATCACCTTAAGCATTTATAATTTCTTTGTTTTAGGTGTAGCGGGAAAAATAGAGAGATCATGACACCAAGACTATTATAGGAAGTGGCACTTTATTATGCTGGCCATCACAGAGGGCCCGAGGGTCTAATGTGTCCAAATCGGACGCCTCAGAACAGAAGTGGGGTCTTATATCCTTGTTTAGGTAAGGGAGGGAGTCAGGTTGAGTGATTACATACTTTCTTTGGAATTTTACAAGGCTGTACTCAGCAAAAATTAGATTTTTCAAAGAACAAATGGTTTCCAGGAACTGCAGGCTTGTAAACTGTCAACTTAAGAAGGGGGGTTTTAGATAAGACTCTTTTCCATTTCCATGAAATGGCCAGTCTCCGGGCCATTTGGCCTTTCTTAAACAAAACCTGCCCAGCACCTGGCAGGTCTTTAAAGTTGCAACTTGCCTTTCAAAAGGAAATACCTTTAACAGCTACCAACCCCCTTCCTGCCACTGGGCTAGTGGAAGTCATCCCAGGTTATTACCACGAGGCCACCTGCTGATCCTGAAGCAGCTACATGTGTTTCTGCGTTTATTCATTCAATTATACAAGAAATATATTTGCCGCATCCTACCACATTAGGAACATTCCAATTTCACTCTTTTGGTTATTTTAAGTTATGGATAAATTATTGTTAACTGTAGTGACGCTATTGTGCTGCTGAATACTAGATCTTATTTATTCTATAACTGTATACTTATAGCCATTAACGATTTCCATTTTATCCCTGCCCTTCTCAGCCTCTAGACCATGATTCTACTCTCCTCCGTCAGTTCAATTTTTATTCTTTAACTACCATATATGAGTAAGAACATGTGATATTGTTGTGGGAAAACAGAGTGACCGTGACACCGAAGCTATCTCAGAAAGTAGTGGTTTATTAGCACAAGCATGACTCAGTGGGCTAATGCTCCAAGGTTTAGCAACCTGAAGAAAGAGGAGAGGGGTTTTATCTGTTAGTTTAGGTAAGGGAGGGGAGTCAGGTTGTATAGCTATACATTTTTCTTTGGAATTTGCAAGGTTGCATTTAGCAAAACCAGATTTTCAAAGAACAAGTTGTCTCCAGGGTATACATGATAAGCTGGGGTTGTAAACCGATAACTTCACAGAGAGGATGTGGGGATAAGGTTGTGAATCGATTACTATCTTGCACTTCCAGGAAAGCTGCCTGTGGCTATTTGGATTTCTCATATCCCATGTCTAGCAGGTTTGGAGCTTGCAGGTTGATTTTTAAAAAGGAATAATTTTAACTGTCTTTAGTTCCTGTCTGCCACAATATTTGTCTTTCTGTGCCTGTTTTAACATAGTTTTTTTTTTTTTTAAGGACTAGACGCAAGAGTATCTTTTAAATGTTTTCAGGTGTGTATATTTTTATATATTCTCTCTTTTTTTTTTTGAGTTAGAGTCTCACTCTGTCACCCAGACTGGAGTGCAGCGGCTGCTCCCGGCCACCGCAGCCTGGACCTGCTGGGCTCCGGTGATCCTTCCGCCTCAGCCTTCCAAGTAGCTGGAACTACAGGCACGCGCTACCACGCCCATCTAATTTTTTGATTTACTGTAGAGATGAGGTCTTGCCTGCCTGGGCGGGTCTCGAACCCGTGGGCTCAGGCAATCCACTCACCTTAGCCTCCCAAAGGAGCGGGATTACAGACTGAGCCACCGAGCCTGGCTTTTTTTTTTTTGAGTTGGAGTCTCACTCTGTCGCCCAGACTAGAGTGCAGTGGCCGCTCCTGGCCACCGCAGCCTCGACCTGCTGGGCTCCAGTGATCCTTCCGCCTCAGCCTTCCAAGTAGCCGGAATTACAGGCATGCGCTACCACACCCGGCTGATTTTTTGATTTATTGTAGAGATGAGGTCTCGCTGCCCAGGTGGGTCTTGAACCCGCAGGCTCAGGCAATCCACTCATCTCAGCCTCCCAAAGGCGTGGGATTACAGGCTGAGCCACTGAGCCTGGCTTATTCTCTCTTTTGATGTGTAGGATAATCCTATAAAACAACTGAAAAAGGTATTATAATTCCTACTATCCTCCATTGGGAAGTAGAAAAGTCAGGGTTCAGGGATTCTTAACGTGGACTACACATCACTTTGAAACTTTGAGATACTGTGATGCCCAGGCCCTATCTCCAAAGATTCTGATTCAATTCATCTGTAGAGGAGTCCAGTTACCAGCATGTTGTAAAATGTTACTGAAATGAGTCTAACATGCCACTTGGGAACCCCAGTTGGGTTAATTTCCCTAAGAATGGAACTTAGGTTTGACAAAGTTGGAATTTGAACCCCTGTCCCCAGGCATGAGACAATACCATCTTCTACTATACCACTCCATCAGTTAGACAACTAAATAATGAAAAATTGCCGTATGAGGTTAGTAAAACAGGCAGTATTATAAACAGGAAAATTTTTGTAAAAAAAAAAAACTTCATTCAACTTGAGGAGTAATGGGATACCCCACAAAGGGACTTTTGAAAAAAAGTACTATAGCAATGAATGACATCGTAAAGAAAAGAAGAGAGGACAATTGCTAAATAAGAACTGTCATTAATTCAGGAGAAAATTAAGACTTTAAATTGTTTTAAAAAATGTCAACCTGAAATAAAATTCAATATGGACATTAATTGTCAAAAAGAGCAGTTTTATTCAAAACTTTCTCAATATATGGTTTTTCTGTGATTGAAAATCTTTTACTTTATTGTATTGGCTGTGGTAAATGTCTTACTATTAAGTCTGTATGAAATGATGTAGTGACTTGTTAAAACCAAGAAACAAATGTAGAAAATAGAAAATAATTGTTTTATTATCTTTGTCTTCTAATTCTAACATCTGTCTCAGTTCTGGTTGGTTTTGATTAATTGATTTTTCTCCTTATTTTAGGCCATATTTTATTTCTTCTTTGCATGGCTGATAATCTTTAAGTTTATTCCAGACATTGTGAATTAAATACTTTTGAGTGCTGGATTTTCTTTTCTTTCTTTCTTCTTTTTTTGTTTTGGGCATTCTTATAAGTATCTTGAGCTTTGTTCTAAGAGGTAGTTAAGTTACTTGAAAACAATGTAATCTTTTTGGGGTCTTGTTTTTAAGATTTGTTAGCAAGGGCCAGAGCAGCATTTGGACTTGAGTGAATTGTTCTCTACTATGGAGGGAAGAATTCTGAGTACTATAGCTAATATCTCATGCATTAACATTTATTTTCTCTGTCTGGCTGGAAGAAACAAGTGCTATTCTTGACCCTGTATTAACATCTCTAGGTTTCCTCTAATACTTTCAGACTATTATTTCTCCAGCTTTTGGTACCTCCTTCACATGTATTGTGGCAGAATGTGGCAAATGCTCAAATATATTTCTTGTATGATTGAGTGAATGAACACAGAAACACATGAATAACTGCTTCGGGGTCAGTGGCTGGCCCATGGCAATCACCTGGGATGACAAATTGTCTCCCACTAACCCTGTGACAGAAAGGGAGCTGGTAGCAGTTAAAGGTATTTCCTTCTTAAAGTCAAGCGGCAAGCTGTAAAGACCTGCCAGGCTGGTTTTGTTCGAGAAAGCCAAATAGCCAAGGACTGGTGGCTTTCATGGAAATGCAAAAGAGTAACTAATTCACAGACTTATCCAAAACCCCTCTTTTGAAGTTGACAGTTTTCAACCCTACTTTCAGACCCTGCTCGCCCTGCAGTTCCTGGAGACCATTTGTTCTTTGAAAGATCTGATTTTTCTGAACACAACCTTGTAAATTCCAAAGAAGATGTGTAATCGGTCAACACGACTTCCCCCGCTTACCTAAATGAAGGTATAAGACCCTGCTTCTCCCATTCTGGGGGGCTCGACTTGGAAGCATTAGCCCGTCCAGCCTGCCGGTGTAATAAAGTTGCCACTTCCTATAATAGTCTCGGTGTTATGGCCTCTCTATTTTCCCCCTACATTATTCTGGTTCCCTGGCCGGGAAAGGAGAGTTTGGAGACGGTGTGTTCCACCTCCTTTGTCATTGGGGTGCAACCTCCAGGGCGATGGGAAGGGTAATCTCGCCTGGCATGCAATGGACCTTTTGATCCGTAGGAGGGAAGCCTCCCCTGGTGTAGGGAGGCTCGGATCACAAAAGCACAACAGGAAAACAAGAGGCGAGGAACTGGCATGAGGACGACCACCTGACAGAAAGGACAGAAAGACCATCCGACGGAAAGGGTAGGAATAAGGGCCTTTGCATAGACCTGCCAAAGGATGGCAGAAGGGGAGCTTGATCACCTCCCGGAGTCTGTTAGTAATCTCCAGCCTGAAGGAAAGGGCTGAAAAGCAGTGGAAGGAAACACTGAAGATGAACCTATAGACTCCTAGGATTAGGGCAGAAGGTTGAAGAATGTGCTGTGTGATTGTGTGTGAATGAGACGGACTGCGGGAGGGCTCCGCATAAAGTTAGTTTGCGTTGGGGATGTACCAACCTACCATTTGCTAAGAGGTGTCTGAGATATATTCCCAAGGAGTATGGCTGGAGGGAGATGAAGCGGATATTTCCCATGCCCCTCATTCTCTTGTTTGTGTGTGTCTGTTGTTTTGAATCTGCTAAAAAGCTGGTTGAATTATTGTGCTTTGTTTGATGGGACTTTTTTTGAGTTGGGTCTCACTCTGTCGCCTAGACTGGAGTGCAGTGGCTGCTCCCGGCCACCGCAGCCTCAACCTGCTGGGCTCCAGCGATCCTTCCCCCTCAGTCTTCCAAATAGCTGGAACTACAGGCATGCGCTACCACACCTGGCTTATTTTTTGATTTATTGTAGAGATGAGGTCTCTCCAAGTTGCCCAGGGAGGTCTCGAACCCGCGGGCTCAGGCAATCCATTCACCTCAGCCTCCCAAAGGCGTGGGATTATAGGCTGAGCCACTGAGCCCGGCTCATGTCGTCTTTTAAAAACTTGATTGGCACATGCTTCTTTATGTCATTTTATGTTTCCCTTCCTTTATTTGTGTGGAGTTTCTCCCAATCCATTGGTTAAAATTCCTGCCTTTTGTTGCTCAGGCTGTGAGAAAATTGCCTGCTGCATATGTGAAGTGCTGCCGGTTATCTTGAATTCTTTCCTGGGACCACACCCCCTCCCTTCCTTAGCCTGTGTTCTCCTTCATGAATTCTGAAGGAGTTCATTCTAATCCACCTGTAAAGAAACATAGAAATATCTCTTATATGCTACTTAGCCTTTTTTGCTAACTCAGTGCAAGTTAATGCTAGCCTTGGAGAAAATAATTTTGTAATCTTTCTCTGGTAACTAAGGGACTGATAGGCTGTTCTTGTTTTCAAATGCTAAAAACCAGTTTAGTTAAAAGTCTGTTTCTAAAGGTTTAGACCTTGCTTAAGATCATAATCAACTGCTTGTCCCTGTAAAACTGTTGGGAAGTCTCTTAGAGTCGTGTAATGTATGCTGAATCCCTACTTTATATTGTAATGCTAGATAACACTACTGCTTGCTCTTTTGGCTATGCCTGACTAGCACACCTTTTACAAGACTGGTAAAGCTTTAAATGCTGAATACTTTGCAGGACTTAGTAAGGCACGAGGACTGGCCATTCCCACCTGATTAAGGTCACCATGTAAGCTCGGTACTTCACATAAGGGACAGGTCAATTACCAGGCACACTCTGTGGAGCATAGAGTGAGACCTAATCACTCTCACTTAATTGTCCACATCTTATGACTAAGGCTGCTGTTTAGTAATTTATGAGGATTTTTGTCAATTTTGCCTGTTCATAATTAGAAATAAGTAGAAACAGATCATTTTACATCTACGTGGTCTGTTCACTCCAAAAGGGTTTTGTACCAGGCCATTTTGTAGGCATCATTGGAAAGTCATAGAACCAAGAAAAAAAAAAGGGCTTCAAGAAAGGCTGAGAACACTTAGCTTGGAAGAAGCCATCAGGGTTCTAGAGATTCCTGGCATTGCTGTTTTTGGCTTTATTTAGCTATTTGTTTGTTTTAGAATTCTCCTTTGAGGAATAAATTGCAAATGTTCAAGACAAATTCTGGGTTTTCAAGAAAAGTAACCAAGAAAATGTGTAATAATCTGTACCCCCAGACATCCCAATGGGACAGACTTTAAATAATTAAAGCAAATTAAAATTACATGGTTTAAAATTTAAATAATAATAATAAGTGCATTATTAAAAATCAAATTTTAACTCATTACAAGTTAGCAGATAATAAGATTTGGAAAGGAACAAAACTATCTGGCAATTAAATTCACTCTGTAAACCTAAAAAAAAAAATGGTCAAAAGTTCTGTATGCAGAGGCATTTAAAAAATTTATTTCACTACTTTGCAAACAAGATTGTATCCTATAGTATATTAAATTCCCAACTCCAGAGGCTTGACTCAGGACTATAAATACCAAACTCCCTATTATAAAAAGCTTCTAAAGTTTTTAGAAACGGAAACATTAGAAAAGAAAAGAAAAAAAAAAAAAGAGGGAGAAGAACTCCAAAATGAGCGCCAGCCAGAGGAAAGGTAAACAGACCTATTGGTAGTTGCCACTAAAAGAAAAGCTCCAGCCACCCAAAAGAACCACTGAAAGAGATGGTGCTGCCACTCCCAAAGGGGGGGGACACCTAGCTCGGTGATAGTGGCCATTGATTAAAGGGGGAGGGGCACAGCCTAGCCCTGTGCTCTCTTTGCCATCACCCCAGAGAATCCTTGGGTCTATATGAATGTTGCTGGGGTCCAAATTAATTTCTTAATTAATACTGAGGCTAAGTTTTTAGCCCTTGTGCTCATACTGAACTTCTTTCTCCTAAAACCTGCTCTCTAGTGGGAGTTAAAGGTGTCCCAAAAGTTAAATGTTTCACCTTACAGTTACTAAAAGGTAAATTCAAATTATAATTGTAAAAGGTTATCTATAAAGAAATAAAAAGGAAAGCAAAAAGCAAAGGAAAAATATAAAACAGTTGGTGTACAAACAGGGTTTTTAGTAAAAAAACAACAATAAAAGGAGAAATATAAGAGAAAAGATATTTTTTATCTAAAAAAGAAATCTTATATGGTAAATTTCTGTCCTATAATAAATAGTTATCTGAGGATTTTTTAAAAAGGGGGTAGAGAACAAAAATAAAATGATATAAGCATGCCAAAAATGGTATGAGGAAAGTTTATGAGAAAAAATATATATACAGAAGAAATTCTATAAACAATCTAGGCATAATAAAGTCTTTTCTGGATGCAAGTCTCCAAACATTTTCAGATTTCTCTTCAAATTTTATATAAGATTTACTTGAGTGCCTAGTTCAAATTATAG